>JADLZK010010600.1:0-617312 GCA_015847255.1 Hyparrhenia diplandra | reverse complement strand
AACTACTAAAAAGACACACATGAATATACACTATATAGATGTATATACCATTTAAAAAATCTAAGTAATGATGAAAATCTAAGTATATACCATATAGATATATATAGATGTCTTTAAAATAAGTTTACATCATGTGTTTCACCTTTGCACTGTCCAAATTTGACGATGCTTGCGTCAGAAGTGAAGTCAGCATCAAACCCGAACCCAAACTCCGCCGATTCGCTCCGTATCCTTTGCACACCCGCATTTTGTCTACCTGTTTCGTTTCTCTCCCTCACCGCTTCGAACGCCGCCGCCGCCGTTCACCTCACGGAACCTAAACCCTAGCCACCGTGCCCCGAGGTCCGCCGCTCCGGGCGGGACCCAACGTCGCCGGAGCCCCGCGGCCGGGGCGCGCGGCGGAGAAACCCGAAAGCTACTTCCCTCCCTCCCCTTACCCGGGGAGGAGAAACTAGCAGAGGCGGCGAATCAGGTCAGAGGGGCAAGATGAGGATCATGATCAAGGGAGGCGTGTGGAAGAACACGGAGGATGAGATCCTCAAGGCGGCTGTGATGAAGTACGGCAGAACCAGTGGGCGCGCATCTCGTCGCTGCTCGTCCGGGAGTCCGCCAAGCAGTGCAAGGCCCGCTGGTACGAGTGGCTCGACCCGTCCATCAAGAAGGTAGGTAACCGATTACTCACCCGCTGGTACGACTAGCCTTATTACTGATTTTTGCCGGTGTTTGGAGTGTCATTCTGCTAAGGATCTAGTGGGTACAAGCGCTGTGAGATGTGAACTGCTCATTTGTGTTAAGTGAGATGCCAATCTAACGATTTTGTGCTATCTGAAACCACTATATGCACTGTTCTAAAACCAGTAGCTGGGTTTTGTTGGGATTGGCTGGGTTACCCTTCTGATAGCAATTATATGCGGCAATTAGGTAGCACACTTTCCTTTAAAATGGGTCCTAGCAGCCACATTTAGAGCACTGTCTTTATGTTTTCCTGAATCCTGCTGCATTGGCAAGCCAGCAATTGACAATGAGAGGGTAACTGTCACTGGGTGGTGCCTGGTTCACCTAAATCTGTAGAATCGCGATTATTAAGTATTCTGGACTGTTGTGATGACACGAGTCTATTTGTTTTAATTTAAACTTTTCAGCAGCCCAGCATGTTGCCTGCCGAGCAAGTAAAAACATTAGAAGTGAATAAATGATTTCTTTTTCCCTCTGAAATCTTAGTGATTTAGTGTCATGATGCAAAGTAGCCAGTGGCTCTTCCCAGCACTATCTAGCCTTTCCCATATGCCTTTGTAGCAATGACCCCTGCATGTTAAAAGAGAAAAAAAAAAGATGATTTTTTTTTGTATGCATTTATGCAATGGATTAACAACAAGATTTATGTTCTATGAACTTGATTAGTATGCTGGTTATGGATTGCGACAATCTCTACCATTGGATGACTTAGTGTTATCCTTTACTTGAAGCATCTGAACTGGCGAACTTTAGAATCAGATAAAAAGAATATCTGCTTTTGTTTTGAACATCTTGAGCTTCAAGTTGGTTGTAATACCAAATATTGGCATCCTTATTTTTAGTAGGTTATTGATTCTAATGTCTTTTGGAGCCAGATAGCAAATTGTTATCTTTTGGTTGTCTTATCAAGCACACTTGTTTCCATGCTATTGATTGAGCATCAGCTTATAACATCTATTATTTCTACTAGCTAGACAATATGTCGATGTTAACTAAATGAAAAGTTTTAGTCAATTAATCTAGTGTTCACTATATGTAACTGCACTAAACCTGAATAATTTTTTTCTTGAAATTTTACACAGTTTTAAGTAAAATTTGATATTTTGGTTGCGAGAAATATCTCTAGCAGATGTAAACTACTAAAGGTTTGGTTCACTGGGTAGATACTTTATTGTATCTGAAATTATGCTGAAGGACAGCTCTTTTAATTGGATTTGGTTATTCAATGTGATCCACTATTTGCGATCAGTGGCATGCCACTTCTACAGTTAGGTTCTCAGTGACCAAATAGTTTTACCAGCAAGCAGTGGTTCCATGCTGACTACCTATTGTAATTTAACTAAACTTTATCATGTTGTGAAATGCATTGAGATAGTTTATTAAGTTTGTTTTTGAATAATGAACTAATTGGAAAAATTTTATCATGTTGTTAAAATACATTGAGATAGTTTATTAAGTTTGAATAATAAGCTAATTGGGCTAATTCAATGCTTAATTGGTAAAATGATTTCTAATTTTACTTTCTCTGGTCTTATTGTATTTAATTGCAAGAACAGGTTAATTAATAGACCATCAACATACTGTAGTTAATAAAGAATCTACTTATCTTGTTCTGGAACTGATTTGCTTCTGGAATTTTTAGTGTTTATAGATGATATTTTATTATTTGTTGCTGTGCAAATGATTTGTTATTACTGGCTGCTGGTTTGCAGCTATTTTGGCAAATGTCAGTTTTAATTGACAAGTGTTCCTCTCTGCATATTTTCTTGGGGAAGGCTTGCCTCAGTTTTCCTTCCCCAGACCCCACTCATGTGGGAGCATTCGGCAGTGGGCCTACCCTTTTTTTTTAATATTTATAAGATGAGATGAATGCCTTCTGTAAGTTTATCATTCAATATTATTTTTTCTGATATATAAAATCAATACAACCTATGTTAGCATTTTCACTGTTGTATTGATAATTTGATATAACTTGGAATGCTGCTAGCAACTATGCTTCGTATTTATAAGCATTGCATTGATGATGTTTATAAGAAGCGCTGTCTCTATATATTTTTTCTCCCTGTGACTATTCATGTTGTGCTGCTTAAAATAGAAGACAAAGCCTTTCATTTTTCTCTTAGGATATTCTGTTATCCGTCCAGAAGATTGCTATATTTGATGCAGCTTTTGTTTTCTTTTGCTGTGTTGAGTGTTAATACTTAATACTTTTTCCATGTAACATACTTTTACACTGTTTAGTGTTTTTTTTAAAAGAAATTGGGTCCACATGTGAAAGAACCTCATGAATGTTGAAGACTGCTACAGAGTTGAAACCATTCCAATATTTGAATTCTGCAGACCAGGACTTGTATTGTTACCAGGATAAACACCTTTCTTCATTTCTTGAAATGTGGCCCATGTTGCTAAAAAAAAAGTATAATACACCCATTAATGCTTTTCTCTTAATAATAGGCTCTAAAAATCTAAATCAATGTAGTATTTGTAATTTGTAAATATGGTGTTGGATTACAGTCATGTAACTTTTAACTTTTACTGAAATTTTTCTGAGTTCACATTGTCTGCAAATATTGAAGTGAATGATTTTAATAACCCATAACCTTCAAAATAATTCTTTCATTGGTCATGTCTGGTTTACTTTTGTTTGTCATGAAGATGATTCTTTTTATCGCTTGCTCACTGTGCTAACTCATCTATGTTAATTTCAGACTGAGTGGACAAGGGAAGAGGATGAGAAGCTACTTCATCTTGCTAAACTCATGCCTACTCAGTGGAGGACAATTGCACCTATTGTAGGCGAACACCATCTCAGTGTCTTGAACGTTATGAAAAAATTGCTTGATGCTGCATGTGCAAAGGATGAAAACTACGAGGCTAATGATGACCCTAGGAAGCTGCGGCCTGGTGAGATTGACCCAAACCCTGAGTCAAAGCCTGCACGCCCTGATCCTGTTGATATGGATGAAGATGAAAAAAGAAATGCTTTCTGAGGCTAGGGCTCGCTTAGCTAACACTAGGGGTAAAAAGGCAAAACGGAAGGCTAGAGAGAAACAACTTGAAGAGGCAAGACGGCTTGCCTCACTACAAAAAACGGAGAGAATTGAAGGCGGCTGGTATTGATACACGCCACAGAAAAAAAAAGAGAAAGGGGATTGACTACAATTCTGAGATTCCATTTGAAAAGCAACCACCTCCAGGTTTTTATGACACTGTTGGTGAAGACAGGCCACTTGAACATGTACAGTTTCCAACAACCATTGAGGAGCTTGAAGGGAAGAGAAGAGCAGATATAGAGGCACAGTTAAGAAAACAAGATATAGCCAGGAACAAGATCCTGCAGCGACAGGATGCCCCTGCTGCTATAATGCAAGCGAATAAACTAAATGACCCAGAAGCTGTCACAAAGAGGTCAAAGCTAATGCTGCCACCTCCCCAAATTTCTGACCATGAGTTAGAGGAGATAGCAAAGATGGGCAATGCTGGTGATCCTGCTTTAGCTGATGAGCTTGGTGAAGGAAGTACTGCCACAAGAACTTTGCTTGCCAGCTATTCTCAGACTCCAAGGCTTGGTATGACACCATTGCGAACTCCGCAACGAACTCCAGCTGGGAAGGGTGATGCAATTATGATGGAGGCAGAAAATCTTGCACGTCTTAGAGAATCACAAACACCTCTATTAGGAGGTGACAACCCTGATCTTCATCCATCAGATTTCTCTGGTGTTACACCACGTAAGAAGGAGATACAGACGCCGAATCCAATGGCAACACCTTTGGCAAGCCCTGGACCTGGTATTACTCCAAGGATTGGTATGACACCATCTAGAGAGGGGCACAGCTTTGGTTTAACACCAAGAGCAACTCCTTTTCGTGATGAACTGCGCATAAATGAAGAGGTGGAAATGCAGGACAGCACTAAACTTGAGCTTCGTAGGCAAGCTGAGCTGAAAAAAAGCCTGCGATCTGGTTTTGCTTCTATTCCACAGCCAAGGAATGAGTACCAGATCGTCATGCCACCTATTACAGAGGATGAGACAGAAGAAGCTGAAGAGAAAATTGAAGAGGACATGTCAGACAGACTGGCCCGAGAAAGGGCTGAGGAACAGGCTAGGCAGGAGGCATTGCTCAGAAAGAGATCCAAAGTGTTGCAGAGGAGTCTGCCTAGGCCACCTGCTGCTTCAGTAGAAATTATCCGGCAATCTCTTATTAGAAGTGGAGAAAGCAGGAGCAGAAGCACCTTTGTGCCTCCTACCTCACTTGAACAAGCTGATGAACTAATAAATGAGGAGCTCCTTTAGGCTTCTTGAGCATGATAATGCAAAATATCCTCTTGATGAAAAAACTCAAAAAGAGAAGAAGAAAGGGAGCAAGCGTCAGCAAAATGGGGGAGCTCTTGTCCCTGAAATTGATGATTTTGATGAAGATGAACTAAAAGAGGTGCTATTCTTTTTCTCTGCCCTCCTATATTGACATTCAACTATTCTTATGCCTTTGCCATTATCTTTTAGACCCACCACACATACAGTTTCATGGTAGTACGGTACTTACCATATTAGGTGGACATGCAGTAACTTGAGAACCTATGTGCACATCTGCCTGTATCTCACTGACATCATAATGTTCGTTATTTGCATCGCTTAATTACCAATCACACTGAGCTAGTTGACTGTTGAACTGAGGTCAAGTAGCATGCACAATGAATTATGAAAACATGCTTTTCAAGTTCTCATTTTGATTTAATAGCAAATGCATGGATTTATGCAGATGACTTAAATAACACAAATTATAAGAAATTTCGGGTACACAAAAATTTTAGCATATTCTAAGAGTTAAGACAAATTATAAGAAATTTCAGGTACACAATATTTGAGCATACGCTTTAAGAGTTACGGCATTAATTTTACAATTAGAATCTTCTCTTCGAAAGTACACCCTGAAACAGGGAAGGTGTGGAGGTTTGTTTGTGTTTGGGTCTATGTATGGCTCCTGTTCTTCTACTAATAAATTGACACAGCTCTCCTGGGCGTGTTCCAGAAAAAAAAAATCTTCTTTTGAGTGCAGATGATTAGAAATTGTCATCTGCAAATGATGTGTGAATTAGAACTGTCATTACTATGGCATTCAACTTTGCACACTACTCTATATGCACTGCAATGTTAACTATAGTTTGAGCTTTGCATTATAGTTTTCATGAAATTGATATGACATACGCATATCTATTTGTGTTGAAATTCATACGAATAACACTAAATTGTACATTTCAAGCATGTTGGTTATCAAACCATTTATAAGTTTGTATGCTCCTTCATTTTGATTATTGTTCTCTTGTTCTATGGGATGATGGAATAAGTTGTTTAAGTGACCTTATTTTTTATTTTTTAAATTGACAGGCTAGTTCTATGGTTGAAGAGGAGATTCAATATCTTCGAGTGGCCATGGGTCATGAAAATGAATCTTTTGAGGACTTCGTGAAAGCACATGATGCATGCCAAGAGGACCTTATGTTTTTTCCTACCAACAATAGCTATGGTTTAGCTAGTGTTGCTGGAAATGCTGATAAGATTTCTGCTTTGCAAAATGAGTTTGAAACAGTGAAGAAGCGAATGGATGATGAAGCTAAGAAGGCTTCTCGTCTTGAGCAGAAGATTAAGCTTCTGACACAAGGATATCAGGTAAACTTGGCATGTACATCATCACAATCTAGGTCATCTATATTAATTGGATTTAAGCAATGTGTCATATAGCATGGCTTATTTTGAGTTCTCTTTATTTGGTTTACTGGAAATTTTTAAGTGTGCTTTGCGTGCGCTACCAGCCCATACTGTGGAGTATATTTTAAGCAAGTGGTGGGTGAGTCTCAGACCATCAACTTATCTACAGCTTAGAAAGCTCAATACGACAGTACACAATGCACTGAAGTTTGCCATTTCTAGCAACTGTGTTGGATCCCAAATATTTCGCTATTGCTTCCATAGACCGTAGGACATCACTTAAAACAATTAAATGATTGGTTGCGGGCACAAACTGAAGAAGGTGAAGTGCTTTTTTGCCCACTTGATTGGCGCTGGAGTTAAGTGATACATGGCAGCAGTAGGGGAGGACCTGTGATAGACCAGTATTATAGTATAGTACATAAAGACACAAACTTCTACTGGTAGGCTCCAACAGACAACGGTTTGTGCCACCATGATGCCTTCCAAACACTGCAAAAATAATCTTTTGCCTTAGACGTAACATAGCTAGAACATTGCAAAATGATGTGCGCAAGTTAGAATCAAGAGAGATTAAATTTTAACCCCTGTTCACATTATAGTCATTTATCTCTTAAAAAACACTCAATCAGTCAAATCCACTATTATTTTACATTAACCATTTACCAAGGCAGCGTCAGGAATGCACACTTTCCTTATACTGAAACAAAGAACAATGTTTGCCTTCAAATACTGAACTAAGAACCTAATGCTTAAAAAAGCCTTAGATTTATAGAATCAACATATAACTGCAGAAGTGCAGATACATAGTTGTCGAACCAGACATAACATTTGGTGACTGTTACGAGTATGCATAGCGCATAATTCATAACACATATCAGCATACTACAGTAAATGAATAGTCAATTTTATGGTCAATGTATTTTTTTAGACACTGGGCTGCTGCAAACTAGTTTTATTAGCTCTTGCTTTTTGCCTGACTGAATTTGCTCCCTCCATAAATACAAAATTGCTGACCATGCAATTGTCTCACTGCGTATCCTATTTGAGTGCTGATGTTTTGCTAACATGCTGTTTGCTTTTTATTAGGTACGGGCTGGAAAACTGTGGTCACAAGTCCAAGATACATTCAAGCATATGAACACTGCTGCAACAGAACTAGAATGCTTCCAAGAGCTGCAGAAGCAGGAACATCTTGCTGCTTCTTATCGGATCCAAAATTTGACTGAAGAAGTGAATAAACAGAAAGCACTAGAAAGGACCCTCCAGAGTCGCTATGGTGAGCTGCTTTCTGATTTCCAGAGAATCCAAGAACAGCTCGAGGAGCACAAGAAGCAACTCAAGGCTCAGGAGGCAATAGAAGCCGAAAATCGTGCTCGGGAAGAGGAAGTTGTGGCACCGAATCATGTTTCTGAGGAAGAGGATGAAAGGAAGCCTCTCAGCTCTGAAGAGAAATCTAGAGCTACTGATGATGGAGCTGCAGGAAGCAAGGGAACCACCGAGGATCAGATGGATGTGGATAGTGGGAATGTAGATGGTGATTTTGTAGGCCCTATCCCACCAGCACCAGATACTGAAGGGGACAAGGCTGAAGTATCTATTCAAGAGAACACTTCTAGCACCCAGAGTAGTGAGTGTGCCTCCACGAATGATGGGGCTGACAAGATGGATCAAGACAAGCTAGAAGGTCAGGATAAAGCAGATGGCAGTGTGGCTGTTGATGCTGGTCCTCAGGAAGAGGGCAAGGATGAACTTGCACCTGTTGGCGCCATCATAAGCGAAGAAAACACCGTATCTTTGGATCAAGCTGTCTCTAAGGAGGATGAAGGCAGGGCTCCTGAATGAAATATTGTTTGATGGCTAATTGACTATACCTCTAGCAGCAGCAACAGTCTACTTGAGGGGGGTAACAGAGTGTCAGTCATATGGGGGGACACCAAATGTGTTTGCTTTTAGCTGCTTGATACATCCCCCCTTATTCTCCAACGTGTTTTCAGTCCTAGCTCAAGCTATGTTCATTTGGTCCTCTGGGGATACTAATTTTATCTTGATGTTGATTTTCAACTTTGGCTGTTAAAGGCCTCCTATGTTCGATTTTCTGTCGACAATTTCATCTTGACGAGAGAGAGAAAAAAAACATTCAAATATCTGAAGTGACATTGTACGTGTCATGAAGCCATCCTTACAAGATCTGTTTTCAACTGATAACATGATGTGATGCTCAAGACCACACTGCCTAGTGCACACAACTTGTGTAGGAAAAAGTGCAGGTGCCCTGGTCCATGCTCAAGCATGAGGTTCATGGCATTCTAGCGTCCGGATAACCTCAGGTTTATCCACAACTCCTTGGTCGCGTCCAAATGCCTGCCCATCCTTTGGAACCCAACCTGCATCCCAAGCACAACAAAAAATATCTCTTCTCCTTCCTGAGTTGGCATCAAGCCAAGAAATATCCTACACATGAGATATTTTTAGCTGCTGAAAAAGGTTGAGGCAAATGTGTCGCTGACAGCAGGGCCAAAAGCGCACCGGGTGGATCCCAAGCCATGTCTTGTTCTGAAAGTATCAGCAGGGCACATTTGGGCAACACTGACCACAGGAATGGTCAGTGCGAAGGAGTGGGCCACATCGTTGTGCAACCGTTAACCTCAAAATAGATTTGCTCTGAATGGGCAGATATTCAGTGTCTTTGGTCTTGACAATATATAGGAGTATTATATATAAAAAATCACAGGTTTATTTTTTTTGAGAGTGAAAATATACCAGGGCACACTAGACTTGGGTTACAAATCCCCTGTTTTGCAAATGCATGCTAGTCATTCATATATCTTCATCTGAATATCTCAAAGAAAATGAACAAAAATATCATGCAAAAGGACTTTTTTTTTTTTCAAGATCATCATTCACCCGCAAAGCTTCATTAAGAGGCCATGCAAAACGACTTTGAGAACTATGAAAGAGATCCGATTATACACAAACACACTGACAATTTTTCTAAATATATTTCACACATATTTTTCTATCATGGAAAGCTCAACTGGAACATGGTTTTCTCCTATTAATTATGTTATAAAAGGATAGTTGAAATATGCAAAATAAATAAATAAATAAATAAATAAATGAGGGTGAAAAAATGGGGTCAGGGAAGGGCAATGCCCAAATAAAGACATGGGACTCGGTAAGAAGACCCTGAACAGTAGGCACTCTCCTCACCTCAGTCACTCACTACTTTCCCGCTCTACCCATCCAATATATAAACCGTCTCACTCTCCTCCTCTGCATGCCTCAACAACCCGTCTCCAAGAAACCACCTCCCCTCGCTCCAATCCCAATCCAAATCCTTCACCACGAACCGATACAACCCAATCCGATCGATCCGTCCCCCCACGTTGCAATTTCCCATCTCTCTTTTTTTTTTGATTTGTTCTTTCTTTCCCGATAATAAAGATCCGATCGCGGAGGCCGGCACCGGCGGGATTAATTGGAGATGAAGGTCGACAGGGAAATGGAGATTCTGCTCAACGAGATCCCCCTCTCCACCACGGTGGCCTCCTCGGCGGAAGCGAGGCCGGCGCGGACGACGACGCCGACCTCTCTTTCCTCATCCACGAACTCGCCGCGATGGGCGTCGTCGACGGCGATGACGAGCCGCCGTTGGTGGCGCCGGGAGCTGCCAACGGCTTCGGCTTCGGCTTCTCCGGCATGATTTACCCCAAGAAAGGCGGCGAGAATCTGGTCGCCCTGCACTACCCGTTCTCCATGGCCAGCCACTGCGCGTACATGCCGTCTCTGTTTGATCCCGTCACCTTCGACGCCGCCGCCGCTGTCGACGGCTGGGACATCCGGTGCTCCCCGCCGCGTTCTGTTTCTGTGCCGACGCCGCCCGCCACGCCGAGGGCCCGGTGCAAGAACGTGAGGAGGAAGAACGGCGGCTGCGGCGCGGTGACCACGAGCCCCAAGAAGTCGCCGTCGGCGGCGGCAAACAAGTCGCACGGCGACAGCCTGGCCGGCCTGCGCGGGGTCATGTCCCACATCGCGCGCGACCAGCACGGGTGCCGGTTGCTGCAGCAGAGGCTCGACGACGGGAAGCGCGAGGTCGACCACATCTTCGCCGGCGTGTCGCGCCACGCCGCGCAGCTGATGGTGGACCCCTTCGGGAACTACCTCATGCAGAAGCTGCTCGCCGTCTGCGACGCCGGGCAGAGGATGGCGCTTGTGCACACCCTCACCGCTGACGCCTTCGTGCTCGTCAGGATATCCCTCAACGTCCATGGGTATAACTGTCAATTTTCACTCGTTGATTTTTTTTTACTGCTAACGTGTTGATTTTTTTTACTGCTATAACTAATTTGCACACTTTTGTTCTCTTGTTGATCTGCGGTTTTGATTGAATCCGGTGATGGCCGTTTCAGGACACGGGCAGTGCAGAAGCTGATTGAGAGCCTCAGGACAAGGGAAGAGATTAGTCTTGTCATCGATGCTCTGCGCCCTGGCTTCTTGGAGCTCATCAAGGATCCCAATGGCAATCATGTCGTGCAAAAGTGTTTGCAGTCGTTTGAAGCCGACGATAATAAGGTATGTATGTATGTGTGTGCAGCATCAGGAACTTATTATGCCGCCATTTGCTCTGAAGTTCATTCATATTATGGTTACATCTTCTGTAGATGAATTCTTTGTTATAAGGTTTAGATGAAACATTTCGATTCAGAAAAGTGATGATGGGTAATGAAGGCAGATATAAGTAATTCTGTAACTGTATGTGCTATTGACATTCTTTTGATACTGATTGATGGCAGATTTTGTCTTGGACTGCTTCACATGTCTGAACTTTTCAGCTTCAGTTTTGGTTTAAGATCAGATACTAACTGACAAATTACAATCTTTAGGCGATCTTCGATGCTGCTGCAGTCCACTGTCTCGATATCGGGATGCAATGCCACGGTTGCTGTGTCCTACAGCGGTGCATTGCACGATCGCGTGGTGAGCACAGGGACAAGCTGGTTGCTGCCATTGCTTGCAATGGATTTAAACTTGCCCAAGATGCATATGGGTAATAGCCTGTCCAAAAACCTTCAAGATCCGTTATTGCATTTTCGTACTTGCATCTCTGGAACCAACTTGCAGCATTTTTATGTACTTTTATCAGTTTTATTCAAGGCTTCTGTGCTATGGTTGCAGGAACTATGTTGTCCAGTATGTAATAGACTTGAAGATTCCAAATGCAAATTCAAGTCTTGCACAACAGTTTGAAGGCAAGTATATCCACCTGTCCATGCAGAAGTTCAGTAGCAATGTGGTTGAGAAATGCCTGAAAGTCTTCAAGGAGGTTGACAAGGCCAAGATCATACTAGAAATCCTCGCCACGCCACACTTGGAGCAATTGCTTCAGCACCCTATGCAAACTATGTCATCTACTCTGCTCTCCAAAATTCCAAGGTAAACCTGATGAAAGGATAGAATCGTCAGTATTTTTATTTTTATAGTAACTAATTTGTTGAAATTTATCGCTGCGACTTCTTCGAGAAAATTTATTATTGTGATGGGAAATTCCAGGGTTCACTTCATTCTGCACTGACAAATGCAATCCGACCTCATGTGGAACTACTTAGGACCAGTCCATACTGCAAGAGGATATACTCTCGAGCTTTGCTGAAGAAATGATGAATTGATAACAGGTTTTCAGCTTGTAACAAGATCGATTGCTCTCTTGTGCTATTTTTTTTTTTCAGTTTCAAAAGGCATAAAGATGATCACAAAATAGATCTGTAGAAATTAGTATTCTTTGCTCATGTACTTCTACTGTACCTGTATTGATGCACGGCTTATGCCTGGTGCTGCATAATCGTCTGGGACGGAATAAGTTCAATTGAAAGTATATTCTACAAACTATTATATATATATGTAATGTTTTATGTTGTTGATGCATGCAAAGATATTGCTCTTGTTACCTAGTGATGCAACCCATCATTAATTCCATTGCAACTGCGGTTGGAAATGAGTAAATGACACCCAACAAGACAGAAAATGTGTTGCAATCATGGATAAATTATTTGGTTGCAATTTGGTGTCAAATCCCATTTTGCACGAGGACAAGCAAGAGGCCCTTTCGCAACTTTCCTTGAGATCAATATCCACGTCCTTTTTTACTTCAAGTACTCTTTTGCCTCTTTTTAACCTTATGTTGCCATTCGTCGCTTGATCCAACGACCAAGGATGGTGTCCTAACCTTGTTAGCCGATCTAAGGCAACGTCCTTGCCCCCACAGGTCCCTCGGTGAGGGCTTTGACGGCTCCTTTGCTAGTTTGCTTAGAAACTAGTTGTTCTTTATCACACAAGCACGATTGGTTACCCTTTGGTGGTTTCCTCAAACATACCGTGCTTCACCAACGTAAGTGTGATATCCTAGCTTCGTTCTTCACTCTGGCGGCCGAGCAATCTAGCCATAGCTGGTCACCATGTTGGGTGTCAAAAACTAAACCGAAATAAAGCAGTGTTGTTGGATTACTCCTTGATGTTTGCATCAGCTTGTTCACTCGATTAAATTGACTTTATGGCTATGTTGCAATAAAGCTCGATCTGAGTAAATCATACGAGGGTGGAGTGGAGCTTTCTGAAGGAGATGATGACTTTGCACAATGAAGGGTGGATCTGATCATGATCTGTCTCCTCTGTAAGATACTGAATTCTGCCTGTAACAATGACGGACTAGTACTTTTATAAAGCCAACCACACTATCTCTATCATACATTACGATAATTATAGTTTTATGCAAAATATCTCATGAACAACTCATAACGATAAAAAAAGTAACCAGTTATCGCCATTAGCAGTCCACATCATCCACTGATTCATTTATGATTGTCTCTCTTTATACAAGCTACAAGTTATCCACACTAACAAGTCAAGTACCATCCAATTTCCAGCCAAACCATATCCATCCTTCAACATTATCATCTGTGATACCCGCAGCAAAGTAGGGCATCTGTCCAATAATTAGGTAATGGAAGGAACCTCCGACGCACAATGTAGGAACAAGATACAAGCAACGAACAATTATCCTAGTTCACACTACACCATTAATAGTCTAATCGAGTTTTATTTCAAAGGATTCTACTCCTAGCATATGCTTCAGTTATACCTAGTTCCACCCCCAAAAATAATTTTAGTACAGTTTTACTCTCGTGTCAATGGGCCTTCGACAGATGGGGCAATCTTCAACTTGCGGTCCACATTCTGAACATGTCTGCATGAAAAGAGAAACAAAAAAAAAATCAATAAATCAGTAAAAAAAATTATTCATGAAGCAGTGAATATAAAGTGAAGAGTTGCACGTTTCACCTGGTGACCACAACCAAATGCCATGTCCCGGGGTTTGGAAAGGCAAACTGGGCACATCTACAGAGAGTAAGACCAAGTATTTGTAATATTTTTTTGACAGAAAAAAACATATTTCATTAATTGCAGTAAACAGCTGCTAGGGTAGTACAGCTCAAAAGAGACATTATGCAGTGCCTGTCTGAACTGTCAAATGCTTGCATGACAAGAATTTGTAATTAGATACTGTATTAGTTAAATAACAATAAGTCCACCCATGCACCTGTAATGTTGCAGAAAATCTACACAGTTCCTTATTACAGCTCATTATATTACCAACATGTGGGCCCTAAAGATAATGGGTTAAACAAATTCCAGTGGCAATTGAGGAATTTATCGAAGAATAAAACATTGGAAGTGCCCAGCAGACACCATATTTTTGATGGCTCAATTAGCAAGGTCCCTGTCCCGCCCCAGAACCAAACGCATCCTAACTCTGAATGCAGAGTCTACTGTTTGGAGCTTCATACATTTTGTTGTGTCAAGTCAAAGTGATATTTAGATGGAGGTGGCTTATATTAGTCTGGTGATCTGGATTTTTCAGTGCTCGTAGCAATGCACAGGCATAGACCAAGTTAATTTAATAATTTGCAGCAATAAAGAAAACATGTTACTGCTCCAAAAATCACAACTAAGTTTCTTCCACTAGGCTACATTCCACTGTAGCCCAAGGTTTAAATTCTACATTATCAGACAAAAATTGTTCTATTTTCTATACTAATAACGAATCAGAAAGTTCAAATATTACAGAACAATTTTCTCATATTTTACCAGAAAAAATGGGCAATTTTCCCTTTTTGTGATTTGTGATTTAACAAAACTATCCTATAAGGTTGAAGGAATTTGTTGTACCTGGGGTTCTAAAACTCTACTTTCGGCAGCTGATGGGGACGTAACTGATGCCGTGATAGTTGAATCTACAGTTGGCTCCTCTCTAGGATGTGAAGGCACAGTTCGATAGCTATTTGCCCGAGATGGTTCTGCTCTTGAAACTGTGCTATAACTTGCAAAAGGAGGAGGAAGTGGAATCCGCTCAGGTGACTCTCCAATTCGACGTCTGATTAGAGAAAAAAACAAAAATAAAAGAGTGAATTAGGCCCACAATAATGGAGAAACAAATATGAAATATGTGAATGTAAATGGTCATCCTCATGTTTCTCTGCATACCCTAGAATTCCAAGCTCTAATGTTGCCTTGTATTGCAATGGAATTTCCATCAGTGCCGACAGGGCAAACTCTGTCTCCTTTTTGCTATGACTTATCTTTTTTGACATGATCGCAGTGAAGTTGACAAACTACAAGAACAAGTGTTGAAATACTATATTTATTTTACTTAACAAGCCAAAATTAATATTCATGCACTTCTAGGACCTACCTGGAAATTGTCAAAAGACCTTGCTGGTATGTTGTCATCAAATTCCTTCATCATATCCCATGGACCATCTCCAACTCCAACAAGAATTATAGACAATGGGAATTCGCTATAAAAAGGGGAACAGAAAAAAAATTGAGGGCCTGTTTGGAACACAGGAATACAAAACAAAGGGGAAAAAAAAAAAAACAGAATAGGCTAGAGTGAAAAGTGAAAAACTACAGGATTCCAAAACGCAGGAATAAATACTTTGAGGTGTTTGGATTGCAGGAATAGGCTTGAACGTCATGTGTCTCCCTAAGCACCAATTATATCGATTTATGCATCTCCCAACATGATATTTAGACGCTTTTAACTAGTCTAGTATATTACTTTTTAATTCATCTATATGCAGAGTAGTAGTCTCTTTCTCTGTCCGGCTAATCCGTTTCTCTGTCCATGCATCAGCAGTTCACTCTGCAACAATACGTTAGCACCACATCCTTATCCACTTTCTATCTTCCTCTTCCTGCTCATGTGTTCTTCCGTCCTCTCTCTCATGGTGTTTTCTCCCTCCCCCCTCTCCTCTCGATCTCACAAATCTAAGCACAAACAGGTTGAGAAGAGCAAATAGATCGAGCAAGCAACAATCAATCAAGGATAGGTGCCTGTCCTGGGTCGCCCATCGCTACCCTGCTAGTCCTCAGGACGCAGTAAAAGGTAGAGGTCTTTTGGTCTATGACGCCATCAGTGGAGCTAGAAAGTTTGAGAGCAAGATAGGTACGCGCGGTAAGCAAGAGTTCACGAGCGCCAACGATTCCCTTGGGTCAGACTGGATGTTTTTCCCTGTGTTTTTGCAAAGGAGACCATTCCTTTCCTTTGGAACGGGAAGCTGCTTCCTCCATTCCAAACGGCTGTGACATCAGCAAAACACAGGAATGCAGTTCCTTTGAAATTCCTTTGAGAATCCTCTATTCGAAACAGGGCCTGAGGTGTTTGAAAGAGAATAGAGTTGGTGGAATATACGTTGTGTTGGGCCTCATGGGCTGATTATATAGAGTACACATGACTAACACCCCACATGGGTAGACGATGTGGTACTAATCCTATTACTCTAACAACCCCGCAGTCACAACGGGAGCGCTACAGACGGTGAGACTGGAGAAGAAGCTGACTAACATCCCCCCCACAGTCTTTACAGTCGATGCATGCTTGGCTGGAGAAGAAACCGACGAGTCCTCATGCAAGGCGGTAGCCCTTTTGTGCCGATTTCGAGGTAGCTGAGCGTGAGGGCGCAGTAGCCGTGGTTGAAGAAATCCCAATTATAAACAACTTGATTAGATTATAACAAGTTTCATGTAAACATGTGTTGCGTAAACATGCTCCAACATGTGTTGTGTAAACATGTTCGAAACTAAGATATCCCCAAACATGTTGATTAGATTATAATAACAAGTTTCATGTAAACATGTGTTGTGTAATATTCTAGTATTTAATCATATACTAATTAAGCAAGAAGCTATCCAATGTGGAAGAAACTGTTTTTCACTTGTTCTTTAGCTGCACCTTCAGTCTAGCTTGTTGGTAGCACCTAGGCATCCAATAGGATTTTCTGTGATCTTTTGAAGATGTTGATACAAGCCAAGCAACAATTTCCAAACCCTTGCTTTATGGAGATCTTCAACATTGCTGCTTAGCAGATATGGAAACAAAGAAATAACTTGATCTGTGATAAGGGCTGCCCTTCCTTGGATTCTTGGAAGTTCAACTTTTGTGAGGAAGCTCCACTTCAGGCCCATAGGATCTGTGATGCTAAGCGTCCTACTTTCTTATTCTGTATAGATTCCCTACCTAGTTTCCTTGCCTCTCTCAGGCTTCTAGTTTTCGCCTTTTGTTGTTTGCTTGTACAACTTTGTGTGCCTTTTACAGCTTCTTTTCTTTTTATAAATAAAAGCTTACAGTGGGGGCTTCCCCTGCTGTACTACTTCTCAGAAAGAAAATTCTAGTATTTGGCAAAAATAAAAATGCAGCACTGCCATATAAATTCATGGCTTTTATTGTCAAGCACTAATGAAACATAAAAACCAAGTACATATTCATTGCTAAATAACATAAATCATTATTACCTTGCTTGTACAATAGCATCAACTGTCATTTGCTCCTGGGTGCTTAACTGACCAAATTCAGTATCTACACTTCTTGTGACCTGTACAACGATAGCTTCAGAAAAACCATAATAATAGACAAATACGTTTCATCTTTTCCTCATTTACAGTAAGAAAGGCATACCTGCCCGTCAGCAATAATTACTAAAACATGGTATTGGCCACCACTTTGCTCCACAATGGTTGTGGCCATTTCAATTATTGGGGCGAATGACGTAGGACCTTGAAAATGCCAACAATTACATGTTGGAAAGTTGGTATTAGTTACTATAAAAAATGTGGCGAGGATCCTATTTCCAAATTAAAAAGAAACATACCAGAAAGGCGAAGGTGAGGTACAATCTCTCTGTATCGAGCTAAAGCTTCTTGAAAACCATTGCATGGTCTTTCGTCAGGATAGAAGGCAAATACATCTTGGTCATGAGTAGATGCTGCATTATTCAAACTGAAAACTATTAGACATGTATAAATTCACCTTGTACTAATAAAAGTAGCAGCTCATTACCATCTCCAAAACCAAAGCAAGGAATTAAATTATCCTCATCAAAAGCAGATAAGGTTTTCCCAATGATGGATATTGCCTGTTCATAAGGATTTGGGTTGTCACTGATATTGTGTAAGCTCATGCCATTGAAGGATTTCTTTCCTGTAAATGAAGATAGTCATGAATCAAGATTCAAGACCAAATGTTTTCTTTCTTTGCACACAAGTGCAGACAACTACCTGTCCATTCATTACTCTTGGTGAAATCAATTCCTATGATTAAATTAGAAGACTCAAGACCGGCTTGTGATAATGCTTCAATGACCTGCATTTTCAGCACATGTTAGGACTTAATGACCTTGTCTTTCACACATCACATATGGACTTATGTATACATGTGGTAAGTGGTTGACAGATGAGAACACATGAGCATGGATTGGGACATTTACATATATCGTCTACAAGTCATAAATAAGTTATGTTTTACACATCCATATGGTTAACACAGCACTGAATACAAATTGTTATAGTATATTCAAACATATTAATGTTATACAAGTAGAAACACAGCACTTCGAGTCGACAACTCCTGTACAACGCAAGACGAAGTCGTCTCTAAACATTGGAGCACGAGGCCAGGACGTCCTTTCACGAAGACGAGGTTGTTGTCTCTAAGCATTGGTAGGGGTTTTGTGAAAAAAACAACAACTTAGAGACGGGGCGAAATGACCTGTTGTACATGCCCTAACTGTTCATGTGCTAAGGTGGTAAGCACATTTTCAATGTTTTAAGAAATAATTCTTGCAGAAATGCTCACCGAAACACAGGGAGCCTATCTACTATAGTAAGTTCAAATACAAACAGCCATATCCCAATATAACATTTCCTGCTTGGAAGTTTCTTCTCTAGATAACTCTGAGCTTGAACATACTCCAATCTTTATGTGTAATCAGACAGTTTACAAAAAAAAATAAAGCTACGTATATGTATTGCATCAGCTATCTTATCTGAATAAGGTATCACTACAGCACCCAGAATCTTCCTACAGACTTTATGCTCAGTTAAACAGTAAACAGAATACAGATGTTGAAATTTATGACCCACTTAAAAACTAGAGCTACGCCAAAGACGTGCACCAGCATAAGGGCTTTTGTTGGGACTTCTCCAACGGTTTACCAAACAAGTACACACAAGAATGGTTTCTAAAGCCAAAAAACAGCGAAGCCAGAACCATTTTGGGTGGATTTGTTTGGCTTCTCTGTTTTTAGAAGCTAAGCCCGCCAAAGAGGGCCTCAATTATCCAAGAATTTATGATAGCTAGCTCTACATACGACATATCCACATCTCAACTGGAATGAAGTTCCAAATCAATGCTCATTTGAAGCAGTATGTAGTTAATCAAGCAATCCACATTTCAGCATTTGATCGTCACTGCATCTCGAAGGAAACATAACACAAGGGCATTATGCATACATACCTCATCCAAGGATCGGTACTGGTCAACAATCTTGGAGTACTTCCTCTCGAGCCTCGGCCGCTTACCGGCGGCTGTCGCCATCCTCGGTGGCACCGCCCGTGTCTGGATTGCCCTAATTGGTGCCGCTGACACAGAATTTGTATGAGCCACCGCCACCGTGGGGCGCGAGTAAGCGCTCGACGACACCACAACGTCTTCCTCCGCTCGGGGCAGCGCCACGCCAGCTCGCCGCCGGAAGCTGGAGGACGAGCTCTCATCCGCAGCGGGAGCAAAAGCATGGTGCGGAAGCGGCGGCAGGTCCCACAGCTGCGCCGGCGGCGCAGACGCCGGCTCGTAAGTTTCGCGATGTGGGGAGGCTGGCGGCGACCTGCGCCGTCCCGCCGCCGCCGACTCCTGATGGTGGTCCTCCTGCTGCTCAGCTGGGCTGGCAAGGAGGCTGCCGACGATCCTTGTGGCGGTCTGCAAGACCAGGAACAGCACCCACAGCAGGAAGGTGCCGATCTTGCCGACCACCGCCTAGCGAATGGCGAGAACAACAAGAAGCTCACACAATCAGAGTCAAACTGAAAATTTTCGTCTGAAACCAAAGGTCAGCAGCTCGCAGCAAAGAGCAAGAACCAATCGAAGCCTAGATTCCAAGTTCCAACTGGGGAAAGCAAGCCAAAAGCATAGCGATGCTTACCAACAAGCCGCTCATGCCGATGAGGAGAAAGAGGACCGCGATGAACTCAGATCGGATAGCTGACCGAGACCGACGGGTCAGGGAATTTTTGGAACAAGCAGGTTGGTGGCTGTCTGCCTGTGCGGGGTTTGGACGACTAGAGCAGTGTTTTTTTTTTTTTTTCAGAGCGGTGGATTTGACAAGGCATTATTAAGTAGACAAGGATGTTTCATTTTTAATAATCTTTATTAATTTCTAAAATTAACACGGTTGACTTGTTTAGTTAGTCAATCTCCCTGGCGCAGCCAATCCTGTCTGCTCGCTCATAGTAACTATGCAGGGGCCTTGATATGGGTCTTCGTCGAGTGTTGCTAATCATGTGGGAGGTTTCCGTGTGGGATTTGGGTGCTCCTTATGGTCCCACAAATGTATCGTTCCCCATATCATGTTGAAACATTTGTTGCCAAAAAAAAAAAAAAAAAAAAAATAACAGCTAAGGAAATAGTTAACCCACTTATGCCATGTCCGGTTCGTGGAGTACTTCATCGTGGGTTCGGTTCAGGCAAAGGTAGGTGGACCTCAGCCACATGGAAGAAGATAACACATCTATGTGTCATGTCTTTTGTCATGCTCAGTCATATCACTAAGGTGGTAGTTGTCTATGTCGGAATATGCCATTTGCAAGTTACAGGTATTCTGGACGTGATCGATTGTTTTCCAAGTTTCAGAAATATGTCTCCATAGGATATTCCTAGTTTGTTGTTTCCTTGTATTGTAATCTAGTTGTTGTACAAGATGTAATGCGCCAAGTTGAAGGTTGTTTCCAACTATATTAACACGGAATCATGATCGTGAGAGGGTGACATGTTACAACTATTTTTACGGTCTAGATCCTCTCGTGACCAAGACTCCCAACACCACACCAAAAGGGGTAAAATTTTGTCTCCAACAGCAGGGGGAGAGGCATCGGAGGTTTGCATCGTGTACGAAAAAATATCGCGGAGCTAAAAGATCGGCCTCTCAACAAAGAAATGCGGATGTGAAACCCATCTCTCTCTCTCCTTTATCTCTTCCTCCCGATGCCCCGTGTCTTCTTCCCCGACGGGCGACCACGCCGCGCCGCTCGCGGCGACCACGCGGCTCGCGGCGACGAGCTCCATGGACGCCCAGCGGGCGGGAGCCGCCCATGGCGTTGGAGGAAGCGGGCCGCCGAGACGCCGGAGCTTCGCCCCGTTGAGGACGCCGAGCTTCGCCGTCGCGGGTGAAGCCGCATCCCGACGCACCTCTCGCGTCCCCCGCCCGGCCACAACGCCGCCGTGCTTTCGATTCGACTCCCGGCTGGCGCATCCATGGCGGTCGCATCCCCGCCAGCCGGGCGGCTCTGCACGGCCCGGCCATGGAGTTCCCCTCGGCCGGCCCGGGAGCTCGCGCGAGCTCCGCCACACGGGTCGCGGCCCGCGAGCAACGCCCCGCCTACCTCCCCCCTCGACCGCCTCCGCCTCCCCGGGGCCTCCTCTCTCCCTGTGGCTTGCCTTTCGGCCGCCGCGGGCGGCGACCGCCCTTGCGCGCCCGGCCGTCCCTTCCTCGTGGTGGTGGGCCTAGCGCCTACGTGGAGGCGACGCAGAGGGACGGAGGGGGCGACGCAAGTTTGCCAATCCTCTCCCTCGATAGGGAACGAAACTCCGTATGCATCACCCGCTTGGAGGCCGTTTTTCGCGACGCAAATGACGGATCACGATGCATACTTGTGTTTTCAAGTCTCCCGCTGGAGACAGCCTAAGAACAACCAGGTTGGCATCGCTGAGTCTCAACAACAGGTTATACACAGCTGTCAATAGGTCCTTCTAGGACCGTGTTATTACACTTCCGGTGTTGCATAGCAGTTTAACATTGGTTTAAGGCCTAATAAAATCTGGTAATAAGTTTTCCTATGCTTGGTGATGAACTCTTGCAAGAAATGATAATGTACATGTTGAAATCACCTTCTTGAATAAATCAACATATGTGATATTATCTAACCTTGCTTTTGTGCTTAAACATCTCTAAATACACTTTTGAACAAAAGTTGTTTCAGGGTTGTTTTGGAAAAATATGAAGAAAATGGTTAACCCAAAAGTTGCTTAATAGCTTGATAGCTTTTTTGAGAACTGAATAAATAATTGATTTATTAATATGCTTAACATTTTGTCAATATAAAAACCGTAGTATAAGTTATGTTCTTCATGGTAGAGTGCTTGGTTGTGTATAGTTGATGTTTGATAGATTAATTGAAGTTTCCAAGTTTGAATTAAATGTTGTTTAAATTACAGAAACTTCCGATGTGCATCGAAGCTGTAGTTTTGTCATGCCATGTTGTCCACTTTATGCTATACAACAAGGTCGGTTAGACAAACAACCAAGCAAAGATTAAACCCTAACAACCTCACATCAATATACACATACGGGTCACTGTGGACTAAATCCAAATTGGCCCAGATATCACATCTTACTGCAAATTCGATTGTAATATAGCCCAAAAGTTATGTGTTGATTAAAAGTCCATAACTGATACTCCATACATGGCTCTTGTACAGTCGAGGGCGTGGCAAAGCCTACCATCCATGGACTAGCCCCCAAGACACAACAAATTTGAACTAACCGCATTCCAAGACAAACTTTGTCCTGAAAATCAAAACTGAGACCTACGTTCCTTCCCACTAGTCCAACCCCAGCCGACACGAGGTTGACCGTGTCCAGGACCAAGAAATGGAGAAACACTATGCTTTGGCTTCTTGTTGCCACCATAATTTCGTCAAATGTTTAGAGAACATACACTAGTATAGGGAGCTCTGATCCTACTAGTATAACATAGGGAAGAAGGGTAGTTAGTGCAGCCCTGGAGACAAACTATTCTGGCCAAAGATGTCCGGAATACCATCCCAGTTCCCCTTCTCTCTTGCTTCCCAGTATCCACCAACATAGCGGTAACTGTCGTCATCATCCTTCTTAAACCACCTTGGTTTCCATCCTTTTCTTGCAGTTGTCGAGCCTGCAAAATGTACCATGAAAGGTAAATCACCACGATGAGCAAAAAGGATCCTGGTTGTTGGAATATAAGTGAATTGCCCACATCTCCCCATCAGCTTAAGCTTTTGGGTAGAATTGGTTGGTGCATGCAACTTAATATGGTATCAAAGCCAGGGGTCTCGAGTTCGAATCCTGGTTAGCGCAATCAAATAAAATAATTGTTGCTCGCTCCTATTCCACGTCTGAGGCTCGCCCGTCGCCGGAGCCTCAACGTGAGGGGGAGTGTTGGATAAGTGAATTGCCCACATCTCCCCATCAGCTTAAGCTTTTGGGTTGAATTGGTTGGTGCATGCAACTTAATACTTGGTAAGGGGACGAGCTTGAAAATACCAAACTAAGATTTTTGTTCACCACTAATGTGAATGTTTATGTAACCATCAGATTGTGCCTTGTAACATGCTGCAGCAGCAAACTGTCCCTATCCTCCTAATTACGTGGAATGGAAGACTCTAGTTAGCAGCTACATATCAGCAACGGGTATTTAAAATTTACAAATTAATTTCTAAGCAAGTCAGTCCATACTAATAACAATTACTTAATTTGATCTTCTGTTTTACCTATTTCAGGCGATCATATCTAGTTGTACGATAATGAGCTCATTTTTTTAACGATAACAAACTACAGTTGTGTTGTATCAACAGACCCAGTACTGCACCAATTTTCTATTTGCTTACATGTTCATCATCAGTCCACAACAATTCATGCTGACATAATTCAGATAGAAAAGCTTCACAACCAAGGGGGCATTAGACCCACATTGCATTTCCTACCAGCTTTATTTATGAGAAGAACAAATAAATATTATCAAGACATGCCAATCGTTATCATTGGCTGACAACCTATGAAAGACACAAGACAAAGGCCATCTCAAGTCATATATAATTGTTGGTTACCTGCCGTTGCAGTTGTTCAAGCCTAAGTTTCTCTGCATTTGCCATTTCATATTCACCATTTTCCAGATGCCTTTGGTCTGGTCTCAAACGAGAATCAGTAGGAGGCAACTTGTTCAGCAAAGGTGGAGTCAATTCATTTAGAGAAATTGCAAAAGGAGAAAGGTTGTAACGTGTCTGATTAAGAGACTTGTCTCTCTCCCATAAAAGAACTGCTTCTGACATTGGGTCATACCCCTTGGGTTTAACACTTGGATCCCCAAGGACATAATACATAGCTTCATCCCATTTTCCAATTAACATAGCTACTTTTTGCCCTGTTCTATTATCTTGCACAAATCCATGCACCTGCACAAATAATTAGAACAATTTAAGTGTCAAAACCTATGCTTGATCAAATAGAGGTTTAAGTGCTTGTACAGCTGCAAATAGACTGCTCCTAACTTGTAAGTTGGCAGGAGGCTATTTGCAGCTGTAAAAGCACTTAAACAAGTTGAGCCCATGGAGGAGCAGCACATGGAGCCATATTTTCATATAAGTAGTTCAGGTGGGAGTTCTTTCTTGGTCTCAATTTTTTCCTGAACACGCAGGAGAGGTATCATTTTTGGGGAATCTCAGTGAGAAACCATGAGGTTCAGTTGTGCAATATGGATCCTAAATTGGGACGATACGAATTTTCTTGGAAAATATTGTTTTTTTTGGTTCCCCTTGCAACTGACCGGTAAAGACCTTGTAAAGAAATAGAGCAAAAACACATCTTTGGCACATGTCTTTATAAACTGTGGTATGATGCTATGTGAGGTACTTATAGGTTAATAAAAGAATAAAAGACTTCGACCAGAGAATGTAGAAATGAAGTGCTGCTTGATTATAATAAAATATTTTCCCTTATTTTTCAAAGCAGAAGGTTTCCTTCAAAGCAGAATGTGGAACAGTTTCAAGTTACTGGGTTACCTGGTGTGGACTGCGATCTATAATTGACTGTTCTTTAAATTTAAGCTTGCAGGAGTACTGGCCACTTCCATTGATGCGCATTGTGCCATAATGATCACAGTAAATTTTGCCAATTATGATATTGTAAATGGAAGTAGTCACTTTACTCCACCGAAATGTTTCTCCGTCATCAAATTGGAGGGTAAGAATGCCTATTGGGTCAAGCTGAATGGATCGACCCCAGAACTTCCCTTTCAGATTGAATCACCCCAGAATCTCCAACCTCTACCATCACAGTGGCATGCAACAACCATTGGGTGATGACTGACCTGAAATAAATATTAGTTCTTGTCACAACCACGTTTTTTTAATCAATTCATGTGAATACCTTCTTAATCAAGTAACTTCAGTGAGCACTATAGGTTACTACCACTAGAAAACATGGAAGGTACAAACAAAATCAATGACAGAAACTAGGAATTAAATTATTAGTTCCCCTCTATTTTTTAAAATACTTATTCATGGCCTTGGAAGAAATCATTTCATAATACTTGTCTGACGATGATACCAAGTGTACAGTTATTTCTGCATTTCCACTCTACCCCTAATCAAATGTTCAGAAGACTGGGTGCTCTATAATTACCAAGCATTAAACTTGCATGCTCTATAATTACATTTAATAGCGATAATGGATAGTCATTTCACATTTTCTTTTCCTGAAAGCATTACTTTCTCAGACTTTGTGCATGGTGTGCTATGGACAAGTATTGCAGAACGGTGTATAAAATAGTTCATAGTTCAAACAGCTGTGCAACCTTTTCAGAGAAAAAAAAAAAAAGTCCTTTATCCGGATAGTCAGCTTCATATGTTTCCCCAGTAGGGGATTGAAGGGTTTGCATTGCCGACCTTCAGTTGAAGCATAACCTGATACTGCAAATGCAGCTACATGAAGTATCCTCATTAAGCTGTCACCCTACATTGTATTTCCCAAGAATCATTGCACTGCAAAACGCCAAAACATAAAACATTGATAGGAAGAGAAGCATAGCACTCAAATTAGGGTGAAGATTACAAAACTTGACCTGCAGGGGTAAGACAGCCCCTGGACAATTTGCTGAGAAGATCTTCTTACATAGGTCAAGAAAATCCCCAAACCCTGCCCCACCGCTGTGCTTTTGGCATGGGACAGATGAGGGGACTTTTTAAAACCCTAGCCTAAAATTCGCTCCCAAACTAACTTATTTCCTAAAGGAAAGCATATTGCATAACAAAATTTGTAGCCAGAGAAGAACCAAAAGGAAATTGGATATGAGGTTCTCATTTTTCATCAGTGTACCAGTTTGTTTTTCCTTTTTTTGGGTGGGTGGGTGGGGGAGGGGGGGCTTAGATTCTCCTATGGTTTATACATGCTATATAGAGATTCTAGTCTCTAAAGATATCAGAAATTTAAACAGCTTGCACAATGAGTTTGGATGATAGAGATAACACTAGATGACTAGACAGTTCAAATCAGTAACCAAACAAGGCTTACATAACTTGTTTGGATGAACCAAAATGGCAGGAATTTCAGCCAAATCCAGGCCAAAAAGTTCTCGGTTGGCCAGGAGACAGGATGGGGCAACCAAACAAGGCTTCAAATGTAAAGTTTTTTTTTTTTTTTTTTTTTTTTTTTTTTTTTTAACGTGGACCAAATTTAGTTACATGAAGTGTCAGACATAAAACATATAATGCAGTGTGATATTTCTGAATAAGAAAATTATAGTTACTAAAAAAAACCTTGGCCATGCACAACTAGACCAATATCAAATTTTCTCTAGACTCCCAAAATGTTTGATTAAGCAGTTGAAAGATATGGAAGATCTTACAAAGAAAACTAAAATGGAACCATAAAGAAATATCTAAACAGAATCTCACCTGTTTTCCCCAGTGCAGTGCATGGTCAACCAAGTAAGAGTACTCCAAATCTTCAAAACATTTTTGTAAAGAAGAAAGAGGCTCGTTGAAATAAACGGGTAGACAAACACCTGAGAGGTCTTTCCCTATATTTTCTCTAATTATTGACCATAATCCTATATGCTTCTCTTTTTTCCTTAGGCTCCGGTAGCTTATCCCTACGTAGCACAAAGGGATATTTAGTAGTCTTGACAGTATTTGTAACAGAATCTCCAACATATTCTGACCCAAAAACTTGTGCAGTTAATTCTCTCCTTTGACATGAAGCACTCCGTAAAGACTCTGCAGATAAAAAGTCTCTTGTATCAAAGTATGTAACTTCATCTTCTTCAGTTTCAACTTCAGCCACGTGGCTTGCAGTGTCAGGGTCTGATTCAGTTGTACTCCCTCCCGATAAAACTGAATAGAAATCTGCACATTTGGCAAACAGCCACAAAAGAAAACAAAAACATTTTAGGATGAGCTGGACATAAATCTAGTACACAAAATATTTTCAAGTTTCTTTTCTAAAAAAAAAAAAAAAAAACTATACAACAACGAACAAATGTGCATGCTTCTTTGTGTAGGAATAAAAGCCATACAAATATGTATCACTCCAAGCAAAATTTGTATCCATTAGCATTGTTATAACAACAAATATAGACGAAAGAAAGTAATTTATAACATATTTTTTTCTTTCCGCTATTTTAGTTTTAAATATTTATGGTCATAGGTTATGAGGCAAATAAAGGAAGTAAGCCAAATTATCAATCTGCTCACTGCTGCCTCGCAAATTAGTAAATAAAATAAGTAATAAATGGAGCATCTGAACAATTTTTCTGATGAAAACAGTATGAGAGCACCTTACATAAATACATAATTTTTGCTATGTATACCATAATTTGGCATATATAAAGGGAACCAAAACAACAAGCCACATGCCTATGTAATGTAAGGCAAGAAAACATGGGGCTGAACCACTTCCTTGAAAGAGAAGTTTGCCAAGCTACATCTGACATAAGCTTTATACAAGATTAAAGCTAATAATACAACAACAACAACAACAACAACATAGCCTTTAGTCCCAAGCTAGTTGGGGTAGGCTAGAGATGAAACCCATATGAAACAAGAGCTAATAATACAAACTTTGAAAAAAAAAATTGAATAAATAGTTAACCAATCATATTTTTTAGTAGATTAAACTGTATCACCCACATGAAACTGTCAAAAACCATAATATTTGTCAGAAAGATAGATGAGTGCAATATTGGATGAGTGTAACAATATATTTATTTATAGAACCTTCATAAAGGCTTGCTAATTACCTCAAGCTGTATAACTGATTAATAAAAGGACACATAGATAAGTTAAGCTAGTCAGTATAAATGCTTTGGTTTTTGAACGTCCATCTTCAGAAAAACTCAATCCCTCCCCTGAGGTATTGCATTAATAGAGAATCACAACACAGGCCCAGACCACCTAGGAACACACTGAAAGCAGCATAACTCAGCGATGTCCCTTTTTTTTTTGTATAGCCGCTGAGCAGTTATTTACAAAAGATATATGTACACCAGCTACAGGACTAGATCACTAAACAGAGATAACTATGTTCATATCTCACAGGCTCACAGTATTAGGACATATAGAGAAGAATAACTTGTATGTTTCACTAAACAGAGAAAAACTATGTTCATATCTCACAGTATTAGTTCATGTAGAGAAGAATACACTTGTATGTTAATAGATTAGTACATTACTACAGTGGCATTTGGGATTCATAGCTTCCACTGGAAAAGGAAAGCAAATACTCTCTGGTCAAAATTGTAAGTCATTATGGCTTTTATAGGTACATAGCTTTGACTATGCGTCTAGATATACACAAATGTCTAGATACATAATAAACACTAATTTTAAAAAGCCAAAACAACTTACAATTTGGAATGGAGGGACCGAGGGAGTATCAAACATTTATAATGGGGCCAACATACAAGACTCTCCAGGTTCTAAATACATTATTATGATGTGTAGCCATTTCTTATTCTTCATTCATTGCAAAAGAATCTGAAGAAACATGTTGTCAATTGTCGTGACGCCTGATGATAGGCCCAAGACCTGGGCTGATGTACCCGACTGGGCCCAAAGCAGACCCGGCGTGAAGAGTACCCGGCTGTAGCGTGCCCGCCGGAGGGAAATTAAAAATAGAATCTGTTTAGGAGATATAATTTAATAGGATTGGTTTGTTTAGAAAGAGTCCAGATCTATAAGGACTTATCCTTTAGTTTACTTAGAATACAAGTCTACTAGGGACTATAAATATAGGGACGATGTAACTATTGGCAGAAAGTACAGCCTTGGCTCTTTATCCCCTTCCCCTTCTCTCAGCCTCGGTCTCCTCTCTCCCTCTCCTGCGCCTCCCCTCTTACCCACGCCCTAAACCCCTAGCCGCAGCCCCTGCTCCATAGCCATCACCCTCTCCCCAGAAGGATGCTTACACATGTGAAGGCGACATACTAACAGTAACAAACCATCTTGAAAAAAATATTGAAAAAATGAGCATTTAGCAGCAGCTGTACAACAAGAACTGAAGTGGTGGGAGCAAACCAAGGCAAAATGGTTGCAATACAATCTGATTAGTGTTTATCAAAGAGAGAATGACGTTTAACCACACTCAGCTGAACACTGGATAATTATGTAATTTGACTATTGAAACTATGACTGCATATCTGATCACTTATGTAAAAAAAATGTGGAGAGTGAAGTCAAGATGCATAGAATGAATCCTTCAATTTTGCCATATGAATAATAATAAAAAAAAAAAAAAAGAGGTGTCAAGTGTTTCACACCAAAATGGCATAACATTTATGTCAACCCTAAACATTTTGGCAATCACCGAAAGATGATGTAAAACAGGTTGCAAACACAAAGGTAAGCAAAATCATAAGGATTAGTATTGTAGCATGAGTAATCAAACTACTAACCACTTTGTCTGCTGTTAGCATAGCCAAGTATTTCCCTCTCCTTAGTCTCATGGACAACTGTTCTCTCCAGCTCAACTTTCTCCGTCTGCACCAAGAAATGGACCATGATGATGGCCAAATTCTTTCACTTTAAAATAAAAAATTGTTCGCATAAGTTGAACAAAAGAATCTTTAAGGAAATTTGCAAGGATGAACTTATACAGTTGGCGTGCTTTATAGGCAATCCAGATGTTAAAGAAATTGCATCATACTAAGACACAAATTCCACTTCGTGGTTACCAAGTTAGTATACATAAATGTATCTGTCTGCGAGATGACTAGCTTGTTCCAATTAATGAAAAAGAAATGCAAATGGATTCTATTTATGGATAGTATTATTATAACCTTATATCACATAATGCTCATATTCATATCCTTATATCACATATAGCTCATATTTACAATGTTTGCAACTTTTAACACAAAACATGCAAAGCACGCTGCGTTACACGCATATCATCATGTGATACTTGCTGATGTCATTGTTGTTGTCAGTTGTCAGCACCACATAATAACGAGAATGAACCAAGCAATTATGTAAATATATGCTTGCAGCAACATGACAGACAAGTTATGCAAGGCATTAATGCGGGTACTCTGCTAATTACAGGATAGCATGCAATGTGAAGCCCTAGCTCAGTGCTAAATCATTATTAATATTTTTGTGCTTTGCAAATAATGATATTTTTCATTTGCTGAAAAGTATGGAGATATTTTCCTGATGCTAGTATTTTTATTTCTAATAATCAATTCTAGAAAAGGCAATAACACTAACAAAAAATAAAATCAGATATTATTAAGTAATCAAACTAGAGATAGAACGATGACCTCCAGTTGCCGGAGGCGGTCTATCAAAATAGAATGCTGCTGCTGCTGAGACTTTATCTGGTTGTGCAGTTCCAGCAGCTCACTCATCATAATAGACTCACACTCCCTGACCACTGCTTCACTCAGACCCTCCTGCAGCAGCCGTGCCTAAGCTTCTCAGAGGACAACATAATGTCTGCCATGGGACCAAGATCATTGCTAGTCAGTGACCGCGGGAACTGATCCTTCGATGCCAGCAATGCATCTATCCACGCATTCCTATCTTCCTCAGTTTCACACCTCAAGTGTAGCGTCTTCGTCCCCACTGAATATGTACAGCCTCTTATCATCAGACTTGCTTGCACGAATAGATGAGACCTGAATACCACAGAAGGAAATTCAAATTCCTGCAAAATTGAGAAATCTATCTTGCTTCCTCAAGCATTGTGCTAAATCATCCAGATAATTCCACAGTGACGACTGCATTAAACTAAATGTTCTGCATCGGTGCAAACATATACATATTCAGCCCCACCTTTTTTTTTTGGACTCTAAGCACATTTACCCAAACAATATTCATGGCTCATTCATTACACAAAGAATGCAGGTTAAGAATTTCACTTCTTAGTGCCGGAGCAAGCACGCCTGAAGAAACGGAATCCAATGGCAGCAGCAGCATACCTTGAGGTGTATCTCGCCGAATGGCTTCCACAGCTTTCCTGCCCCCGCGGTCGTCACCTCCCGCACCTTCTGCAGCGCACTCCCATCCCCGATCACTCTGGCTGCAGCAGCAGGAGCGAGCGACGCGGCCACCTCCCTCCGCCTGCCCCTCCGCTGCCTCGGAGCTTGTAGTAGGATAGCACCCCATCCTCGAGCACGAACCACCGCGACCGCCACCCTTTGCCGTAGTTGACCCACTTGTGCAGCACCCCGGCGACCGCATCCTGCTGGGCCTGGGGTGCCGGCGCCGGCGACGGGGCGCCGGCGAGGATGCGCCTCGGGTGCTCGTGGAGCTGGTCTGCAGCGTGCTCGAGCGAGACCGGCGCGATGCAGCATAACGGGTTCATCGCGACGCGGCCACTCGCCCTCTCTCGCGCGATGTGGATCGGAAGAGCCCTGCTCCCAGCTCAGGAGGCAGATGCCGCCTTGCGGCCTCGCCCGCGCCCGCACCCGCCGCCACCACCGCCTAGGTTTCGCACAACCATGGAGATCGGCGCCGCATCGGCCGCGCAAAGACACAGCAGCAGCAGCAGCAGCAGTGGGAGGGAGTACTGGGCGGCGCAGTACCGTACCGTGGAGTAGTGGCGTTGGGGTTGTGTTTTGATTGCGACAAGGGTGATGTTTGGTTTGGAAAAAATATTTCTGCCGAGCTTTTTTTTCAAAAGGATTGAAGTCTATTTTTGTCCCTCACCTCTAGACTCTAGTATAGACTCCCAATTACAAAAAGCTTGCTAGATACAGTATATATATAGAATCGTTATATTTAGATTTAGTTGTTCATAAGTATTGTATGTATTAAAATATTTTAATAAAAAAGCTAAGAAATACATTAGTTTAGTTTTGTCAAGTGAGTAACTATGTGTTGGTTAATCCTATATTGATGGTGCTCAACCAGTTGCTATGTATTAGTTCAGTGCATATGAGCCATGATGCCATGTGGCTATGAGGAGGATCAAGACATGGCTTGGCTAATGTAACTAATATATATATCTGTAAAATATGTTAGTTTTCTCCTTTTTTTTTTTATCTTAGTTGGCAGTTGAATTTCGTCGATAGGATCACCAACAATCATGGTTTTGATTGTGATCCACGTGTACACCTCTATGTAAGCACATAGGATCTAAACACAGGCGCATTTTACATGAGACAGTACCCTGAATCGCTCATGACACGACATTTCATCTTGGTGGGAGTGCGAGGTTTTTCCAAATTATTTTGGCACATTGGTGGAAGGAAAAAAAGCGTAGACAAAAACCCACGACGACCTCTTGACTCAGAGTGTGCAAGACATTGAACCCTGACCTAGATGTTTGATGGCTGCTACTAGCTCCAACTCCTTGTACCGTGTGTTTGGTTGGAGGGTGGGGTTCAACCCGGATGGAGCCAACCCCTTTTCCGGCTGTTTGGTTGTGGGTTCGGTGGGGATGGAGCCAACCCAAAGAGAGCTATTCACCATATGCGGGTTCGCTCCGTCAGAAATCGAATCTGGCCGGGCGGAAGCCCGGGCCCCGCAGGTTCCGATCTAATCGCGTCGGCGAGAAGCGGCCCGCGAGGGGCCATCGTGAAAAGACCTCCGCGCGCGCGCTCCGCCATGGCGCGCGCCGAGGACTCCATCAGCGGCCGCTCTTTGCACAGCGCGTGCCGTCGCCGCGTCGCGTCGGCCTCGTTACCGCCGCTGCCGTCCGCGACCGCGGGCCGTCAACACGAGCGCGGCGGCGGGTGCGGCTCGGTGGCGGCGGCGTCAAAGGCCCGAGATGGTGAACCCCGACTCCGCCCCGTGCGGCGGCGGCGAGGCGCCGCCCTGCGAGTGCGCCTGCGGAATAAATCGCGAACCGTCTCCCGCCCGCGTGGCGCTCCGTGGCGGCGATATCACCAGCCTTAGAGAGGCTCGGCGGCGCCGGATCAGCGGTGCGGCTTCAGCGCGCCCGGTCCGCGGTGTGGCGGCTTCGGCGGCGCCGGATCCGCGGTGGCGAAGCTTCGGCGCGCCGGATCCGGCGGTGGCGAGCTCGGCCACGCCCGGATCCGGCGGGCGATGAGCTTCGGCCCGCCCGGGATCTCGCGGTGGCCACGACGCGTTTTGTGCGATGGGAGGATGGGGATAAAAATAGAGGATGACAAGCGGGGCCCACGATAACAGAGGATGACAAAGCGGAGCCCACTCGATGTACTGTAGCAAACGGTGTTAATCTACCCTCCATTCCATTTTTTGCATCCCTCCATCCAAACAGTAAAAACAGGTCCAACCCAACCCTTCCAACCAAACAAATAAGCGGGTTGAACCCAACCCCAAAACAAGGGATGGAGCCACTCCAACCCCCTGGTCCCCCAACCAAACATACGGGTAGTGTTCGGCACCATCCCCAAGCGCCCGATGGCCGAATGCGAGGATTTGGGGGGGGGGCGCCGCCACGAGAAGAACACCTGTTTCTAGGGAGGAGGGACTACAATGGGAGGAGGCAGCCCATCCCGTAATTACCACTTTTGTGTCGTTGCGGCTTGAAGATGCCTCAGTGGATTCTATGGAGTGATCAAAACCCAAGACATCAATATCACAAATGCTGCAGGGCAAATGTAACTCAATTTTTATCTTGTTCATTCTGTACTTATGGTAATTTGATATTTTCATAGTCTGACCTTAGATTGCGGGTTCTGTGAGTGGTACGATCTCTAGTATAGAAAATTTCAGAAGACTTTGGTTTTCTTATTTACGAAACAAGACTTGGGAGCTGAAGGTGGATGCCAGTGTTACAATAAATGAAGAATACCTGTAGGAGGTGAAGAGATGCCACAGATTGAAGAAATGGCGAGGGTTCCAACAAAGATGAAGAAAGATTTGGTACCTTTGAAAAAGAAACGTGCTTGGTGTTCTTCTTTCACATATTTTGTATTTACCTTAGTTCTTGGTTACATAGTTTTCATGTGTGTGTGTTTGAAACCATCGAGATAATTGTAATTATCCTATTGGTTTACGGTTTACGCAATAACCATAAAACAAATGGAATCCCAAGGAAATTTCGCAGTCCAATAAAAAAAAAGTGAATTCATTCTTCTCTGATGGATAGTTCCATATTTTTCAGTTGCACACCATGGTACCTGCGTTTCTTATATAGATAGATAGCATGATGGCTATAATGCACATATAATTTCATAAGGCCTGATAATACGGAAACTATAAAGTGGAGCTGTGTAATACATTAATTAAAGCACAAAGTGATATGGAATACAACGTCATATTATATAAAAAAAAAAAAAATCTGGTATGTACCAATCTGCAACACAACATCATCTGCTACTACATAGAAATCTAATATACAACCAGTTCTATCTGCTGTAAATATATTTTTTTACTATGCTACTGTTAACCTGTCTTTCGTTAAAATTGACGGGGCAATTGCACGCAATGGCTTTGATAAAGACGGCGCTACACCATTTTCGCTCAAATAAAAACTCAACTTTTAAGTTTATCCGTCAATTTTCATTCATTCCTTTCCAATAATGCCAATCTCTTCAACCAATTTAAATTAGATTACCAAGCCTGGGTTCTGGCTCGACAAGAATGGGATGACGACCTTCTGAGGTGGTGGTTTGACTTTGAGCACTTGAGCCTAGGAGGGGAATCAACATCAATTTGGACTCTTGGCAGATGCTCAGAACTATCTTCCTCTGGAATACACTAGCAAACTTGAGAGCGGGTGAGGATGTGGACAGTAATAATCCCCTCACTGTTCAGAAATGTTGAAATTGTCCATATCGTGCACCTGATCAAGGGGAGAAGCTCGACATTATCTATGGTTTTTTGATAATCATGATTGAAAGAACTCTCTTTAATTGGGAGTTGGGACACTAACAACTTTTGGATACAGCTAAAAGCCTAATGCTTTACCAACTGATGATAAAAACACCTAACGAGTCATATTATTGAAGCATATATTTTCTTCTTGTGTGTTTCCTTTCAGGAAAAAGAAACAGTAGCCTACTGAAGCTTGTGTAGTGACCATACCTAAGTAACACATGTGAATTGTGTCATTGTGATGCCACAGTTGCCAGCAAGGGTTAGGGCGGAGAGTTAAAATAGTTAGACGGAATTAGTTATGGTTTATGTCTCTGTAACATTATCCATGGTGGAGTTAATCTCACCAGGATAGGCACAAAAGGTGTACCACACATTCTAGCATTGCCTACAAACTAGTCTGTCACCCTAGTTAACAACGCTAAAGAAATGCACGAATGATATTCTTAATATGACACTTGAATCTCTTGCAATTAATATGAATATGATATCTGCAAGCGCACAGATAGAAACACCAATGTAGCACTTCACCGGGAGTAAGTCCAGGCATGATATTTATATGTTCCAACAAGGAAGGGGTAGGCTATGGGTAGATCGATTGAGGTCACTTGCAGTATTGTAAAGTAGAATAACCATATGTAATCTAACTACTCTGAACAGGGGTAAGTCATATAAAAATAATGGTAAATGATAAGTGCCAAGTCAAAGATCATGGTGTGCCACTAGAATGTGTAATAAAAGGCAATGATAGCATGGTATAGGTAGAATAGTCAGAATATTCCTATGTTACTCCTACTTATATGTCAATGCATACTAAGATTAGTGCAATACACCTAGTAATCATGGCGAGGAAAGCAATATATCTACGCATGGTGAACATTACTAAGGAAGATCAAGAACAAAGCAAGAAATCTACCATAGTAATAAGGCTCAACTAGCCCTACATTCGGGGTGGATTACAAAGGACTCAACAGGAATATCACACCCGCGATCTACCACACATGCAAGAATAGAGGGTGATGTCGCAGGCAAACGTTGTATAAACACCACGCTTACACATTGTTGGCCACTTACCCAAGATATCATTAAGTGAGCGCTATACGACTCCATGCTTGAATATAAAGACAATCTAACTATACTAGGCATATAATCATAATAAACATTGAAACATATAACTAAGAATATAATCATTGAATAGAGCAATGTCATAACAAATGTAACTAACCAAAATACTTACAAGATTAGATACAAGAGAGAAGCCACGAGAAGCTCGGCTCCCGCTATTTCTTGACGATCAGGAATCCAAGGCAAGCTTGATTTCCTCTAGAACTAGCCTAGATAGCTAATGCTCTAATTATGGTGGAACTAGGGCTTGGGATCTTGACTTGATGACTTGATTAGTATGGAGTAGAATGAATTGGAATGAATTAGGGTTTCACCCAGGGGTCATGGGTCTTGTTATATAGCCTCGGAGGATGCACCACGACCCTTGGATCAAACCGACCTTGATTGATGGACTAGATTACTTCTCAAAGGCGGTTAGGAACCGACGTAGAAGGGGAGGCCGACAAAAGGGGCCCCATGCAGCGACCGCACCCTACCGATAGGGGCCGCGCCCTGCCTATGCCAGGTGGGCCCCAGCTTCAGGGTCGTGTCCTCTAGTGTCTTCTAGAATATTCTTGCGTGGGTTTCAAGTTGAGTTACTTCACGGATAAGTCTTTATGGCGTAGGGCTTGCAAACTCTCGGGCATTTTCCTGTTTAATCCCTGAAAATATATAAATCACCAAAACTCGTGGAATTATGTCAGTCAAGCCCCTAAACTATGTTGATATTCATTTTAAGCCCTTATTTCAGTTTTAAAAGTCTATTAATTTTATGCTATAAGATATACCAACATCATATTCAAACACTTTGACACCATATCTAATGGTGGTTCTTCTAGATGGCAAAATTAATCGTGGACATGCTCTAGCCATCAACTTTCTAAGGCCGGGGCGTTCACATAATACAAAAGGATGCTCATCTTCTATTATCATCTCGGCAAAAACACCTTTTTTAATTCATCGGGGATCAAATTTCCAAGTAGATAAAGTACCAAAGCACTAGGTTGTAGTTCCAAAGTACCTTGATTATCTACTACAGGTTTGTTTGGATCCTTCTTACAAATTTTCAAATGGTTATTCATGGAGGACATACCATTTAGCTTTGTGTCATAGCGGAATAGTTTGCCGCAGTACTTGCAATTTCCTTTCTCCTCCCCATAAGCAATTTTGACCTTCTTTGAAGTGACCCCACACATCTGATCTTGGAACCATGGGCTTCCTTTTCTTTCTTTCATCATCGTCCCACTTCTCGCATCCTTGGACCGCTGCTGCTGATCCTCCCCCTCCACATTTACAACTTCATGTGGTTGTGCTTGTGCAACAGTTCCTTCGATGTCCCAATCTAAAAAAACAAAAGTTCAACACCATTAGGCATCACGGATGCTAGATCTATGATCTATTAAGCAATCGGCACAATCGGCAAGAAGAACCGATGAGGTCAAGAAGCAAAGAGTCAAAGACTTACCCGGGGACCGCTCGTTCTTGCGGCCATGGAGTTTGAGGAGCTTGACGACGGTGGTTGTGACGCTCCACCATCGAGTCCTTTCGAAGCCCAAGCTTCCACGGGTTCGCCGGAGATGCTTGGTGGTGCTCCAACTCATGCGGTCGCCCGGTAATCGGGTGTGCCGCCGCCGCCGCAGGGTGGTTGCGCCCGCCACCGCCCGGGCCTCCGCCCCGGGCGCCGCCATCTACCGAACCGCACGGTGGTTGCGCTTCCGCCCACACCGGCACCGCCGCCCTACGCTAGTGTTAGGTTGCGGGGTCGTGTGACGGGTCGAGGAGTTGAGTCGGGGTCCTCAATCTCGGACTATATTTGTGCAAAAAAGCACAAAGCCCGGCCCGACACGGTACCCGGTTTTTGGCCCGGCCCGAACACGGCCCGGACCGATCCAAAAACGCGTGCGGGCTGGCCGGTGCCGTGGCGAGCCGTGCCCAGGCTGACCCCCCCGCGCGCTGCTAGCACGGCTCGGCACGAAAAAATCAACGCCAAACACGATTACGGCCCGGTGGCACCAAGGCCCGCTAAGAGCCCGCGGCTTTCCCGGCTTTGCTAAGAGAGAACCCTAACTAATTTTCACCTTCCCACCCTACCCCCCGTCACACTCCCTCTCCTTTCCCTCTCTCTCACGCTACTTTCACCGGCCGCCCGCCACTCGCAAGCACGCCACCTCCTTCCCCGGGGCCGAGGCACGGTGACCGCTCCTCCGCCGGTCCACCCTCCTCCGCCGCCTCCCACCACCTCCACCAACGGCCGGGCCGACGCGCCGTCGGACGGGAGGCGGGTGCCAGCGCCCGCGTTGACCTTGAGCCAGGCGGCGGCGAGGCGCACGCGGCGGCCACCGCGAGAGGGCGACTTCGCGCCGATGCTCACCCTTCTCCCACCCACTCTCCAGTCTCCACAACCGTCGAAAGACCGGCGACCCTAGCGGCGCTCCTCTTCAACGCGGTAGCGGCACTCCAGCCCACGGTGAACTCATGCTACGGGCGGCCCAAATTGCTAGATGGGCCGTGCTTAACGCCGGCCCGCACGAAAAACGGCCCATGGGCCGTGCACGGCCAACCCTCAGGGCACGGTGCACTTTGGTAGGCCGGCCGCGGTGGCATCGCCCGGCCATTCGGGCCCGTGCCCTAACGGGCGATGCACGGCCCGGCCCGTCTTGCGGTTCGGGCCGGGAGCGGCCCGTTGCACATCTATACTCGGCACTATGCGAATGCACGAATGGGTCGGTCCCGGGGTAGTATCGCGCCCGCGCCTCTGTGGGCTTGGGTTGTCCCCGGGATGGAGTGCGAGGATCGGGGCGGAGTCGCTCTTATACGCTAGTGTTTGGTTTTTGCTCGGTGTTCGGGTTCGGTTTGACCCTAAAACCAAAGCCAAAACCGAGAACCAAACTTCACAAATCTGAAACCGACACCTCGAAAAACCAAAAACCGAGATTTCGGGTTGGTTTTGGTTCGGTTCGGTGTTCGGGTTTCGGTTAAAAAGACAGTACCCCCATCCCCGCCTCATGTCAAAATCATTCTTGACAACTTTTTGATTCGAAATCATCTTGTAATACAAAAACTATGTTTGAATGTCTTAAATTTAAAATTTAACTTTGGTAAACGACCTTAGATGGAGAAACTCTCCAAATGAAAATTGTAGGTCTCGAAAAGTTTTGGAACTTTGGGGTTGAACATTTTTTTTATTCAAATTCGTTTAATGCCTTAAACAAACAAATTACTCTCAGTTGAGGACAATACGAGGAGAAAGAAAATCCATTATAGACACAAACATGAGATGCAGTGGTCAGAGGAGTACCGCGCGAAGGGGAGTGTGTGGGTTTGAATTTTGCCAGCCGTGATGTCTGCAAAAAAAAATGCTATGGCTTGTGAATTCAATACAGCGGACGATTGGTTGACTGGTGGAAACTTCCTTAGATTAAAATATATTTTTGCTATTTTTAGCTTGATTTATAAATTTTGGAAATCATTTGTTATTTTGTGGTGGTGGTTTTCTTGAAAACAGCCAAGTGGGATTCACACTACTACATAAAAAAATTAACCATGATGGTTTTTTGTATTTAATTACCGTGGTGGTTTTTGTAACCGCCACGAAGCAAAGGTTTTCTAGCCGCCAAAAACCACCACTATTAATATTATCTGTGGTGATTTTTAATAAAACCGTCACGATTAATTAAAAAAGAATAAAAAAACCTAGATCAAGACCTAATGGGCCACGGTTAACCGTGACAGTTTCCTGCTCTGTGGGCTGCATGCTCGGCCATGTTTAGCCGTGGGTTAATAAATCCAAAACGCCTTGTAGAAGATTTTTTTGTAGTGGTATCATTTGCAGCGGTGGTTCTTTAGGAGACGGCAATGTATTTCACGATTTTTATTGGCGTTTAATACTTGCGGTTGATACAAACACCCGTAAAAATTGGTTTAGAACCGCCTTGTGTGTATTACTAGTGGTAAATCAGTTTGATGGTTGAGCTGGATGACTAATCACATAAGAGAAATTAAATATCTTCATTGACCACACTAAGTTGATGACACAGTGCTATCTTTAAAAAAGTTGATGACAGTAGCAGTTCTAGTTGACTTCTACACCATACGTCCCTTTTTAGCTGTCGCTTTCACTTCCGAAATACTACTTTGACTAAATTTGTCTAAAAAATATTAATATTTATGGTACACAATTATTATTATTATTAGATAGATAGCTAAATCTATTTTTACCACGTGGCAAGCGTGGTGAACAATAACCCTAAATTTTTTTATAATAAATTTAATTGGAGATACATATGACGCTAATATTTTCAGTCAAATTACTAGCAGCAAACCAATAACGATAAATATTTAAGGATAGGAGTTGGATAATAAATTAGTGCTTGTTATTGGCGTTAGACATCAAGAAGACCAAAGCTAAGAGCAACTCCAAGAGACATGCTATCTTGATTGTCTATGCTATATTTAGAACTTTTGAGGAGAAAATGAGCTCCAACAGCTATGCTATTTAGAGCAACTCCAAGAGAGTTGCTAAACTCATAATTTAGCCAAGCTCTCGAAATAGAAAATCATGCAAAAAACAAGAAAACTCCAACAGTCTTTCTATTATGGCAAAAGTAGATGGCTAGCAGCACATGCAAACTATATTTACCATGCGAGATTGTAGGAATAGCCGGTTTGCTATTTTTACAAAACAAGATAAGCATAACTGTTGGAGTTCACTTTTTTCTCTAAAAAGCTAAATATAGCATACAAAAACACGGATAGCATGTCTCTTGGAGATGCTCTTAGTTTTGTAAAATACCAAATGTGGTATCCCGTGAATCCCGCTAGGCATAAGAGCATCTCAATAGATGTGGTAAAATAAGTAGGCAAATTTGGCATTTTAGCTATTTTGTAAAATATACTACTCCACAAAAAGGAAGGGCTATCCAACAGACTTGCTATTTTTAATCTTCTATTTTCGAAAATTGACACGTCACCAACTACCATGGACCTATTCCTGGCTGCGTTTCCACGGACCTCTTCCTTCGGATTCGAACTCTATTCTTGGTTGCGTGATAATTTCCACGGACGTTTTCCTTCAGACTAACTCAACGACCTGGTGGCGGCTCTGCTACTTCGCATGAAAAGAACATCGAGTGTTCGTGTGGCTCCCGGCGTCGACCTCGCAGAGCCGCCACCAGGATTAGGGATGAAGGCGAGGTTCTGACTTCGCAGGTTCTGACTTTTTCCCTTCTACACAATCTTGCAGCGACTATTCAACAGGTTGAAACATCGAAACAAAAGACAGACCTCAAAGAGAAGAGTATGAAGTCATTGCATGCTGCAGTCATGGTGTCCATGTGGCACCTCCGTAGTGTCCATCGTTTATATGCTGCAACATATACAAATCAGATCCATTAGATGTTTCTTTTACACGAGATCCATGAGATGTTGACATCTCCCCTTTGGTTATCATGTGTCCATAACTTTTTTTTTTTCTGTGTCGCTGTATTAAGCTTATCATATATTCAAAACTTATTCTCTCTCTTTAAATTTTTTGACAACATCTCTCTTCAAGTTGATATAGGCAGTTAGGCACATCATATTTTCTTGAGAATGATCTCCTTAATTAGGCAGTACATGTCGAGATATCTATTGAACCCATTCTACTTCTACTCATAGAAACTACAGATATGTCCCCAAATGACTCACACATCACTACCACAGGCTGGCCAGGTGGGCAAGGCGCGCAACGCCGCGCATGATGAGCTCTTTACTATACTTGTAATTTCCTCCCGTTTCCTCCCGTTCCTTCCATGATTTTTATTTTTTTGTCAAAAAGGGTATGTTGGTCATTTCACATGGCTATCGAGCTGAGCCGCATCCACACCCCTCCCCGGTCAAGTCCGTTGCCAGCCGCCCCCGCAACCTCGGTCCAGGCCCGTCGCCGTCGTTGTCGCCCTCCGCCGGAGATGACTATGATGTTGCGTGCATTTGTACAATTTTTTGACCAAGTTTATCAATTATTGTGCTTATTTGATGGTAAATTGAAGAATAATGTAAAAATACCCTAAGCTAGGTAGAAAAATCTAAAAACTTGCATGGACAACTCATTTTAGTGTATGATCATAACATAAAAATTGTAAATGATTTAGAGAACGTCGTGATACACATCGTTCACAACCATGGCCATGTCTCACATAGAGTCATGTCACTTAGTGAGAGAGGTACATGGTTGTGATGTATCTATAGTGTCACTTTGTCCAAATCATTTAAAAAATTAATTGCATGATAATGGAGACAAACTATAATGTTGCTTGCATTTGTAAAATTTTCTGACCAAGTTTATTAATTATTGTGATTATTTGATGGTAAATTGAAGGATAAATGTAAAAATAGTAAAATACCCTAAGCTAGGTAGAAAAATCTTAAAATTTGCATGGGCAACACATTTTAGTATATAATTATGACATAAAAATTTCAAATGATTTAGAGAACGTGGTAATACACATTGCTCACAACCATGGCCATGTAACACATAGAGTCATGTCACTTAGTGGGAGGTTCGTGGTTGTGATGGATGTATAGTTATACATGATTCAAATCATTTTAAATTGTAATGGCAATAGTCGTACCCATATATTTAAATTAAAACAAACATAATAATAGCAAACAAATTAAATAGAGAAAGCAAAATAGGAAAAAATAACTAAAGATATTGTAAAAAACCCTATGAGATTTGATCACGGGTGTTCAGGATCATCAAATGTAGGAGCCTAGCCATCGCACTACTCAATTGTGTTTGTTAATGGCCCAATACTAACTTCTTCTGTTTTAAGCCTAATAGACAAGGATCGGGAGCAGGCCCGTCCCTTGGTCAGCCCGTCACCTGTGGCCTGGTGGACCGCTCCCACGGATGGAGTGTCATGAACGTACGGCGCTCGCGCGTTTCTGCGTTAACTTGCATGCACGTCGTCGTCTAGAGATATGCTTCTGCGTTAACTTGAATGAACGGCTTCGTAAAAGAGAGAGGGAAAGCGTGTTTGGTAGAGCTCCACGCAGCTCCAGATCTAAAAGTCAACTCCGCTCCGTATTTTTTTAGCCAAACGGTTCCCAGCCCATCAATTCTACGGGCGATCTGCTCCAAAAATTGGTGGAGCAGACCCCAAATCCGTGGATTTGGTGGAATACCTCAAGCGAGTCTTCACGAAATCAGATTTGATGGAGTTGGAAGAAATTACCCACCACTGCCACTGATTAGTGGAAAATGACCGATTCAATTTATTTCATTCTCTTTTCCTCGCGTCGTTTTTCTGGCGCCGCCCGCACCTCAGTGTCCGCGCTGCCTGTACCTGCCTCCCCCGACGCGTCGCCCTCACCTCCCATCGCCGCACCTCCCTCCGCCGCACTGGCCAACGATCCCTGGAAGCCCGCGTCCAGCCGTCCAGGTACATCACATGATCGTATTCCACGAACTGCAAGAGCCCGATGGCCGGCCACGACGACTACCGATTTCACCGATCGAGCACACACACATAAATAAATAAGTAGTTTTTGATCATCGGCTCATGAATTGATACCTCCCAGATGCGGAGCCTGGAGTAGTAGAGCTGGTACACGGGATGGACCTTGCGGACAAAGCAGCCCAACTCATCCACGAGGACGCGGCGGCAGTCAGACTCCGGCACGTCGGGCAGTAGATTGAAGAGTTTTTTTTTTTTTTTCCTATTCTCCTGACATGTGGGCCCTAGATGGCATTGGGATGTGGAAAATCTGGAGCTGTACCAAACGCTTGTCGGGATTTTAGATCCACAATGGAGCTGCACGGATCTGCAGCTCTGGAGTTATTTTTTCAGAGCTGGAGCCCTACCAAACACGCTCTAAGATCCTAAAATTACGGTGCGATCACGGCTTAAACTCCCGTATCCGGTTTCCCTCCTCCCGACTGTCCCTCCCACCGTTTTACCCTTCATCAAAAGGAAAAACTATAAGAATGCAATTACCGTTTGGTTTTAATCCCCACATTTACGGAGGAAATGGGAGGAAATTTTTTCTCCCCGCCCACCGACCATAGACACATCATTTTTCCTCTCGTTTCCTCCGAACCGTTTCCTCCCGTTTCCTCATGCCCTCGTTATCGTCGGATCGGTCGCTCTCGGTCGATGTGAGCCATCAAATTTTTCTCTAATTATTATAAAAAATTTCAACATCTTATATGTTTAGTCCTTGTAATAGCATAAATAAAAACCCAGCTAATTAGTTAGTTCATGGCAGGCTTCCGGCCACTTCCACCAACCATGCATGCTATGCTATATATAGGCACCTGATCGACCTTGCTAGCACAGAAGAAATTGGTAGGTACTGGACACTCTCTTGTGCAGTGCAGCCATGACAGGTGCAAGTGCTGCCAGCAGCGCGTACGAGATCCGCCGCGCCAAGCGTGCGGATGGCCCTGCAACAGTGCTTGCAACCGGCACGGTTAACCCAGCAACCTGCATATCGCAGGACGCATTCCCTGACTACTACTTCCGTGTCACCAAGAGCGAGCACCTCACCCAGCTCAGAGAGAAGCTCAGAAGACTATGTATATAGCTCAATTTGTTGGTAAAGTTTCAGAGATCGCATCGACGCCGTTCATTCATATATACTAGCCATTGCTGCCCGCGCTTCGCTGCGGGTGATGTGCTTGATATATGAAATCTTGAGAAACACGACAGAGAAAAATGACAGAACCGGCGAGAATCAGAAGGGGAAGAAACGTGATTACATTTCATAGACCTAAAACTACAAATAGGGTTTACACAATTTCAAAAATAAACCACACGATAACCTCGACACTCAACGCATGCCACATTGCGCCATGCTCTCGACCCTTTCGTCGGCCCTTCATGCCTGTCCACGCAAGAGAGAAACAGAGGGAGAATGAGAGGTAGAGAGAGAAAGGGGAGAGGAAAACGCAGCACGCGATGGCGGCCGGCGGCCATGGCGGCGCGGCTCGGCTACTCTAGCGCAGCGTGTGTAGCAGAGAGTAGAGGAGGAGAGGGAGAGGACCTTTTGGTGTGTTGGGTTGGAGGATGAGCTGATGAGGCTTTTATAGCGAACCGCTTCCACCCAACGGGTTCCACTCGACGGTGACCCACGACGGGAAGACTCCAAATTGGAGCAGGGTGAGCTCGAGCATGGATGGGATAGGACTGGGCGGAAGCGAGAGGATTAGTACATGGTGGGGTGTTGGATTCGCGGCGACACATGCCAAACTTTGCGAGGCGACAGAGTTAGGCACCGTCCCGAGCAGCGGAGTAGCATACAAGCAATACAAGCGGGTTTGCATGCCACGGCCACTATTTGTGGCCGGCAGAAGGAGACAACGAACTATAATTACTCGGCAACAAACATCAGCGCTTCTCTCTCAAAGCAAGGCATGCAAGGCGCAGTGCATGCGTGTATATATATGCATATGAGCGTAAACATACATCCATATATAGAAATTGCTTATTCCTTCGTGAAATCAAATTTATTTAATAATTATTTGAGTTATCAATTTGTAACATAAAAAACATTTCTATACACTTTATCACATGCATTACGGACAACATGATGCTCATGACTCATGACATGTTTTAGCAAGTTGATTATGCGGTAACACCGAGAATGTTACAACCCTTCGTATCACATGAGAGTACTGCCTTCCATGTAAAAAGAGAAGGAAGAAAAATATAAAATCCCATGGTAACTTTCTAGCCTACTCACATGTATGCATGTAAGGATGCTCGAGGTAGTTCTTCATCTACGGTATTGGCCATGGTAAATCTATATAGTAATAACATAAAAAAATTATATAGCCTACGAACACCCGTGCATGCTATCGTAAATTCTTACCATGTAGAGAAGCCCTTGCTATAGGTGGATCCGAGGACTGCATATGGCTATAGTAAATCTATATGGTAAGAACACAAAAAAAAAAAGCCTAGGGAGCACTCGTGCATGCATGGAATTTATTGTAAATTCGACCAGATGAAATTCTTAGACTACTGAGAAGCCCTTGCTATGGACAAATCTGGTACAATTTTTATATAGTGGAGGGAGTACTTGTGCATGCATGGAAATTTACGACATTGGCTAAAAGGACCAAAGATATAAAAGGAGATGCATGCATGTTCAAGTACCATTTGTTGGCAGATGCATACATGTTCATTTTTGTTTCTATGTACTTTATCGAATGGAGCCACTTGCATGCAAAGATGCTCCATCCAATGCATCCACTTGAATGCATCCACTTGCATGCAAAAAAATGGTGGTTTCAGTGATTGCATGTACTTGCTTCAAAGGACGTGAAACACCATTTCATCTGGATCGTGGAATTTATATCTAACGCACGAAAAAGGCCGAAGGATACGTGGACACCTTCAGAGGCGGCCTAGACGGCGCGCCTTCATACTTCTAATGTATGTATGCAGGCCAGAATTCAGGCACGGAGAAGCGTTACTTCCACCACGACGCGGAGTTCCTGGACCGGGCGTCGCCGTCCCTGGACGCGCGGCTCGACATCGTCAAAACCGCGGTGCCGGAGCTCGCGGCGTTGGCATCCAGGAAGGCGATCGCCGAGTGGGGCCGTCCGGCCGCCGACATCACGCACCTCGTCGTGGCCACCAACTCCGGCGCGCACATCCCAGGTGTGGACTTCCGGCTGGTGCAGCTCCTGGGCCTCCGCGCCTCCGTGCGCCGAACCATGCTCTATCTCACCGGCCACTTCGGCGGCGGCGCCGCGCTGCGCGTCGCCAAGGACCTGGCCGAGAACAACAGCGGCGCGCGCGTCCTCGTTGTCTGCGCCGAGCTCACCATCACGATGTTCGAGGCGCCCGAGGAAGGCCGCTTCCAGACGCTCGTCAACCAGGGGGCACTTCGGCGACGGCGCGGGCGCCGTCATCGTCGGCGCGGACCCCAGCCCCGCCGAGCGCCCGCTGTTGGAGATCATGTCTGCCGCACAAACCATCATCCCGGAGACCGAGGATGCCATCACCATGCAGCTCGAAAGTGGCGGCCTCGGCCTCAGTAGTGCCCACAACAATCTCGGTTTGCTCGTCGGGAACAACGTGGAGCGCTGCCTCGTGAACTCGTTTTCACAGCTCGGCATTGATGTTCCCAAGTGGGACGACCTGTTCTGGGTTGTGCACCCGGGCACGGCAGGAATCCTACGCCAGATTGACGCAGTGTTCAAGCTCCAGCCCGACAAGCTGGACGCAAGCCGAAGTGTCTTACGTGACTACGGCAACATGTTCGCCGCCACAGTAATCTTCGTGCTCCACGAGATGTGCAAGCGTGTATCAGGGGTGGTGGTTCTGGTCCTACTCAAGTGACCGACCGCCACGTCAACGAGTTGGGTCTCTTGATGGCATTCGGACCAGGAATTACCATTGAGACGCTGGTGCTGCGCGCCAAATTATAAAACAACCGCCTACACAGTTGCAAATAAAATATAGCCACCTATACTGTTTGGATCCACTGGTACTAATTTTAGCTACTATATTTTGGTGCCAATGGATTTCAAACAAACTTTAGCGTAAAAATAACATGAAAAATATATTGTATAATGGTGATCCAGATCACATTTCTGTATTTCAACCGTTTGCGGCGGAAACATCGTTTTTATTGTAATTTGATTTGTGTTGTATACATGCATGGATACCATTTGCTTGCGTGGTGAATAAATTTCCGTTTAGTTTTGTCATGTTTCTTTATTTTTTTTTCCAAAGAAAACAAAGTTCATTCCACGAAATAGTGCTACAAACAAAAAAAGAACTGTCAGATCGAATTCACGGTTTTTGCAGTCGCATCTATACTAAACTATAGTTCTCCAGGATCTTCAATCTTCGTGCCCCTCTCACGTTTCACTGTTCTGGAAACAGTGAACATTGCTCACGCCCACGCACAATGCCATGTTTCACCATGTTCGAGAGCCTCCCTGAACCAGCTGACGAGTCAAACAAAAAAATACGCACCTTAATTCCATTTGCTGATGTTTGAAAAGACCAGCACATTGTTGCATACATGGCTTGCAAATAGACTCCTTCCACAAAAATATATTTTTTTAGACAAAAGGCATTCATCCGGCTTTATTGAAAGCTTAACGAACACCATCTGTCCAAGACTGGGATCACCCAGCTGATACAAGTTTTTGCACTCAAAAGTGCCGCACCTTTAACATCTAACAGGACATCTACTGCAACTCTAAGACCAACAGCTCTACCAAAGTGACAGATTACTTAAACTAGGATAATACCACTTAGACATTACATTGTACCAGGTTTATTTCAGAAACAAAGCAAAAAGATAACTCTTGACGCTTGCACATTTGCTTTAGACTCCAGCCTCTTGTTTAATGAGCATTGTTCACGAGCAATTGAATCATCTCCTCTGCAGCCGGTTCCAGCTTTGTCTTCAACAGGGGCTTCCATGACTTGATTAACACAATGGTCTTGTGTATGATCGCCTTCGGTGACGATAACAGCTTCTTGTTGATTGCCATGTCGTTGCGAACTTTCCAAATTGTCCATAATGCACCTGCATAAATGAAGAGTTTGACCTTACGTCTAATTCCATGGCAGTTTTCAGAACATCTAGTAGGAATTCTGCACAACTTGTTGGAATAGTTTGCCAACTCAAAGCATCTCTAATGAAAGTCAACAAGTAAACAGCAATGGGGCATTGGAATCCACAAAAATATATGAACAACTTATGTTTTTGTTTCTTCCATCCATCCTTTCTTTCTCCCTTTCGTTAGATTCCGTTCTTCAACTAATCATTATATACAAGTATATATACAAATGTTTATTTTATGAATTCTAATTTTTGCTTCCTAATTCAAGGTTGCCCTGTCATTAATCAATTTTGATGATCATGTGCCGATTGTGTACCAAAATTTAATGCAATGCCAGCCAAGTCCTGCCTACTTTCTTCTTCCAGTATCAGTTTAACATTCACTTAATTAGTACGCACCATATCATTTGTTTTGCAATTTCAGGCTTCACAATGCTACGCAATTAATCATTCACAACAAAAGCACTAATATATGGATTCCACCATTGTTGGAAGTGTAACTTCTTACGATCTGCATTTTCTTATTTGTTACTCATCTTGGTGAAACCATTTCGGCAGTTCTGGAGATCATGGAATCTTCACATTATTTGGCCAATATGATATTTTATCGGTTCATTATATTCTTTGGCCAATTTTGGTAAGTATAAACTTTACATACTATACTACAACACAACATCAGATTTAGTGTTCATCAATCACTCATTTGTCAATTTTAAGTTTGCTGGATCACTGCTTAACACATTCCAACTATAAAAGGTAAATATATGGACAACAAAACAACCAAACTTTATATGTAAAGGCCACTAGCCCGCGCAAGTGCACGGGCTTTCCTGCTAGTGTAGAAATGACACCCTACTCTCTCCGTTCCAAATTATAAGTCGGTTTGACTTTTTTTGATACATCCAATATGCTAGATTGCTAGGTATCAAGATATATATAACAATATGTCTAACTGTTGTGTGATGCATCCCTATCGATATGGTCCCGTGTGCCAAAACACTAGTTAAGAGCCGGCTCAGGTCTCGTAGGGATCGAGTTATGGGCTCTGGTTGGTGTACCGGCCTAAGGGTTACGGCGGCCCAGGACCTCTCCGAAGGATTGAGGATCGTAGTTCCCATGGGCTAAAGGCTCCTAGTGTGCAGGCGGAACGGGGGTGCGGGGGATTTTTCTCGGTCGGGGAAACCGAGGTTTCTTCTTAAGAACAACCGGTGGGGCGCTCTTTCCCCACCCGACCGAGTTTTTTATTAAAAAAATATTACTATTACTAATTGGAGGCTCTGGCTCTAGCCCAACTGTCATGTGCCGTCAAGAGGGGGGCCCAAAAGGGCTTGTCACAACCCTAAAAAGGTCGGCCCGGCCAGCCCGGAGGGAGGCCGGCGCGCGCTGGCCACCTCACCACGGCCGCCGCCGTCCGCCGCCACTTGCCGTCATCGCGTCGTTTGCTTCCTCATTAAATAATATTATTTAGGGATAAAATAGGAATAGATTAGGAAATAAAAGAGATCTACTTCTCATGCAAGTCTTCCCGGGACTATAAATACAAAGGGAGATGTAATCGGTTGGATCAAGAAGGAAAACAAAGGGTAACACCCAACGACTTTCGCTCTCCAGCCACTGGGCTCTCTCTCTCTCTCTTTCCTCCTCCCAGCGCATGTGTGCGCCGCCCCCATGCATTTGTCATTGCCACGCCACCGTCACGCCGCCCGCCGCGCCCGTCGCCGCTAGCCCCCCTCGTGCCACGCGCCACCCCGAGCCGCCCCTAGCTCCTTCTCCCTCCACCCCAACCAGCCCAAGGCCAACGCCGCCTCTATCACCGCCGCCCGTTCCTCCTCGCCACCGGGAAGCTGCCGCCGGCGTGTCCGCGGCCGGCCCTAATCTAATCGGTTTGTAACGGTGGTGATTAGGAGACTAGGATGATTCCCACCACCACGATGGCTTCCGGCGACTACCACCCTAGCGCATGGACAATTGCATTCATGGAGGAGCTCCGCAAAATCTTCGACGACTACGAGCAGGATGTGACAGCCGCGGCTGGGAGAAATAGCGGGGTTGTACAGCGGGCTGCCACGAACAACGACAACACTGTCCTCCACATCCGCGGCGAAGTGGTGGCCACGCCAGCAGCAACACCGCAGCATGCGGCCATATTGTTCGACGTACGTGCCTCTGACGTCATCTCAGCCACCATCGAGGATGTCCCTGCCATGGGCGCCGCCGACGGTGACGACGTTCCCCAGGCGTCATCGGCGTCACACCCTCCACGATCATCGACGGCTGCAAAGCAACGAGCACGCCTACCCCAAGCGAAGCAACCACCGTCGCGGTCCGGTCGGATCGAGCGAGGAGGCTACCACCGGCGTCCACCGGTACCGCTCGACGAAAAGCCTACTCAACTAGGCCAACGTCACGAGGCTCCATCAATGGCGCGGATAAGTTTCCCCATTACCCGACGCGTCTTCTTTGACACGGGGAAAGCGAGGGGGCATCCACACGGCTACCATTAGCGACAACCGCGGCGTCGCTCGGCGTCCCGAAGCCGGTATCACCAACTCCAACCCCGGCGTCCTTGACGCCGACAACGCCTACAATGGCGCCCCCCAACAACATCAACAACGACCACGATGTCGCCAACCATAACGTCCTCGGCATCGGCGACGCCGGCGCGTCTTCATCAACATGGACAACACAACAGCGTCGCCCGACGTTCCCCCCGACGTCGCCGACCTCAGCCTTTATGCGGGACATCCGCCAACGCCGGGGCCTACATCACCATCACCAATGATCTTTGCCAAGAGGAACGCCCGACAACGGCGACATCAACTCTAACATCCTCGACATCACCATCGGCGTTGACAACCACGGCGTTCCCCATGGCGCGCTACCGATGACAACACCGGCGCTCACCCGGCGCCGCCCGTAGGGCGATCGTTCACTCACCGAACCGATGACAACATCAATCCGCCAAACACGCTGAACATGCCTACATCCACAATGGCGGAGAACACAATCGAGCAAGCTGGCGTTATCTGTTCCGTGCTTCAACACTTGCAAGTGCACTGTGGGCATCCTCACTCCCAGCAATTGGACTCTTGATGACACCGCCGCCCGACTCACGGCGCGAAGGGCGCCCAGCCTTCCACGATAATGGATCATAAGCTCCACGGAGACCACGAGGTATGCCGCTATTCACCTGATAATAGCGGTACTTCTCTGGTTCATATGCATGCCAAGCAAGGTGTCACTTGAGGGCGGGCGCCTACACCCATGTCTTCCTTGCCACTTCAAGTTGCCGAGCTACGGCAACACTACCAGCAATCGCGGGCAACCTCGAAAGGGTGACGACATGATCAACTTCATCTACGCACTCGACACGGGACAGGCCACGTACGACTACATCAGCACCTCTGAGTTCGCAAACGGGATTCATACCACGCAACGGGACGCACTACAGTGGGAGGTGCCCTGCACAATGGACGACGTGATTCAACTCGCTAGTCTCTTCGACGCTCCTGCCTACTATGAGGTCTTCGTCATGCTTCGACTTGTGAGCTTTACCGTCGACGACATGAGGTACATGCCACCCACATCAATCCCCTACCTCGTCGGTCTCGTCACTACCCCGGAGGCTCTCATTCTTCCTCAACCGGCTACACCGACCGGCGACAAGCTTCATGGCATCGCCGGAACCAAGCCCCAGGTGAGAGCACCACATGGGGCACCACTCATTGTACCTGGCGTCAACCCCCCGACGACCCCCATTCACACATCATCCGTTCAGCTACAAGTTCAGCGTCTACTTCGACAACCTGAGTTTCATCATCAGCTTCAACGACGACCAATGTAATTTTTTCATCTTGAAATGAAATTCTTAAATTAAGGGCATGTTTGGAACGTGGAAATTTTGTTCATTCCTAGATTTTTGTGTTAAATTCCTAGATAATTTCTTCTGATATTCTAAATCTGACAAGACCTGTTACAAAGACAGGTCTAATTAAGTCCCAACAAATTCTGATGCGGAGTAACCAATACTCGTACTCAAAAGAAGGCCAGATTTAGATCACTCAATCTTTCTAACTAAAGCGAACTCGCTTGGCTGATCGGTTATATAGAAGTCTAGCTAAGGGAATAGCTCGTCCATGGCGGCCGGTGCGATCCACTGGATCTGGATGTGGGTGATCTCCCAGAGCTCGTCACCTTCCCGCGGCACTAGCACCTCCTTGGCCTTCATCTCCATTATCATCCGCTTGAGCATCCGCGGGACGAGCTCCTGCATCAGCCCAGCGCCGCCGCCCGCGGCGAGATCGCACTTGATGCACGTGTCCATCCGCCGCAGCACGCCGAGCCAGAAGGTCCGGAACCCGGCGCCTGCGCCACCGTGGGCAGGAGCAGCACGAACACGTCCGCCAGGAGCTCGGCCGCGGCGGCCAGCGTGCCCTCCATGCTCCGCGTCTCCCGCTCCGCGCCCTCGCGGCGCGAGTACTCGAGCGTCTTCTCGTGCAGGTCGTCCACCATGGCGAAGATGACGAGGTTGAAGCAGGCGAGGCAGCCGGCCGGCCCGAAGTCGAGGTCGCCCGTGGCGGCCAGGTTGAAGAAGCGCGGCCGAGCTCGAACACGGCCTGGCTCCGGATCTCCTCGCGCCGGACCAGGCTCGTCTTGCGCAGCGCCTCCGCGAGCTTGATGAACATGTTGGCTGCCAGGTTGCCCATCCGCGACGCGTCGTCCACCGACGATGAGGACGACGAGCTGCCGCTGAAGCCGCCCATGTTCCCAGGGTCGGAGTAGCCGGACTTGTGCCACTGGACCAGCCAGTTCACGGACTCGGCCATGAGCTCCAGGATCTTTGTGCTCACGTCCAGCGGGCTGATCTTGAGCGCGGCGAACCCGAAGGCGGCCTCGATGACGGCGGCGTAGTTGAACCGCGTGACGTTGGCGCTGCCGTCGGTCATCAGCTTGATCATCGCCGCCACGGACTGGTCGAACGTCTCCGGGTGCCGGCCAGTGACGGTGAGCAGGTGGAGGAGCGTCTTCCAGCCGAGCGGCGTCTGCACGCCGTCGGCGTGCTCCGTCAGCAGCTTCACGATGTTCTCCGAGATGCCCTCGCAGCACGTGTCCAGGATCTCCTTGTCCAGCTTCCACATCATGTTGATGGACTTGAACACGAGCTCCTCGGGGAGGCGGCTGTCGGAGGGGCGCTGCGGCGGCGGCGTGGACAGCAGCCGCACGGCGACCCTGAAGAGCGCCACGATCGCCTTCTCGGCGAACGGGGACGGCGAGAAGAGCGGCAGCTGCGACACGGCGCTGAAGCACTCGAGCAGCGGCGGCCAGAAGGTGGCGAAGCGCTGGAGGTTGGCCGTGGCGAGCAGCGCCAGGAGGTCCCAGCAGAAACCGACGGTGTCCTCCTCCTCGATGGGCGTGCTGAACTTCTGGCCCTTGCCCCCGCCGCGAAGATGAGCGCCCGCCCGAGGTTCTGCAGCGCCTCGTCCGGCAGCTTGGCGCTCTCCGTGAAGATGCTCCCCGGCCTGGCACTGCTTGATCATCTTGAGGTTGTTCTCGAACTCGCTGCCGACGGAGAGCAGCGACTCGCCGCCGCCGTCCAGCGAGAGGAACTGCGAGAAGCGGCCGATCATGCCGGACACGTGGCGGCTCGTCCCCGCGCCGCGCGTCGGGGAAGATGACGCCTGCATTATCGGAGGCGGACGGCCTGTGGCGGTGGCCCGGCCGCTGCTCCGCGCGGGCGCCGCTGCCGTCCGGGTCGATGAGCGACGGCGGCAGCAGCGAGCCGCCTGAGCTTGAGCAGGCAGTCGACGACGTTCTTCCAGGCGCCGCGCACGGACTCGCCGAAGCGGTTGGCGATGGTGAAGAGCGCGAGCGTGGCCATCCGCGGCTTGAGCTCGTTGCTGAAGGTGAAGAGCGTCTCCTCGGCGGTGGCGTAGGGGTTGAGCAGCGTGGTGAACTTGCAGAGGCAGCAGAGCAGCTCGTCCAGCACGTCCTCCAGCCCGTAGCGCGCGATGCGCGCCACGGACACGAGCCCCTCCACGCACTGGTTGAGCGTCTCCTCGTCGTCGGCGCCGTCGAAGATGGCGGCGAGCGTGGCGACAGTGGGGCCCGACACGGCGATGAACACCTCCCGGCTGAGCTTGTGCTTGAAGTCGCACGGCGTGAAGGGCTCGAGCGCGCGCGCGAGCGCTTCACGAGGTCGGCCCAGCGGCTGCGCGTCATCTCCACCGCCGCCGCCGAGTTGGCGAACATGGTGATGGCGTTGGAGGCGATGGAGTGGAAGAGCTCCGACAGGTACTCCCGCGGCAGGTCCTTCTTGTCGTTGATGGCGCGGTTGTTCCGGATGAAGTCCTCCTCCGACATCTTCTTCTTCACCTGCGGGTTGTGCAGGTCGGTGTTGAGCATGATGACCGAGTAGCAGAGGATGAAGGCGGCGTCCTTGGTGGCGAACACCCCCGCCGTCTGCTGCTCGAAGAAGCGCTCCGAGAAGGCCTCCAGGACGCGCTGGATCTTCTGCGACTCGCCGGGGAGCCGGAACGTCTCCAGGTAGGTGCGCAGCGCCGTGTCCAGGATGGCGCCCGTGAAGTCGAACGTCTCGGTGAACTCCTTGAGCACCTTGAGGTTCAGCTCGTCGGGGTCGCCCAGGAACTCGCCGATCTTCACCTTGTCCAGCCCCGGCGAGTAGCGGAGGAAGTAGGCCATGCTCCGGGGGTCCGGCGGCGTCGGCACCAGGTGGCACAGCGAGGGTACTCCACGCCCTTCTTCTGGTCGCGGTTGTAGTGGTTCGCGGCGACGGCCACCTTCTTCTTGCGCAGCTTGCGCCGGCGCACGAAATCCACCCACGTCTCCCGGTGGTCGGCGTCCCAGCGCTCGGTCCAGAAGTGGCGGAACTCGGACACGCTCACGGCGTAGGCGTCGTGCTCGGGGGTCTTGTCGATCTCCACGTTGTCGGCGATGGTGGTGATCATGTTGACGAGGCCCTCGAACGCCTGCAGCTGGACCGTCGACATCGGGCCCGACGCCGGGAACGGGAACGCCGCCTTGCACAGCAGCTTGCCCACCTCCTCGAACACGTTGTGCAGCAGCGGGTCGCAGTCGTAGTTGACGTACATCTCCATCACGAACGTCGGCTGCCGGCAGAAGCTGATGAGGCCCTCCACCGCCACCTCCTGCAGCTGCGGGCCGTCGCCGCCGTCGCACACGCGGAGCAGCACGAACATGAAGAAGGCCTCCAGCTGCAGCTTGAGGAACCGGCGCAGGAAGTGGTACAGGTTGAGAGCCGTGCTGCAGATCATGGAGAGCACGAGGGGCTGTACTCGGTGGCGTAGTGGATGAGGTGGAAGAAGAGGTCGTCCTGTATGAGGCGCAGGAGCTTGGGGTGCTTGCCGATGGCCTCGCCGCCGAGCTCGATGGCGGAGTTGACGAGCACGAGGGAGAAGAGCATCACGTCCTCCTCGGAGGTGAAGGCGCCGCCCTGGCCGTCCGGGGTGATCACCATGTCGGTGGCGTTCACCAGCAGGGAACAGAGGAAGTTGAAGACGTCCACCATGCAGCGCGCGCCGAAGCCCGCGCTGGAGCCGAGCGACAGGTCGTCGGCGGCGGCGTCGGCGTCGTCGCGGATGTCCGGCAGCCGCGCGAAGACGGCCTGCAGGATGTCGTGCATGCAGTGCCGGGCCGTGCGCTGGAGGAGCTCGCTGCCGCGGCTGCTGGCGGCGTGCTGCACGATCTGGAAGCAGGTGTTGACGGCGGTGCACACGGAGCTGTCGGACAGCAGCGGCGCGGCGCGGGTGCGCATGAGCGCGGCGAGCACCTGGAGCACGCGCAGGAGCACGGCCTCCTCGGCGCCGGCGTCGGAGATGCGCTCGATCCGGCAGTTGGTGAGCGCGGCGAGGATGGCGTGGACCGCGTCGCGCGCGCCCGGGGAGCACTCGTCGAACACGTCGATGCGGAGGATCTTGAGCACGGACGACAGCGCCACGCCCGTGGCCGCCGGCGGGGCCTCCTCGCTCTGCACCACGTCAGGAACGGGGCCAGGTACGTGGACGGGTCGGACAGCGCCACGCGCCGTGCCGGGGCTGGAAGAGGAGGCCGCGGAGGGCCTTGAGCGAGCTGATGAGCGCCGCGAACGTCGCCTCCTCGGACGCGGCCACGGCCGGCGGGAGGTACGAGTACGGGTCCGGCCGGCGACGGATCACGGCCAGCAGCGCGCCCACCTCGGTGTTGAGCATGCACGAGATGCCCAGGTCCTTGAGCCGCGGGTCGCGCCGGGGACCGCGCTGCACCGCGTAGGCCGGCGGCGGGCCGTCGTCGTCGTCATCGCCCGCCGTCCTGGCCATTGCTTCTGCCTGCCGGGGGAGGACGGTGGATCGATCAGGTGGTCGGAATGGCAGCAGCGGGGAGGACGGAAGCCATCGTTCTGCCACGTGGTGACTCCTCCGTGGATGATAGATGTCCTAGTTTACGGTTGCATGTACATTTGTGAATGCGAATGGCTTGTAGTCCGATGGTAGGGCCGGTCCAGTGGGGCCCACCTACCCACCAGGTTCAAATCCCGCTTTCTCGCACCTTTCCTGGGATTTTCCCAAGGATTTACCGGCGTTATGCATTAAGTGGTAGCGGCGTTCCGTCGGCGACGACGAGGCGCCTATGGTGACTTCGAGAATCTCCAGATCTGCCGGCCCCGCCCAGCCCCTTGGAGGTGCTTCATAGGGGTAGGGTTTGCGTGCGTGTGTTCATAGGGATGAGTGTGCGTGCGTGTTGTGAGTGTCTGCGTTGTCTTTGTGTCATTCTCAAAAAAAAAAAAAAAAAAAAAAAAAAAAATGTACATTTGTGAATTTTATACCAAAAATAGCGTTGGCTCTGACAACGTGTTTTCAGCGATCCCACGAAATTCTGGACCTTGTGCGAAATTCATGTCAGGGACTAGGAAGACGGGGGACATGATATCCTGGAAAAATAGTTTGTATCCATTCATGGACGTTCTCACTTATCCCGATATGACGACCCGACAGAATTTCTGAAAGAAAATGAATGTAATACTCGTGCTAATGCTGAGGTGGAATTTGGTAATACAGATCAAACAACATAAAGTGATTTGCCAGTATAATACTCCCTCGGGATGGTATTAGAAGTTGTTTACGACACGGTCTTCAAAACACGACTTTGACCTATTATTATTATAAAAATATTTATGGAGATGTGATATACGTATACTTTTATCAAAGTATTTTTTAAGACAAATCTACTTATATAATTTTTATATTTACAAACTCAACAACTTAAAAGTTATTGGTGATTTATATTCCCAGTGTTTGACCCAAACCTTATCCAAAACGACTTCTAATACCAATCCGGAGGGAGTAATACTTAGTTTAAAATATTTAGATCCAACATTACTATGGGAATACTCGCCTCTGTGTCTAAAAAAGAGCTTTATTATCATGAATTCAACAATACTATTACAAAACAAGACTCTAGAGACAAACTAGATACAATACTTAGTTTTTGACATGATATATATTGGCAAAACAAGCACATTCATGCACAACTTTTATTTCGCTCCACTCCAAACTTCTTAATTCTTGAGCTTTACAGCTACTATAGCCTTCTTGCTGAGCTGCTCAGCAATCCATACTTTCATGTGTCAACACAAGGAAAAAAGAAAGAAAGAAAAACTCACAAGAGGTCTAGAGCATGCTGCAGCTTCTGCTTCTACCAAATCCCCTCCATGCATGTGCAGCTTCTGCTTCCTCAACATCCATGCAATGTTACATAGATCATGCCACCCAATTAATATTGGTTAACCATCTCTTATCTTTAGGACACTATTATAAGGAATTGGAATTGGAATTTTTTTTTTATGGGCTAGGTTTTTTTGAACGTAATGCCAGAAGTTTTGCCTTTTAGTTAATACAAAGCAAGAGGAGCACTGTTCCCATTTGGATTACGCGATGCCTCCCATGGTATTGCCCCCTACCCAAGCTAAAAACCTCTTTCTTTGCTTTGTATCCTCTTTTACCCTTCAGGCCACTTACATTGCTGACTCATGAATGTTCTTAAAACTTATCTTGTTCCTTTCCCATATGTTCCATATCATGTAGATGACCTAGCTTGGTTATTTGGCTTGGAATTTGACGTTTCAAAGTTTAGATATAAGGTTGTCTTAAATTCATATAGAAATTGATTCCATAGATTCTCATATGTTTCTACTCTATAACCTATAATCACTCTTTGGCTCATTCCCCTACAAAACTGCAGTAGAAAAGTATTTTCCCCGTGTGGCTAATACAAGTATATTCCACATTTGGCCATATGAACTTTATTGAATTGTGCCCAAATTGTGATTATTAGAATATATATTAATACCAATGATCCAAACGGGCCTGGGTGCCTACTCGTTGTTGGCTCCTTTGCTCATTAGTTGTGATGAAATTTTGGTAACTTCGACCATTCCAAGGGATTTTAATTTCGGTGTTGCAAAAATTAATGAGTATGATTTTTCTAAAAGAATAGATCTAAACAAATATTAGTATGATTTATGGCTACACATCTATTGAATAGAAGAATATGCAAATATAAACAGCAGAAAGTATGAGTCTAGACTCTAGAGTTATACAACACATGTATTAGTCTATTACAAAAGTTTAGACTTTTGTTTCTGCCACCACCAAAAGTACTGAATTTTTTTTTTTTTTTTTTGAAATTTAGCAAAATTTTGCTGAAATTTTGAACCCTTTCTGTGATTGTGCGGAATGTTAATCTTGCAGTTGATACTAATGTTTCTTGCATTTCGGCCTTGAGATTCTCCTGAGTATTGCTAATGTTGTACACTGAAGGCTTCGTGCCTCCTTATGTATTTTTGTTTTCCCTTTAGCTGGTGGCTCATGTTTTTGCTGAAATGCAACGCTGTTCAGCAGAGCGCTCGCCCAGCTTAACGAGAGGCTGGTACAGCTGCATGCATGTACTACTTTTCGCCAGATGTATGTCCCTAGATAGAAATAAACAAATATAAACTTGCATGCAAACATGGGGCCAACGCGGATCTCAAGAGAATCACAACCGCACGAATAAGCTGGACGTGCACTACGCTGCACAGAATTTTCGCTCTGGTTTTAAGTTCCACTGCTAACTATAATTCTTAAATTTATACAGGATGAAAACTATTATAACAAGTCAGAAGATCCAACAGATGAAGAAAATGATACTCTTGACCATGCATGTGGGCTCACCGAAATGTAAGTCAAGATCCTTTTAACAGAGTAACTTACTACTCTGAATATATTGTCTCCTGAATTTTGCTATATATTGTCTCCTGAATTTTGCTATATAGCTACCTTTGAATCGAAGCCGGTGCGTGCAACCTACGCCCTCTCATTCGCGAGTAGTCCGCTACAGTCCAGTCCATTGGGGAGGCCAATACTTATTGTAAAATTTCATTGCCCCCCAAATTGTAACACGCCTGTAAAACAATCTTCTTAATGAAAAAGATATGCAAATCTTGTACGTATTCGAGAAAATTTTTTTGCTATCTCTGTATAACGGAGATAAACATTTCAATATTTGAGGTTCTAGGAGTAATTGTCAGAACTGTTTCTAAATTTAATGACTTTGGGTGTTGACTTTCTTTTGTAACCGAAATGGCAAGATCCATTTTTTTAATACTAGTCTTGAAAGTTTCCAAAACCAGTTTTTGTAGTCTGCATGAACACGGTTGTTAAATAGGCATAACAAGTATCTTCATGAACATTCGAAACTATGCCTTCATAACAATCGAAACAATGACAACTCCAACTAGTTCAATAAGAAATAACTAATTTGGTCATTCTGAACAGATGGCTTAGATATGCTTTTGTAAATTCATACAGTGTAATAATGCATTAGATGGATCACAACCATTAAGAAATTCATGCTGACTCCACCCAAAGTATTATTAGAGGTGGTTTCACAGTTTCATCACTCTAATCTGCCTTGTTGGAACCGTATTGAGATCTTGCATGTCAATTGATCGCGAAGCTTGAACTTCACGGTAGATGGCTAATGTACCGAAAGGACACTGAAGAGACAGTCATCTTGGGGAACATGGATTCTTACATGAGTCATCTCGTGAGAATGAGAGTTTGGTACTATGGTTTGTAAGACCAAGATTGCACAAACTTTTGAATGAGCTGGCTATACTCTTTTCTTTTTTATGGCTTCTCACGTGGTGTGAGTTTTACCTAGAAAAATTTTTAGTGAGGCAACATTGCACAAACAACTCAATAATATTGATTTTTCTTATATCTTGGCTTCATTTTGTCAATCCTTTGGTGTTTTGTCAATCCTTTGGCGGATAGGAGTGGGAGAGGGGCGTCGATTGAATCTGCACCGTTGGATGATGATATGGAAAGGGGACCAAAACGGGAAGATGCTAGGATCGGAGGTAAACGGATGCTGCGATTAATGCCGGATTTGCATTTCGTTTCTCAATGTCTTTATTTTCTTAATTTTGGTGGGTTGCGTATTTGTTTTCAAGGTGTGAGCTGATTGAGGTGTGCTTGAGGATGGTTAATCGGAGATGACTATGGCTGTTCCGAAATTCCGAGTGGTGAAATCTACTTGAGGGAGTGGAGGTTGCAATTGCAACGAGTGCAGCATCCAAAGACGATAGTTGTCCAAGAGGTCTCAAAGAGCTATTCAAGTACATGTCGACATCACAAGATTTTTCAAAGCAATTTCATTAACATGGCAGTTAGCACATGGCTTTCTCATTCCACCACCAGCTCTGCTCCATTGTATTAGCAGGACATTTAGAAGAAATGGTGGCTATCAGAACTTTCAAAAGATATATATATATATATTTTTTTACAATGAAAACAAACTTCATTAATTGCAGAATCAACAGAGTTTCCTGTAAACCTGGTAGTGCATACTAGGGCCTAAAGGTTGCGCAGGCTTCCTTTGATTTGCTGTTAGATAATAGTTTTGATTCAGCAGGCCCAAGTTCAGCGAAATAAAAGCTTTCATGACACAAGTAGAATGCGTATAATAAAAAGAAAAGCATGGTAGCTAAGTTCTTGGAGGCTATGATTCATATGAAACTCGTACAGTTTTCAATTTGTGCCAGATATGAGACTTCTAACATGATAATTCAAAAATGAATCCAGCTACCTGAAGGGCTACATCGGAAACTCAAATCCCCCTAGATCCGACTTTTTTTCCCAGGATGGAAAAATCCATGGGGATATCATTTGAATAACCCATATATTTCTTCACGGAGAGTTTAGGTGTCTCCCCTTTCCAAATTAAGCCGAAGAGTAAAAGTCTTGCAATCACAACTCGTAACTGAATCCAGCTCCTGAAACCATAAACTAGCAATATGGCTTCGAGCCTACAAAAGTACAGTATGGAAACAGCAAGCAAATAAAGGTCACAATAATCTACGTCTGTTCTACAGACTGACAACACGTTCTACAGACTGACAACAAAGGTAAAACGTGACAGCTACTGATCATCATCCATGCGAAGACACGGCCACTTATCATTGAAGGGCACAGGAATGATCCTCTCTTCTCGGTAGTATACATGCCATATTTTGCGACCTAAAAGGCTACCGTGTAAATTATCTGACCTTTTTTGGCCTAGTCGCTACCACCATCATTATCACCACCAGTGCTCCTGTGGCTCTCGGTGCCCGAGGGTTCGAGGCAACCCCACCAGCATCCTGTTTGTTGTTCATTGCTGTTGGTGGCTGAGCTTGTTGGACTTGAATGGACTGAGGCATGCCATTAACCATGCCAGGTCTAGCAACCATTTGGCCACTGAAATTTAGCAACTGAGCCTGCTGCTGCTGAAGCTGCTGCTCCTGCATCTGCTGTGGTGTTAGAGGTGTCCTCGGTGGGAACATAGGCACCTGTGACATGTATTGCCCTACTCCAGGCGATGCACCAGGCGGCGCCATCTGTTTGCAGAAATAATATGAGGGCATAGAGCATAAATGATATGTGCACAGCTAGGTCTAGAAATGACAAACCTGAGGGCGGCTTATAGCGGTCTGTGGTTGGGCATCTGCGATTGCAGCGAGATACAAGAGGTTCTTCTGAAGTTGTGATTGATACCTGAAAGTTTCATGGAAGAAAAATATACTATTAACACGAAAGAGCTTTGCATCAGGAAAAACTTCTCGATTAATTTACAAAGTCAGGCGACAGGGCGACAGGGCGACGCCTTGCCTATGTGGCGACCAGGTTACCTGCAACACCTAGGTGACAACTTAAAAACCATGGCATTTTGTATCTTAGTTACAGCTTATAACACACTGTGTGTATTGCTATTTTGCTGGCATGATTGCATATGCTGAATGGATGTTTATTAAAAGCACGTATGCCTGCTGAAGATGGCATTTATTCTATTGTAATGTCCTCGTATGACTTCATTTCTGAAGGGTGATTTTATGAGTTGAATATTTTTCATGTTAATTGCCAACAAGTAGATATCATTAATTGAAATCTCATAATCCCAAATAGGGTATATTAGCTGCAGATATATTGGTTCTTAACAGCAGCTTTGTGTATGCTCAACAATATGTGAGATGTTTTTTTGTGCTTCAGGCCAAAGGCTTGACCTGGTTTTTTTTTGTACAAACAGATCTGCTGGTCCTACCAGCTTGACAGAAACATGGTTTTCCTATAGTCAGTTTTTAGTATCCTACATCATTGATGAGAAGGTTCTCAGTAAGTCTAAACCACAGCTCTAGTAACCACCAATCAAGGGAACATTGACAAGCACAAAGACAACAAAACTTACACCACATTGTAACATCAGCCCACGGCCATAGAGAACCTAAGTACGGAAAAAAAAGAGCACTGCTGGCAAGAAACCAGTTGAACAATAACATTTTTGTGTGGTAACCCATCTAGATGTGATATGGATTGCATGCTGAGTGCCAAACTGTATCACACAGTAATACTCCATAACATATGTTCTGTTAATAACCCATACTATGAATGACTACAGAATACACTGAAGACTTTGCATTCTAATATTTAGATGAAGCATTCAATAGATTTCTCTGAGAAAAACAATATCAAGAAAAGGTTAAAGACATCCTTGTCAGGTTCGCATCATATTGAGTTTGTGAAAAAATTAGTCAAATATGCAAAATATAATTCGTTATGGCCATAATATACAACATTAGCCTTCTTTTGCTAGCATACTAGTTTTCTTTATTTTACGTGTTTATGTGCATTTATGGTAGTTTCCTTCAAAAACACATTTACATGTTTATTTGCATATATGGTAGTTTCTTTCAACCACATTGGTGCAACGGACAAAACTGGTAAAACCAATCTTTTAGACATAGCATACCTAACACTAAGTAACTCTTTGTTTTATCAATGAAGAAGGTATGTTATAGGAGATACATGGTGTTGCTAAAATTTATTATATTGAGTTCACATTTCTTATTTATTTGCATAGGTTAGTGTTTTCAAATCGCTCGATTAATCATGTTTAACCAAAGGTAAATCAATAAGTTGGTCCCTGGAGAAGGATTAGGTGCATCGCTTCGATTATATTGCCTAGTAAACCAATCAGTTAGCAAATAATTAACTAACATGACTAGTCTTGCCTTTCTAGATGAATGACTAGTTGGTAGAAATGGTAACTTGGGATGAAGCCCAATAGCATTCAAGGTCCAGCCCATACCATCATCACCTATATATACTACTAACACTCAGGAGTCCTCCGATTGTGACCTAGCCCACGCCTGAACCCCAGTCGCTGGCCGCCAGGGCATCAGGGAGCCAGGCGCCAGGCCGCAGGTCACCGGGCGACTACCTCCTCCGCCGCAGCAACTAGGTCCGTGCCCACCACCACACAGCGCTGTCCAGATTTGGTTGGTACTAGAAGGGCAAGAGTCTGACGGCCACCGGCACCGGAGAGAAAGGGAACAGGCCGAGGGCCACCGGCGCTGATGAGGATTGGGGACATGCCATCGACCGCGGTCCGCGGTTCTTCTCTCCGACAAGCTCCTGCAGATCCGGAACGAGATGGAGAAGGTGAGTTGCTTTGCTTTCCAGTTGATTTAGAATTTTCCTCCGGACCATTTGTCTCGCTGGGATGATTCCTTGTTCGTTGGTTCCATGCGGCCTGCTGAACCACACACTGCCTGTTGATCCAGGACCAACCACGCACTGCCAGATTCATTGGAAATAAGATGTTTAATTTTGTGGACTTGGCACAGAAGTTTTTGCGTGCTACCTGGCGCTCCATCGCCCTGGCCAGAGGTACGACAACGTGGTGCTGGCCCTTTGAAGTGGGGTTCGATTTTCCTTGTTGTTTGATTGCTATTTTCTCTTTTTTTTTCGTTTCTAATGCTATGCGTGGTTGGTCCAGGAACAACAGGCACTGTGTGGTGTCCAGTGGTTCAGCGCAGCCACAGTGGCGCTAAATCGCTGCCTGTAGCTCCCTCCCTCCTGTGTATGCAGATTACGGGCAAACTGAAGGGCTTCTTTACTATTTCTGAAGTGCGGTATATCTGGTATGCTTTACAGATCCTACCTCATTCTGTCCCCATTCCCTCTGGCTTTTTTTGTATACTTTACTTGACCAATGTAAACTTTTATGCTTTCTGTGATAGATTGAGGCTGCTTCTATGCCTGGGTTGTAGAGTCATAATATAGACATGTTTGTTTCATTTTATAGATTATAAGCTGGATTACATATTTTGGTGTGCGAAACAAACATCCTAGAACAGGTTGAGACCTTGATGTCATATAGTTGGAAAAATCTTTTCTTAATGAAATGACTTGGGTTGTTTGAGGGGAAAAATGGTTGCAAAATTATGTATATGTTGGGCTCATATGCAGTACCGCATACATAGTACTATTGTGAAACAATATTAATATATATAATACTTTGGTTGATACCATAGCGTTAGCACGGGCAGTATACTAGTCCTATCAATATTTCCCCTGTTTACCATAATTCCCTCAACAAAGGTAATGGGGAGAAGTTTCAGCAGCTAGGTGGAGACGTTCAAGGGGAGTGGGAATGGTGAGGGGGAGGGGTCATGGTAGCATCCTTCCCTAGAGGCCATGGGCAACACAAAAATAGAGACATCCATATCGCCATCGCGTGGCTATGTCTACAACATTGTTTACACCAAGGTGTACACTATTGCGTGGCTATAAAGTTGCCCTATTGTTCACACAGTAAACAACCACTGCTTTTCATCAATAAGGGAGGATATAGGAGTTGTCAAATGAGGCTAGCAAGCCAGAATACCCATCCTAACTAATCAAGGCAAGGAAAGGTTATGGTGTTTGACTGGTTTGCTATGTCAGCTCCCTTCCTCCTCCCCTGTATCTCCTTCTAGACATAGTCAACTCCAGGCAGACACTAAAGCCAGATGGGATGTCATTGACCAAAAGGGGTTGATAGCCATAATTCAATATGTGCCACCTGTCTTAGGCGATTGGGGTGACAAGAGGGCAACTTTATTCCAAATATGAAGGAGTCTGACTCATGCCTCAAGTAGATTGATCTGGAAAGGAATCAATTTGGCAAGGGCAAAAAATATCAAAGATGTCTACAGTTTTGAGCTTCTAGTAGCTCATTCTGTTATATATTTACATGACACAACAAAGTTATAACACATGTTATTGCTACCTCATTTTTAGATGACAAGTTAGTAACAAGAGATGTTTGGAATTAACTAAAGATCAAGGAAAGCTTAAAAACAAAATGAAGACATGTTTAAAACATATTAAAACATATATTCAATTAATGCAAGGATGAACAACCAAACAGGAAGCCTCAAAATTTAGCTCATTACATGGTCATATCAAATAGAAAACAAAAGAGAAAGGTTTAACCAAATACATACTGAGCACATTCTGCCAATTTTCCTAGGTTCTGATTTTCCAAAATAGCCAAAATAAGCTGCTTATTCTCATCCAGATACTGCAGAAGAAAAATAGGGTCAATCAGGAAAGTTACAAGTATGCAACAGATCGTACACAAAACTGATTAAACTGCAATACAAGGGCTAATTGTGCCATATAAAAAGAATAAAACATTGATAGTAAGTCGAATTGCGATATGAAAGACAAGATAGTTCTGCGAGAATACGTGAAAACTCTGGACTATGACAAGATATTTATAAATCAATTGAATGAGCATATAAAGAACAATACAAGCATATTTAGTGTTAGATGTAAAGTATTAAACATCAGTTAGACTCTGTCTGGAACTATATTCTTGAACTGCAAGTGTTTGGTCCAGTGGGCTACATAAACATGGGGCCATTGCTATGTTTGAAACAGATCAGGCCCATGTTTCGCTCTATGTTTTTCTAGAAATAACCAACCTGGCTACAAAAATTTGGAAATATATGCAAGTACAAGTGTACAACATAGATGAACATTGTTCAACTCCTATTTGCAAGCATTACATTTGGCAACCTACGATTAATAAAATTACAATTAGCTACTACAAGTACAAAATACAAAGAAAAACAGGCAATCAGCAGGAAATTAATAGAAGAGAGACCAAACAACGAATTAACAAAGCTGTCACTTTTCCTTTTAACTGAACAACAAGATGACGATTGAATATAAGAAGATAACAGTAGCTTTCCAACGAAAATATATCGAGGCATTCCCAGTACTGAGTACAAAATTTTCTACTGCTAATCACAGTTAGAACTTGAAAGGTATGACAATCATAAACTCATGTCTCTGCGGTGCTTGTTAAACTTCTGCTAAGCCTGTAAATAAATTGGGCTATATGTATATATAATCCATAAAGCTGCCACTGATTCTCCATATGAGCCATGACATATTCCATCACAACACCAAAGAAATTATGCAATCAAGAGAAGGAAATGTAAACACAGAGAAGGATTTGCAGGTTAGTGTAGAGAGTGTCAGCGTGAAGTCAACACCACAGAGCACATATGGAAAGATGGAAAGCATCAGCTTCCTTCTGTTCGAAGCAATGTGACATAAGGTAATGCTACAAGAAAGGACTCAAGCCCCATTACCAAAAAAAAAAAATACATTGAAATGTTGTGCTCCTATTATAATAATAACAGAACACGAACGGTCATATTCTTTGTGTGGTGAAATCTTTGGTGCACCCTCACCATAAGACAAATATATTATCAATTATCAACCAAGCATCAGGATTCATGTCTGACAGATTCAAAAAAATAAAAAGATTCATGTCTGAAAGCAGATCATAACATCATATCAAAATATCCAATAGATCAAAAGAACTCACTACACTACACCAGCTTCAGGGGACGCTGGTCAAATCCACCAAGAAATCTAGAACGAAACACCTAGCATCTTCACTAATCCCCTAATCCGATCCACCAGTAATCAATCCCAGCGCATACTGATGGAATGCATCAGATTGGAGCCGGCAAGATGATCCAATCTTTGACCGAAATGGCGCCCCAAGAAAACCCCCCACACGAAGCAGGGATGTGAACCCTATCAGAGCTGCGAGGAGGCGGAAAGTGAGGGCGAAAGGAGGCACCTTTTGGATCTGCTCCGTAGTGATTCCGCCGGCCGGGGTCATCGCCGGCGCCTGCGGCTGCATGTGCATCGGCTGCTGCATCCCTTCTTGTTCTAGCTCTTTGGTATCTTGGGGTTGCGGGGGGTTTGGGTTTTGGGGGTTTGGAGAGTTTGGGGTCGGCAGGGAAGGGGAGGAAGCGCCTTTCAGTCAAAGTGACTGCGTGACAGGTTGGCTAGTGTGGGAACACGTGACCTAAAAAAAAATGTACCTTATGAAAGAAATCCTCCTTACTCCTACTTCCATTATCTTTAAATAAGTGTCATTCACAAATCAAAAAGATGTTAACTTTAACTAAATATATAAAAAAATATTAATGTTTACAATATATAAGAACTTTCATTAGATTAATTGTTGAATATATTTTGTATAATAAACTTATTTAGAAATATATATATTTTTTACTAATATTTTCTATGAATTTAAGAAAGTTTGATAAGTACGCCATTATTTTGAGGCGGGAGGACATTCAACTTTGTCATGTTTTGTGACCTTTTATGTTAATTTGGTGCACTTAAAGAGTTCATTAGGGCAAGTTTTCTCATATAATAAACGAAGCAACCTGTCACGTGCGAATGGGGCTAGCCATGGGCGGGCTAAACAGGCCCAACCGCCATGGCCGGCCCGGGGGGCGCACGCGGGGGGCAAGGAGGGGCGCCTCTGCCCGCCGCCGCCACCTTCCCCGTTTCCGTCTCCGCCGTCATCAAGTTAGGATTATCTTAGGACTTTTTATGTGCAAGGGATATTCCAATTCTATAAGGAAAAGCCTTATTAGGAAATAAATAGGATTGCTTGTAAAAGGTATTCCAATCATATAAGGAAACCTTTAGAGAGATTATTTGGATTACAAGTCCCACTAGCCGAGAGCTATATAAGTAAGGGTCTGTAATCTCTTGGGAGGACAAGCAATAAAGAAAATAATCTCGTGCCCTCTCTCCTCTCCAACCGCCCCCCACCCCTGCTTTAGCACCGCCGTCGTCGCCCTCGCCACCCCACGCCGCCGCCACTGCCCTACCACCGCAACCTCCCTCTCTTCCCTCCTCGGTAGGCCCCCAAGACCCGGCGCCGCCACCAGCTTCCGCCGCCCCGCGCCATCGCCGCCGCCGAGCCCATCGTCGGCGTGTCACTTCCGATCAAATCGATCACATGCGCGACAGGATACCGGTATCCGGAGACCGGGACGATTCCCACCACCGATGGCTTCGAGATGCGCGAGTTCACCAAGGTGTTGAAGGAGCTCCTTGACGACAAGCGTGCCAAGATCGGCGCCCGCTTAAGACGAGATCGAGACGCTGCCGTCTTTGTAAGGTCCTAGATGGCTAGAGGGGGTGAATAGCCTATAAAATTTTCTACAAACTCAACTTAACAAACCGGTTAGTATAACAAATGGCGTAAATGCGGTTTGCACTAGCTCTAGTGTCTTGCAAGCCTTCTAGTGACAATTCTAGATATATTCTATGATCTCTATGTCACACAATAGCTATGTCACTACTCTATCTAAATGAGCAATCCTAGATAACCCTTATGCTAGCAAGAACACCTACACAAGCAAAGCTAGCTCTCTACACAATATAAGCTAGGAAGGCAAATGCAAGAGATAGAGCTTGATATACCAACGTGTAGAGGCTATGAACCAATCACCGATGGAGAAGACAATCAATCACAATGAGATGAAGAACCAATCACCAATAGAGAATGAACACAATGATTTGTTCACCCGGAGTTCACTTGTACACCGACAAGCTAGTCTCCGGTTGTGCCGACTAACACAAGGATGGTGCTTGAGCTAGGCGGTGCACTTGCTAGCTCCAAAGCCACCACTCACAAGTGAGGTACCCAAGACACGAGCAATGTATTACTTACAACTTTGTCTTCCCGACGAGGAATGCGTGGTCCTCTTACAATCACCGGAGGTGGCCAAGAACAATCACCTTCTCTTGCCAACGCCTCCACCAAATCACCAAGCCGGCTAGGAGCGGTGTCTCCAAGAGCAACAAGAAACCAACCGGCTCACAACGATCCCCAAGTGCCACTAGATGCAAGAACTCAATGGAAGTGCACTTGGATCTCCACAACTCTCAAGATTGAAGCTCACAAGCAAGAATGAGAGAGGAGAGGGCTTTTGCTCAGGTCTAGGGTGTTAGGAATGTTTCAAATGACCAAGAGAGCTCCCCATGGCCGGCCAAACCCATATATATAGACCCCCATTCGAAATAGAGCCGTTAGGTTCAAACACGGGGATTTTTATATAGCGCCCGGACGCACGAGCGTCGTTGAAAACGTTGTCGGGCGGGTTATCGTTGCGCGCCGCCGGACGCGCCCGTGCAGCGCCCGCGCGCAAGCGTCCGGCGTGGTCCCCCTCGCAACACCCTCTCAGACTGCGTCCGGCGCGGCGCGACGCAGCGCCCGCGCCCGCCAGCGCCGCCGTTGCCGCCCAGCGGGCACCGCGCCGCCCGACATCGGGGTTTGATCGGCCCACGCCGGCGCCCGGTCGCGCCCGACGCTGCGTCGCCACAGCGTCGGTATTTATCTGATTTTATTTGGATCATCATTTTGACGTCGCCTTGACTTTTTCTCAACTTCCGTCACTTGTTTCAAGTTACTAACACGTCGAAGAACACCCCCCGACACCATGTGTTAGCGTTTCAAAAATATTTTCTCCAAGTGCGGTTAGCTCTCTAGGTTAGAATGAATGCATATGAATTTTGAACCTAGAGGCACATGAGGATCGAAGTTCCCGAGGTTTTCCCCTCTTTATAGTTCGACTATCGATCCTAAATCACTCACACCCTCTATGGTGTCTTGAGTATAAAAAAGCAAAATGGCCCTATCAAATATACCTTTGCCTTGAGCCCATTTTGTTTCTCCACCTTTGCTTCTCAAGTCTAAGCATTTGATCACCCTTTTTGGATCATCACCGTGCATCCATCTTGATCACCATGCTCCACAACTTGGCTAGACCATCTCAAGCTAGATACACACTTAAGCATAGAGATTAGTTCTAGGGTGTCATTAATTATCCAAAACCAATCTAGAGATCTTCAATCTCCTCCGTTTTTGGTAATTGATGACAACCCTCATAAAGGTTTTATGATAAAAGAATTTTGAACTTATCATGTTTGTCCAAGCATTTTGTTCATGATTATAGGATTGGACAATCATCATAAGTTCGGTTTTGGTAGCATGAGCTCCCCCTACATGTATGCTAAGAGTTTGGAACGAAGCTTTGCATACATGTATGAATATTGAAATTGAGGGTGAGCTATGTTACCAAAATGATGCTTAAGATGAAAGAAATGGACCTTTAAAGCGTGATACCAATCGAAGTTACGCCATTTCTTACTACTAATAAGAGTCAAATGATATCATTTTCACCCTGCCAATTAACCCTGCTCCCCTCGCATGAATGCCCGGCAAATTCCCTCGCTCCGCATCGTGAGAGCGCCCGGCCCTCCCCTAAAAATAACCTCCAGGTCCTCCACCCGGTCATCCACCCACGATGCCCCTGCCCCGCTCCCCTCCAACGCACCTGCCCCGCCCCGCTCTCTCCAGACCCTCCTCGACGACTAAAACCACCGGCGCGGGCTCTCACTAGCGCAGAGAAGGGTGCTCGTCTCCAAGGTGAATCGTCCCCGAGACCATCGGCTGCCCCAAGCACGGCGCTGTCGTCGCCGCTCGGACGTCGCGCCAGTTGCCAGCAACTGCCGCCGTCGTCTGACGCCGCGCCGCTCTGCCCAGCGCCGTCCGCGGCCCTGGCGTCTCGCTGCAACGGCCGCCGCTGCGCTGCGCCGGGTCGACCCAAGCGTCGTCCGCGGCCATTGATACTGCCGGCCCCGACGTCCACGGGTACGGCTGACTCGCCGCCGCCCACACCCCGACGGAAGGTAGTTTGCTGTTCCAAAAGAATCTCAGCATGTTTTTGGCTCTTCCTTTGTGATTGGTTTTGAGCGGTTGGGTATTGCACGTGATTGTTTCTGTTTGGTCTCTCCTTCCTGACGTGGTGGCATGTCCTGAGTTAATAGTGCATATGTTGCGTTGCCCACTGCATACAACATGTTCATACTAATGTCTAAGAGAAGAACATAGGCAGGAACCTTTGTTAATGAGTAACCGCTCTCCACTCAACTGGATTGGCTGATAACATCATCATGTACTTGCCGTAGTGGTATGAATTTGTGGACGTTGGAGGAATGTGTGCATGCGCAGGTAGAGTTAACAATTTTGTTTGTGACTGCAATTGTTTTTGGAGGGTTATGGTCCTGAAGCATAATCCGTCGGATCAGCAAGTATATATATTTTTTATGATTGAATATTGGGACCAGCCTTTGGCACTTTTAAGCTTGGTCGATAAGATCTGTGACTATTATAGTTTTAAACATTATATTAGGATGTCTTTGAAATACAATATTCTCGTAGATGTGACTATTATAGTTTTGGGTTCCTCAGGTTCTAATCTTTTATATGAATTCTATTAGATGCAGCAAAATTTTACATGTAAGGTTACTCTGAACAGAAATACAAGGAGTTCAGTAAAGTAGTGAATATTGGAATAATGTGACAAATGATGAGAAGATGAGATTCACACTAAATTCTTCATGAAGGTTGCTGAATCAAAGAGCAGAACACACAGTCTGTCATGGGCTGATGAGGATGGAACCAAATGAATCAGAGGAGGACATTCATAGTTCACTAAGGCAGCCTTCTGCGGCTGTTATTATGAGGTAGTTACTTTCTCTATACACTGTCTTTCTTCCAATTTTGTAGTTATCTCGCTGTCCACTATTGTTCCAAGCAAACCAAGTTAGGCTATTATTGGTTAGTTTGATTGCACCTTTTTTTTATGGATTCCGTTATCTTTTAATATGGGCTGGGCTGACAAGAAAAGGAACTGATAAACTTCTCGCATGGCCTGACAAGAAAAGGAACTGATGGTAATGCACTGATTGCTTCGAGTGAGCTAAACTTCTAGCTTTGTGATATTGCTAGCTGTATGCTTGAGCAGAGCGTGCTTCAAGTGAGGCAGAAGGTAAGTACTTGGTTTCAGCATTTTCCATTCAATCAAATCAACTTGGTCAATATAATTGCGTCCAGCCAGTCAACCACTATTCTGCATCATTTCTTTTTGCTTCCTTTTTCTTGCCATTCTAATTTTCTTTTGTCATTTCAAAGGGTTGAAGACCAGAAGTCAACATGGAAAGGGAGAAGCTTCTAAGAAAAGTAATCATTGCTAGGCAAGTGTCGCCCCACGATTATTTGAAATTTTAGTTTTTTTTTTTTTTTTTTTGGTTATGATCAATTATGTAAAGAAGTTGAGCAAGAGGAAATCAGAAATTCCATATTTTTTTTCCAGAGAACATGTACCCACTCCTCCATTCTCTGTTACCAAAGGAGGTCCTCATCAATCTCTCTCCTTGTTGCAGCAGGTTCCCATGGATCTGGGACAGAATCTCTCAGTTTTACAGAGAATAGAGAACGGATACCCCTCATTTTTTGAACTGTTTTATCTTGATCCAGTTTATGTAAATGCAGTTGAGATCTCTCACTTATCCTAATCTGCAGAGTTATATTACTTGCAGAAAACAAATATTATGTGTATTGATATTTGCGATTAATCCCGAAATCCATCAAAATGTGTCACTAAAATGATTTGGGATGACAATTTTTGTTCATCTGGACTATATGCAATGACACAGTGATTGGATAATAGTTCTCACACAAATCATCAAAAATGTGTCACTACAATGATTTGGGATGACATTTTTGTTCATCTGGACTATATGCAATAACATCCGTAGGGTTTTCATATGGTTATGGTTGCTTCAAGGGAACTGATTTAATCTTCTTTGGCTGAATTTGGACACATTGCATGTACCTTGTATTTAAATATAATGGTCTATCTTCATGTGCTTATAAGTAAGTTTGTATCTTTTTATGATGCTATTCTTCATATATCATGACCAAGAGATAATATGTTATCAACTGACTATTGTTGTGTTTTGACAACCCCGTCCCTGTTAGCATCAGCTTTTAGGATTATTTGTCATTCCCGTTGCAACGCACGGGCATTTACCTATATATTATATTTTACTAAAAAGAACGAAACACAGACTCTACCGGCGGAGCGGCGTGCGTCGCCCCGCTTCGCTTCTCCCTACGCCGCTCCCCACATGCTTGGCTAGGAAAACCCCCCCAGTTTGCATGCTAGATTTGCATCCCACTAGATTTGCATGACTGCATGCAATGAAAAAAGATATGTTGTGCATGATGAAGAACTCCGACCGAAAAAAAAAAAAATTGGAATCTAAAAGAAATGATGGGAAAAATTCTATGGTAGGAATAAAAATTCTCTCATTACGAAAGATGTATTCCCTTCGTTCCACAAAACATGCAATTCTCACATCCCGATGAGTCAACCATGGCAAACTTTGACTAAAATTATTTGGAAAAGTACAAACATTTATGAGACAAGCTAAGTACATTTAGATTAGTTGTGAAATATATTTTCATAATAAATTTGTTCGAGTCATAAATGCTAATACTTTTTGCTATAAGCTTAGTCAAAGATGACATCGTTGACTACCACGCTTCCTATAATTACATGTTTTTTGGAACGGGGCGTACGATCAAACTTTATCTAGAAAAAATCTCCGGTACAAAACACATTAGATAGGAAAAAATTTAAGGAAGAAGATCTAATCAAATATTTGGTACACGATAGATTAGAATGGATAGACACAAGTGAACGCATACGGAATATGATTAGACCATCGAAGAAAACAAAAGGAAAAAAAAACTAAACAAATCTCTATGGATTCGATTTGGTTCTATTAAAAATTCAATGCCGCTAACAAAAAATTGAAAAGCTTTGGGGCATGCGGTCCACCTCAAGCAGTTTGGAGCTTGATGCCGAGGAAGAATGAGAGAGCGTTGTATTAGCAATCGTGAGCTTTGATGAATGTAGCTAACCGCATCCCCGACGTTTCATATGCCCCGATTCACTACCTCCCTAGAATTTATATCCATACTATGCACACATTCTAAAATCAAAAAGTATTATTTATGAATCACTAATATGTAAATATTTTGTTATTCCCGATATTTGAATTTGAACAAATAAAATTTTATTCGTGTTTCTTGCTTCAAGAAAGAATTATAGTTGACATGCAATTAGTTGGACATGTCTATAATTTTTATGGTATATGCACCGTCCATTTTAAAAGGATGAGAATTATGGGGATCAAGCAAACTCGTGTTCGAAGAAAGTATTTCTCTCATACAAAGTATAATGATCTAAACCGTTGAGAAACAAAGGTAGCTTAAAAATTGTAAGCATAGGAAATATAAAATCTAAGGCCTACAACTGTGGTATATTGTTCTCTTCTTTGCTCACACAACTATTATGAGTACAAGTCTCTGTAATCTTATTGGAAGCATGTAATCTTGTTGAACGGAAGTGTCAAGTGAGCGATATAACACCCGTAACAACGCACGCATGATCCTAGTTCACCATAAAAGCATCAAGGGTAACTAGATTTTTTATCAAAACTCAAAAGTACCACATGAGATCACATTATAAGCAAGGTACTTGAATTAAAAAACAGAATTTTTAGAAAATCTAGCTAACTCCTATGCATGCTAGTTGTTCAACCATCATTCAATTATGATACTAGCATACACCACACAAGTATATGTATATGGAATTTAAATACATGTGCAATGAGCAAGTCATATGTTAGTGCATAACCAAATGTAACAAATTGTCTATGAGCTTGCTCCCCCTTTTTTGTGTGCTTTCAAAAATTTAATTTCTTTTAAAAACCTTTTATGCACTAATCTCCCCCTTTGTTGACAATTTCCACAAAAGGTATGACCATGTTGTGTGATGGAGGAAAGAATAGTGCTCAAATTTGGTTAAACTTGGAATGCTTGCCAAACATATATTTCGGTTTGAACCAAAGACAAGCTTCTTCACACCTCATGATAAGGGTTATCTTGCCTATGTTGAAGTATATGTGTGAAAAGATATCCAAATTCAACACTTGAGATTGCAAGCCCATAAACATGTCATATGTCATCACTAGATCAAACAAGAATAAATAGCAATAGTGATGGCACACATACATTGAAATTCTTTGAATTTCCATGAATGCTTCCTAAGAACTAAGTTATATGTCTAAATGTTCTAGCAAGTCCTTAGATATCATGAATGACATGTCAAACAATTTCACCTTTGCTTTGCTTGATGAAGAGGCATGTCATACAAGTGGGGTGCATTCAACTCATGTTGGAGAAATCAAGAATGTTCAACTCATTTCTTAGCTTGCAAAACCTCTTCTCATCTAATGGCTTGGTAAAGATATCGGTAAGTTGATCTTTGATGCCAATTGGATGAATAACAATGTCACCCTTTTTGTTGATGGTCCCTTATGAAATGATGCCTTATGTCAATGTGCTTGGTTCTTGTGTGTTGGACCGGATTTTGTGTCATCTTGCAAGCACTCTCATTGTCACAATACAAAGGCACATGATGAAAATCAAATCCATAGTCCTTCAAGGTTGATCTCATCCAAAGCAATTGTGCACAACAACTACTGGCACTAATGTATTCGGCCTCGGCGGTTGAAAGTGTCACACCGGTTTGCTTCTTTGATGACCATGATACTAGAGATCTTCCAAGGAATTGACAAGTGCCACTTGTGCTTCTTCTATCAATCTTGCATCCCCCATAGTCGGAGTCCGAATATCCAATAAGCTCAAAGTTTGACCCCTTGGGATACCATAGTCCAACATTTTGTGTGTGCTTCAAATACCTCAAGATTCTCTTGGATGCCATGAGATGACTCTCTCTAGGTGAGGATTGAAACCTTGCACACTTGCCTACACTAAACATCACATCGGGCCTAGAAGCGGTCACATAGAGTAAGCTTCTCATCAATGACCGATACAACTTTTGATCAACCATATTGCCATTCACATCATTGTCCAATGATCCACTAGTTCCCATTAGTGTATTGATGCCCTTTGCATCTTGCAACCCAAACTTCTTGATCATGTCCCTTATATACTTGCCTTGACTAATGAATGTGCCATTTTTTATTTGCTTGATTTGTAAACCAAGGAAGTATGTAAGTTCACCAAGCATAGACATTTCAAACTCTTTTGCCATCATTTTGCCAAATTCTTCACAATAGTGTTGATTTGTTGATCCAAAGATGATATCATCAACATATATTTGCATGACAAACAAATCATTGTCAATCTTCTTGGTGAAGAGGGGTAGTGTCAATTTTCCCATCTTGAAACCTTTCTTGAGTAGAAAGTCTCTTAACCTCTCATACCATGCTCTAGGTGCTTGCTTCAACCCATATAGTGCCTTGTTCAACTTGTACACGTGGTCGGGATGATGATAATCTTCAAAACTGAGAGGTTGTTCAACATACATTAGCTCATTGATGAATCCATTGAGAAAAGCACTTTTGACATCCATTTTATATAGCTTGATGTTGTGGGCACATGCATAGGCTAATAGAATTCTAATTGCCTCTAATCTTGCAACCGGAGCATAAGTTTCACCAAAGTCAAGACTCTCTACTTGAGTGTAACCTTGTGCAACAAGTCTTGCTTTGTTTCTTACAACAATACCGTCTTCATCTTGCTTGTTCTTGAAAACCCATTTGGTTCCAATGACATTGTAGTCCTTTGGCCTTTCTATCAATTCCCACACTTTGTTTCTATCTAAGTTATTTAGCTCCTCTTGCATTGCAATGACCCATTCTTCATCATTCAAAGCATCATCAACTTTGGATGGTTCCTCTTGTGGCACAAAGGTAAAATGCTCACAAAATACCGCAAGTCTTCCTCTTGTTTGTACTCCACTTGCAATATCACCAACTATTTGATCAATTGGATGATCTCTAGCAACACTTGAGCTTTGGAGTATTGGAGCTTGATTGCTTGTGCTTGGTTGATCACTTGACATATCTCCATGAGATGATGAACTAGCTTGTTGATCTTGTACTTGAGTACTACTAGCTTGAGTTGGTTGCACTTGATCTTTGTCATCATTTGTATCATCAACTTGAATTGGCCTAATGTCACCAATGTCCATGCCCTTCATAGCATTCACCAATTGAGTTTCACTCACATCATTGAGATTTTCTTCCTCATCTTGTGACCCATTGGTTTCATCAAATTCAACATCATGAACTTCTTCTAGTTGACCACTTGAGTTGTTTCAAACTCTATAGGCCTTGCTTGTAGTGGAGTACTAGAAACCCTTCATCACATCTTTTATCAAATTTGCCTAGTCTTGCACCTTTCTTCAATATATAGCATTTACACCCAAATACTCTAAAGTATGCAATGGTTGGCTTTCTTCCATTCAATAGCTCATATGGGGTCTTTTCCATCATGGGATGACAATACACTCTATTGATGTAGTGGCATGTGGTGTTGATTGCTTCAGCCCAAAAGGATTGACGCACATCATATTCACTAAGCATTGACCTTGCCATCTCAATAAGAGTCCTATTCTTCCTTTCAACTAACCCATTAGATTGTGGTGTGTACTTGGCCGAAAGTTGATGCATAATGCCATAATCATCACAAAGCTCATCAACTCTTGTGTTCTTGAACTCACTTCCATTATCACTTCTCACTTTCTTGACTATAATATCAAACTCATTGTGCACCCTCTTGAGAAATGACTTGAAGATAGAATAAACATCACTCTTGTCATTGAGAAAGAACACCCAAGTGAATCTTGTGTAATCATCAACTATCACAAATCCATACTTGTTTCCACCGATGCTTGTATATGTAGTTGGTCCAAACAAATCCATGTGAATCAAGTCAAATGGCTTGCAAGTGCTCATGAAGCTCTTCTTAGGATGTGTGTTGGCTACTTGCTTTCTGGCTTGACATGCACTACATAGCTTATTCTTCTCAAAGTAAACATCTTTCAAGCCTCTAACAAGATCATGCTTCACTAGCTTGTTGAGTTGTTTCATGCCAACATGACCAAGTCTTCTATGCCATAACCAACCCATACTAGAGTGAGAGATCAAACAAGTACTAATTTGAGTTTCACTTGCATCAAAATCTACAAGATAGAGATTCTCATATCTAAAGCCCTTGAATATCAAGTTGGAATCCTTGGCACTTATCACTTCAACACCATCTTCACTAAATATGCATTTGTAACCAAGATCATAAATTTGTGCCACCGAAAGCAAATTGTAGTTCAAAATATCAACTAGTGCCATATTTGATATGCTCATATCATTGGTTATTGCAATCTTTCCAAGTCCTTGTATCTTGCCTCTTTTGCTATCACCAAATGTAATAGGTTTGCCATTTTCTTCATTTGAATCAATAGATGTGAACTTCCTTGCATCACTGGTCATATGTTGAGTGCACCCACTATCAAGTATCCAATGTCTTCCTCCGGTCTTGTAATTCACCTACAATCAAATCAATAAGATTTCGGTACCCATCTTTGCTTGGGTCCTTGGAGGTTAGCAATCAAGGCCTTTGGCACCCAAATGGACTTCTTCTTTGGTCCCATAATTGGTGTACCAACAAACTTTGCCTTGACACCTTTCTCACCCTTGGTAAGCAAATAACAAGAATCAAAATGAATGGAATGCATTTTCTTTTCTTCCTTGTTGATGTTCATTTTAGCACATTTTTGCTCTTGATGCCCCACTTGCTTGCATCTATGGCAATAAGTACCATTGCTCTTCACAAAGCTAGGCTTTGGAGTACCAAAGGCCTTCTTGCCCTTATTGGGGATATAGCCTAAGCCCTCCTTGTTAAGGGAAAACCGTTGGCTACCCAAGCACTTTAGCAAGCGGGCATCCCCACCATATGCCTTACCCAAGGCGTGGGTGAGCTCATCCACCTCTCTTTTGAGAGTCTCATTCTCATCTAACAATGATGAATCAAAAATCACTTCATCACTACTAGTGGAAATAGAGTGGGTTGATGTGGATGTGGAAGGAATGGATGGTTCTTCAACATCAACCAAGAATGGTTCATCTATGATGTCACATGTTGAACCAACATCCTTCTTGATGATTAAGCTAGCCTTCTCATTCTTTTCTAAGAGCAAGGTATGGGCCTTTTGAAGCCTTGTATGAGCTAGCTCAAGTTCCCCATGGTCTTCCTTTTAGACCCTCATGGGTAGCCTCTAGCTCACTAAAACTTTGTTCAAGAGTTTTTACACTCTTTCTCAAAGTTTTACATTTCTTGTCCTTAGTTTTAAGCATGAGATGAGTTTGCTTAAGCATCTCAAGAAGATCATCTCTAGTGGGTTCATCATCTTCAAGTTCACTATCACTATCATATTTTACTTCTTCATCACTTAGTTCTTCATGATCATGAGATGATACCTTAGTGGCTTTAGCCATGAAGCATGATGGAGATGAACCGAAAAGAGAAGGCTTCTTTGATTCACCAATGGAAATCATTGCCTTTGACTTGCTTTGGTCATCTTCATTGGAATCATCATCACTATCCCAAGAGCACACAAAGGCACCATCTTTTCCCTCTTGAAAGTGAAGGAGTTGTTCTTCTTGGACTTGCCGCTCTTGTATGCTTTCTTTTTGTCCTTTTCTTTCTTGACCGGGCAATCGGCTATCACATGATGAGGACTATCACACTCAAAGCATAGCCTTGGCTCTTCATTTGTCTTGGATGAGTCACTTCTCTTCCTTGAGCCTTGTCCCATTCTCTTGCTCTTCAAGACCTTGCCAAATTTCCTCACAAACATGGCAAACTCTTGTTCGGCCTCATCCATGTCAATATCCTCATCAACTTCTACTTCTTGTGCCTTGACCTTGCCCTTAGCCTTGGATGAAGTGGTGGCGGCCTTGAATGCCACAACCTTCTTGCTCTTGTCATCTTCCTTCTCATCATCATCTTGCATGCCGTCGCATTGCTCATCGGTCAACACTTCACCAAGCAAATCACTAGGTGTCATGGTGTCCAATGCTCCTCTAAATAAGATCTTCCTCAACATCATGAACCGCTTGGGCAAGCACATCAAGAATTTGTGCCCAAAGTCACGATCCAAGGTAGTCACTCCCAATGCCTTGAGATCATTCACAATCACTTGTAGCCTATGGAATGTGTCCGGTATGCTCTCATCTTTCTTCATCTTGAAGTTCTCAAACTCACTCTTGAGCACATACAATTTTACACTTTTCACAACCTTTGTGCCCTCATAAGTCTCACAGAGCTTTTCCCACACTTCACTTGCCTTCTCAAGATCCTTGATACCTTCAAACACTTTGACATCCATGCCATTGTAAAGTGTGTTCAATGCCATGGTGTTGCATTGCTTGTTTGACTTGTCGGTGGGAGTTAGGTTGGTAGGATCAAGGATGACAAAATCTTTCTCGGTCACATCCCATACTTGGTCATTGATTGATCCCAAGTACATCCTCATGGTTCTCTTCCAATAATCAAAATTCTTGACTCCATCAAAGAAAGGAGGCTTTCCCCCAACATGGTTGAACACAACATGAGCCATACTTCACACCGAAGGATGTTAAGCCTTGAAAAACGGTGACCACGGCTCCGATACCACTTGTAAGGTCCTAGATGGCTAGAGGGAGGGGGGGTGAATAGCCTATAAAATTTTCTATAAACTCAACTTAACAAACCGGTTAGTATAACAAATGACGTAAATGCGGTTTGCACTAGCTCTAGTGTCTTGCAAGCCTTCTAGTGACAATTCTAGATATATTCTATGATCTCTATGTCACACAATTGCTATGTCACTACTCTATCTAAATGAGCAATCCTAGATAACCCTTATGCTAGCAAGAACACCTACACAAGCAAAGCTAGCTCTCTACACAATATAAGCTAGGAAGGTAAATGCAAGAGATAGAGCTTGATATACCAACGTGTAGAGGCTATGAACCAATCACCGATGGAGAAGACAATCAATCACAATGAGATGAAGAACCAATCACCAATAGAGAATGAACACAATGATTTGTTCACCCGGAGTTCACTTGTACTCCGACAAGCTAGTCTCCTGTGCCGACCAACACAAGGATGGTGCTTGAGCTAGGCGGTGCACTTGCTAGCTCCAAAGCCACCACTCACAAGTGAGGTACCCAAGACACGAGCAATGTATTACTTGCAACTTTGTCTTCCCGACGAGGAATGCGTTGTCCTCTTACAATCACCGGAGGTGGCCAAGAACAATCACCTTCTCTTGCCAACGCCTCCACCAAATCACCAAGCCGGCTAGGAGCGGTGTCTCCAAGAGCAACAAGAAACCAACCGGCTCACAACGATCCCCAAGTGCCACTAGATGCAAGAACTCAATGGAAGTGCACTTGGATTTCAACAACTCTCAAGATTGAAGCTCACAAGGAAGAATGAGAGAGGAGAGGGCTTTTGCTCGGCTCTAGGGTGTTAGTAATGTTTCAAATGACCAAGAGAGCTCCCCATGGCTGGCCAAACCCATATATATAGACCCCCATTCGAAATAGAGCCGTTAGGTTCAAACATGGGGATTTTTGTATAGCGCCGACGCGCTAGGCGCTCCGCACGGCGCCGCCAGCGCCGTTGAAAACGTTGTCGGGCGGGTTATTTGTTGCATGCCGCCGACGCGCCAGTAACCGAAAGCACCGTCTGGCGCCCAGCGCCCGGCGCGGCGCCCCCGGCAACACCCTCTTCGATCGCGTCCGACGCCGCCGGACACGCCAGCGCCGCTGCCGGCCATGGCACCGCGCCGCCGGACGCCGGGGTTTGATCGTCGCGTCCCGGCGCCCGCGCGCCAGACGCGTCGCCACAGGTCGCGCTGTACAATTTTCACCGGATCATCATTTTGATGTCGCCTTGACTTTTTCTCAACTTCCGTCACTTGTTTCAAGTTACTAACACGTCGAAGAACACCCCGACACCATGTGTTAGCGTTTCAAAAACATTTTCTCCAAGTGCGAAGTTAGCTCTCTAGGTTAGAATGCATGCATATGAATTTTGAACCTAGAGGCACATGAGGATCAAAGTTCCCGAGGTTTTCCCCTCTTTATAGTTCGGCTATCGATCCTAAATCACTCACACCCTCTATGGTGTCTTGAGTGTAAAAGCAAAATGGCCCTATCAAATATACCTTTGCCTTGAGCCCATTTCGTTTCTCCACCTTGCTTCCCAAGTCTAAGCATTTGATCACCCTTTTTGGATCATCACCGTGCATCCATCTTGATCACCATGCTCCACAACTTGGCTAGACCATCTCAAGCTAGATACACATTTAAGCATAGAGATTAGTCCTAGGGTGTCATTAATTATCCAAAACCAATCTAGAGATCTTCGATCTTATTTGCATGGAGTACCTCTACACCACATTGAAGATTCACCGCCTCCTCTCGCCGGCGACCACGGCGACCGCGCTGGAGGACAGCCCAGCGGCGGCGCCGCCGGGCCGCGAGGGGGGCGCCCCGGTGCTACCATGGGCGCCACCCCGTCCCCGACGACACCATTGAGGATGACTCCGACCGCTATCCTCCAACCGTACGAGGGTAGCGGCGTCATTCGGTGACGCGACTGGGCGTCATCGACATCATCACCAACAACACCGTGGCACCGGCCGCTTCTTCCTCTCCACCGACACCTGCAACCGCTCAGGACTCTCTGGTAGCGACGATGGCACCACCCGCGGCGCCCCTGCCCCAGGTCACCGGACCTACCCCCCTCTCTCTACGCCATCCGTCTTGAGGTCCTGGAGTACGATGGCAGTGACAACCCCGACCTCACGGATACACAAGATGGGACTTGTTGTTTGAGTTGAAAAGACGACATCGATCCCGAGTTCCCACGCCCGTATCTTTTGCTTCCATCCGACAAGTCCTGCTGCGGTCTGGTTCCACAGACCGTCCCAGAGGAGACCGTTGGTCGAGTGGGAAGTGTTCACCCACTACCTACGACGCGACTTCGGACCGCTCGTCATCGACACCACCGGGGAGTTAGCGCCTCCTGCTCAGGAGGGCGGGCTGAACGACTACATCGACGCTTTTGAGGGCTATGCATCTCACATGGACCTCGAGAGCCAGCTTCACCGCGTCCGCCTCTTCATCGGTGGCTTACGCGACACGCTCTATACGGTGCTTAAGTGGTTTGAGCCACGCTCGATGGAGGAGGCCATCAACCTTGCACGCCGCTACGATGATGAGCTACCGGCGCCAGCAGTAGAGGACGCCGACGACCACCACCATGACAACATCACTGACGCCGACACCGACATCGACGCATCGCCGCGGTAGCGGGCGCTTAGGCCGCCCGGCGGGCCATGGCGGCAATGGAGGCGATCGGCGACTAGACGTCGCGACCTCTTCACCGAGATGCACCTGGGTACCTCGACGAACCAGAGCTCTCGGCATCATTGCAAGTGCCATTGAGCTTCGAGAAACCGCACCGGAGTGGAGCCTCTACAACGGCATTATGAGGTACTTCCACCGCTACTACATCCCCCGCAACCCTGAGCTCCTCCCAGAACCTCCTCCTCGAAGGTGGTGTCCCCCCCGCATGGCGTCACGGTGGGCTTCCACCTCCCGACTTCGTCCGCAAGACCAAGCATTCCCGGCGAGCGTGCTCCCTCGCTCATGGCGTGCCCGAACATCAAGCTTCGATGACGTAACGGTGCTCCTCTTCGACGACAATGGCCGGGAGTTCCTCGGCATCGACAACATCGGTGTCGATGCGGGCGTCCACAGCCTGGCGCCCAGTCGGGCCGCCCATCCAGGCGGCGCCGACCTCCTCTGATGCGCCTCCTTCGCCTCACTTCGTCTCCGACCGTCTCTACTCGACATGCGTTCTGCAGGCACATCCACGCCCAGGTACACGTGTCGTGCACATACTACTTCCAGCACCCAAGACCGCGGCGCCGGACATTGGAGCCGTGCGGCATTCTCAATGCATCGGTGATGAGGCGCGTGGATGGATCGTCCCTTTGTGCGACCACCACCGAGCTATAAGTTCAGCATCTACTTCCCGCGGCCCGCGCCGACCTCTCTTTCGGCGACCACGGCGCCTTCACGATCCGCAATGACAACAACGACAAGTCGGTCTCCTCATCCTCGCCTACGGACCCGCGTCGCGGCGTCCCCGATCGGCATCGCCTTCACGCCAACCCGGTGGGTTGGGCGGCATGTGGACGCCGCGCCTCGTCGAACGGTGAGGAGATGTCATGTGCGACTGGGCCAGCCATGGGCGGGCTAAATTAGCCCCAACCCCGGCGGCCGCCCAGAGGAGGGGCGCGCGGGCAAGGAGGGGGGGGCGCCGTCGCCACCGCCACCTTCCCGTTTTACCTCTCGCTTTGTCATCAAGTTAGGATTATCTTAGAACTTTTTATGTGCAAGGGATATTCTAATTCTATAAGGAAAACCCTTATTTGGAAATAAATAAGATTGCTTGTAAAAGGTATTCTAATCATAAGGAAACCTTTAGAGAGATTGCTTGGATTACAAGTCCCACTAGCGGGCTATATAAGTAAGGGGTCTGTAATCTCTTGGGAGGACAAGCAATAAAGAAAATAATCTTGTGCCCTCTCTCCTCTCCAACCGCCACCCGCACCCCGCGCCGTCGTCGCCGTCGCCGCCCGCCGCCCGCTTGGCCGCGCCCGACAGCCCTGCCCTACCACCGCAACCTCCCTCTCTTCCCTCCTCGGCCTCCCCTAAGACCGGCGCCCACTAGCACCGCCGCCCCGAGTTCCGTCGTCGGCGTGTCACTTCGATCAAATCGATCCGGCACGTGACACAACCAAACAAGCTTTTAAATAATTCTACACAAATTGAATAGAATCCCGACCAACTATACCAATTATCAATAAGTTGTACTTTTATCATATATGAACAAATATTTTAAATGTACAATGCCAAGAACCGCAAAAAGACGGAGACGAAAATGCATGCATGAATGAGGTTAATTAAATAACCATGATACCCTTGGCGAAGTCGCGGACTAGAGCATTCCAACCGAGCCGTGAAAGGCACCGGTTCCGGCCCTCGCTTTTGCTCTCGTGAGCGAGTAGTAGCTCTTTGTAGTACTCCGTATCCAACTTTTCTTCCTCCCCTCATCAATCTTCATCAATCTCGCTTCCAATCTTGCCGCCGTTCCTTCCGGTTCGTCCCACCGCCACCACCGCCGGCCCCCCGCCTCTGCCCGGCCGGACTCACACCGGCGGCAAAGCGGGCGGGAGGGCCTCCCTCCCTTCAAATTCTCCATCCCCTCTTTTTTCTTCCTTGTGAAATCCTAGCCAAATAAATGCTATGAATATCCTTTTCTTCTTCATCCTTCTCTCGCTTCAAGGAGATCGACCCCCACGCCGCCATGGACGGTGGCGGCAATGACATCGCGACGAAGCTCACGGCCCGGCCAGTTTGTGGGTGTACGATGGCACCGACCCGTCCCAAGCACAACTACGTCTCCGTCCGGCCAACACCTCCGGCCGTGGCTTCTTCGCCCACCGTTTCCCTCGACCAAAGCCCAAAGCTACCCAGATACCCGTGAGCGGGCGCACGTTGATGGGCCTCACCCCCTCCAAGCTCGTGGAACGCCACGCCGCGGCGGTGGTGTGTGGACATCGCATCAGGCCGCACGCGTCGGCGTTGCCGACGCCGCGACGTCGCCTCCGTCCAGTGCCTCATCGACACGGACGACGCCGATGGGGTGGACTACGCGCTTATGGTCTTCGACAAGCCATCCCCTTTGGCGCGCCGAGGTAGGCCGAGGGTGCCAACGCGGAGGGTCACGGCGATGGGAGGACTCCATGCTCGGCTCGAGCACCCACACCTTGCATCCCCGCGCTCGGCAACGCCGAGATGCCCGACCCGATCCTCCCCGCGGCGCCGCCACATCCGGAACATTCGGACGAGGCGCCAGAGGTGCCGGCGGTGAGGCCATCGCGCCTCACGGCCACCTTGCCTGGACTCCATTGTCTCCATCACACCCGTGACCGCCGCCTCGGCCTCGGCCTTGCGGGTGCGGTTGCTTGCTACACCAACCATCCGGGCGCCACTTCGGCTGCGCCGACGCGACCCAAAGGCGGCCGACGCCCATTCCACGGTGCCACAAGATTCTACTCTGCGGTGGCCCACTGGGGCCAACCTCGTTGGGCCCTTCATGGACCGCTACCCGGTGGCGGCGGGGAGAGGCAGAGGGCGTAGTGGACGGCGCCACAAAAGATGAACGCCGACATGCTGCGATTCTTGCCACCATCAACGCCAAGATTTGTCGGAAGCCGGACAAGATTATTTCGCCGATGCAATTCACCCCATGGTGGGCCCCCATGCTTTGTGGGGTCCGCGTACATGTCGTGCATGCATCCTCGTTACTTTCTCTACGCGCCCTAAGGTGGACGCGTGGGCGCATGCGTGTCGAGTTCCTGGATCAGCTGCCCATCCTCATCCATAGGGGTCCCTCTCATCCTTATCTTCTTTTTGTGTTCTTTTTTATTTCTATTTCCCACCAAGCAGCACAGCATCCATCTACATCAAGACCTTCTCGGTTTCCCCATCATTGGTCCGGCAGTGAGCCACCCGCCTGATTCGGGGGACAACGGTCTTCTATCCGCAGCGACTTCTTCAACAATATCTTGATCCGCCCGGCGAAGCGATTAAATGACGCCGCCCTCAACCTTCTCAAGCCTGCGCTTTGCGAGGCCCTTCCACCCATACGGCACCATGCGTCTATGACGCCCCTGCAGCCGTTCGCTGGCGATCTGTGCTCTGATAGCGGTTTAGGAACTAAGTCCTCTAGGGACCTTGATATTATGGCCTCCTTTCTTAAGGGGCTAGTTGTAACAATGCTACTTTAATATATTATATGTGTGTTTATTGTAAAAAAAAAAGACCATTCCAACTATCAAAAGCCTTAGCTAGATCTAATAAGAATAAAAGATTTATGATCCCAAGTTGTTAAATCGAAGGAGTGGATTATTTCCTGGGCGATAAAAATATTAGAAGAAATGTGTCTATTAGCAATTAAAGTCGCTTAAGCATGACTAATGAAATTAGGGAGGTGATGTTTAAGCCTACTAGGTGATTCATGCTCATTAGCGCTTTTTATCTTGGTCTCTAGAGTTGGTGCCTCGTGCATGTCCATGGCACATGAGTTTTTATCCTCCCAAGATGTGTCATGAAGAATAAACATTGAATCTCGACCTTTGTCAAGAACAACGTTTTCTTGGCCGGAGGACATGTCTTGTGTTCGAAGTGAGGGCAATGGGTGGTTCGTTTCACTAAGATGCAAGAGCAACTTAGGTGAATCGAATGGAGTTATGAACTCGCCTCCTCCTCGAATGTGTTTTGGTTGGGAAGATGCTTCGCCTTTGGGATTTCTAGGTGAGAGGCACAAGCATTCTTTCCCAACTTCTCATCATGGCTCTCCTCTATAGGTTTTCATGAAAAAGCTTTTCGAGAGGGTAGCCTATGAGAGGATTGAAGTCAGGGATGAGATAGTATGGAAGTCTAAGCACACGTCGGCTTTCGAGGTTCTGTAATCACCCTTGAATTCAATCGGGATCTCCGAAGGATGAAGCATTCCTTCCTTTGGTGTTCGTGGTTCGGAGAAGGGCTCAGCAGTCGATCCTAAGGATGGTAAAGGTACGGATTCGGCTGATGAGGGCTTCTCAAAGCTTGACATGCCCTGGTTTTGGTGGGGTTTGTGTTTTACGATGGGAGAAGTGTGCTTCTCTAAGATGTGATTAAGGATCTTCCTTTGTTCCATCATAATTTTATCGATAAATGACCCTCCAGTGGTCATGTCAAGGCATAGGGCAGTGTCTATGTCAAGACCCGAACGAAAGATATGTGAAACATACTCTCGGGTAATGACAGGTCTAGGCCAACGTGTATTAACATAGTGAACCTGGCCTAGGCTGCACCTAGGACTCTTTCTCATCCTATTTGAAATCAAGGAATGTCCTTGGTAGGGAGTTTGATGGGGAAGAATGGTAGACAAAAATTGTCTTTGAGTTCTTCTAAATCCCCGTTAAACTTCCTATGACATTAGTGTACTATTGTTTTGCTTTCCCTATGAGGGAGAGCGGAAACAAATTCCACATGAGAATTTCTTGTGTCATGTCAAGAATGTTTTGGCATGAACACGTCTCCTTGAAATCTTGTAAGAGGCTAGTAAGGTTGTCATAGAGCTTAACCTCTTTGGGCATGTCATACTCATGGGGAGAGTCTCTCACACGAGTTTTCAACACATGTGACTGTAATGAAAAAAAATGTTTTCCTCCCCAGCTTGACATCCACATCCCCGGATGTTGATAAGAATTTTTTTTTTCTTTAGGGATGCCCGTTTGGAAATTTTTTTTTTTTTTGATATAAAAATGTAAAAATCTTTTTTTTTTTTTTACATTCTTGTGCAGAAGAATTCGGTCATGTATGGTCTCTTGGCAAAAAGCCCGTGTTGTTTGGGTTCTAAAGGATTCCTTGTCACATTTTAGTGCAAGGGATTTGAATGTATATACCCATAGCAGGATTATACATGACCTCCACCAATCCTTAATAGAGTCATGGAAAAATGTTCATTGAGGGGTTTTTTTTTTTCAAGGTCGGCCGGGATTGGTGGTTTCTTCTATTGTTCGTATTTCGAGGTGTTCTCAATCCCTCGGCAAGGTCAACCTCGAAAAACAGGAGATCCTACCATGCGGTCCCCTTGGGTTTTTGGTTCAGGCAAGGTTCTCTCTAAAGGTGTATCAGGTTCGGCAACAAAAAGAGACTTCCCTTTGATCCGCTTGGGTTCTACTCGGATGGGTTCTAGCGGGAGAGTATTCTCAAAAATATGGTTTAGGAAAGCTCCTCCTTCCGCGGGTTTTTATGTGAAAACGACCCTCCGGTAGTTATGTCACAAGTCGTAAGATGGATGCTCTATCAATGGGTTTTCCAATTTCAAGCCCGAAAATGTTTGGACTGAACCATGGCTATAAAGCCAGGGCGGAGCTCAAATCTCCAAGCTGTGATTGGCTTCGAAAATTGACATGGTTCTAAGAGCTCGCCCTTAGGAGCAAAAAGGTTTAGAGATGGTTGCTCCATAATTAAAAGAAAATAAAAAATAAAAAGAATGGCGAGGGGGTAGGGCTCACACCGATAAACTAGGTTTGCAAACTATAACGACAACCGTTCCCCAAGAATCGAAATGCTTGTTGGTATTTCTTAGCGTAAGCGGAAAAGTCCGCAAGCACCGCGGAAAAAGTACCGTTGTAGCACTTCACCTAGAAGTATTCCGGTGTATCGAATTTCCACGAGGGAATGGGTGCTAAGTCTGTTCTTCTAGCTATCAAGGGTCAAGCATAGGAGGTGATCGTGGAAGTGATGTGTTCCTTCAAAGACTTAGACTAAGTCGCTACTCTTTCTATTAGCGAGAATTACTGGCACCGGAGTGCACTTGGCCTGCCAAGCGATGCCTGGGCTCACGGCTCTACTATGCAACCCGGACGTGGAGGAATACGATGGGCGAATAGGGTCGTCACCACCTATCCCCTACCTCACTACCGTGGATTGCGGAGCAAACGAGGGTGATTCATAAACTTAGACACCACATCTACGTTACTTGTCACTACTCTAGCGTCGATCGTGGGGTATCCCGTCTTCATCGTGGGCCCTCTACTAGAGCATTCACCTAAGGTAAACAACGATCCCGTAATTCTCGATATAATAAATGATAGCGTAGAACTTAAGAATGGTAACTGAAGGTAAGATACCTAATATCTTTCACCAAGCCGAAAGATTACCCGCAGAGGTTCAAAGTATGGAGGTGGGAGCCGACAGTGTCCGGACTCGACAGCCGGATGGGCGTCGCAAAATCCTTACGCGCACAAGACCGCGGGGTCGCTACTCCTCTCCCTCTCTCTACCTTTCACTCTCTCACTCCCTCTGAGTGTCTTGGCACTCTCTAAACCACCCTATATGTGAGACGTGGAGTGAAATTCCCGAAGGAATGGGGGGCGAATGATGGATCACATGGTGAAGGAATGGGTGATCCTTTATTGAATGTTGTGAAGTGAATTGGTTGTTCTCCTATGGAGGGGGTGACCCTCCTTTTATACACAAATGAAAAGTGCTTTTGGCGGGAACATTTGGCGCGAAAAACGGCGAAAACACCTTCATGCACCGCCTCTACTCCTCCGCTTCGGGATAGAGACCAAGGCGCGGCGGGATCGGGCACCGTGCCGCGGCGGGCGCCGCACCCACCGGCAGCCGGCCCAGTTTGGCCCGCCTGGTGCCGTGCCTTCGCGTGTGGGCTGGTGGCCCCGCCTCGGATCGCTCTTCCCGAGGTGTTTCGGTCCACTTTGGTCCGGTTCTCGCCTGGTCACGTTCCCCTTGGTAAAGCGCATTCCCTGAGTTGTGTTTTCACTCTTCTTTGGCATGTTATCACCTGTTTCCGTGTTTGTCCCTGCAAAACAAATATTCTAGAGATACAAGTGGAACTAGGTGAGTAGTAAATGTTTATTTAGCTTAAATGTGTTTTATCTCTCTTAATTAGAGCTAAGTTGGCAAGATAAAAATGTGTGATAGTGACCGCCAACAGAGTTCAACTTCTTCAACCTCAATGTCGTGGAAGAGGAGGTAGAGGTACCGAGGTCCATGAATGACTGGTTGGGGCCCCATGGACGAGGATACAGATGAAGAGAAGTCAAGTAGGCCTAACATGAATGGACAATCTAAGAGGCATGTCGGAGATGGTGCACACGAAGTTGGATGTCTCGGAGAAATGATAGGATGTGAGCTGGACCGACCTGGACATGGACAACCTAGGTGGCCTTGCCCGGAGAGGCATGACAACGAAGGACTATGGCCTCCCAAAGGTACGTGCATGCGATCAACGCCGGACAACTAAACTCATTGAATAGGCTGAAAGGTTGCCTCAACAAAGATGTCACTAGATTGGCATTGATGGTTGTGTTGAGATCTGAGGCAAGAAGATAGAAACCATGCCTCTTCGCCACCAGTGCACCACTGACTAGTTTCTTGTGTTCCTCATTGAAATGCTTAATAGAGTGGTATTGTGTATGACACAAACTTTAAAATACTTGAAATGTCATCCACATTTATAATTAAGTACATCTCATAAAGGTTGAAAATAATTTTTATCTTTTTTAGAATATCTACACGGAATCGAAAAAATAATCCCTTCTCACTAAAAAATCGAATAGGATAGAAAAATAGCTCGAGTGGATCTCGTTTCTCAATCCCCTTCCCAATATTTTTCTCAACCTCCAAGAGAGGCATGGTAGCGAAGGACCGTGAACTCTCAAAAATGTACGCTAGCCGACGATGGTGGCATCATCGACGCAAACATCGCCGGATTGGCGCCAATGGCTATGCTAAAATAAGACATAAGAAGATAGAAACCATGCCTCTTCAACCCAATGCACCACCGAGTAGTTTCATGTGCACCCCATTGAAACTTTTAATATGGCGACACTGTGTACATTACACACCTGAACACTTTTGTAATTGTGTACATCACACAAAGGTTAACATACCTCATCTTGCTCATGCTTGAGATTAGCATGCCCATGGGAAGCTCATGCAGAGTCTCAACTGGACGGGCTGATGTTCCTAGGCTTGAGCATATTCAACATCATCGAGCTTGCCATGCTTACATGCTATGTTACACGAGTACTAGTATGGGTATCTGATACAATACGTATCGGATACGTGGATACACACTTTCTCAAAAGAAAACCCACTAAAATGGTGTATCCGAGTATCCTTATCTGCGTATCCGACGAGTATCGGATACGGATACGTCACCCCCCATGGAGTATCCGTGTAACATAGCTTACATGGCCTGTCACTGCTACCTCGATAGCTTCTGTAAGAGAATGTCATCTCAGCAGATCCGGACCACCGGTGCACCATCAGCCGCGGCGGGTTGCACTCACCCACCAGCTCACCGGACTGTCTCCTCATGCCCGCCATCCTAGCATTTGACGTCGTAGGCCACTTGGCTGACCCATAGGATAGGGACGACGACATCACCACCCTCTCCTTGCTAACAAATAGTGACACCATCTTTGGACGATGAGCGGTCATGTAGACATGAACGGATGATATGAGGGTGGGTCGGAGATGGTGGACGAGAGCTAGAAGTCTTGAAGAAACAACAAGACATGTACTAGACTAATCTTGACATGGATAGCCTAGGAGGCACCGCCTAGTGGGGCACGACAACAAAGGGCTAAGAACTCTTGAAGGTGCACATAGTTGATGGCAGCCATGTCATCTCATTGAAAAGTCAAAATGATGGCATCGATGCAAACATCACTAGATTGGCATCGATGGTTGTGCAAAGATCAAAGATAAGAAGATAGAAACCATGCCTCTTCTACTCAATGCACCACTGAGTAGTTTCTTGTGCACCTCATAGAAACTTTTAATATGGAGGCACTACGCACATCGCACGCTTGAACACTTTTGTAATTGTGTACATCACACAAAGGTTAACACGCCTCATCTTGCTCGTGCTCGAGATCGGCGCGTGCCTACTCGGAAGCTTCGTGCAAAGTCCCAACTAGACGAGCTTATGTTCTCGGGCTTGAGCGTATTCAAAGCATCGTTGAGCTTTGCCATCTTCCATGTTCTCACATTGCCACCGCAAATGCGCCTATTGCTAGAGAATGTCATATGGCCAAATACGAACCACCGGTGTGCCATCACCACCGGCGGGTTGCACTCACCCACTAGCTCACCGACTGTCTCCTCCTGCCCTCCTTCCTAGCATTTGATGTCGTAGGTCACTTGGCTAACCCATAGGATGAGGACGACAATATTGCCACCCTCACCTCGCTAACAAATAGTGACACCATCTTTGGACGATGAACAGTCATGTATACATGAACGAGCGATATGAGGAAAGGTCGGAGATGGTGGACGTGAGAGCAAGTTGTCTCAAAAACGACAAGACATGGACTAGACCGACTCGACATGGATAGCCTAGGAGGCACCGCACGGGAGAGGCACGACAACAAAGGGTCGAGAACTCTTGAGGCGCACGCAGTTGAAGGCGGCCATGTCATCTCATTGAAAAGTCAAAACGACGGCATCAACATAAACGTCGCAAGATTGGCATCAAACTTTTAAATCTCTGGCTATAGTTGCAGCTATAGTAGGAGATAGTTTGTTGGACCGACTTAAAGCTAAGCTATGCCATTTTTTGTGCTATGAAATGACAATTAGCTGGATAAATCTGGAGTTAGCCGCTAAATGGGCTACATTGAGCTACAACAAAAATTTTATAGGCCCAGAAAACTGACCTAGCACGACCCATCTTGAGTCACAGCCCTAACCATATCACTTGGTCATTCATTCGACGCCTATAAGCATGGGAGGAGCGCCAATGCCTACAAGTCTACTACAATTTACCACTGTTGTTTTCTTATGTTCTTCCCCTTCATCATGTCTGTTTTTTTTTCATTATTTTTTGCGAAAATAGCTAAATGACATAGTTGTAAATATCTCCTGCTATAGCCGCTTAGTTGTTCGAAGGCCAAAGAAAAGAGGCATAACCAAATGATTTAAAACATTGATTGACATTGATGGTCGTGATAAGATCAAAGATAAGAAGATAGAAATCATGCTTCTTCGCCCAACACATCATCGAGTAGTTTCTTGTGCACCTCATTAAAACTTTTAATATGGAGGCAACGTGTACATCACACGCATTAACATTTTTGTAATTGTGTACATCACACAAAGGTTAACACACCTCATCTTGCTCATGCTCGAGATTGGTGTGCCCACGGGCAAGTTCGTGCATAGTCCCAAAACTAGGTGGGCTCATGTCCTTGGACTTGAGCATATTTAGCATCGTTGAGCTCGCCATGCTTCCATGGTCCGTCTCTAGTACCCCAACAGTTGTTGCCATAGAATGTCAATCTGGCTAGATTTGGACCATCGGTGTGCCATCACCGCAGCGAGGCCGCACTCGCCCACCGCCTCACCGTATCGCCTTTTTCCCACTCGACATCCTAGCATTTGACGACATGAGAGACTTGCTAACAAAGAGGACGAGAATGACAACATTGCCACCTCTCCTTGCACATAATAGTGTCACCATCTTCGGACTATGAGTGCTCATGTAGACATGAATGGACGAAATGAGGGCCGGGCCGTAGATGGTGGATGTGGAGCTTGATGTCTCAAAGAAACGACAAGACATGGACTAGACTAACCTAGACATGGGTAGCCTAGGGGCAGCATCTAGAGAGGCATGAAAACAAAGGACCAAGAACCTTTGAAGGTGCACACAGTTGACAAATGCCACATCATCTCATTGACAAGTCAAGACGATGACACCGACACAAATATTTGCCAAATTGGCACCGATGGCTATGATAAAATCAAACATAAGAAGATAGAAACCATGCCTCTTCTCAAGCGCAACACACCACCGAGTAGTTTCTTGTGCACCTCATTGAAACTTTTAATATGGAGGCATTGTGTACGTCACATGCTTGAACACTTTTATAATTGTGTACATCACACAAAGGTTAACATGCCTCATCTTGCTCGTGCTAGAGATTGACATGCGCGACGGAAGCTTGTGCAGAGTCCCAATAAGATGGGCTGATGTTCCTGGGTTGGAGTGTATTCAGCACGTCGAGCTCGACATGCTTCCATGGCCTATCGCTGCTACCCTGGCAACTACTGCTAGGGAATGTCAAGTGGCCAGATTTGGACCATCAGTGCACCATCAGCCGCAGTGGGTTGCACTCACCCACTAGCTCACTAGACTATCTCCTCCGGCCTGCCATCCTAGCATTTGACGATGTGAGCAACTTGGTTGATCTAGAGGACGAGGATGATGACATCACCACCCTCTCCTCGCTCACAATAGTGACACCATCTTCGGGCGATGAGCGATCATTTAGACATGAATGGACGATATGAGGGCGGGCCAGAGATGGTGGATGTGGAGCTAGATTTCTCAAAGAAATGGCAAGACATGGACTAGAATGACTTCGACATGGATAGCCTAGGAGGCATTGCTTGGAGACGCACGACAACAAAGGGCTGAGCAACGGCTAGTTTTTCGTCCCAACGGCTTGTTCAGCCCATGGGGCTATATATTCTTGGGTTGGCCGGCCTTGGTTGGTTACCAAGGACCTTGGGTACTTTGTGCCATGCTTGAGAGTGCTAGAGAGCCCTCCCACTCACATATGCTTGATATCGTTCATCCGATTGAGTGAGAGATAGAGTTCTAGTGCGTTGCGTTGAGAGATCGCATTCGTGGCATTAGGTGATCGTGTTGCAAGCTGGTGTGCTTGTTTCTCTTGGAGGTTGCCACCTCCTAGACGGCTTGGTGGTAAGAGGCTCCGTCGAGGCATGCAAAGAAGATTGTGCGGTGCTCCGGAGAAGAGATTGTGAGAGGTTCATGCTCACCTCGCGGGGATCATGAAGAGCAACTCTAGTGGAGAGTGTCATTGAGTTACCACACTTGGGTGTGGGTTCTTGCGGTGCCCTCTGAGGGATTGGCTTGAGGATTCCCATGTTGTGAGTGATTCTTGCGAGCTTCCACCGTGGGATTTGGCACCGGCCATTTGCTTGCAAATCATCAAGCAGGTGAATCACCAAACCGTGGAACCATCAAAGTGTTGGTCGACACAACGAGGAGTAGGGGGAAGTTGGCAAGCTTCCCAAGACCTTGGTAAAAAATCACCGGTGTCATCTTGTGTCCACTCTTCACGGTGGTTTGCATTCTCTCTCATAAGCTTCGTATTTACTTTGTTATATATCTTGTGTAGTGTTGTTGTAACTATCTTGCTTGTGTAGCTTGTTTAGTTACTTTGCTTAGCTTGTGTAGCTAGGTAATTTGAGCCTTTGGGTTAGGCGTGTGTTGCCTTGTCCATTGTGCATCTAGTGAGCTTAGGGGCTTTGTGCTTGTGCTTACTAGAATTATGTAGGAGCTCACCCGTGCTTGAAGTACTAGTGCTTAGGTTTGTGTGACCTTGCAATAGAAATGGTTAGGAGCTCAAGCTAGGCTTGTCACCTCACTCTTCTTGTGTAGGATCTTTTGTGAGGTGATTTAGAGTCTTAGTTAGAGGGGTGAAGTCTTGGCTAAGCGAATAGTTTTAATTCCGCATTATTTTCGGTTAGCCAACGCAATTAGTTTTAGAAAGAACTATTCACCCCCCCTCTAGTCCCCATCTTGACCCTTCACCCCGCAATGGTCGCCAAATAATGTCTATTGGCCGTCGAGACCATCTGTGCGCCATCAGCCATGATGGGTTGCACTCGCCCACCCACCCGTCCGAAATGTTTCCTCTTGTCCTTCATCCTAGAATTTGATGATGTGAGCGACTTGGCCGACTTAGAGCACGTGGATGACGACATCGCCACCCTCTCCTCGCTCACAACAGTGACACCGACAAGTCGAGATCCATGAAGATGTTCGCCTTGGCGTGTGGCTAGCCTCTTACCTCATCGTCATGTAGTGCTAGTGCTACTATACAAAGGCCTTATTTGGTTGGCCTCCTACATTGTCGAATCTCAAGGCCTAGGACGGATTTGAATTTCTCCAACTCCAATCTAGTGGAAGTGTGGAATACGAGGTGGGGGCTTTGATGTCCATGAATGGGTGTGTGCGGCAGTAATCAGAGGTGTTCATGATGCTTGCGACAACCCATGTCTATTGTGATACGTAGAACATCTAAGGCTTCCTGAGTTCCTGCATTAGTTAAGTGAAGATCGGTTTGAGCCCCACGGACAAGGAGCGCTCAAGTAGGCCTAACATGAATGGATGATCTGAGGACATGCTTGAGATGGTGGACACAGAAATGGATGTCTTGGAGAACTGACCGGATGTGAATTGGACCTACTTGGACATGGGCAACCTACATGGCGGTGCCAAGATAGGCATGACGCCAAAGGATTGTGACCTCTTGAAGGTGCACACGGTCCGATGGCTACCATGTTAGCTTCACAACAACAAGCACAACAATGGCAATGACGTGACGCCGCCAAAATGCCGCCGATGGTTGTGCCGAGATCAAAGATAAGAAAATAGAAACCATGGTTCTTCTCACCAATGCACTACCAAGCGCTTTAGGTGTTCCTCATTGAAACTTTTTAACATGGTGGCACCGTGTGCATCACACACTTGAACACTTTTATAATTGTGTTCACACAAAAGTTAACATGCATCATCTTGTTTGTGCTCGTGATAAGCGTGCCCAGGGGAAGCACATGTAGAGTCCTAGCGAACGGGCTGATGTTCCTTGGCAGGAGTGTATTTAGCATTGTCGAGCTCACCATGCTTCCATGGTCTGTCGCTGCTACCCTAACTTTGTTGTCAGAGAATGTTAACTGTCCATATCTGGACCAGTGGTGTGCCATCAGCCGCGGTGGGTTGTACTCGCCCACTAGCACGCCGCCTTTCTCCGCCCACCATCCCGCCATTCGACAACGCGAAATGCGACTTGGCCGATCCGAGGACAAAGACAAGGGCGATGACATTTCCACCCTCTCCTCGTTCGTAAAAGTGATACCGACAAGTCGAGATCCACGAAGACGTTCGCCTTGGCGTCCGACTTGTCTCTTACCTCATCGTCGCAATTAGTCGATTGCCACTATGCGGTGGCATATTCAGCTGGCCTCCTACATTGCTAAATCTCGGTCTAGAAGTTGAACTTCTCCAACTCCAACGTAGAGGAAGATGGTGTGGAGGCACCGATATCCATGAATGGGTGCGTGTGGCTATAACCGGAGGTGTTCGTGATGCTTGTGACAACCAAAGGTCTAGATGTGGAACTGGATGTCTAGGAGAACCGACCGGACGTGAATTGGACCTACCTAGACATGGATAGCCTACGTGGCGGCGCTAGGAGAGGCACAATGTCGATGGATCATGATCTCAATGAAGGTGCACACGGTCAATGGCGACAATGTTAGTTCACACAATAGGTAGAACGATGGCAATGGTGTAGACGCTGCGGAATGTCGCTAATGGCTATTCTCGAGGTCTAAGATAAGAAGATAGAAAACATGCCTTTTCTCCCGGGCACCAACGAGTAGTTTCTTATGTTCCTCATTGAAGCTTTTAACGTGGTGGCATTATTATGTATAACACACACTTAAAAATACTTAAGATATCGTATTTTATTATTGTGTACATTACACAAAGGTTGAAAATAAGTTTCATTTTTTCACAAAGATCACCACCGCATTGAGAAAACAATCCTCTTTCATTAAAACCAATGGGATGAAAAAGTGCCCATCGGTCTCAATTTCTTTTCCCTACATTTTTTTTCTCAACATCTCAAAATTCCCCTTCAAACCTTCAATTGAAGGGGATCCAATCGCTTTGCTTTTAATCCCCTTTCATGCATAGGAAGAGGAGGCATAGGCGTCGAGGGCCACAAATAGGTGAGTGCGACTGTAATTGGAGGTATTCGTGTTTGCTCGCGACAACCCGTGATAGTTGCGATGACGACGCTGGGTCGTTAAGGCTTCCCCGCATTAGTTAAGTAGTTGATATGATGGACCTCTGAAGTTAAGATTGATATTATTGAAGTCATTGTAAATTGTACTAAAAATAATGTACTTTCATAAATATTGCTGGGTCAAAATAAAAGAAATTATCTTTATGACAAAACTAGGTTATTATTTGTGATGATGGGAGGAAGTTGTTGAACAATATGTCAACCAGGTTGGTTTGGATGACGAATATGCACATGATATTCATGAAATGATGTTCATTAACTTTGTACTTATGTTGTGGTCGTGGCATGCCACTTATATGCACACCAGGGCTTGTTGTTATGGCGGACGATCGCCAGGCCAACCGTGGTTGCCGTGTGTCTGGGCTGCCCCGATCGATTGCTTCTCTAATCTCTAGCCGTATTGCACCAACCTTGATGCATGAAAACGCTTCTACGGTCGGGATAGACCCGTAGCCGCACATGATTCGTGGGAAATCCACTATCATCCGATCCGAGTGGGCGGAACTCTTAGGGCGTGTTTGATTTCAGGGCCCTAGGGAGCCTGGCCACCGAGCCAGCCCCGCCCGCCCACGGCACCCCGTTCTAGTGGACCAAGTGTGAGTGTTTGATTTCTTGGAGCTGAAGAGCCCGGCCCAACACCTTTTCTTGTTAGATTCCGAGCCCGAGCCCGGCTCAACCCCAACTACCTCCAACTTCCAAACCGAGACAATGTTTGATTCAGGCCCCGACCACCATGGGCCAACTAGCGTAAATGCAGAGGTAACGATCTGATTCAACAAATCAAGAGCAATACAAGATGAAATGGTTTGTGAAGTGCTAACATAGTGGCCTCAGCTAATAATAAACATCATTACACATCGGTTTTAAGATATGCATCATCGGTCATTCATTGAGTTCAAGTTTGAGTTGACCAGACAACATTCCACAATTCAAATAAAACATGAGAGGAGTTGACAAACATTGGCCTCAGCTAGTAATATGTATCATTGGCACGTATGACGGTTCACATGTCCACAAATTACAGATTGTCAAGGGCTAAATTACATCATAGACCATGCAACTAGATTAGACATCTGAATTGGCCTCAGAATAATGGGTCTTTCTCATCAACTTCATATTACAAACAGAACACATGGAGGGCATGAAATCGTCCAGAAAGTTACTGACCTCATGCATCCAACATGCATTGGTACAAGATTCAACGAGGCATGTAGGTTTCTGGATGATTCGATGAACAACATGAAAATAGATCTCTAGTTCGACAAGAGCCAAATATGACCACCTCATTCAAAGGTTACCTCCCATGTATTTCATCATCGGCCTTGGACAATTTCAAAACAATAGGCCTCAACATTCAAATTTGATGCGCAAAATGTCATCATTGGTGGCATAAACAAGCAACTTGGAAGCACAAAGTAGGCATGGAGACATGGCATCGTCCCTCCTAGCCATCCGTAAGGTGAGAAACCACTCGGTTTTTAGGAGGGGAGGTATGCCATGCCTTGATGACTACCTTGAAATGAACATAAACAAATAGCCACCTCGCTTTTTACACCTTGCATCATCGGCCATGGAGAATAACTAAGACCAAGACCGGAAGAATAACTACCAAAGACAAAGAATAAAAAGAATACACAAATCTCCAACAACCATAGGTGCAAGAAAAGAACCAGTAACCATAGGTGCCTGCTGAGGTCCTGCAATGAGAAGTGCATGATGAGCAACTTGGGGAGGAGCATGGTCCAAAATAGTAACATGGTCAGCAAGTGCAACCTCAGGAGGAATGAGAGGGTCATGGTCGGCCAGGTGCAACCTAGGGAGGGCCACGGTCCAACGAGGGGACTTGGTCACCTCCAAAGTTACCGCAAGTAGGAGACCTCTCCGCTTTGTCTTGTAGGAAAGGCTTGATGCAAGTTGTTTGGGAACCCTTCGCTTGCACAAACCGCCCATGAGCCGGTCACACCAACCCTCCCCTTTTCGGTACACCACATACCAAGCCATCACTGCCTTAAAAAAAAACAGAAAAGATGTAATGAGAAGATATAAATTGTCACGTGATCTTGTAACAAAATGACCTCAGTTTGCATCATGTGCTCACCGGCAGGGAGATTGTGATGTAATGTTCCTCAAACCAGACACCAAAGATGATTTGGCTTTTTGGCTCATGTCGGGCTGTTTGTGAAACAATACATCACAGCCTACACCAAAGGCCTCAAAGACATAGGATGTAATCATCATAGGTGGCAATGGGCCTCAGGCCTTAACCGATAGTGTAATCATCGAGAGGAACCCACCTTGTCAGTATCCCGGGCCTAAAACCAATTAGAATTGGGGCCTCAACATAACCTGGGGTGTCAAAGAATCAAATCACATCTTGCAAAGATCATTGGCCTAAATAGGTAACAAAGACAACAAACACATAGCAAGCATGGAGTGTTCTACAACATCAACAGGATGACATCCAAAAAATGGTTGCATTCCTGTTGATGATGGTAGGACACTTGATGACTACCATGAAACAGGGAACAAGGGGATCACAGTTACACAGTAGGGAGACAGGAAAGGAGTAAGAAAGAAAAAAAGGTCACGCGAGAAGTCGACGAATACTCTCATTCATATGTCGACATGTTAATCATCATAGGTGGTCGGCAAATAGCTAACAAAGACAGGAAACCACATAGCAGGCATGGAGTGTTCTAGAACATCCACATGTTGCCATCCAAAAAAAGACATAGACCCCAATAGTTGCATTCTTGTGGATGATGCTAGAATACTTGATGACTATCATGAAACAAGAGCGTAACATAACCAAACAAATGCCACCTCAGATTAGCAACAAAGCATCATAGGCCCAAATTAAGAAAACGTAAAAAGGCCTCCCAAGACTTTTTAAGAGTAGGATGACCCAGAACAATGCATCATAGGTGGCAAAGTGGTTGCTTTCTCCATCAACACACTGGTTGGAGCAGAACATAAAAATCAAGCATCGAGCCTACTAGGCTGAGTTTCATGGCGAAAAGAAAAGATGAACACCCGATACATGTTCGAAAAACAAATGCCACCTCGATTATAAGAAGACTACATCATAGGCCTCGTGCGTATCATATATATAATACTTGTTCAAATCGGTTAAAACGGCTTAGCTAATGTGAGCCTACCAACAGCTAGCCTAAGTCATAGATTAGAGCAGAAACTAGGCATGGGTGTGGAACTCAAAAACCTACGGTTTGTGGTGAAACAAATCGTTGGCCTTGAGCCCCCTCACTAATGACAAGCCTCAAAAGATGTAATTGACATCACAAAGGCTACAATAAAAACAGGCCTCAAATTAAAATTCAAATTTGTGAAGTGTAGCATCATTGGTGGCAAATTTAAGAGGTATCGAGAACAATGTCATGAAATCCATGAAGGTTATGGTCACATCCATACACGCCCACAACAAAATAAGAAAGGATTTTGAAGTCGGGTATGGATGTTTGCCACGGGCCTCGATGAACACCATGAACAACAAAAAAAACTAACAAATGCAAAGTGCCACCTCAACCAATTAATTTTGCATCATAGGCCAGGTGCTGGACAACAATGTACCATGCACAAATGTATAACCAATTTATTAGCTAGACCCTGAATGGAAGTGCAAGCTATCACATTACACAGATCAAGTGCACATTACCATATGCCATCATTCCAACAAATAGGGCGTGTTTGATAAGGGCGAAAAACGCTTGGCCTGCCTCTTAATCAGGCATAATAACGGAAGGATTAAGCATAACATGCAAGAACATGTCATAGATCCAAGCCCACGAAGAAGTACGAACAAAATAATGGGGACAAACGATGGATTTCACCTCGGGTGAGCCGGAAAGGGTGCAAACGCTGCTCAAATCGGAGGTAGTTGGGGAGGAGGTAGGAGACCGCGATGGGGAACCACAAGATCCAAAGCGAGATCCACCGACCACCCGCCTCACCGAGAAGAAGCAAAGACAGAAGAAGCCCGCCTCACCCGAGAAGAAGCGGTAGAGGAAGAAGACCGCCGCCGGCTCCGGCGAGAGAGCCGCGCCGCCTGGACGCAGATCCACACTGGGAACGGAGAGGAAGCCCGAGGAAGAGGATCGATGCGCCGGCAAATACGATTTAACCTCGCCGACGGGTGAGTCAATCCGGAATGGTTAGGGTTTGGAGGAGAAGAAGTCCAAGCAGGAGGAGACGGGTAGAAGAAGGCAGGCGGCGGTAGAAGCGGCGGAGGAAGTTTTTCCACTTCTCGCGTGAGCCCGCGAGAGCGCCTCGAGTCCCCGCCGCGCCCAAGATTCGCCGGAAGAGCGGCCGCCAGCCAGCCGAGGAGGAACACGAGGGAGGAGCGCGGCTCGAGCCGAGAGAGAGCGTGATTTGCATCCCGTGGAGCAGGCCGAGGAACACGGCCAACAACATCAAACAAGCGGGATCGCATCCCGGAGCCAGCCGGACGTTTTGACCCATATCAAACATGCCCTTACATGTGCAACCCACCTTCATTTTGGGTCCAGTGATCCAGTCTTGCTGAAGAAGGAAGTGGGCGGGAAGCCCTTTGGTTTGCCGCCCTCGAAGGCCCCGCCCCCTTCGCAAGTTTGAAAGCCAGCGCGCTGCCCTGCGTCCCCGCCTGTCGCTGTGGAGTGGGTCCATGTCGTCGACTGCTGCGGCGCACCAGAAGGCGGGCTGCGGCGCCGCCGACAGCGGAGGAGGCGCCGGAGCACGGGCCCTTCCCCATCGAGCAGCTACAGGTCCGGCCCCTCCGCGCTCCAGTCTCACCCCCACTCGTAGCTCGTGGCCCGATCCTTCCGAGAACCGCTCCAATTCGGGGGGCTTAATCGACGATTTGGTCCGTTTGGAGCGGGTGCGGCGTGGTGGGTTTTATCCCAGTTTGGGCGAATATCGTAGGGGAGTTCTGGGGAGGCCTCCCAGTCCCCGTTTTCTTCATTTATTTTCTCCTCGCGAAGTCCAGAAATTTTTAGCGATGAAAATTCTACCTCTGATTTTGGCGCTCATGCCGCCAATTCCTATTTGTTGGGCCTGGCCTGCGAGTACCCAATTCTTATTTTTGTAATCAGCGTTGTGGACTCAGAGTCTATTTGTAGTGTATCGATCATGGGCACTTCTGCTGGTTTAATTGTGGACCACAATGTACCACTGAGCAATGGTCAGTTCTTTGGGATCTGAAATGCTAAGGGTATTATTTTGCCTTGTAGAATTGAATGCAGAAATTAGGTACATGTGCTACATTATTGAACTGTTATGATCAAATAGATTTATCGTTGCAGTGTACAAGAGCAAAAGATATCTGTAGGTTATTCAAAATACGCTTTATATGATTTAGCATTACAATGCAGCATGCATTAAGACGCATATGAGCAACGTCCACTACATTCCTTTCAGAATTCGTTCAGGCTTCAGTAAACTGTTGACTAGGATGTAATGTGTTATCTGAGGTGTTTTTGTTAGAGAAAAAAGACAGGTGTTGAGCTGAACCATCACTTAAATTCCTGTCAAATTTGCTGTGTAGGCATCTGGAATAGCTGCACTTGATGTGAAAAACTCAAAGATGCTGGTATCTGCACAGTGGAATTTGTAGCATACTCTCCGAGGAAAGACCTTTTGCAAATCAAAGGGATTAGTGAAGCCAAAGTCGACAAGATAATTGAAGCCGGTAAGTATTTTTGTTTTGCTTCTGTTTTAGAGCACACTACCGCATTCTATTTGTATGAAAATAAAATTTGCGTGTCAGTATAATGTTCATAAATATCTGGCAGCTTCCAAGTTGGTTCCACTTGGATTTACTAGTGCTAGCCAACTTCATGCGCAGAGGTTTGAGATCATCCAGCTTACAACTGGATCTAGAGAGCTTGATCAAATTTTAGACGGTAATGTATTGGTTGCTATTGTTGATCTTTAACTTCCTTAATGTCATGATTGTTTAGTAATAATAGCAAAACGGTGTTACTTATGCTTTCAATCTTTAACAGGTGGAATAGAAACGGGATCTATCACAGAGATCTATGGTGAATTTCGCTCTGGGAAGACTCAGTTGAGCCACACACTCTGTGTCACATGTCAGGTATTGACTGAAAGACTACTTCTAAGATATGATACCACATTGCCACGACCAGTACCAGCATGATTTCTAGAATGACGTATTTAAATAATCTATTTCTTTGCATGTTGGAACTGCTTACATATTCCCAGCTGTTTGGCGAATGGAAAATATCCTTCCAGTTCTTATGTGCTTACAAATGTGGTGGTGATTTGTGCAGCTCCCATTGGACCAAGGTGGTGGTGAAGGAAAGGCTTTGTATATTGATGCAGAGGGTACATTCAGGCCACAAAGACTTCTCCAGATAGCAGATAGGTGATATGGCAATACAAATTATTACTTAGTTACTACTATTATTTTTGAATTGTCAAGACATTAAATAATTGTCGAACAAGATTCTTTTGCATTCAGGTTTGGCTTGAATGGTGCTGATGTACTAGAGAATGTGGCTTATGCCAGAGCATATAACACTGATCATCAATCAAGACTTTTGCTAGAAGCAGCTTCCATGATGGTAGAGTCCAGGTGAGCTCGTCCATTTGTCAGTTACCTTCTATTTGAAGTAGTTCTAGGATATCAGTTAGAAAAGGAGAAAATTGCTAAAAACATAAATGCCTTAAATTTATGGAAGTTTGTGATAGCAAATTAATCCCTAGCACTTGTATCTTACTTTCCCCCCGCATTTACTTTCATGCAAAGTAGGGATGCCTTGGCCCTTAAGTCTAGTTGCCTTGGCCCTTAAGTCTAGAGTTGCTTAGCCCCTAAGTAAAGGCAAGGAGCTCGCTATATAAGCAGCAGCCACCCCCCATTGTAACTAAGACATTGCAAGTTCAATTCAATCAAGCGGCCCTCCGGTCAAGCTGACCTCCGGGCTTTGCCGGATCCATGTTTGGGCAACAATTGGTATCAAAGAGCCTAGGTTCTAGTGTCTTCTCACCGGCCGCCACCACCATCACCACCACCATGACTTCTACCTCGGTAGAGAGCGCGCCGCTAGGCCGATGCGGGCAAGTCGGGCCCACAAGGCAAAGGGGTGCCGAGGGCTCGGGAGTCCGGAGGAGCGCATCGCCGCTACGGAAGTCGCGGGTCGCAAGCAGGCGGCAGAGGAGGCGGCCGGGCGGCGGCAGCGGCTCTCAAGCAGAGAGGTGAAGCGGAGGAACACAAATGACGATCCGTGATACCCAATTTGGTTCAACAAATCTATGACGTGAGATACATGACGGATTTTTGGATCGTCATGGCAAGATAATCGGGTGACGTATTTTTTAGTGTCCGTGGACCAAATCAACGGTCATGTAAAGCACCATTCCTTGTAGTGGGAGTACGAAGGCGAGGGGCCGAGGATCGAGGACCCCGAAGCGGCGCCGTGAGCGGATCGCGGCTCTCAGCCCGCGGGCGGCGGCGCTGGGCGACGCTCCGGTGGTGCGGCAGTGTACCGGATTCGGCCGGGGCGGCTGGCCCCAACTCACCCGCTCCAACTACCACGAATGGAGCCTTCTCGATGAAGGTGAAGCCCGGCGCGCGCGGTCTGAGGAGGCCGCACTACGGCGACGCCTCTACGCGGAGGATCGGCGGCCCCGAGGCGCGGCCGCACGTGCCGCGGAAAGGTGCCGCGATCGCCGGAAGAGGATTCGTGCCAAGTCGCCCCGGAGGCGATCGCCACGCGGAAGCGTCGGAGGAGAGCTGCCGATAGCGCGCCACGCCGCCCGCGGCTCCGGGGCGAAAGTGGGAAGGTCTCACCTTCAAGCCGGGAGCAAGTCGAGGACTTTGCGCCGCGTCTCACCAACCTCATGGAGCGAGATGGCGCGCAACGGCGACACCGGATCTCAACGAGGGCCGCGCCGCGGGAAGTTTCTCCCGGTGCATGCCAAGAAGTATGAGTACCGGGTGCTCTCCATTGAGACGCCGCCGACTTCCGGAAGCTCACCATCGAGGACGCCACCGCGCACATGAAGAAGTCCCGTGGATCGAGAGAAGGTGCCGAGGCGAGGCGAACGCCCGGCAAGTTCCTGTACACCGAAAGCGCTGGCGGGCCTTCGAGAAGAAGAAGAAGGAGGAGGGAGCCGGGGCGTCGGATGGTGGCCGCACTTGCGCCCCGCTGTAGCAAGAAGAACAAGGGAAGGGAGGCGATCAAGGTGCAAAAAGAGAGAGAGGCGGTGGCGATCGGGCGCCGACGCTGACGACACCCGCTCAACCGCAACCAAGCCGCCACCGGGCACGGGATTGCCCCCCCAACCTCGCCGCAATCGAGGTGCGGCGCGACGCTGCAAGCGCAGGGCGATGCGCGCTCGCTCGGCGCGCGGGTTCGTGGAGATGGACGCGGCAGGGCAGCCAGCAGGGCTGAAGCTTCCTCCTTCTACGCCAAGTCGGTACCGCGAGACATCTCCGAGCCCAAGGCGACGGCTTTCCTCCATTTTGAGCCCGCCGCCGCCGAGAAGATTGATGGTCGGGTACTGACACCAGGCGCCGACGCACCACATGACCGGGCGACGCGAGCTCTTCACCGACACGACACTTTTGGCCGAGGCACGTGAAGTTTGGCGACGAATCAAAGGTGGAGATCCACGGCGTCGGGGTCCATCATCTTCGAGGCCAAGAGCGGCGAAAGTACGTGGTGCTCCACGGGGTGTACTACATCCCGGCGCCCGAACTCTATCATGAGTTTGGGGCAGCCGGACGAGGAGGCTCTCGCGTGCGTATCAAGGATGGTCTCGCCGCGATTTGGGACTAGCCGGAGCGCTCCCGTCAAGGTACGCGCGCGGAGCGCCAACCGGCTCTACATCCCGCACATGAACACCGCCAAGCCGCTGTGTCCGCCGCCGCCAGCGATGATGAGGTGTGGCACCGCATGAAAGGTATGGCCATCTCGCATATTTTCGATGCGCCGAGGTTGTCCAAGGAGGGCATGGCGCGCTGGCCGCCGGGCGATCAGCACGCCGGGCGCTTCGCGACACACGCGCGCCATCACGGCACCGCCACGCCCGCTTCCCGCCGGAGGCCAGTACCGCGCGCAGGATCCGCCTGAGCCGGGTGCACGGGATCTCGCGGGTCGATCACGCCGCAACTCCCAGTGGCAGCGCCATTCCGCCGCCGGGTCGACGACGCCACGCTGTACATGTGGGTGGCGCTCCCGACGACGGGCGACATGGCCGCGATGCCATCAAGACTCGCAGCGCGCGCGAGATGTAGAGCGGCAAGAAACCGTGCACCCGCGCGACGGACAACGGCGGGAGTTCACCGCCGGGCGAAGTTCACCGCCATCGCGTGGAGGAGGGGATCCTCGCCGCCACTATAGCGCCCGCACTCACCGCAGCTAGAACGGTATCGTGAGCCGAACTGCATCGTGGTCGCCATGGCCCGCGCCGCCGAGGCGAGGAGTTTGCCGCAAGACGCTCGGGCGAGCCGGTCACCACCGCCCATCTCGCAACCGGGCCCCGACCAAGGCGCCGGGCAGGCATGACGCCGCACGAGGCCCCTGCACGGCGCCGCCGCAGCAGGGCACCGCGCACGCTCGGCCGCGTCGCCTTCATGAAGGATCCGCCGTAGCCGGGGCCGGACGACCGCAGTCTGCCTGGGATCTTCATCGGGTACGACGGCGCCGGCCTCACCGCGCCCCCGACCGCCCACCTGGGCCGCTAAGGCAGTGTCGGGCGAGATGTGATCTTCGACGAGCCGCGCCGACTCACCGGGCGGGAGGAGAGGAGATGGCTCAAAGACGAGGAGTTCGTCCATCGAAAGGTGGGAGGACGCAGATCGGGGGCACACAATCGTCACCAGCCCCGCCCCGGCCGCATCCGCGCCTCAAGCTCACCATCCCCTCGCCCCAGCCGGAGCGAGGGCGCCGGCGGGATAGCTCGAACTCCTCACCCTGGCGCCACCACCACGCCGGCAGCCGCCACGCCACGCCCCGCCGATCGAGCCGGGCTACGCCGCCGAGAAACGACGAGGGAGCGGCCGGATGCGCATTACGACGACGCCGAACCACTTTCGCACGCGACGCACGAACATCATCGATGAGTCGCCACCGGGTAGGCGAGCGGCGCCGCTCCACCTCACGCACGCCGGAGTCGGTCAACCACACGGAGGCCAAGGGCCATCCCGAAAGGGACGCGGCGATGAAGAGAGCTCCGCCTGGTCGAGAAGAACCGACTTGGGAGCTCGTGGACCTCCCCCGACGGCCACCGCCCGATCTCGCCGAAATGGGTTTTCAAGCTCAAGAAGGACGAAAAGGGTGGTCACCAAGCACAAGGCGAGGCCGGTGGCGCGAGGCTTCCCGCAGCCGAGGGAGTCGACTTCGAAGACGCTGTCGCGCCGGGTGGCGAGGGGATGGAGTCCGTGCGATGCTCCTCGCCGACCGGGCGGCGCCGAAGCGGTGGAAGGTCCACCACATGGACGCAGGGTCCGGGCCCCTCAACGCACCAAGGAGGAGGTGTACGCAGCGGCACCACCGTGCCTCGCCGTCACGCCGTGAAGAAGGGAAGGTGTACCGCCAAGAAGGCGTTGTACGGCTACACGCGCCGCCGCTCCCGAATGAGAAGCCGGACGCCACGCCGAAGCGCATGGGCTTCAAAGAAAGCCGCATGAGGCAGCAGCAGTACGGCCGCGCAGCGGAAGGACTCTTATTGTCGATCGGGCGCCTCACGCCGACGACCGATCATCACCGGTGCCGATTGAGGGAGGAGGAGAGCTTCAAGGCCGCCATGAAGGATCGATTCGAGATGAGTGATCTCGGCCCGCTCGCTTACTACCTCGCATCGAGGTCCACCAGATGCCAAGGGCATCACGCCGCGCCGCCCAACCACGCGGCGGTTCTCGAGCCGGAGACATGGTGGATCGCAATCCCGCACCACACCCCGATGGAGGAGAAGCCGGGGAGCAAGGAGAGCACGGGCGAGGAGGTGGATGCGATGATGTATCGGCGGTTGATGGAAGCCTCGGCGGTACCTGTGCACACCCGCCGTGATTCTGGCATTCGGGCCGCCGGCTACCCGAGCCGGCTTCATGGAGCGCCCCACGACCGAGCACCACCAGTCGCGGAAGCCGCCAGGCTCTGCATGTGGCAGGGACGCCGGACTTCGGCTCCACTACAAAAGGGCGCCGGACCAAGACGCCATTGGCTATCGCGACAATGACCGGCCGGGCGATGTAGACACAAAGTCGAGCACCAATGAACGATGTTCTTCCCGGGCGCGCCGCCTCCCATCGGCCGCAATCGGGCCAAACGTAGCGTGGTGGCTCGCAAGTCCGCGAGGCGCAGTACGTCGCCGCCACCACCGCATCGGCAAGCCCCGCGGGCTGTCCAGCCGCCTGAGCCGCCGGGCGTAGGCGTGAGGTTGTGGAGCCGAGGGTGGGACAGCAAGTCGCCTCGCATTGGCCAAGAATCCGGGTCTTCCATGACAGAGCAAGCACATCGGGACCAAGTTCCATTTCATCGTGGAATGTCCGAAGATGGAAGCATCAAGGCCACCTACATCCCCACAACCAGATCAGCCGGGCCGACATTCTTACCAAGTCTCCGGGAAGATCAAAATTTCAGGAGATGAGGGGGAGGATTGGTCCGAAGAAGCTGAAGTAGTGCTAGGTCTTAGGGGAGATTGATAGCGCTAATCCCTAGCACTTGTATCTTACTTTCCTGCATTTACTTTCATGCAAAGTAGGGATGCCTTGGCCCTTAAGTCTAGAGTTGCTTAGCCCCTAAGTAAAGGCAAGGAGCTCTGCTATATAAGCAGCAGCCACCCCCATTGTAACTAAGACATTGCAAGTTCAATTCAATCAAGCGGCCCTCTCGTCAAGCTGACCTCGGGCTTTGCCAGATCCATGTTTGGGCAACAGTTTGTAACTCGTTTCACTTGATGTTTGGAAGGTGCTATAATAATAAAGTAGGAACATATGTTCAGTATGTGGCTATCAACAATTAAAGAAATTTCAGTTATGAACCCCGTGGGCAAAAGCAAAGGATACTAAACCGTGATCCCCAAACTGCATTACATTCAGAACATATTGGAGTCTGGCCGTCCATGATATCAGATGCTCTTTTTCTTGCTAAAGCCTTTTAGCCTCTCATGATTAGGATATGACATAAGCACATTAATGTTGCATTAGAGAAGACCTATGCACTATTCAAACTGATCTCTTACAGTTACAGAACAGATTTGTGACATTTGCTTTAGATAGAAGGATCCTAGTCAAGTAGCCCAATGCAAAAGCATTTTTGTATGATAATGCTTGCGTAGCAAGTAACATGGCATGTATCAGGTTTCTAAATCTTGTCATAAAGACACTTCGATCCTGAATTGCTAGCGCCTTTGTTATTTCACAATCTCGAAAAATTCGAAATCCATTTTCTTTTGCCAAGCATATGCTCATAATCTTTGGTTTATCAAGTTTCCCATGCTAGTGTTTTTGAAGTGGAGCTCTATGTCGTCTGCAGGTTTGCTCTTATGGTTGTGGATAGTGCTACAGCCCTATACAGAACTGATTTCTCTGGTAGAGGGGAGCTATCAGCAAGGCAGATGCATCTGGCTAAGTTTCTTAGGAGCCTTCAGAAGTTAGCAGATGAGGTAATCAGCTTGTCCTTTGATCACTCATGAATTATGAAGAGTTAGATGTATTGCAATACATACATTTGGTCGTCATGCAAACATTACCAAATTACTGAACAACTATTGATTCTGCTGCAAGCTGTTTGATTAGTTAACCATGTGTAGAAACAACATATTGAGTCAGGTTCAAAAAAATAAAAACATATTGAGTCTCATGCCTATTAGTATTTTTATTGTTTTTGGTCCTTTTTGGCTGTCTCTAGTTTGGAATGGCAGTCGTAATCACGAACCAAGTAGTGGCTCAAGTGGATGGTGCTGCAATGTTTGCTGGGCCACAGATCAAGCCCATTGGAGGAAACATCATGGCTCATGCTTCCACAACTAGGTGAGCTACACCAAGTAACATAACATCTCCATTTTATTTTTGTTCAGTTACTCACTGTACCAAGTGTATCACATTTTGTATCAGGCTCTTTCTTCGCAAGGGAAGAGGGGAGGAGCGGATCTGCAAAGTAGTCAGCTCTCCCTGTCTGGCTGAAGCTGAAGCAAGGTTTCAAATATCATCTGAGGGTGTCACTGATGTCAAGGATTGAAAGCATCTCTGCATTTGCAGCCCACAGCATACCTTGCCCACTCGCATAAATCTCTGGTCTGCTGGATTCATGTTGGTCCCTTGTACAATCAAAATGCCAGTATAGGCTTCCAGAATGGGAATGCAAATCTGTTGGACTGGCATTGTCATCCTGTTGTCTCAGGTACCATCCAAAGTTGTCCTTGTTGTCAAGTGCATATCCTTAGTGTGTCCAAATGATATATGTACAGACAACCAGCCACAATTAGCAACTCATCATGCTGCGTGCATCCATGTTCTTTTTCATTGTACTTGCCTTGATGCCAATTAGTTGATTTTATTTTGCTGTGCTGCTCTGAACCAGAGATCAAAAATAGTTGACTACCAATATTTGTTTTGTTCAGTTCTTAACTTATGTAAATTAAGTTTCCAGGATACATAGAAGTATATATGGTCATTTTTAAGGTACTATTTAACTCTCTGCAATTAGCAAAAGTATTATCTCCTTGCATAGAGCTGTCGGCATTGATCATCAGAGTCCCAGTTCTATAGAGTAATCCTGTAATTCAACATTTATCATCCTACCATGCATTACCATTGGTGCTACATTTATCGGGACTCTGAAGCTACAATGTAAAACTACAATGGTGAAAAATGGAGTAATGTCCGGTAACCTGCTGAGTGCTGAGTTGGAAAGACCACCTCAAATTTCAATACCGGACAACATACACATGGAGAAAAAGACTTTCTTACCCCCTCGTACCCCCTCAGACCATAGTAGGTGTGGCTTTGGAAAAAAATCAGCTTCACTTACGAGGTGACCCCACATGTCATCCACACATAAGCTACACCTTCTTCCTCCTCTCTCCACTGCTGGGATTTGGCTTGCGTCGAGATTAGATGCAGCAAGGAAGGGGCCGGGGCTAGGACGCTCGCCGGTCGGAGCTCCCGCATAAGGCTCCCGCTCGCCGGAGTTCTCGCTCTCTAGAACGGAGCTCGCTGTACGCCGGGGGCATATGGGGAGCAGCGACAACATCTTCCACTTGGGGGCGGGGTTGATAGGGGAGGGGCTCAACGAGTGGACCCAGCTGCTCGCTGCACCGGCCTCTTCTTTTCTTCCCGTCGCGCACGGTCCATCAAGACGACGCAGACGAACGCAGCCGCCGGTCCCTCGCCGGAAGCCACCGCGGGAAACCGCACGGGCCCTGCTGTTGTCGGCTCGTCTTCGTCGTCTCGTTCTTGCGTCGGCGTTCCTCGCCCACGACGACGAGGCTCGCACCTCGCGCGCCGCCCGTCTGGTTAGGCCGGGGTCACCGACGCCGCCAGGAAGTCGAGGCCGTCGTCGCGATGCCGTGGCTGGGGCTGCCGCAGTGCCGGGGGTCGGGGCCTGGTCCGCCGCAGTGTTGGGATCGGGGACTCATGGGTCATCGCCGCAGCCGGGGCTGGTGCCGCCGCCGCCAGCTTCGCGAGCGGGAGGGCGGCGCAGACGAGGCTTCACGTTTTCTTTTTTTCTTTTTAGAAAAAGGCTTCACCTTCACGTGAGCGGATGAGAATGAACGAGGCGATGGAATTCTGTTGACACACATGCAAGTGGCATAGTCGGATGAGGTATGTCCTTTTTTACTCATTCCTAAGGGGGTAACATGGACGCTTCTATTGCTGGGTCTCACATGTCGTCATGGAAGCGTTAGGAATTGAACGAACCCGAACAGAGTGTGGTATAGGGACAAAGTAATCTTTGGGCGGATGGTATACGAGTGCTTTGCCAAAGTTTTTTAATGTCTGTAGTCGGGAGAGCTTTTTTCATAATGGTACACAAGTAAAAGCCTCTCATATCAATTATCAGCTTCCATTTTTCTCGAAACCAGTTGCTGAACACATTCTCATCTTAATCCTGTAACTGCGCTTCTCTGCTTACACCTTGCCCTCGCGTGTGTTGTGTGCTGTAAGCGCTCCAATGGCTGAAGTTATGGCAGCCATGGTGGTTCGCCACTCGTGTCCATGGTGATGAAGAAGGCCTCCAGCTATCTCCTAGACCAATACAAGGTCATGGAGGGCATGGAGGAGCAGCATGAGACCCTCAAGCGCAAGCTCCCTGCCATCCTGGACGTGATGGCGGACGCTGAGGAGCAGGCGGCAGCCCACAGGGAAGGACCGAAAGCTTGGCTTGAAGCGGTCCGGAAGGTGGCCTACCAGGCAGCTGTGGCTCCGGGCCATGGCCGGCCGAATGGCGTGCGGTGCGAGCCTCAGAGAAGACGAAGGACACATCGACGACCGCGCCCCCAGCTGGTGCACGGCTTACCTGCTCGGCCACCGGATGGTCGTATCCCCTGCCCGCCACCGTCTTGGCGGTCGCGGACGGGTCTCCGCCCCCAACGGCGATGGGTGGCGTGAGATCCTCGCACGGCTGGAGACGCGTCCTGTGGCCGCTTCAGTTGAGCATCGCCAGGTGCAGCTCCCACAGGCCCGGAGGATCCCAGAAGCGCCGCGGCAGGTGCTTCAACTGCCTCTCCTACTGCGCACTGTGTTGCGACCTGCCGGCTTGCCACCGCGTTGCCTGCACTGCCATGGCTTCTACCACCTTGCCAGGGAGTGCAAGCGGCGTGCCACGCCAGCATGTATGTCGCGTCGCCCACGACGCCGCAGCCCAAGGCGGAGGAGCGCTGGCGAGCGCCACGCCGGCGGCCGACACCGGCGTCGGCGCCGGGAGCGCCCGGCCGCTTAGGTCGGTCCCCACCCGCCCGACGTCTTCTCAAGCCGTGCCTTCGGCGCCCCGAAGGTTTGCGGCTTCGGATCCCGTCGTCAACCCGCCGCCTCCCACCGTGCCCCCACGGGCCAAGTTCAAAAGTGGCCGTGCGATTTGGGTGCCCGGTAGAGTTCGACGACAACGCCGGGCGACGCAAAGTGCCCTCTTGTGTCGGAGCCTTGCGTGGAGGAGGAGCCTCCGGCATGGGTTGACCCCATGTTGGAGGAGCTTGCCGCGCCGCTTGCCCTCACAAGAGCACCTACGGCTAGGTGCCCACCTTCTACGCCGGTCAACTCTCCGGGAGGTAGATCGTCCCCGGCGACGCTCCTTCCCGAATGCAGCCCTTTTGGTCCAGAGGCGAGAGGTTGTGCCTGTCTTGGCCACACCCTTGGAGGAAGACGACCAGAAGCGTAAGACGTACGGTGGATGCACCGAGACGGAGGACATCGGTGATTGCGCCTTCCTTGCGAGGTTTGTTCAAGCCCATCCCGCTCCCATCCTCCGGCCGGGGTGTCACCACCTCCGACCCGGTCGAAAAAACACAGGAGGGCAGGGTAGGCTGCTGCGCCCCACCCGCCGAGTGCACGCCAGGCAGCTAGACCTTCCTCGGTCGATCGTGAGCGTGCTCAACATAAGCTTATGCGTGAGCTCTCCTTCATCGACGGCAAGTCAGCGGCACCGCCAGATCGCGGTCAGTCACATTTTACATTGACATGTACGGGCTCCACCTCCCGAGCAAGCAAAGGAAGGCTATCCAAAAGCAACGCCTAGAGGACCGTGGCTTTCCAGCTTGCTTGCGCCCATGGCAGGGGGAGTCGAGCTGTGGAGATGGAGGGCGCTTTTTGTTTGCAAATGTAGCTGTAGATAGAGCAATAGTAGCTCTCCGGCTTTTTAGGTTGCTATTAGTTGTCATTAATGTGTGAGTAATCAGCTTTGCAATCAAACCCCCAAGTTAGCCTAGGCTAGGTTGGGGTTGGGTGCTACTCCGCGCCGCCAATGTTGTATGCTACTTCCTTCTTATTATCAATCAAAGCGGGCTTGCCGGATCTTTCAAAAAAAAAAAAAAAAATCAATTGCAGAAATTCCCTAGAAAATATGGTTTGCGTATGTGAAGTCTGTTACAGAGAGTAAGGCATTGTTGAGTTCCAAAAAAACATCATATGTACATGGTATTTTTTTGTGAAGAAAAATATGACCTGTAATTAGAGCTTCTTAAAAAAATGATAATTACGACCTTGTTTTAATTATATATTTTTATTCTTCTTGCACCTTATTACACCAAAGATAATAATTTCATTTTCAACTTCTATGATGGTATGCCATAATATTCTTTTATTTGCATTTATAAATTTATAAATTCTATTATTATCATCCATGACAGAGCCAACGTCTTGGAAACATGCTATCAAGAGACACTTTTGTGCTTGAAATATGCTATCATCAGCAGTCACCACTTCTGCTACAAGCTAGTTGCTTCCATGATGGTGGAGATTGGAGATCAGGCAAGTTCGTTCATTCATAATTTAGACTCTCGTTTCTCTGAGAGATGTGATCCAATGATAAACTAAGGTTTGCTAAACATTGCACTATGATGATTTAGCCTCCTTCATTCAGCTGGGTGTTTGGGGTGTGGTAAAGATAAGGTAAGAATAATGTTCAATACAGCAGCTATCAACACTAGGTAGTAATTAAGAAGTTTCAGTTATGATCTCAATTGGGCCCAGGAAAATGATAGGAGTTGTGATTCATAAATTACTTTCAGGAGTAGGTTAGGTATCTCATAGTCCAGCAATCCACCTTATCTTCAAGGATACTGGGCCATCTAAGCTTCGCTGCAAATTATTTGGGAATCGAATGTCGTTTTCCTTACTAACAGAAAGCATAAGATCGGTTTTGTATTGCAACAAAAAACCTTCGTACAATCCAAACTTGCTTTTGCTTTAGATAGAAGGACGATTGTAGTGGAGTAGCCAATTTGGAAATTATTTCTGTATTATAATGCTAGTGCAACTATTAACAAGACATTTATCAGTTTTGTACTTCCTGTCTCAAGACTACATAGATCCTGATTTGTTTGACACATTAGTTATTTCTCACTTTCAAACAATGGAACTCAATTTGCCTTTTTGGTTATAATGTTTCGTTAACCTAGTATTGCTGAATTGGATCTCAACTCCTGCAAGTTTGCTATTATGATTATGGATAGTGGCACAGGCCTATACAAAACGTATTCAAGGGGGTGGCTCAAGTGGATGGCACTGGAATGTAAAGGACTCGAAGTGTCCCGTCTGCTGTTTGCATTCTCACCGCCGGTCACTAGAGATGCTTAATATATGTTTGTACAGCCACAACCCAGTATGGGTTTCTTCTCCTACATGGAAATTAATGTGCATCTTAGTATCTTAGACTGCCCGTGTACTATTTATTGTTCCAAATACCATCCTAAGGTGACAATGGTGTAAAATCCGTAGCTGTGATTCTATGATTGTCATCTTAGCTAGTGTACTAGACACCGTCGATACTAAATTTCATTCCATTCGACTCCATTCAATCAGAAACAAGACAGCTGAATCTATCAACATTTTGCCTGTTCTGCTAATAGCTTATGTTAATTATATTTTAAGCATGCATACAAAGTAATGGCTCAGCGGTCTAAGAGCCGAGCCATGGTTTTCAGATAAACCGTTTTATGCCTTCCTGGCTCAAGGCTCATGAACGGTTAGGCCCAGTCTTGCTGAAGTTCCATCATCACACCGTCCTTTGTCCCGGCCCCTGCCCGTCGCTGTGAGTGGGTCCATGTCGTCGACTGCCGCGGCGCACCAGAAGGTGGCGGCGCCGCCCGGAGCACTGGCCCTTCCCCATCGAGCAGCTACAGGTCGCGCCCCTCCGCGCTCCAATCTCCCCTTGCTCGCAGCTCGTGGCTCGATTCCTCCAAGAACCGCTCAAATTCGAGGTCTTGATCGACGATTTGGTCCGTTCGGACGGGTTGCGGCGTTGTGGTTTATCCCAATTTGGGCGGATATCGTACGGGAGTTCTGGGGTGCCCTTCCCATCCCCGTTTTTTCATTTATTTTCTCCTCGCAAACTCCAAAAATGTTTAACGATAAAAGTTCTCTAATTAGTTTTGGTAGCTGACTCAGAGTCTATTTAGTCTATCGATCATGGGCATTCCTGCTAGTTCACTTCTGGAGCATAATGTTATGTACCACTGAGCGATATTCAGTTCGTTGGGATCTGAAATACTAAAGATATTATTTTGCCTCGTAGAATTGAATGTAGAAATTATGTACACGTGCTATATTATTGAAATGTTTATGATCAAATAGATTTATCATTGTAGTGCACAAGAGCAAAAGATATCCATAGGTTATTCAGAATGCACTTTCTATTTCTATGATTTAGCATTACGATTCAGTATGTAAGAAGACAGCATATCTGCAACGCCCACCACCTTTCTTTGCAGAATTCGCTCAGGCTTCAGTAAACTGTTGACTAGGATGTAATGTGTTATCTCAGTGGGAATTGGGGGATTTTCTTGTTAGAGAGAAAAAAAATACAGGTGTTGAGCTGAATCACCACTTAATTTCCTGTAAAATTTACTGTCTAGGCATCTGGAATAGCTGCACTCGATGTGAAAAACTCAAAGATGCTGGTCCCTAGTATTTCTAGCAGTTTGGCAAATGGAAAAAGATCCTTCCAGTTCTTATGTGATTGTTTTTAACCTTACACAAGTGGTGGTGATTTGTGCAGCTCCCATTGGACCAAGGTGGTGGTGGTGAAGGAAAGGCTTTATATATATTGATGCAGAGGGTACATTCAAGCCTCAAAGACTTCTCCAGATAGCAGACAGGTGATATGGCAATACAAAATATTACTTATTTACTACTATTGTTCTTTAATTGTCAAACAAGATTAATTTGCATTCAGGTTTGGCTTGAATGGTGCTGATATACTAGAGAATGTGGCTTATGGCAGAGCATACGACACTGATCATCAATCAAGACCTTTGCTAGAAGCAGCTTCCATGATGGTAGAGGCCAGGTGAGCTCATCCATTTGTTGTAGTACCTGAAATTTGCTAAAAATATAGTACCTGAAATTTAAGGGAGTATGTAACTCCATTTGGCGCCCTAGTTTCGCTTGGTGTTTGGAAGGTGCTGTAATAATAAAGTTGGAACAAATGTTCAGAAAGTGGCTATCACTAATTTAAGAAATTTCAAATATGATCCCCGTAGGCATAAGCAAAAGATTTTTTTTTTTTTTTTTGCGACCGGGCCATTCACCTGTATTTCATAAGCAAAGGAGCATATTGGAGTCCATGATATGTTCATGTACATAAATCATCTGTGCTCCGCTGATAAATTTTAATAGAGTATCAATTGCTTTTTCTTACGAAAGCATTTTATCCTTTCATGATTAGGATATGGCATAGGCACATTAGTTCTGCATTAGAGGACCTATGCGCTATTCGAACTGATCTGTTAGAGAACATATTTGTTACATTTGCTTTATATAGAAGGAGGATCTTAGTCAAGTGGCCCAATGCGAAAGCATTTTTGTATGATAATACTGAATTTCCCCTTGAATGTCAATACTGGATAACATACACACCTTAAGTTTAAAACCGGACAAAGTGCTTTCTTGATTGGTTTTGCTAATGTGGCAGTGGGACCTCCCTCTTTCTCTGTCTGTTATATATATGAAAAAAATATTTGTTTTAAGTTACCAGATTTTAAAAATTCAATTCTTTTTTTTTTAAAGGACCTCAGATGTTGACATAGTCTAAACTTTATGATGTACAACTTTGTAGTTGATAACTTTTTATTTGAGATTGTTTAGAGGCTCAAATGTTTTGTTTAAGTTCTGTAGTTTTTTTTTTTCAAATTTTCAAATGGTCTCGGATATTGAGTGGTCTACATTAAAGTTGTAGTCCCAATATGTTCTACATATATGTAGTTGGTAATATTTTTAGAGCTCTGCAACACTAGATAAAAGATCAGGTCATTGGTAAGCTTCTAGGTTGTGGCAACGACTGACCAATTTGTTTGCATAGTGGTGCTGCTGGGTGCTGGCGACACGGGCAATGATGGCCCGAGCTTGGCCGCAGAAGTGTTATGAACAGCACGGAAGCATGTCCAGGTGGTTAACAGGCTTGGTCTCCAAACGGTGTTGCATTGGCTCACGGTTTGGCTGAAAAAATTGAAAAAATGGGTCATTGGATTCAGATTCCAGTCATTGCAGCTCACCTGCCATCATCTTTGTGCAAAGCTTTCATCCATGCAGTATCTCCTTGTTGATTGTGCGCCTAGCTAGCTTCAAAGCTCAGACTCAAAGCTTCTGTGTGTTGCAACGCATCCCAGGATTCAGAGAAAGTGGCCAGACTGGCCTCTCGACTTTGCCGTATCAAACTCTCAATCCAAGCACTTGGAGTAATCATAGCAGTCACTTGGTCACAAATGTCACTGACGACGAGCACGATTTTTAACCTGGGACACCACAGCTTCAGTACCAACCTCAACCTGCAAACCTGTGAGCTCACAAACGATGATTGTGAGGGTGACGCATGCTGTGACGCACAGGCTAGAGTAGAGGTCATCCCAAGGTGCATTGCATGCATGTGATGGTACTGTAGGAGTATGTCCTAGCAATAATTCCGACAAGGAACGTGTCGAAACGGCCACCGAACCGTACGTGCCAGTAGATAGCATGTGTACCACCCGAAGACTTGACTTGCTGTAGCAGTAGTGTGATGCATCACAGCTGCGTGTGAACATACCAGACTTGAGAGATGGCCATCAGGCTATCTGCACCGCATACTTTAAAAATCAAACTGAAGGACCTAATAGCGAACAGGAGCCCTGCACCGCGGTACTTGAGTACGTACTCGACATGCCGTGGTTCGCTATTCCAAGCGCCTGTCCGTTCGTCCTTCAGTACGCCAGTGTGGCATGGGGCCCGTCCACTACGCCCGCGAACGGAGAGAGAAGGAGAGAGAAGGGAGCTCGCCGGAACCGTCTCGCCAGCGGCCGCTGTCCCCGTGCCGCCGAGGAGCCGCCCGCCCGTGCCCGCCGAGGAGCCGCTCGCTTCCGGAGATCGCGTGCGCCGCCGTTCAGCGTCTTGCACGCTGCCGTGCCCCCTCGGCATCTCACATACGCCCACGCCGGCCGGAGAATGCGGGCGCCATCGGTGCTCGGCGTGTGCGCGCTCGCTATCGCGACTGCGAGGCCACCTCCGGCGCAACGCGAGGAGGGGCGGGCAGGCGCCTCACGGCCGGCGCGCCACGGGGAAGGGTGTCGTGGTCGGGCGCTGGCACGGCCGCCGGACGCGAGCGGCGCGATGGCGACTCCTCGTCCAAGCGCGGCTCTCTCCGGGGCCGAAGTGGAGCGTGTGGCGGAGCCGCCCGCACGAGGGGAGGTCCGCCATCGACAGAAGATGGCCGCGGCCCACCAGGCTCCCATCCGGCGGCGGCCGATTGCTTGCGGCTCGTCGGGCCCGAGCCGCGCCGTCACCGGGCGAAGCCGCAACCGGAGGCCACGCCAAGCACACGCCGAGCCCGCGCCGGCGACGGAGCGCCCGCCCTCGGCCGGCGCGCCACGACCAAGGAGGCCGCGCCCTCGCGAGAGAAGTAGGGAGAGAGAGATCCCGACAGGAGAGGGAGAGGAAAAAGTAAATTAATCAAGTGGGCCCCATTGATGGATAGAGTATGATATAAAGTATGGACGGATGAGAAACCTGGATATAAAGTGGAGAATTTTTGATGACTAGGACAGAATATTCCTTTTAGAGAATGAATTTAGAGTACCGCGAGTGCGGATAGCCTCAGTGGTACCAACCCCAGCAGCCACATTTATGTTGGCAATAAAGATATGTACGGTTAAAGATAATTTGAAATGCATGAAAACAAATTTATAGAGAGACATAAGAAAGGATCCTGAAGATAGGATATAATAGAATAGAATGTGCTTACAAACAAGTCTTGCAAAGCCCATTCTTCTCTTCACCCTGCAACCGTGTTTCCCACAGCACCCTGCCAGCCAGCGCGTGTGTTGTGTTGAGAGCTGAGGCGCGCGATCCGATGGCTGAGCTGATGGCCACCATGGTTATCGGCCCTCTCGTGTCCATGGTGAAGGAGAAGGCCTCCAGCTACCTCCTGGACCAGTACAAGGTCATGGAGGGCATGGAGGAGCAGCATGAGACCCTCAAGCGCAAGCTCCCTGCCATCCTGGACGTGATTGCTGACGCCGAGGAGCAGGCGGCAGCCCACAGAGAAGGGGCCAAAGCTTGGCTTGAAGCGCTGCGGAAGGTGGCCTACCAGGCGAATGATGTCTTCGATGAGTTCAAGTATGAGGCACTCCGCTCCGCCGTGAAGCCAAGAAGAAGGGGCACTACAAGAAGCTTGGGTTCAATATGATAAAGCTCTTCCCTACTCACAACCGTTTCATGTTCCGTTACAGGATGGGCAACAAGCTCCGCATGATTCTCAGTGCGATTGAAGTCCCCATCACAGAGATGCATGCATTTAGGTTTGAATTCAGACCACAGCCATCGATGCCTAAGAGCTGGAGGCAGACGGAATCTGACATCATCGACCTTAAGGAAATTGCTAGCCAATCAAGAATCAAAGAGAAGGAGGAGGTTGTTAACAAATTGGTTGGTGATCAAGCGAGCAATTTGCAGCTTACGGTCCTTCCCATAGTTGGAATGGGAGGACTGGGCAAAACCACCTTAGCTCAACTCGTGTACAATGACCCTAAGGTTAAGAAGCATTTTCAGTTGCAGGTCTGGGTATGTGTCTCTGATCCCTTTGAAGTTGATTTAGTAGCTAAAAGCATAGTTGACGCAGCAGCGAAAGAGAAGAGCAGCACTAATACAAGTGGAAAATCACCACTGGACAGACTTAAAGAAGTACTGAGTGGGAAGAGGCACCTCCTCATCTTGGATGATGTATGGAGTCGTGATAAAAATAAGTGGGGAAAGCTAAAATCCTGCCTGGAATATGGTGGCAGCGGCAGTGTAGTGATGACAACAACTCGTGATCAAGAAGTTGCTAAATTAATGGGTAAACCTAATGAACTATATACACTCCAAGGATTACATGAAAGTTTCATCAAGAAAATTATTGAGACAAGAGCATTCGGTTCAAAAAAGGAAAGGGATGCTAAGCTTGTTAATATGGTTGGTGATATCGCAAAGAGATGTGCTGGATCTCCTTTGACTGCTACAGCAGTGGGATCTCTACTTCATACTAAGGCCAGCGAGGAAGAATGGAAGGCTGTATTAAGTAAAAGCACCATATGCGATGATGAGACTGAAATTTTGCCAGTACTGAAGCTCAGCTACAATGGCTTGCCATCTCACATGAGGCAATGCTTTGCCTTCTGTGCTATATTCCCCCAAGGATTACGAGATGGATGTGGAAAAGCTAATCCAATTATGGATAGCCAATGGTTTTATCCCAGAACAACGTGGAGTGCGTACTGAGATCACTGGTAAACAAATCTTTATGGATCTAGTGTCAAGGTCGTTTTTTCAAGATGTAAAGGAGGTCCCATTTGAAGTCCATCGCATAAAGGCTCCTAGAGTTACTTGCAAGATCCATGATCTTATGCACGATGTTGCACAGTCTTCTATGGGAACAGAATGTGCTACCATAGTAACAGAGCCTAGTCAAAGTGAGAACAACTTCCCATATTCAGCTCGGCATTTATTTCTATCTATTGATTTTCCAGTGAAGATTTTGAATGCTTCTATAGAGAGGATCTATGGCTGTCCAAACACTGATATGCGATGGATATGCAGAAGCAGATCTGAAGCATTTATCAAAACACAGATCTATCCGTGCATTAAGGATCAACCGAGGTTCATTCTTAAAACCAAAGTATCTACATCACCTGAGGTATCTTGATCTCTCATATAGTAGTGATATCGAAGCACTTCCTGAAGAAATAAGCATACTGTATAATCTGCAAACACTGGACCTTTCATACTGCAACAAATTGAATCGCCTTCCAAAACAAATGAAGTATATGACTGGCCTTCGTCACCTGTATATTCATGGATGTGTTAAGTTAAAGAGCATGCCTTCAGAGTTCGGACACCTGACTTCCCTACAGATGCTTACATGCTTTGTAGCAGGTAGTGCCTCTGGTTGCAGTAATGTGAGAGAGCTTCGTCAGTTGGAGCAGCTTGGTGGTCCACTAGAGCTAACGCAGCTAGAGAATGTGACAGAAGCAGATGCGATTGCAGCGGACCTCAGGAACAAGAAAGAGCTAACCAGGTTGACATTAAAATGGATAAAGAAAGAGGAACCAGGTAGTCATGGTAAGGTGCTGGAGTCCCTCTTGCCTCATGATGGGCTGAAGGTTCTACATATAGATGGCTATGGTGGCAGCATTTATGCAACATGGATGAATACATTGCAACGGATGGTGAAGCTTGAACTACGGAACTGCGAGAATCTCAAGGAGCTTCCTCCACTGTGGCAGTTACCAGCTCTACAGGTTCTTCAGTTGTGGGGATTGCAAAGTCTTAATTGCCTGTGCACTTGCAGCGGTGATGCACCCATCACGCCATTTAAGGAATTGAAGGAGCTTTCACTGCATAAGATGCCAAATTTTGAGTCATGGTGGGTCAATGAGGTACAAGGGGAAGAGCCAATATTTCCTCAGCTTTTTTTTTTTTTGAGTAAAATATTTCCTCAGCTTGAGAAGTTGTCCATACACAAATGCAAAAGGCTGATTGCACTGCCGAAAGCATCAATGATTAAGGAACCGCGACCGCCATGCGGAGTAATTAATACTGTGTGGCGCTCGGCATTTCCAGCGCTGGAGGAATTAACATTAGATGATTTGCCAACCTTTCAGATATGGGAGGCAGTCCAAGGAGAAGAGGTGGCATTTCCTCGGCTTGAGAAGCTAGTAATTAACTGGTGCCCAGAGTTGACTAGTCTCCCTGCTGAAGCACCAAATCTAAGTGAATTGAAGATCTGGCAAGGCAGTCAACAAATGCTCGTACAGGTAGCAAGCTATATCATCACTGCTTCGTCGTTGTCCAATCTGGTCTTGTGTATCGTTGGCGACAGAGAAGCAACAAGGTTGGATGGCAGCAGTTTGATTCAATTGGTGGATGGTGAGGAGAAACAGAATCACAATAAATCGCCTTCCCCTCTCACAGCTATGCAGTTACGCTGGAACGGGTGCAACGTTCTCTTCTCTCAGTCAAGTGCTCTGGCGCTTTGGGCATGTTTCGTGAAGCTTGAAGAGTTGGAAATTTGGGACTGCGATGCTCTTGACCACTGGCCAGAGGAAGTGTTCAAGAGCCTGGTATCCTTGAGGAGGTTACTAATTTGCTATTGCAAGAATCTTCTGAGCAGGCATGCTTCTTCTGAGCAGTCTACGCCCGAACGGAGCAGTGTACTACTGCCACGCCTGGAGTCTCTGCGTATAGAAGATTGTGCATGTTTGGTAGAGGTCCCCCAAGTGTACTACCGGCATCTCTCAAGTCATTAGATATTAGAGGCTGTCCTAAGCTCGAGTCCATCACATTCAGTAAGCAGCCGGATAGCAGTAGTAGGATGTTGGCGAGTGCGCAAGGTGGCGCTGCAGCACAGGACGACAAATCAGCATTCATTCCAGGGTCAGGGTCCTACAGCGACGCCACGGCATCCACACCAGTTTCTAAGCTCTCATCATCAACCAAACATCACTTCCTTCCTTGTTTAGAATCTCTGGACATACGGAGATGCGATGGCTTGTTAGAGGTTCTCGATCTTCCTCCGTCCATCAAGAATCTGCTAATCTGGAGGTGCAGAAGACTTCAAGCCCTTTTCAGGACAGCTTGATGCCGTCCAATCATTAAGTATTGACGACTGCGGTAGCTTGAAATCACTGGAACCTTTCTTAGGAGAGCTTGCATTGCTGGAAGAGTTCTACCTTTATGATTGCAAAAGCCTGGTGTCATTACCAAATGCGCCTCAAGCATACTCATCTCTCAGGCGTCTTACTATCACGTCTTGTCCTGGTATCAAGTTGTTTCCGCAGAGCCTACAACAACGACTGGGTGATCTCAAGGACGAGGACAAAGATCTAGATGCCCATTATTACCAAGGTAACTTTCAGTTTCTCTATCTGTTTTTAATGAAATGTTAATTAGTTGTAAAAGCAACTATTTGACTTAGCGCATTCTATTAGTTACAAATATGCCCCAGTGGTAAAAAAAAAAAAAAAAAAAAAAAAAAAATTAATGGCTGCATTTCTATTATCTTGCTTCTGACTGCAAGTTGAAATCAAGTAGTTAGGCCAACTTGTTTTAGTCAATATAACATGACATCCCAAAATATCCCTAGAATATATGGTCTGCGTATGTAAAGTTTGTTACAGATAAAGTATGGTATTGTTGACTTCGAAAAAAAGCATCTTATGTACATGGTATTTTTTTGTGAATAAATATATGATCTACAGTTAGAGCTTCTGAAAAAAAAAAAATCTGTTTGAATCTGTTTTGGAACCTACAGTTTTTAGAGCACTATTTTCATCTGTTACTTGTTTCCCTTGATGAAAAGAAGCAACTAAATACCATAAAAAGCAAGTCAAATGATCTAACTCAAATGACCGATACCCAATTTTAAATGGTTCTTAGTGTCTGAACAAAAAAATGTTTTTAATTTGCATAGAGTGGACCATGGTCCATGGGCAATATTAAGAGTGCTAAATAAAGTTTTGCCTATTCTCTGCAAGTTGATCGCTACTTTGCATACAGTTTTAATTATTTATTTTTATTCTTCTTGCACCTTACACAAGATAACAATTTTTAATTTTGCATCTAGTATTTTTTTCTTTATTTCCATTGATTTGCATTTATGAATTCTATTATCATCTATGATCAGGGCTAAAGTATTGGAAAAATTCTATCAAGACGCACTTCTGTGCTTGAAATATGCTATCATCAGTCAAGACCTTTGCTAGAAGTTGCTTCAATTCCACAAAGGTGGGGACTAAGGCAAGTTCATTCATTCATCCTTGATTTGGACTAGTTTCTCTTAAAGATATATGATCCAACATTGACAAACTGAGGTTTGCTATCATCACTGTGATTTAAGCCCCATCATTCCGCTGGGTATTTGGTGTGTGGTGATAATAAGCAAATTCGATGTGCCAAAAAAAGTTAAAGCGACTTATAATTTGGAACAAGGGGAGTATTATTGAATAAAACAGCTGACAACACTAAGTGTAGTAATTAAGAAGTTTCTGATTCATGAACTACATTACTTTGAGGAGTTGGCATATCATACTCCAACAATCTACCTTATTAATTTAAATTAATTGTGTACATATTGTCTTGAATTGATACGGTATTGCAACCAAATTACATAAAAGATACATGATTATCCAACTAGGTTGGTTTAGCAGCAACATGTTGGTCATTCATATTATTTGATTTGATATATTCACACGCATTTGGCTCATTTTTCCACTAGGTGCGCTATGTCAAGTAACCTGATGTCTCTTTACTGCCTTTTCTTTTCAGTTCCTCATTGTCACAGATGTGTCGATGCTGTCTACAAGGCTCAGTTTTTGCCAAGGAACACGGGAGGAATAGATCTGTGAAGTAGTGAACTCTCCCAGCCTTGCTGAAGCTGAAGTAAGGTTTCAAATATCTTTGAGGGTGTCACAAATGTAAAGGACTGAAAGTGTCCTGTCCTGTCTGCTATTTAATTTGTATTCTCACTGCCAGTCACCAGAGATGCTTAATACTGCTGCTATATTTTTCTTGATCACGTAAAAGTAATACTGCTACTATATGTTGTACAGCCACAATTCATTATGGTCAACTGCTGGGCACCGAGAATCGAGATGCTAGTGGATGTTTTGTAGTGCAAAATACACATGCTCTCACATGGGTACTCGCTAAAAGCACTTAGTTATTCGTAAAGAAAATGTAGGTGCATGCTTAGTTAATCTATGTGCTGCAGTTTTTAATGTTAACCTGTGTTTGGTGTGGGGAAGCGGCTGCTGGTCGGAGCCAGCCAGCCAGGCATGTTGCTGCAGGTCTGTGACTGACTAATGTGGGGATCACAATATGAACACTATTCCCTAGTGATAATGATAGATGATTTGTGATTAGACTAATCTTGCACTCCCTTGTCAGCTGCTGGGCACCGAGAATCGAGATGCAAGTGGATGTTTTGTAGTGCAAAATGCACATGCTCTCACATGGATAGTCAGTAAAAGCACTTAGTTATTCGTAAAGAAAATGTAGGTACCTGCTTAGTTAATCTATGCGCTGCAGTTTTAAATATTTAAGCGCCATGCCCCAACGGCCCGACCTGTCCAGCTGTGAACGTGATACTCCCTCCGTCCCCAAAATAAATGACGTTCTCGCCCCCGAGACAAAAAGTTTTTCCACTGCCGGCAATTATATAAAAAAATATATTAATATTTGTAATACATAATTAGTACCATTAGATAGTTCTTGTAATCTAGTTTTTTAACAAATTTATTTGGAGATATAAATGTTACACATATTTTCTACAAATCGAGTCAAAGTTAAAATAGTAACAGTGGCACGTTTCCCAAACCGTCATTTATTCCGGGACGGAGGGAGTACTAGTTGTCACTAAGCAAGTTCAGACGACAGAGGTCGCATCAATTATTAGATCCCATTTTCCTCAAAACCAGTTGCTGAACCCATCCTCATCTTCATCCTACAACCGTGCTTCTCTGCATACACCCTGCCCTCGCGTGTGTCGTGTGTTCTAAGCGCTCCAATGCCAGAGGTAATGGCCACCATGGTGGTTCGCCCACTCGTGTCCATGGTGATGAAGAAGGCCTCCAGCTACCTCCTGGACCAATACAAGGTGATGGAGGGCATGGAGGAGCAGCATGAGATCCTCAAACGCAAGCTGCCTGCCATCCTGGATGTGATGGCGGACGCTGAGGAGCAGGCTGCAGCCCAAAGGGAAGGGCCGAAAGCTTGGCTTGAGGCAGTCCGGAAGGTGGCCTACCAGGCGAATGATGTCCTCGATGAGTTCAAGTATGAGGCACTCCGCCGTGAAGCCAAGAAGAAGGGACACTACAAGAAGCTTGGGTTTGATGTAGTAAAGCTCTTTCCTACTCACAATCGAGTTGTGTTCCGTTACAGGATGGGACACAAGCTCCACCAGATTCTTGTAGCACTTGAGGTCCTCATCACAGAGATGCATGCCTTTAGGTTCAAATTCCGACCACAGCCGCCAATGCCTAAGGACTGGAGACAGACAGATTCAACAGTTATTGACCCCCAGGAAATTGCAAGCAGATCCAGAGGCAAAGAGAATGATGAAGTTGTTAATAAATTGGTTGGTGATCAAGCAAATAATTTGCAGCTTACGGTCCTTCCCATCGTTGGAATGGGAGGACTGGGCAAAACCACCTTAGCTCAACTCGTGTACAATGACCCTGAGGTTAAGAAGCATTTTCAGTTGCAGCTCTGGGTATGTGTCTCTGATAACTTTGAAGTTGATTTAGTTGCTAAAAAGCATAGTTGATGCAGCAGAGAAAGAGAAGAGCAGCAGTAATACAAGTGCAAAATCACCACTGGACAAACTTAAAGAAGCAGTGAGTGGGAAGAGGTATCTCCTCGTCTTGGATGATGTATGGAGTCGTGATGCCAATAAGTGGGGGAAGCTAAAATCCTGCCTAGAACATGGTGGCAGCGGCAGTGTAGTGCTGACAACAACTCGTGATCAAGAAGTTGCTAAATTAATGGGCACAACTCATCAACCCTATAGTATCACAGGGTTACATGAAGACTCCATCAAGGAAATTATTGAGGCAAGAGCATTCAGTTCAACAAACAAACATGACACTAAGTTAGTTGGAATGGTTGATGATATAGCAAAAAGATGTGCTGGATCTCCTTTAGCTGCTACAGCAATAGGCTCCTTGCTTCATACAAAGACTAGCGCCAAAGAATGGAAGGTTGTATTAAGCAAAAGCACCATTTGCGATGACGAGACTGGAATTTTACCAATTCTCAAGCTCAGCTACAATGGGTTGCCATCACACATGAGGCAATGCTTTGCTTTCTGTGCTATTTTCCCCAAGGACTATGTGATAGATGTGGAAAAGCTAATCCAATTATGGATGGCCAACGGTTTCATTCCAGAGCAACATGGAGTTCATCTTGAAAACACTGGTAAACAGATTTTCATGGATCTAGCTTCAAGGTCATTTTTTCAGGATGTGAAGAGAGTCCCTTTTGAATTCCAACGCACAAAGGTTACTTGCAAGATTCATGACCTTATGCATGATGTTGCACAGTCTTCTATGGGAGCAGAATGCACTACCATAGTAACAGAGCTGAGTCAAAGTGAGAACAATTTCCCATATTCCGCTCGACATTTATTTCTATCTGTTGATAAGCCAGAGGAGATTATGAATACTTGTATAGAGAAAGGATCTATGGCTGTCCAAACACTGATATGCAATGGGCGTGCATATGAAGATCTGAGGCATTTTTCTAGATACAGATCTATCCATGCACTAAGGATCCGCAGAGGTTCATTCTTGAAACCAAAGTATCTACATCACCTGAGGTACCTTGATCTCTCGGGTAGTGATATCAAAGCACTTCCTGAAGACATAAGCATCTTATATAATCTGCAGACTCTGGACCTTTCATACTGCCACGAACTGAATCGCCTTCCAAAACAAATGCAGTATATGACTGGCCTCCGTCACCTGTATATTCATGGATGTGATGAGTTAAAGAGCATGCCTTCAGACTTTGGACACCTGACTTCCCTACAGTCCCTTACATGCTTTGTAGCAGGTAGTGGCTCTGGTTGCAGTAATGTGAGAGAGCTTCGTCAGTTAGAGCAGCTTGGTGGTCCACTAGAGCTAAGGCAGCTAGAGAATGTGACAGAAGCAGATGCGAAAGCAGCAGATCTTGGGAACAAGAAAGAGTTAAGCAGGTTGACATTAAAATGGACGTTGTCTCCAGAGAAGGAGGAAGAGGAACAAGATAATGATAAGGAGGTGCTCGAGGATAATGATAAGGAGGTGCTGGAGGCCCTGAAGCCTCATGATGGGCTGAAGGTTCTAGATATATATGGCTATAGGGGTGGCACTTATATGACATGGATAAATACGTTGCAACAAATGGTGAAGCTTACACTATCGGGTTGCAAGAATCTCAAGGAGCTTCCTCCACTGTGGCAGTTACCGGCTCTACAGGATCTTCAGTTATGGGCATTGCAAAGTCTTAATTGCTTGTGCACTTGCAGCAGTGATGCACCCGTCACACCATTTAAGGAACTGAAGGAGCTTTCATTGAGTAGGATGCCAAATTTTGAGACATGGTGGGTCAATGAGGTACAAGGGGAAGAGCCAATATTTCCTCAGCTTGAGAAGTTGTCAATCCGTGATTGCAAAAGGCTGACTGCATTACCAAAAGCATCAATTATTAAGGAACCTTCAGGCGGAGTTATTAATACTGTGTGGCGCTCGGCATTTCCAGGGCTGAAGGAATTAAGATTAGATGATTTGCCAACCTTTCAGAGATGGGAGGCAGTCCAAGGAGGAGAGGTGACATTTCCTCGGCTTGAGAAGCTAGCAATTCAGTCGTGCCCAGAGTTGACTAGTGTCCCTGCTGAAGCACCAAATCTAAGTGAATTGGAGATCTGGCAAGGCAGGCAACAAATGCTCGTACAGGTAGCAAGCTATATCATCACTGCTTCGTCGTTGTCCAAACTGGACTTGTGGATCGATGACGACAGTGAAGCAACAAGGTTGGATGGCGACAGCTTGATTCAATTGGTGGATCGTGAGGAGAAACAGAGTCACAATAAATCCCCTTCCCCTCTCACAGCTATGGCGTTACGCGGGAACGGGTGCAACGTTCTCTTCTCTGAGTCAAGTTTTTTTTTTTTTTTTTAAGAGGCGGCAAAGCTTTGCCGCGATTTCTATTAGGCGAAAAAAAAGAAAAAAGGCAAGTGCCAGCCCGGTTTTTGATCGAAACCGGCTAGAAAAACCATACAATTGTGGAAGGTACCCTACTCCACCCTGCATATCTAGGTACCAAGTCAACTCAACTCGCCCACAACTAGCGCCCACTCAACTACTTGCTTGGTCGGATTGGGACATCGACACAAGCCTCAACACCACTCAACTTGGTCGAAAAGACCACTATAGCAACTCAAACACATACAACAACTTCGGATGGGAGAAATAAAACAAGGCATTCCGGCTTTCGGTTGGATTGGGTTATCAACACGAGCCTCCCCGCGAACGGCCGGTCGGATTGGGACGTCGAGATAAACCACCACCATCGGGGAGAGGAACCAAAAGCGGGCCGTCGGAACCCGCGCCGTCGTCGCCCATTCTGTGCCCGGTTGCGAAGTCGTAGCGCAAGCCCAAACGGCTACCGAGAGACTCCTCCACCACGGGACTATCGGCCCAAGCCGCACACCACGACCGTCGATCCCCGGCTCAGTAGCGTCGGCGAAAAACCCGCGGCACCATTGAACCACGATCCCGGCTACTTTTCTGGCGGGGGGCCTCGCCTCACCCGCCGCCTCACACTCCACTAATCCACCGCCCGGGACTCGAGATATTTGAAACCGCTCGAGAGCACCACTTCCGCCCGGTCGGCAGGTCACCACCACCATGCGCGTCAACTCCAGGCCTCAAGCGCCCATGGACCCTCTCCGCACCTTGCCGCCAACCCAAGGACCCAAAGACACCTTTATCATTGCGTGCGGACCAAAGCCACCAACATTGCCCCAGTGAGGACGAGTCTCCGGTGAGCGGCGCCTCAAGGAGAACGCGACACCAATGGCACCGCCGCCGCTCGTCCAAGAATTGGACCGGGTTTTCACCCCAAGACTCCATGCGTAAGGCCCGGTGTTCCATAGTGGTGTCCCCAACAGGAAAGACGACGTCCCAAAGGGCGCGCCACCACTATCACCCACAAGAAAGTCGGTGAAGGCTTACGCCTGGATCCACACCGCACCTAACGCACTCTCAGACAAGCAGCAGCCGCCCCCGCCATCCCCGCAACACCTCCGCGACGAAATGGCTCGGTACCTCCCCACCATGCCGCCACGGCACCGCGAGAACGTACAGCGCAAGCCACCCAGCCCCACCACCGAGGCGGCGCCGGATCAACACAGATGTCGAGGAGAAGGAAGGGGAGCACCACCATCTCACCTCTGTCCCCGCTGTCCGCATGCAGATGTCCGCCGGCATCGTTTCCCGACCACCATGGCCGTGAGGTGCCGGCCATGAGACGCCCCCACACTGGGCCTCCCACGGCAAGAAGAGTCGCGCTCTGCCCCTCGCAGACCGCCACCGCCTTTGCCGCCGCCGTCCCTGTGCAGGGCCACACCTGTGCGCCACTGGCCCCTATGTCGCCGGCCTCCAACACCACCGACGCCCAGCACCACCACCACCCCTCACCGCGCCGCTGCTGCACCACCAACACCAAACCACACCGACGCAGTCCAGCCATCACCAACCGGTGCTAGCCGAACCAAATGCCGATGTAGCAAGCTGTTGCCACTGAAGAAGGCCGAAACCAGCCACCAGACGTCGGAACCGCCGCCCAGACGCGCTGCCTCCCGACCTCCCAAGCCACCCCGGAGAGCAGCTCGCCCGCCAGACGAGCCGAGCACGGATCCAGTCCAGGGGCACCGGATCCGGCCACCACCGCCCCGGATCCGCGCGGATCCAGCCACGAGCCCACGAACCAGTGGCCAGAGTCGCCGCCGTCGCCGCCGCGCTCGCGAAGTCCAGCAAGGAAGACTCCCCACCGCACCACCACGCCCCTGCAGCCATGCCCGCACCACCACCATCGAGCGGATCCAGCCACGGGCCGTAGAACCGTTGGCCGGAGTCCACGCGCCGCCAATCGCTGGAGCCGCCGCCATGGCCGCCGAGCGCCGCCCCGCACGGAGGAGCTCGCACAGCCGGGGTGAGGACCTCGCCGCCGCCATCCTAGGAGGCCGCGCGGGCTTCCCGGCGGCCACCTCCGGCAGCGGCGAGGTGGAGGAGCGGGGGAGGAAGGTCTGGCGGCGGCTAGGTTTTCGGCCCCCGGGTCGCCTCGTGCGGGAGCGACGCGGGGAGAGAAGTTTGCTGAAGTGTAAGTTTCTCTCAGTCAAGTGCTCTGGCGCTTTGGGCATGTTTAGTGCAGCTTGAAGATTTGGAAATTACAGAATGTGATGCTCTCGCCCACTGGCCAGAGGAAGTGTTCCAGAGCCTGGTATCCTTGAGGAGGTTAAAAATTTGGGGATGCAGCAATCTTACAGGACGCAGGCAGGCTTCTTCTGAGCAGTCTACGCCCGAACAGAGCACTGTACCACTGCCACGCCTGGAGTCTCTGCAGATACAGAGTTGTGCATGTTTGGTAGAGGTCCCCACCAGTGTACTACCGGCATCTCTCAAGTCATTATCTATTAGCGGCTGTCCTAAGCTCGAGTCCATTGTATTCAGTAAGCAGCCGGATAGCAGTAGTAGGATGTTGGCGAGTGCGCAAGGTGGCGCTGCAGCACAGGACGACAAATCAGCATTCATTCCAGGGTCAGGGTCCTGCAGCGACGCCACGGCATCCAAACCAGTTTCTAAGCTCTCATCGTCAACCAAGCATCACTTCCTTCCTTGTCTAGAATCTCTGTACATAGGGGGATGCGATGGCTTGTCAGAGGTTCTCGATCTTCCTCCGTCCATCAAGGATCTGCTAATCTGGAACTGCAGCAATCTTCAAGTCCTTTCAGGGCAGCTGGATGCCGTCCAATCATTATGTATTTACGACTGCGGTAGCTTGAAATCACTGGAACCTTTCTTAGGAGAGCTTGTAATGATGGAAAAGCTCCGGCTTGACAATTGCAAAAGCCTGGTGTCATTACCAAACGGGGCTCAAGCATACTCATCTCTCAGGCGTCTTACTATCAGGTCTTGTCCTGGTATCAAGTTGCTTCCCCAGAGCCTACAACAACGACTGGGTGATCTCAAGGACGAGGACAAAGATCTAGATGCCCATTATTACCAAGGTAACCTTCAGTTTCTCTATCTTTTTTTTAATGAAATGTTAATTAGTTGTAAAAGCAACTATTTGACTTAGCGCATTCTATTAGTTACAAATATGCCCCGGTGGTAAAAAAAATTAATGGCTGCATTTCTATTATCTTGCTTCTGACTGCAAGTTGAAATCAAGTAGTTAGGCCAACTTGTTTTAGTCAATATAACATGACATCCCAAAATATCCCTAGAATATATGGTCTGCGTATGTAAAGTTTGTTACAGATAAAGTATGGTATTGTTGACTTCGAAAAAAACATCTTATGTACATGGTATTTTTTTGTGAATAAAAATATGATATACAGTTAGAGCTTCTGAAGAAAAAAAAAAAAATGTGTTTGAATCTGTTTTAGAACCTACAGTTTTACAGCACTATTTTCATCTGTTACTTGTTTCCCTTGATGAAAAGAAGCAACTAAATACCTTCGAGCAAGTCAAATGATCTAACTCAAATGACTGATACCCAATTTAAATGGTTCTTAGTGTCTGACCAAAAAAATGTTTAAATTTGCTGTGTGGACCATGGTCCATGGGCAATATTAAGAGTGCTAAATAAAGTTTTGGCTCTTCTCTGCAAGTTGATTGCTACTTTAGTTTTAATTATATATTTTTATTCTTCTTGCACCTTACACAAGATAACAATTTTAATTTTGCATCTAGTTTTTTTTTTTTTTTTTTTGTTTCCTTTGATTTGCATTTATGAATTCTAGTATCATCTATAATCAGGGCAAAAGTCTAGGAAATATTCTCTCAAGACGCACTTTTGTGCTTGAAGTAAGGTATCATCAGTCAAGACCTTTGCTAGAAGTTGCTTAAATTCCACGATGGTGGGGACTAAGGCAAGTTCATTCATTCATCCTTAATTTGGACTCATTCTCTAAAAGATGTGATCCAACAATGACAAACTGAGGTTTGCTATCATCACTTCGATGTGCCAAAAAGTTAAAAACGACTAATAATTTGGAACAGAGAGAGTATTATTTTATTGAATAAAACGGCTGACAACACTAAGTGTAGTAATTAAGAAGTTTCTGATTCATGAACTACATTACTTTCAGGAGTAGGCATATCGTAGTCCAACAATCCACCTTATTAATTTAATTTCCATTGTGTACATATTGTCTTGAATTGAAACGGTATTGCAAACCAAATTACATAAAAGATACATGATTATCCAACTAGGTCGGTTTAGGAGCAGCATGTTGGTCATTCATATTATTTGATATATTCAAACGCATTTAGTTCATTCTTCCACTAGGTGAGCTATGTCAAGTAACCTGATGTCTCTTTACTGCTTTTTCTGTTCAGTTCCTCATTGTGACAAATGTGTCGATGCTGTGTACAAGGCTCAGTTTTTGCCAAGGAACAGGGGAGGAACAGATCTGTGAAGTAGTGAGCTCTCCCAGCCTAGCTGAAGCTGAAGCAACGTTTCAGATATCTTTGGGTGTCACAGCTGTGAAGGACTGAAAGTGTCATGTGTCTGCTATTTAATTTGTATTCTCACTGCCGGTCAGCAGAGATGCTTAATACTGCTACTATATTTTTCTCGATCACGTAAAAGTAATACTACTACTATATGTTGTACAACCACAATCCAATATGGCCTTCTTCCCATACATGTAAAATCTTATTATCGTAGACTGCCATAGACTATTGTTCCAGATACTGTCAAATGATGACAATGTTGTAAAAATTCATAGTTGTAATTCAGTGATTATCACAGCTGTGAAGGACTGAAAGTGTCATGTCTGCTATTTAATTTGTATTCTCACTGCCGGTCAGCAGAGATGCTTAATACTGCTACTATATTTTTCTCGATCACGTAAAAGTAATACTACTACTATATGTTGTACAACCACAAGGCGTCGTCGTTCCGGGCGGGTTCTTTTGCCGCCGAGGTGTGTTTTTCCGGCGATGCTTTGCCGCCGGGGTGCTCTTCGTTCTTTGGCGGATGCTTTGCCGCCGTGTCTTTCACGAAGCCTGCGTTTCCGGCGTGTCGTTTGCCGCCCGAAGTCGCGGTCGTGTCCGGCCGGATGCTTTACCGCCGGTGCTCTTCGTTCTTTGGGGGATGCTTTGCCGCCGTGTCGTATCTTTCACGAGCCAGCGTTTCCGGCGTGCGCTTTCTTTGCGAGGTCGGCGGTGCGTGTCCGGGCGGATGCTTTGCCGCCGAGGTGCTCTTCTAGCTTGGGCGGATGCTTGGCGCCATGTTTCTTCTCTGACTTGCGTTTCCGGCGTGTGCGATGCCGCGGTCGCCCGATCGTTTCCGGCCGGATGCTTTGCGCCCGGGTGGATTCACGGTGGGCGAGCTTTGCCACCAAGTTGTAGCGGATGCTTTGCATTGTTAATGCCGTTTCCGAGCATTCTTGCTCACGCGGGTGTTGAGCTTTTGGTTGTAATAGGATCGGTTCTCGGGGTTGTTAGTTGGAGGGTCGCCCCACCCCCTACCTTTTCATTTCTTCTTTGTTTTTGTTTGTGTCTGTTGTGTTTCGTGAAGTAATCTGCTGGGATTACTTTGCGTTTCATATGTAATTTCTAACTTCCCTTTCGAAAAATTCAGTGATTGTCAACCTAGTGTGACCAGGCCAACTGAGAATGTACAGTCATTCTGCCACAATTTGGCAACTTTAAAAAACCTGCATCCATCCTTGTTCGTCATCTTCATCATTGTATAGGACATTGTCGGTTACTCAAATCCATTCCATTTGACTCCATTCAATCAGAAGCAACAGACTGCTGAAGCTACCGACATTTTGCCTGTTCAGCTAGCTAATAGCTTATGTAAATGATATTTCCAGCATGCATTGGCAATACGTGGTTTCATATTCTGCTGTGGAGATCATTTATACTTACAAGTGTTCCGTTACTGTTTGAGATCCATAATTTTAAGAGTATGTGCTACAAATAGATTTATTACTGAAAATGGTTTGGGGCAGATTCGCATCAACAGTTGCACTACAACATCCACAGCAAAGATCATAGATGCAATTGGATGAGCCTTGGTTGTCGCCGCAGCAGGCGTTTTGCGACCTGCCGAATTCCTCCTCCCTCTGAATCTGATGCGTCGCCCACTCCCCTGCCGTCTTGCCTCCACCGTGCGCCAAATTCGCAACTCCCCTACAAAATCTCCCCAAGCTGACACTCGCGCGGCAAATCAATGCAGAAGGTCCCCCAATCCTCACCACTACAAGCCAACAAACCTCGGCCCAGCCCGGTCCGGAGAGGGCAGGGCGCCGCGCCGCCGGCCACCGTACCGGTGGTGGAAGGCACCATCTCGGCACAGGGCAGCGCCGCCTGCCATCTCGGCACAGGCTGCTGGCCGGAGGCATGACGAGGAAGGGCGCCACATGCGCGTCAGCGTGTCTCCGACGGGGTGCCGCCAGCCGCCGTGCGCCCGTGCCTGTGGTGTGGAAGCGGCTGCTGGTCGGAGCCAGGCAGGCAGGCATGTTGCTGCAGGTCTGTGACTAATGTGGAGATGACAAATCAATCTCCCTCAGCACACGAAAAGCTCCCTGCCCAAATCAAGCTTCTGCACTCTCAACGATGCTCGATGCAATCCAAATTGAAGTCCACCAATGCCTACACCGAACACAGGTATGGTGAAGTTAGCTTGGCCTAAGTGTGAACTGACGAGTCATATCACAATATGAACACTACTCCCTAGTGATGATAATAGATGATTTGTGATTAGACTAATCCTGCTCTATTTGTAGTCTGTCGATCATGGGCATTCCTGCTGGTTCACTTGTGGAGCATAATGTGATGTACCACTGAGCAATATTCAGTCCGTTGGGATCTGAAATTCTAAGGATATTATTTTTGCCTTGTAGAATTGAATGCAGAAATTAGGTACACGTGCTACATTATTGAAATGTTTTGATCAAATAGATTTATCAGTGCACAAAAGCAAAAGATATCCATAGGTTATTCAAAGTACACATTCTATGATTTAGCATTACAATTCAGTATGTATGAAGGCAGGATATCTGCAACGCCCACCAGCTTTCTTTGCAGAATTCGTTCAGGCTTCAGTAAACTGTTGACCAGGATGTAATGTGTTATCTCAGTGGGAATTGTGGGATTTTTCTTGTTAGAGAGAAAAAAAAATACAGGTGTGGGAGTTGAATCACCACTTAAATTCCTGTAAAATTTGTTGTGTAGGCATCTGGAATAGCTGCACTTGATGTGAAAAAGATTCAAAGATGCTGGTCTCTGCACAGTGGAATCTGTAGCATACTCTCCGAGGAAAGACCTTTTGCAAATTACAGGGATTAGTAAAGCTAAAGTCGACAAGATAATTGAAGCAGGTTAGTAACTGTTTGCTTCTGTTTTAGAGCACACTACCGCTATTTTCTGAAAATAAAATTTGCACTTAAATCATTAAGTTCATAAACATCAGGCAGCTTCCAAGTTGGTTCCACTCGGATTTAATAATGCTAGCCAACTTCATGTGCAGAGGCTTGAGATCGTCCCAGCTTACAACTGGATCTAGAGAGCTTGATCAAATTTTAGACAGCAATGTATTGGTGCCTGTTGTTGATCTTTAACTTGCTTAATGCATTATTGTGGTATATGAATAATAGCAAAACAGTGTAACTTGTGTTTTCAATCTTTAACAGGTGGAATAGAAATAGGATCTATTACAGAAATCTATGGTGAATTTTGCTCCAGGAAGACTCTTGTGCCACACTGTCTGTGTCACATGTCAGGTATTGGACTGAAAGACTAATTCTAAAAACATTACTTATTTACTATTATTGTTCTTTAATTGTCAAAGAAGATTAATTTGCATTCAGGTTTGGCTTGAATGGTGCTGATATACTAGAGAATGTGGCTTATGCCAGAGCATACAATACTGATCATCATTCAAGACCTTTGCTAGAAGCAACTTCCATGATGGTAGAGGCCAGGTGAGCTCCTCCATTTGTTGTTGTCAGCCTCTGTCTGAACTAGTGAGTTATATGATCTATCAGTTAGAAAAGGAGAAAATTGCTAAAAATATAGTACCTGAAATTTAAGGAAGTATGTGACTCCATTTGCCACCTAGTTTCTCTTGGTGTTTGGAAGGTGCTGTAATAATAAAGTCGGGACAAATGTTCAGTAGAATTGATGGTCAGGCAAGAAAGGGTCTGAATTCTCTCATCATCCTAGGAGCATGGTCTATTTGGAACCATCGTAACAGATGTGCGTTTGATGGGATTCAGCCTAGTCTTAATAGGATTTTAGTTGCAGTTAAGGACAAACTACACCTCTGGAGTCTGGCCGAGCTCGAGGAGTTTCCCATCTCCTTGTTGGTCCCTACAATCAGCACCAAGGTGAGCAATCAGCTCACCTCTGCCCTCTCCCTTCTCCCTTGCACCAAGGAAGAAGAAGAGCAGGATCTCTTCCTGCCCTCTCCCTTCTCCCTTGCACCAAGGAAGAAGAAGAGCAGGAGCTCTTCCTGCTTCCACTCTCACGCACACACACAGTTTCAGGTTCAGCGTTGGCTGAACTGAAACAGCACTGAACTTGGCTAGAAAGTGAGGCAATGAGCTGCTTTCTCCATTGCATATCTTCTCCTATATATACATTCTACATGTACCATCTAGGTACAACAAGGTATGGCTGACCGCACCGATGGTGGAAGGCGCCATCTCGGCACAGGGCAGCGCCGCCTGCCATCTCGGCACAGGCTGCTGTCCGGAGGCATGACGAGGAAGGGCCACATGCGCATCTCCGATGGGGTGCCGCCAGCCGCCGTGCCAGTGGGGAAGCGGCTGCTGGTCGGAGCCAGCCAGCCAGCCAGGCATGTTGCTGCAAGTCTCGCCTGTGACTGACTAATGTGGGGATAACAAATCTCCGCAGCACAAGAAAAGCTTCCTGCCCAAATCATGCTTCTGCACTCTCAACGATGCTTATGCAATCCAAACTGAAGTCCACCAATGCCTAGACCGAACACAGGTATGGTGAAGTTAGCTTGGCCTAACTGTGAACTGACAAGTCATATCACAATATGAACACTATTCCCTAGTGATAATGATAGATGATTTGTGATTAGAACAATCTTGCACTCCCTTGTCAGCCGCTGGGCACCGAGAATCGAGATGCAAGTGGATGTTTTGTAGTGCAAAATGCACATGCTCTCACATCGGTACTCGCTAAAAATCACTTAGATGTTCGTAAAGAAAATGTAGGTACGTGCTTAGTTAATCTGTGCGCTGCAGTTTTAAACATTAAGCGCCATTGACCTTGCTTAAATGCACATGCTCTCACATGGTTCCGTTAATCTATGTGTCCCCATCTTTCATCTGTCCAGCTGTGAACGTGAGACTAGTTGTCATTAAGCAAGGTCAGAGCTCATATCAGTTATCAGCTTCCATTTTCCTCGAAACCAGTTGCTGAACACATCCTCGTCTTCATCCTGCAACCACGCTTCTCTGCATACACCCTGCCCTCGCGTGTGTTGTGTGTCCCAAGCGCTCCAATGGCTGAGGTTATGGCCGCCATGGTGGTTCGTCCACTCGTCTCCATGGTGATGAACAAGGCCTCCAGCTATCTCCTAGACCAATACAAGGTCATGGAGGGCTTGGAGGAGCAGCATGAGACCCTCAAACGCAAGCTCCCTGCCATCCTTGACGTGATAGCTGACGCCGAGGAGCAGGCTGCAGCCCACAGGGAAGGGCCGAAAGCTTGGCTTGAAGCGGTCCGGAAGGTGGCCTACCAGGCGAATGATGTCCTCGATGAGTTCAAGTATGAGGCACTCCGCCGTGAAGCGAAGAAGAAGGGGCACTACAAGGAGCTTGGGTTTGATGTAATAAAGCTCTTTCCTACTCACAATCGTGTTGTGTTCCGTTACAGGATGGGCAACAAGCTCCGTATGATTCTTGCAGCACTTGAGGTCCTCATCACAGAGATGCATGCATTTAGGTTTGAATTCCGACCACAGCTACCAATGCCTAAGGACTGGAGGCAGACGGAACCTGACACTGTTGACCTTAGGGAAATTGCTAGCCAATCAAGAGAAGAAGAGAAGGATGAAGTTGTTAACAAATTGGTTGGTGATCAAGCAAACAATTTGCAGCTTACGGTCCTTCCCATCGTTGGAATGGGAGGACTGGGCAAAACCACCTTGGCTCAACTCGTGTACAATGAACCTAAGGTTAAGAAGCATTTTCAGCTGCAGCTCTGGGTATGTGTCTCTGATCCCTTTGAAGTTGATTTAGTAGCTAAAAGCATAGTTGACGCAGCAGAGAAAGAGAAGAGCAGCAGTAATACAAGTGAAAAATCATCACTGGACAGACTTAAAGAAGTAGTGAGTGGGAAGAGGTACCTCCTCGTCTTGGATGATGTATGGAGTCGTGATGCCAATAAGTGGGGAAAGCTAAAATCCTGCCTAGAACATGGTGGCAGCGGCAGTGTAGTGTTGACAACAACTCGTGATCAAGAAGTTGCTAAATTAATGGGTAAACCAAATGATCTCTATAAACTCAAAGGATTACATGAAAGTTTCATCAAGAAAATTATTGAGACAAGAGCATTTGGTTCAAAAAGGAAAGGGATGCTAAGCTTGTTGATATGGTTGGTGATATCGCAAAGAGATGTGTTGGATCTCCTTTGGCTGCTACAGCAGTGGGATCTCTACTTCATACCAAGGCCAGCGAGGAAGAATGGAGGGCAGTATTAAGTAAAAGCACCATATGCGATGAAGAGACTGAAATTTTGCCGGTACTGAAGCTCAGCTACAATGGCTTGCCATCTCACATGAGGCAATGCTTTGCCTTCTGTGCTATTTTCCCCAAGGATTATGAGATGGATGTGGAAAAGCTAATCCAATTATGGATGGCCAACGGTTTTATCCCAGAGCAACTTGGAGTGTGTACTGAGATCACTGGTAAACAAATATTCATGGATCTAGTGTCAAGATCATTTTTTCAAGATGTGAAGGAAGTCCCATTCGAATTCCATGACAGATGGGATCCTAGAGTTACTTGCAAGATTCATGATCTTATGCATGATGTTGCACAGTCTTCTATGGGAACAGAATGTGCTACCATAGTAACAGAGCCTAGTCAAAGTGAGAACAACTTCCCATATTCAGCTCGGCATTTATTTCTATCTGTTGATGAGCCATTAGAGTTTTTGAATACTTCTATAGAGAAAGGATCTATGGCTGTCCAAACACTAATATGCGATAGAGATGCAGAAGCATATCTGAAGCATTTATCAAAATACAGATCTATCCGTGCATTAAGGATCAAGCGAGGTTCATTCTTAAAACCAAAGTATCTACATCACCTAAGATATCTAGATCTTTTCGGATAGTGATATCAAAGCACTTCCTGAAGAAATAAGCATCTTATATAATCTGCAAACACTGGACCTTTCATACTGCGAAGAATTGAATCGACTTCCAAAACAAATGAAGTATATGACTGGCCTCCGTCACCTGCATATTCATGGATGTGATAGATTGAAGAGCATGCCCTCAGAGTTCGGACACCTCACTTCCCTACAGACACTTACATGCTTTGTGGCAGGTACTGGCTCTGGTTGCAGTAATGTGAGAGAGCTTCATCAGTTAGAGCGGCTTGGTGGTCCACTAGAGATAACGCAGCTAGAGAATGTGACAGAAGCAGATGCGAAAGCAGCAAATCTTGGGAACAAGAAACAGCTAACCAGGTTGACCTTAAGCTGGACGTTTTCTCTAGAAAAGGAGGAACAAGATCAGAGTACTAATGTGCTGGAGGCCCTCAAGCCTCACGACGGGCTGAAGGTTGTACATATAGCTGGCTATGGTGGAGGCGTTTATCCAACATGGACGACTACAGTAAAACAGATGGTGAAGCTTGAAATACAGAAATGCAAGAATCTCAAAGAGCTTCCTCCACTGTGGCAGTTACCATTTCTACAGGTTCTTCATCTGTGGGAATTGCAAAGTCTTAATTGCCTGTGCACTTGCAGTGGTGATGCACCCGCCACACCATTTAAGGAACTGAAGGAGCTTTTTATTGAGCAGTATGCCAAATTTTGAGACATGGTGGGCCAATGACGTACAAGGGGAAGAGCCAATATTTCCTCAGCTTGAGAAGTTGTTCGTATATGACTGCACAAGGCTGAATGCACTTCCGAAAGCATCAATGATTAAGGAACCGCGACCGCCATGTGGAGTTATTAATACTGTGTGGCGCTCCGCATTTCCAGCGCTGAAGGAATTAGGATTAGCTGATTTGCCAACCTTTCAGAGATGGGAGGCAGTCCAAGGAGAAGAGGTGACATTTCCTTGGCTTGAGAAGCTGGTAATTCAGTTGTGCCCAGAGTTGACTAGTCTCCCTGCTGAAGCACCAAATCTGAGTGAATTGGAGATCTGGCGAGGCAGTCAACAAATGCTCGTACAGGTAGCAAGCTACATCATCACTGCTTCATTGACCAAACTGGTGTTGCATATCGGTGATGACAGAGAAGCAGCAAGGCTGCATGGTGACAGCTTGATTCAATTGGTGGATCGTGAGGAGAAACAGAATCACAATAAATCCGCTTCCCCTCTCACAACTATGGAGTTAAGCGGGAACGGGTGCAACGTTTTCTTCTCTCAGTCAAGTGCTCTGGCGCTTTGGGCATGTTTAGTGCAGCTTGAAGATTTGGAAATTAGAGGATGCGATGCTGTCGCCCACTGGCCAGAGGAAGTGTTCCAGAGCCTGGTATCCTTGAGGAGGTTAAAAATTTGGCGATGCAACAATCTTACAGGATGCAGGCACGCTTCTTCTGAGCAGTCTACGCCCAAACAGAGCAGTGTACTACTACCACGCCTGGAGTCTCTGGATATACAAGATTGTGCATGTTTGGTAGAGGTCCCCACTAGTGTGCTACCGGCATCTCTCAGGTCATTAGATATTAGGGGCTGTCCTAAGCTCGAGTCCATCGCATTCAGTAAGCAGCCAGATAGTAGTAGTACTTGTTAGATTATGATTTTCATTACTTGGGCTAACCCTAGAAGGGTAGCAATATAGTTCTCCATACATGGCCTCATGGGCCTAGCCTCATGGGCCTAATACACATACCCAACACCCCCCCCGCAGATCCGAACTACCGTCGCAGCTGAGTTTGCAGATCGGACACCTAGAAAGTACAACAAAGGAGCCCCCACGCACGCAACTACCCACCGGTGATGTTGAGGCTGGAGCGAAACTCGGCGAAGGTCGAGGATGGGAGACCCTTGGTGAAGATGTCGGCGAACTGAGAGGTGGTCGGGACATGGAGGACCCGAACATCGCCAATGGCGACCCGATCACGCATAAAGTGTAGGTCGATCTCCACATGCTTGGTTCCCTCTCGTGCCGCACAAAGTTGGTGGAGAGGTAGACGGGGCCGACGTTGTCGCGAGAGACCGTGTGTGCTCCCGGAGAGAGGGTCGGGAGCTCGGCGAGGAGCCGCCGGCCGAAGCCTCGGCACGCCGTTAGCAAACGCTGCATCCGCCAAAGATCGAGCGGGAGACGAGGGACGACGCTTGGCCGACCAGACCGGGACCTCAAGTTGCCGGCTTTGGAAGACGGCGCGCGGAGAGGTGGGGTGGAGCCGAAAGTGTCGTGACACCCGCCTGGGCCGGGTCGATTGGCACACTACGAGTCGATTGGAGAGGGAGACCGGTGAAGAAGCAACCCGTAGTCAACGGTGCCGCGGAGGTAGCGGAGGAGGCGTTTGAGAGCTTGGGGGCTCTCGAGGATCATGCATGTAGAGGCAAATCTGCCGCACGGCGAGGTGATGTCCGGCCCGTGAAGGTGAGGTATCAAGTGCACCAATGAGACTCTGGTGACGCAGCGGGGTTACGCCACCGATCGCCTCACCTCGGACGCCTTGCCCCGTGTGTCAACCGGAGTGGAGCAAGGCTTGCGTACGTCATCCTTGCTCGCTCCAGATATCAAGAGTGTACGTTGCCGGGGTGAAGGAGAAGTCCGGTGGGGACGAGGCTCAACAAAGGACTGAAAGTGGTGGAGCATGCCCAAATCTTTCAAAGGAAACTCCCGGCCAAGAGCGATGATGCGGCAAAGAGAAGAAGGACCGGAAGCCGTGAGGACAATGTCATCAACATAGAGCAAAGAGTAATGCCAGCCTCGCCGCCTATGGTGGTAGATAAACAGGACGTATCCGACTTGGCCTCCACAAAAACCCAAAGACACCAAGAAGGCCGCAACCGAGAGTGCCACGCCCGAGGGGCCCGCTTGAGGCCGTAAAGAGACTTGTTGAGCCGGGCAGATCATGTCGACGAAGAGTCAACGAACCCCGGGCCGATCGCAAAGATCGGCTCGCAAGGCGCCCATGCGAGAAGGCATTCTTGACATCCAACCGATGCACCGGCCGAGCGAGCAAGAGCCGGTGAGAGCACCGTGCGACGGTGGCCGGCTTCACCACCGGCCGAAGGTCTCATCATAGTCAACTCCCGGCGCCGAGTGAACCCGCGAAGAACCCAAATGAGCCTTGTACCGCTCTAGGGTACCATCAGCCCGCCGCTTGTGTGTCCGCATCCACTTGCCGGTGACGATGTTGGAGCCGGGGCGGGGGGCACCGCATCCCAAGTCCGGTTGGCGGTAGAGCCGTGTACTCTCTTCCATTGCGCGGCGCGCTGAGGGTCCGACAAGGCCGCGAACGGGAAGAGGGTACCGAGAGATCGGGCGAGTCACCGGCATCGCCGCAAGAGCCCGAGACCGGAGAGTACCACGCCCGCGTGCCGCCCACCATCGGGGTGAACATGACGCTGGTCACGTGAAGGAGCGCGGGTGGTACACCGGCGACGACACACGGGCCGCCGGTGGACGCGCGGTGGGAGTAGGCGTGAGTCGGAGGAGAGGCCACCGTGGTGTCGGGTGTCGCCGATGAAGAAGGCACCACCGGTGGTGACCACGGAGCCGCTGGCGAAGGAGAGGCCACCCTGGTGGCGAGGTGGCGGGACCACGGAGCCCGGGACACGTAGACACGCATCGGCTCGGCCGAAACGCCCCGAGGTGCAACGGCACCGCCACGCCAACACGATCCGGGAACGTGCACCGCGTCCCCCGGGCCCGGCGGGGGGCTGCCCGGAGGGGTGAGGCCACGGACCCGCACAAGGGGCCGAAGTCAAAGCGGCACGGTGGGCGGCGAGCGGGACCCGATGAAGCAGACCTCGCAGAAAAGCAGAAAGGTGGTCGGGCCACCGGGCACGGACACATCTCAAAGAGGTCGAGGTCCTGAGTGGAAGCCTGGGAGGTGGTGGTGGTGGAGAAGGGGAAGACCGACTCATCAAACACCACATGGCGAGAGATGAGGACCCGACGAGAGGTGAGGTCATAGCACCGTAACCCTTGTGGTCCGAGAGTACCCGAGGAAGACACACAAAGGTCGAGCCGGGAGCCCGCCTTGTGAGGAGCAAAGGCAGCGGTGTTAGTAGCACGCACACCCAAAGACACGGAGGTGCTCGTAGCGAGGAGGTGTGCGAAGAGAGCGTGGTGGGCGTGGGAGCCGGGCGTGCAAAATGAAGGAAGGCGGTTAAGGAGGTAGGTGGAGGTGTGCGTGCTCACCCCGTAAGCGAAAGGCGAGGCACGCCCGAGCGTATGGGTGCGCATGATGTCGCTTGGTGGTGCGAATCATGCGCCCGCCTTGCCGCTCGGGGAGGAGGTGTATGGACAAGACATGCGCAACTGGACACCGTGGGAGAGGAAGAAGGCTCGGGAGGTGGAGTTGTCGAACTCCCTACCATTGTCACACCGACGACCTTGATGGTGAGGCCGAACCGAGTAGACACCCAGCAAAAAAAAAGTGGTGAATAGTGGGGAAAGCATCGACTTGGCACGGAGGGGAAAAGTCCACGAGTAATGAGAAAAATCATCGACCACCACGAGATAGTATTTGTAGCCGAAAATGCTAAGGACGTGAGAAGTCCATACATCGCAGTTGAACAAGATCGAACACGCCGAGAGGCATGGGAAGAAGAGGGACCAAAAGGAAGACGAACATGACGGCCCACCGGCACGCATGACACAAGGGCTCATCGGAGCCCGAGGACACCACGTCCTGAGCTCGACCGAAGCCGCATCGAGCATCACGACCAGATGGCCGAGACGACGCGCTGCCAGTGGGAGGAAGGTGTGGTGGCGAAAAGCAAACGACAAAAAAGAAGGCGAGGTGGAGGAAGGAAAACGGGGGTGTAAGGCCCCTGAGCTATCGCAGCCGAGAAGAGGACGCCGGTAGCCAAATCCTTCACGGAAGACCGTAAGAGTCAAACTCGACGAACAGAGTTGTCACCAAAACGACGAATAGAAAGAAGGTTGTGAACCATAGAGGGGGCAACAAGAACGTCGGAAGACGAAAGGAGCCATGAGCGCCGGCCGCACCCACGGACGGACAGAATACACGAGCCATTGGCAACCATGATAGACGAAGGATGAGAAGAAGAAGGAGGGTGAACGGAGGAGAGTATACTCGGGTTGGAAGTGGTGTGGTAAGTGGCCCCCGAGTCGGCGATCCAAGCCGGACCGACCGAGGTGTCGAGGCCGCCAAGGCCGTCGGGTCCCAACCGACAAGCCCGGGCGGCCGGGAGGTGTAGCCCACGGAGACGGGTTGTGCGATCCCGGTGGAGCACAAGCGAGCATGGCCTTCTTGGGCTAGGTGCACCGCCGAGCCCGAAGGGCCACACGGTCCTCGACCACCGGTGGTGGAGGGGGCCCAGCCGCCGGTCCGAACCGACAGCCGGGGCGAGCCCGAGCACCGAGGAGGAGCCCACGGAGACGAGTGGTGAGTCCCGCTGAGCACCGGCGAGAGTCCGACCACCACCGCCTCCACCGCCGACGACGGCGGCCGCCACGGCCCCCCCCACTCGGCCCGGAGGGAGGAGGAACAGGAGACAGCCCCGGCGGCGGTAGTAGTTGCACGAGCACACCACGCGGGAGGTCTCAAGATGCGCCGCAAGGGGATCGGCCGGGTCGTGGGCGAGGATGCGGCGCAAGCCGCGGCGATCCGCTAGCCCGGGGCGCAGCCGCGATGCCGCCGCACGCCCAAGGAAAGGCGACCGCGATGAGACGGGGTGGGGAAGAGCGAGGCACCTGCGCGCCGTGCCAGGGACACGCGCCATGGTTGCGGCGGCGCACCGCCCTCGCCTCCCCAGCGAGTGGCCACCGAAGATGGGTCCGCCGGCCACGATGCGCCCCGGCGGGCGCTAAGGGCAGCGTCGATGTCGAGGCGGCCGGCAGCCGTGGCGCATCCCGTGGCATGCCAAGGCCGCGGCGGCGCTGCATGTGCGCCGTCGCGCACAAGCCCCGGCCCCTTGGCGACCGTGGACGAGCCGGCAAGCGCGCGCCGCGTTGGGGCGGGAGCACCGTCGCGGATGACCCCCTTTCGGCGTGGTGCCGCCGTGAGTGGAACATCTATCGGGGGCATCCCAAGGCCTCCAACAAGCGAAGAAGCCCCCCCGCCGGTGATGGCAGCCTCCCTGTTCCAAGGACCCCAGCAGCGGCCGATGGCATGGGCCTCGGAACGCCGCACGAGAGTACCGTGAGTATGCGAGAAGAGGTCCGTGCACCGGCAGGTTGGTCGGGAGGCGCCAACGCCCGCACTGCGGTGGGAGGCGGGCCGGGAGGCTGCCGGTAGGGGATGGGAGGCGGGGAGGTCGTCGTCGGCATCACCGCACCCCCCGTCCCCTCCCGGGTTCGGGCGGCTCACCCACCACGGCCAAGACGAGGCCCCGGGAGCGGGAGGCCGCCGGGTAGGCGGCGGGCGGAGGGCCGGGCGCCGGTCGCTGGAGGAGAGGATGGCGCGCGTCCCTCCCGCGCCCGCCCGCGCAGATCCGCCGGCGCGCGGGAGGTGCTCCCGGCGTGGAGGGGCCGGCCGGCAAGCCACGCGCGACCGCGGAGGGCCCGCGCGATTCGAGCGCAGCGGCAGCCGGGCCCACGTGCGTTGGGTGGGGAGCGGGGAAACTGCGAGGAAGTAGTGGGGAGCGGGGGAGGAGGCTGCTCGCCGGCCATGGGAGCCCCGGGCGGCGGCGGCGCGCCGGCCGGGGGCTCTGCGGCGGCGGCGGCTACAGTGACGCGGGAGGGAACGGGAGGGGAAGAACCAGGCTGGATACCATGTTAGATTATGATTTTCATTACTTGGGCTAACCCTAGAAGGGTAGCAATATAGTTCTCCATACATGGCCTCATGGGCCTAGCCTCATAGGCCTAATACACATACTCCAACAGTACTATGTTGGCGAGTGCGCAAGGTGGTGCTGCAGCACAGGACGACAAATCAGCATTCATTCCAGGGTCAGGGTCCTACAGCGACGCCACGGCATCCACACCAGTTTCTAAGCTCTCATCATCAACCAAACATCACTTCCTTCCTTGTCTAGAATCTCTGTACATTGCGAGATGCGATGGCTTGTCAGAGGTTCTCGGTCTTCCTCCGTCCATCAAGACTATTCAAATTTACAGTTGCAGCAATCTTCAAGCCCTTTCAGGGCATCTGGATGCCGCCCAAAAGTTAATTGTTGAACACTGCAGTAGCTTGAAATCACTGGAACCTTTCTTAAGAGAGCTTGCATTGCTGGAAGAGCTCAACCTTTCTGATTGCGAAAGCCTGGTGTCATTACCAAACGGACCTCAAGCATACTCATCTCTCAGGCATCTTACTATCAAGTCTTGTCCTGGTATCAAGTTGCTTCCCCCAGAGCCTACAGCAACGACTTGGTGATCTCAAGGACGAGGACAGACGACTAGATGCCCATTATTACCAAGGTAACCTTCAATTTCTCTGTATTTTTAATTTAATGAAATCTTAATGAGTTGTAAAACAACCATTTGAATTAGCTACAAAATATATGTCATGCCCCATTGGTAAAAAAAAAAAGAAAGTTAATGGCTGCATTTTTATTATCTTGGTTCTGACTGCAAGTTGAAATCAAGTAGTTAGCCCAACTTTATTTAATCAATATAACGTGACATCCCAAATTAGCGCAGCTAAATTGTGTATTAATATCAATTGCACACATTCCCTAGAATATATGGTCTGCTTATGTAAAGTTTGTTACAGAAAGTAAGGTATTGTTGACTTCGAAAAAAAAAATCATATGTACATGTTTTTTTTTATGAAGAAAAATATGACCTACAGTTAGAGCTTCTAAAAAAAAAAACATGTGTTTGAATCTGTTTTAGAACCTACAGTTTTTACAGGACTATTTTCATCTGTTATTTGTTTCCCTTGATCAAAAGAAGCAACGAAATACCTTAACGCAAGTCAAATGATCTAACTCAAATGACCGATACCCAATTTAAATGATTCTTAGGGTCTGAACAAAAATAATGTTTTAATTTGTGTAGTGGACCATGGTCCATGGGCAATATTAAGAGTGCTAAATAAAGTTTTGCCTGTTCTGTGCAAGTTGATAGCTACTTTGCATATTATATATTTTTAATTTTGCATCTTGTATTTTTCTTTATTTCCTTTGATTTGCATTTATGAATTCTTGTATCACCTATAATCAGGGCCAAAAGTCTTGGAAAGATTCTATCAAGACGCACTTTTGTGCTTGAAATATGCTATTATCAGTCAAGACCTTTGCTAGAAGTTGCTTGAATTCCAAGATGGTGGGGACTAGGCAAGTTCATTCATTCGTCCATAATTTGATTCATTTCTCAAAAAGATATGTGATCCAATATTTATAAACTGAGGTTTGCTGTCATCACTGTGATTTAGGCCCCATCATTCCGCTAGGTATTTGGTGTGTGGTAATAATAAGCAAATTCGATATGCCAAAAAAGTTTAAGTGACTTATAATTTGGAGCAGAGTGAATATTATTGAATAAAGCAGCTAACAACACTAAGTGTAGTATAATTAAGTTTCCTCAAAAAAAAAAAAGTGTAGTATAATTAAGAAGTTTCTGATTATAAAAGTGAATATTACTTTCAGGAGTAGGCATATCATAGTCCAACAATCCACCTTATTAATTTAAATTACATTGTGTACATATTGTCTTGAATTGAAAACGTTATTGCAACCAAATTACATAAAAGATAACTATTGATGCTGCTAGTTTATTTTGCTGCACGCTACTACATGATTATCCAACTAGGTCTGTGTAGCAGCAGCATGTTGGTCATTCATATTATTTGATATATTCACACGCATTTGGCTCATTCTTCCACTAGGTGCGCTATGTCAAGTAACCTGATGTCTCTTTACTACCTTTTCTGTTCAGTTCTTCATTGTCACAAATGTGTCGATGCTGTGTACAAGGCTCAATTTTTTACCAGAGAACAAGGGAGGAACAGATCTGTGAAGTAGTGAGCTCTCCCAGCCTAGCTGAAGCTGAAGTAAGGTTTCAGATATCTTTGAGACTGTCACAAATGTAAAGGACTGAAAGTGTCCTGTCCTGTCTGCTATTTAATTTGTATTCTCACTGCCAGTCACCAGAGATGCTTAATAGTGCTACTATATTTTTCTCGATCACGTAAAAGTAATACTGCTACTATATGTTGTACAGCCACAATCCAATATGGCCTTCTTTCCTTACATGTAAAATCTTATTATCGTAGACTGTCATATACTCCCTCTGTTTCAAATCGTAGTTCACTTTGGCTTTTCAGATTCATTTCTTTTGCTATGTATCTGGCATATGTGTATAACTAGAAATCAATGTATCTAGAAAAGCTAAAGTGAACTACAATTTGGAACGGAGGAGTACTATTGTTCCGATATACTGTCAAATGATGACAATGTTGTAAAAATTTATAGTTGTGATTCAGTGATTGTCACCTAGTGTGGCCAAATGATAATGTACAGTCAATCTGTCACAATTTGGCATCATAAAAACCTGCATCCATCCTTGTTCGTCATCTTCATCAATGCATAGGACATCGTCGGTTACTCAATTCCATTCCAGCATGCATAGGCAATAAGTGGATTCATTAAAAAAAAAAAAATAGGAGGAGGAGAAAACGTGAGCCTTGGCTGGCGCCGCCGAATTCCTCCTCCCTCTCCCCACTGCCGTCATGCCTCCACAAATTCCCAACCCCTACAAAATCTCCCCAAGCTGACACTGGTGCGGCAAATCAATGCAGAAGGCCCCCAATCCTCACCAGCCAACCTCGGCCCGGCCCAGTCCGGAGAGGGCAGGGCGCCGCGCCGCCGGCCACCGTACCGGTGGTGGAAGGCGCCATCTCGGCACAGGGCAGCGCCGCCTGCCATCTCGGCACAGGCTGCTGACCGGAGGCATGACGAGGAAGGGCGCCACATGCGCGTCAGCGTGTCTCCGACGGGGTGCCGCCAGCCCCCGTGCGCCCGTGCCTGTGGAAGCGGCTGCTGGTCGGAGCCAGGCAGGCAGGCATGTTGCTGCAGGTCTGTGACTAATGTGGAGATGACAAATCAATCTCCTCAGCACACGAAAAGCTCCCTGCCCAAATCAAACTTCTGCACTCTCAACGATGCTCGATGCATTCCAAACTGAAAGTCCACCAATGTCTACACCGAAGAACACAGGTATGGTGAAGTTAGCTTGGCCTAAGTGTGAACTGACTGAGTCATATCACAATATGAACACTATTCTTTTTTTAAACGCAATGGCGGGAGCTCTGCTTTCAATTAAGATAGGAAAGAGAGTCTATTTACAGAAATTTAGGGACCCTCATTGGGGTCGCCGAAAGGGGAGAGAAAGACGGGGCTACAGAACACAATTACACTCTCCAAGTGTGCGCTCTCCTCAATTGAAGAATGTCCTCCCCGGCTCTCAAGGCCACCCAAGTGGTGTCTCGAAGGTGTTTGAGAAAAATCCTTATGTTCCTCTCTTTCCACACGTTCCACACCGTGTAGATGACCACACCATTGAAACGCCTCCTGTCACTCTTAGGTATTTTTGCTTGGGTCTCCTCCCACCATGAGATGAAATGAGTGGGGTCCCGATCCGGTAGGACTATGTTCGCATCGAAGTGCTCCCACGCAGGACTTGAGTCCATACCGCTTCCGGTGAACGGACACGCCGGGAACAAGTGCGGGCAAGTCTCCGGCGGTCCATTGCACAAAGCGCAGTGGTCTTGATGTGGCCACCCTCTCTTTTGTAGATTATCTGCCGTAGGGATCTTCTCACGTGCCATGATCCGGGCAAACACTTTGCACTTGTTCTCAGCGCTTTCCATATGAGGTCACCTTTGAAGGCTCTATAGGAACCACTAAATTGGATCCTATATGCCGATCGGGTGGAAATAACATCCATTTGTTGTCCATTTCCAAATGATGGAGTCAGGGTGCCCGGGGTTAAATGAACTTGCTTTGCACTCGACCCATATTGAAACAAACTCCTCCAGTTGTGTTGATGTTGTGATCCGCCCTCTTAGCGCCTTGATCCATGCATTCTCGCGCAGCTCCCGATGGACAGTTCTTTTCTTAAGCCCGACCAATTTGAAGAGGCCGGGCGCAAGAAACTTGGGTGTCTCGCCATCTAGCCACCGTCATGCCGTAAGCGCCCCTGTGGCCATCCCCGATGGTGACTATGGTAGATGCGTTGAATAAAGCCCGATCAAGGTCATTGCGGGGGTATCTCCATCCCACCCATGGCTTGTTTGTGTCCACCCATTCTTGCCAAAGCCATCTCAAGCGCAAGGCTCTGGCTGAACTTGTCGAGGTCCCGAACGCCGAGTCCCCCAAGTTCCTTTGGCCCTAGCCACCGTCGGCCAATTTACAAGGCAATGTCCTCCATTGGCGTTGTCTTCTCCTTTCAAAAAAAAGACCTTCTTATCTTGTCAACACTTTTGCGAGCCCAGCCGATAATGGGAACACCGTTAAGTGATAAGTGGGCATCGCCGAGAGGACCGATAAGACCAAGGTGAGGCGCCCGCTCTATTTAGCCATTTTCCTTTCCATCCGGCGCCTCTCGTCCACCCGGCCGATGAGAGGTTGGGCGTGAACCTTGCGTAAAGCGCGCGTGTGAAGTTGGAGACCAAGGTACCGGCCGGAAACGCCCCCGACCCCGCAAAGGGTGCTAGAACATGGTCGAGGTCTATGCCGTCACATCCGACGGGTGGGCGAACTTTTTCAATTGATGTGGAGACCTCGAGATGTTACCAAACGCCCGGAGGGGCGACCTTTACCGCCTCAATGTCTTCTTTTTGGGGTTTATGAAGATTGCCGCGTCATCCACGCATACAAGGAGGTTCTCCATCCATCCGGCGGCAAAGGAGGAAGCGGGGAGAGGGCACCGCTTTGCGTTGCTAGCTCCAAAGATTCGCTGTAGGGGGTCCATGGCAAGAATGAAGAGCATCGGAGATAAAGGGGTCACCTTGGCGAACTCCCTAGCATGGTGAAAACTGTCTCCATGTCTCGCCATTGAAGCACTTCTCGAACTCGGCGAAAACAATATGGACACCCATTCACACCATCGTGCACCGGCCGAGCCGCGTAGGACCTCTAGCGTATAGCTCCAATTTACCGTGTCGAAAGCCTTGTGGATGTCAAGCTTCATGAAAAGCGCCGGCGTCTTATCTCTATGCATTTTCCTCACCGTGGCTTGCACACATAGGAAGTTGTCATGTATGCTCCTTTCTTTATGAATGCGCTTTGGCAATTGGAGACCAAGGAGTTGAGCTGAGGCGCTAATCTGTTGGCCGAGTTTTGCAAAAATTTAGCGAAGCTATGCATGAGACTGATTGGCCTGTAACTGTGATTTGCTTGGGCGTCAGACTTTTTTGGAAGCAATACAATGTTTGCCGAGTTCATCAATTCGAGGCCTTGGGCGTTCAAATTGAACAGGAAGGCTATTGATGGCCGCCGAGAGGTCATCTTTGATCGCCTCCCAACAAGCCTTATAAAGGCCCCCCCGTGAAGCCGTCCGGTCCCCGGTGCTTTCTCGGATGCCATCGTGGATATGGTTTGCGGATTTCCTCTTGAGTAAAAGGCAGCTCTAGGTGTTGCAGGTTCCTTGGCGCGGCCGAGCCCCTGCCAATTGAAGGACATCGTTCTAGCTGTAGCGCTGCCCAAATGCTCTCTAAAATAGTCCTCAGCCACCTTCTCTTTCTCTTCCTGCGAATAGACCATCCGGCCTCCTGTGTGGAGACAGTGGATATAGTTCTTCCGCCGTCGAGCATTTGCCTTCATGTGAAAAAGTTTTGTGTTGGCGTCCCCGCTGCGGATGTAGGTGAGTCTAGATCTTTGTCTTATCCGCGCCTTTTCGATGACTGCCAGTCCGTCTGCTGCGAGCTTTTAAACGCTTCCTAAGCTCCAACTCCTGGGCGGATAAAGGCCTTGATTCTTGCGCCATTTCCAGCTGCAGGAGGACCTCTTTGGTGATGGCTAGTTGCAACCTCGTGTTTCCTATTTTTCCCTGCGCCATTTCTTGAGGCCTTTTGCCAATCTAGCCATTTTGATGTGCAGCCTTTTGATGGGGAGCGTGGTAGTCACTGGCTTTTCCCATTCTGCTTTCACCAGCTCTTGGAAACCGTCCATCTTAGTCCAAAAGTTCTCGAAGCGGAAGAACTTGGTGTTGAAATGGTCGAGTGCACCAATATGAACACTATTCCCTAGTGATGATAATAGATGATTAGTGATTAGACTAATCCTGCTCTATTTGTAGTCTATCGGTCATGGGCATTCCTGCTGGTTCACTTGTGGAGCATAATGTTATGTACCACTGAGCAATATTCAGTTCGCTGGGATCTGAAATGCTAAGGATATTATTTTGCTCGTAGAATTGAATGCAGAAATTATGTACACGTGCTACATTATTGAAATGTTATGATCAAATAGATTTATCAGTGCACAAAAGCAAAAGATATCCATAGGTTATTCAAAGTACACTTTCTATGATTTAGCATTACAATTCAGTATATATGAAGGCAGCATATCTGCAACGCCCACCAGCTTTCTTTGCAGAATTCGTTCAGGCTTCAGTAAACTGTTGACCAGGATGTAATGTGTTATCTCAGTGGGAATTGTGGGATTTTTCTTGTTACAGAGAAAAAAAAATACAGGTGTGGAGTTGAATCACCACTTAAATTCCTGTAAAATTTGTTGTGTAGGCATCTGGAATAGCTGCACTTGATGTGAGAAAGATTCAAAGATGCTGGTCTCTGCACAGTGGAATCTGTAGCATACCCTCCGAGGATAGACCTTTGCAAATTACAGGGATTAGTAAAGCTAAAGTCGACAAGATAATTGAAGCAGGTTAGTAACTGTTTGCTTCTGTTTTAGAGCACACTACCGCTATTTTATGAAAATAAAATTTGCGCTTAAATCATTAAGTTCATAAGCATCAGGCAGCTTCCAAGTTGGTTCCACTCGGATTTAATAATGCTAGCCAACTTCATGTGCAGATGCTTGAGATCGTCTGTTATGACCGGCAACACGTATCAACGGCGTAGAGCCGATCGTGGCTAAGTGCCACCGGTCATTAGATGGGCTAAAGGCCCCAAACTATAATTATCTATTTAATTAAGGAGTTATTAGCGAATTGGCTTGTAGTCCAATGGTAGTACGGTCCAGGTGGGGCCGCTACCCACCGGGGTTCAAATCCTGGTGCTCGCATCTTTTCTTGGGATTTTCCCAGGATTTCACCGGCGTTGTGCATTAAGTGGTAGCGGCGTTCCGACGTCGGCGACGGCGCCTATGGTGACTTCGAGAATCTCCAGATCTGTCGGTACGCCCAGTCCTTCTGGAGGTGCTCATAGGGGTAGGGTTTGCGTCACGTGTGTTCATAGGGGTGAGTGTGCGTGCGTGTTGTGAGTGTCTGCGTTGTACTCAAGTGTAATTCTCAAAAAAAAAAATTAAGGAGTTATTATTATTATTATTAGAGTCTCCGGACTATAAATATGTAATCACCCCAAGGGGGAATATTAAGCGAAAACATATTATTGTTTTCGGCTTCCTCGAGGAGCCGGGATTCTACCCTAGCCACCTCCTCTTCCTGCTCCCGCACGCACAGCAGCAGCCACGGCGCCGCTGTCAGTATTCCATACGCTCTTCGCGCCCTCAATCTCCCACTCCTACAATCTACGCACAATCCGGGAAGGGTTAGGAATCCTAACAGCTTGCGCCGCCATCCGTAGTGCACATGACCGACGACGCCGCCCTGCTCCTACCATGGCCGGTGCCCAGCGCCGGTTCTACAAGTTGAAGTTTCCAACTTCACGGCGGCACCGTCGACCCCTTAATTGGTTAAACCATTGTGAACAATTTTTCGAGGGCAGCGCACCTTGGCGACGGTCGGATATGGGTCGGCGTCGTACCACCTTCGCGGGGGCCGCACGGGCGTGGTACTACGCCTTGGGCGCAACAAGGGCATGCCTCCATGGGAGCACTTCCGCGACCTCTGCCGGCTCCGATTCGGGCGCCCACGGCACGTGTCTGGCGGAGCTCGCCCGCCTGCCGTTCACGTCGGCGGTCGGGGAGTACTCGGGCGCCAACACCGTCTTTGTGCCACCGGGATGACGACCTCGGCCCCCCGGCGCAGGCACGCCTGTTCGTCGGCGGCCTTCCGGAACACACCGGGTGGACGTGGAGATGCGGCATCCCCCGGATCTTCAGACGGCGATGTACTACGCCCGGGCTTTTGAGCGCCGAGCCAACGCGTACCAGGCGCTCCACGCGCCTCCTTCCACAGCGGCGCGCGGCCGCCGTCCTGGCCGGCATGGCAGCCAGCGCCCAAGACGCCGGGCTCCGGCGCCGGCGGTTCGGCGGCGTCGGCCAATCCCCGAGCCTCGGCACCGTCCCATTTCCATCGCTGTCGCCGGCCGAGCAATGGGAGCGCCGCCGCCAAGGGCTGTGTTTCAACTGCGTTGAGCCCTATGTACGGGGCCACGTCCGCCGGCGGCTGTTCTACCTCCTCAACGACAACTACATCGACGACGACAGATACCGGCGAGGTCGCGGTCGCGCCGTCTTCACCTAGGACGCCGCGCCGAGGAGGCGGCCGGCGGCGAGCCCACCGCCGGGGATGAGCACCGCCCGGGTATCCCTCTATGCTCGCGGGCATTCGTGCGGACAAGCGCCATGCTGCGCCCCGTCTCCGTCAAGGCGACCGCCGGCTCGCCCTCCCCGGACACCGGCTCGGCGGCAAACTTCATCGGATCGCCGCCGCTGTGCCCCTCCGGCACCCCACCGCCCCGGCCAGCTGACTGCGTGTTCAAGTGGCCATTGGGGATGAGCTGCGGTGCTCCGGTGTGGCTCGTGATGTTCCCCGACCATCCACGATGAGGCCTTCGCCCGTCACTTGCTTCGCCTGCGGTTGGGCGCCTTCGGCGTCATCTTGGGCTACGGCGAGGCCTTCGCCGTCACTTGCCCGACCTGCGGTTGGGCGCCTTCGGCGTCATCTTGGGCTACGACTTCCCGCGGACCCTCGGCCAATCCTTTGGGACCTTGAGAACCGTAGTCTATTTCGGGCTGGTCTTCGACGAGCGCGACTTCCCCCAGCGGCCCTCGACCACGGATCCACCTCCTTCCCGGCACGGCGCGGTGGCGGTGCGGCCCGTACCGCTTACCCGCGGCTCGGAAAAGGGCGAGCTCGGCGGCGGTGTGCTGCCATCTTTGGAACAAAGGCGTCATCCGCCCCCAAGACCTCTCCGTTCTCGCTCGGTCGGTGCTGCTGGTCCTGCAAAGCGGACAAGTCACGGAGGTTACGCATCGGCGCCGCGCACTCAACGTGGTCACCTCCAAGGATAAGTTCCCTATTCCGGTGGTGGATGAGCTCTTGGATGAGCTCCATGGCGCATCTTCTTCTCCAAGCTCGACCTCCGTTCCGGCTACCACCAAGTGCGGATGCACCCCGATATCTTGAAGACGGCGTTCCGCGCGCGAGGGCCACTACGAGTTCCTCGTCATGCGTTTGGGCTGTCCAACGCCCGGCGACTTTTCGGGCACTCATGAGCGGCGTCCCCGCGACCGTTTCTTAGTAGGTTTGTGCGGTGTTATTCGATGATATCTTGATCTCTGATTACACCGTGGGCCAAGCACTTGCGGCCGCGTCGCCTTGGTCCTCAAGGCGCCGCGACCACCACCTACACCGGGCGCTCCAAGTCCGCCCGGGACCGTCCGTCGGTGGCCTACCGGCCATGTGATCTCGGCGGCGGTCGCCATGGATCTCGACAAGGTGGCGGCTGTCGGCGTGTGGCCCGTGCGCCCGGCCGGCACGCGCGCCCTACGGCTGTCGGCCTTGCGGGTTACTACGCAAATCGTCAAGGACCGTCGTCCACGCTCCCCCGACGACTCCTCGACGCAACGCCTTCACGTGGATCTTGCGCGGGGGCGAGGGCACCTTCACCGCACTCAAGGCCGCCCTCACCACGGGACCATCCGTCACGTCGCGACGCCGACATTAACGTCCGGTTGCTGCCGCCCGCAGCGGCTGCGGTGGCCATCTTCGGGCCGTCGTTCGCCTTCATCGATGAGGTGCGTCGGGCCACCTCAGAGCCCGACGCGTCCTCCTCTAGGAGGCGGTTGCAGCCGACGAGTTGGCCGCTCCATGGTGGGTGGAGGGCGCTGCTCGCTTGCCACGCCTATGTTCCCGGATGTGGGGTACTTTGCGTCACCAGCGCTGCTCCTTGCCCACGCGGGCACGAGGGCACCCGTGAAGACCCTCCACCGCTTATGAGCGGAGTTCCATATCCCCGGCGACCGCACCTTGGTTTGCGGACTTGTGTAGCGGCTGCGTGACGTGTCGGCGCAACAAGACGGGCGGCCATCTTGCCGCCGCCGGCTGCTACAACCACTAGGTGTGGTCCGACATCTCCATGGACTTCATCGAGGGGCTGCCCAAGGTCGGCGACAAGTCTGTCATCCTTACCGTCGTCGACCGTTTCTCCAAGTACACGCACTTCATCCCGTTGGGCCACCCGTACCGCGGCGACCGGTGGCCCGCGCCTTATTCGATGGCATCGTGCGCCTGCACGGGTTTCCGACCTCCATCGTTAGCGATCGGGGCCCTGTCTTCACCGACCACGCCCGGGCGCGACCTCTTCAAGATGGCGGTGTCGAGCTGCACATGAGCACACCTGGCCTTCCGCCCTCGACGGACGGTCAATCGGAGGTGGTCAACAAGGTGATCGCCATGTACCTCCGCTGTGTCACTGGCGACCGCCCTCGCGCTTGGGTGGATTGGCTATCCTGGGCGGAGTATTGCTACAATACGTCCTACCACTCCACCCTGCATGCCACTCCGTTCGAGGTGGTCTCACGGCAGGCCCCCCCCATCATCTTTGCCGTTTCGCCCGGATTCGGCTTGCACGGAGGCAGCGGCGGCGCTTCTCCGGGACCGTGATGAGATTTTGGCGGAGGCACGGCAGCGCCTCATCCAGGCGCAGCAATTGGCCAAGAAGTACTACGACGCCCACCACCATGATGTGGAATTTCAGGTGGGCGCATGGGTCTGGCTCCGTCTCCTTCACCGCACGGCGCAGTCCTTGGATCCTCGCGCGAAGCACAAGCTTGGACCTCGGTAGGCTGGCCCGTTCAAGGTCCTCGAGCGGATCAGCAGCGTGGCCTACCGCTTGGAGCTGCCGGTCGGCGCTCGGCTCCACAATGTCTTCCATGTCAGCCCGCTCAAAGAGCACAAAGGCGACGTGCCCGGCTTCTTGCGGTGCTCTTCCGGCCACCCAGATGGCCGCATTCTTCCGGCTCCTCAGAAGGCTCTTCAAGCTGTCCAGCGCCGCGGGATTTGGCACGTATCAACGGCGTAGAGCCGATCGTGGCTAAGCACCACCAGTCATTAGATGGGCTAAAGGCCCCAAACTATAATTATCTATTTATTTAAGGAGTTATTATTATTATTAGAGTCTCCGGACTATAAATATGTAATCACCCAAGGGGGAATATTAAGCGAAAACATATTATTGTTTCCGGCTTCCTCAGGGAGCCGGGATTCTACCCTAGCCGCCTCCTCTTCCTGCTCCCGCGCGCACAGCAGCAGCCACGGCGCCGCCACGCCGTATTCCATACGCTCTTCGCCCTAAACCCTCAATCTCCCACTCCTACAATCTATGCACAATCCGGGGAAGGGTTAAGAATCCTAACACCGTCCAGCTTACAACTGGATCTAGAGAGCTTGATCAAATTTTAGACAGCAATTTATTGGTGCCTGTTGTTGATCTTTAACTTGCTTAATGCATAATTGTGGTATACGAATAATAGCAAAACAGTGTAACTTGTGTTTTCAATCTTTAACAGGTGGAATAGAAATAGGATCTATTACAGAAATCTATGGTGAATTTTGCTCCAGGAAGACTCTTGTGTCACACTGTCTGTGTCACATGTCAGGTATTGGACTGAAAGACTAATTCTAAAAACATTACTTATTTACTACTTCCTCCGTTCCAAATTGTAGTTCACTTTGGCTTTTCTAGATACATTGATTTTGCTATGCACCTAGTTATACACTATGTCTAGATACATAGTAAAAGAAATGAATCTAGAAAAGCCAAAGTGAACTACAATTTGAAACGGAGGGAGTATTATTGTTCTTTAATTGTCAAAGAAGATTAATTTGCATTCAGGTTTGGCTTGAATGGTGCTGATATACTAGATAATGTGGCTTATGCCAGAGCATACAACACTGATCATCAATCAAGACCTTTGCTAGAAGCAACTTCCATGATGGTAGAGGCCAGGTGAGCTCCTCCATTTGTTGTTGTCGGCCTCTATGCGAACTAGTGAGTTATATGATCTATCGGTTAGAAAAGGAGAAATTGCTAAAAATATAGTACCTGAAATTTAAGGAAGTATGTGAGTCCACTTGCCACCTAGTTTCTCTTGGTGTTTGGAAGGTGCTGTAATAATAAAGTTAGGACAAATGTTCAAGTAGAATCGATGGTCGGGCAAGAAAGGGTATGAATTTTTTTTTCGAGATCACGCCCTTCGGTAGCGTTTTTCATTAAGCGAAAACATAAAACAAAGTGACAAGAGTCTTAGATGGTAACCTAGGTTACCATCCGAAACCTACCAACCACTTTGGATTAAGTCCTAGGATTACATTGTAACAAATATGCGACCGGTTCTTTGCGTGGATAGAGCGGAAGCACACGGCGCTTAGCTCCTCCTCCAAACCGGTAAGGTTGAGGTCCAACATGGTGACATCGAAACCTCCTCCCGGCAGCTTATTCAGCGCTCGCTTGCGCCTTGTCATGTCCCCCCTTGAAAGCCGCATTGAATTGGGCCACAATGTCGGCCCGTGCGGCGTCTTCCTCCAAACTCCGAGCTTCGCGGCGGAGGAACCTTTGCGCCCGCAACATCGCGTTGGGCTCCCGGGGCTTGGCCGCAAGACGGCCCGCTGCGCCGTAGCGAAACCGGAGTTTTGGCACGCCTTACCGCCCCCAGGCGCTTCCGAGGGGGGGTGCGATTGGCAAGCGGACATCCGCCACCCGGCGAATCCTGCACCGAGCAGGGCGACCTCGTCCAGCGGCACGCGAGCGGCGGCGGCGGGCGGAGGCGACAACCGAAGCTGCGTCGGCGGTGCGGCGTCGTCCGTGGTGGCTGCGGCGCGGTGGTAGCAGGTGGGGGGTGTCGGTTCCCCGCCCGAGGTGACCTCACCGCCCCGTAAGGCGCATCGGCATCCGTGAAGGTAAGCTGCACCACCCGAGCGGCGAGGGGGGATCGACCGGCCGACCGGGTCCTCCGGGCACAAGGGCGTGCGGCGAAGGAGGCCATAAGCTCATCGAGCATCGGGTCAACCCATATCACGGGGTCTACACCTTCGCCCGATAGAAGCGCTAGTGGGTCCCGGTGGCACCGCCAAAGATCAAAAGTTGGCCACCTTGGATATCGTGCGCTGCGCGCCGGCGGCGGCGGCGCGCTTTGTGGACGCTACCAGGCCCCAAAGCGGCGGCACGGGAGGAGCCGCAACTTCCTTTGTTCTTGGCCCGTTGAGGACGGGCGACGCGGTGAGCGGTCATGCTTACTCTTTTGGCGCCGCGATCACGCCGCACTTCCCAGCCCGATGGCCGGGCCCGACAACGAAGACAACGCGGGGCGGGAGTGGCATTGAGCGGCGATGTGGTCACACGCCCGCACGGTTGAAGCGAGAGGCCCACCAACTCCGGTGGGGCGGGGCGTCGACGTCTTAGCGGTGCACCTGTCGAAACGCTGATGACGACGACGAACGACGGTACGAAAACCATCGTCGTCGACATCGGTCCGTGGGGCGTGACTCGGGGCCCTAGCGCCGATGCGCTGGATCCTTGGCGCGCCGTAGACCAAGGCGATGCCACGCGGGCACCCGCCGTGCAGCTCCAGCCGTGCCGCACTGCGACGATGACGCCGCCTCCTCCTAGCGAGAGCAAGGCGCGCCCTCCGCCTCTGCCGCCACTCCTATCGTGGAAGGAGGGCGGAAGAGCCTTTGCGGGCGGCGCAGTCTGACGGGACGGGTGGCGGCCGCTGGCGAAGCACGCCGTCAGCCGGGCGCGCCGGGGTCGGAGTCCGCCAACGATCCGGCGCCGAGCGCCCCACCAAGGCTTCGAGGGCGAATGGGGCAGCGTCGGGGAAAGGAATTTTGATGGCCTCGACGAAGGGCCACGACCGGCTCGCGATGATTCTGCGGGCGACGGACGACGGCGACCAGCTAAGTGCGTGCGTGCGAAGCAGTCCGACAAGGACGCAGAGGCGAGGACCACGAAGGCGTCCTCCGGCATCGCCCTCATTGATGGTGGCATCTCGACGCGGACCACGTCTTCCGGCAAGAACAAATGGCGCCCGGCTTGGGCATGGCCCCACGCTCGGGGCAGGCAAGCGGGTGCGCCGCCAGGCCGGACCGTCGCGGCGGATCCGTCCCCCGTCGCGGGGGCGCGCCACGGAGAGGTTGGGGGAGGGGACCGGCGGCGGGCGCCACGGAGCAGCATCCACCGCCAAGGGCCTACCCATAGGACCTCCATCCAAGCAAGACGCCGAGGTGGTGGCCGCCTCGGGGAGGCCGGTGGGCAGCTGCAGAGGCCGGGCGTCGATGCCGGCCGCCAAGGACGCCGGGGCAGTGGTGGCCGACGGAGCTGCGGACGCGTCCGGCGGGCTGGGGCACGAGCTCCACGGGAAACGCCATGGAGCGATGGATCGAGGCCGGGAGCTCGGATCCGAGGTCAATTGGGTGGGGGCGGATCGGGAAGGGAGATCGGGGGGGGTAGGTGCGCCGTCGCCGGCGCTTGGGGAGGAGGTGGGTCGGGGGGAACGGTTCCAACGGCTCCATAGAAAGGGTATGAATTCTCTCATCATCCTAGGAGCATGTTCTATTTGGAACCATCGTAACAGATGTGTGTTTGATGGGATTCAGCCTAGTCTTAATAGGATTTTAGTTGCTGTTAAGGACGAACTACACCTCTGAGTCTGGCGGAGCTCGAGGAGTTTCCCATCTCCTTGCTCTAGAACCAGCCAATGGGTGAGCTCTGCTCCTTCTAGTGGTCAAGGGTCAGTTCTTGTCTAGAGAGACGGTCTGTGTCTTGTGAGGTGTGTTGGGTGTGTTGGGTGCTGTATTGGGTTTCTTAACCCCTATATTTCTTCTTAGAAATTTTTACAATAATTAGGGACAAATTCGATGGTTCACATTGATCGAGCGATCGATCCGACGACAACGAAGGCATGAGGAAACGGGAGGAAACGGGTTGGAGGAAACAGGAGGAAAAATGATGTGTCTATGGTCGGGCCGGCGGGGAAAAAATTTTCCTCCCGCTTTCCTCCGCAAATGTGGGATTAAGACCAGATGTTAATTGCATTCTCGTAATTCTTTTTTGATTTAAGGGTAAAACGTAACTTCGTAAATGCAAACAAAGGTGTGCTCTAGATTATTCAACAATGCATCTCGACCGGCGTTCGTCGAGGTCGCTCAAATCGGCCGCACCCGACCCGGTACAAGGTGTTCTTCTACAGCAACTCGGCGACGTTCGTGGCGGCGCTCATCGTGATCCTCATGGTCCAGAGCCGGTTCCTGCTCAAGGGCCACACGCTGGAGGCGGCCATGATCCTATGTTCGGCCTGATCGGTGCGTACGCCGTAGGAAGCTGCAGGAAGGAGATGACCTCCATCTACGTGGTCGCCCTGGCCGGGATCGTCGTGGTCTACGTCGTCATCCACATCGTCCTCTTCATGTACGCTCGACCACACACAAGCCGGACAGCCACCCGTCGGACGACGAGGAGGAGCAGAAGCTGGAGAACCGTGCGCGTCCGCATTGAGCCCCATGACGTGGAGCCGACGACCTCGCTCTGCACCGGCGCCCCGCGCTGACAACGACGAACACGACGTACCGGCCTCAGCTGCAACCGGCCGCGATCGCGCCGTAATTTTTTCCTTGTCTACTGCCCTTAAAAAAAACAGAATTGATAAATTAACAAACATAATTGAGTAGCGCAATGGTTAGGCTCCAACAGTTTGAATCCTCAACACCAGTGATCAAATCCCCGTAGGGATCCTTTTTTTGTTTTTTTTTTTCTAAGGTTTGTAAGATTTGTTTGAATAGAGTTACTATTACTTGAAAAAAAAAGGTGGCGCCATGGGCCAGCACAGCTAGCTAGGCCTGGCTCAACCATCCAGGGACCCCGGACAAGTGACGAAGGATCAATAGTGTACAAGAGTAGAGAACAGATAAAGGGAAAGTGTATGGCTGGGTATTTAACTTGTGTTTGTCGTTCCTTGATAGGCGACGTGGGATTAAAAATTGTGGATTGTGATCTACGCTCTATTTTCGCATTTGGGCCGAAAGCAAAGCGAATTGGCCTAGGAAACCGATGTGGCCCAACCCATTTTCTCTCGGACCGTGGGAGCGCCGGGGTGCGGGCCGGCTCCCCGCTCCTCCATTGATGTTTAAAAAGCTCGGCGTTGGCCGAATAGCGAAAAAACTTCTGACTAATGCAGTGGTTAGGGCCCATTTCTATAAACCTTATGTCCCAGGTTCAAACCACAAAAGAATCTTTTTTTGTGTTTACATGTTTTTTTTTGGTTCTTTGTTCATATTTTCCTTTCTCTATTTTAATTTAATTTTTTCCATTTATACCTTTGTTTTAATTTAAATATATGGATAAGACCATAGCATTATACTTTTAAATAATTTGAACCATATGCAACTATGCATCCGTCACAACCATGAACATCTCTCACTTACACCATGATTACATGTGAGACTTGTTCATGGTTGTGAAGGATGTGCATCACCACAATCTTTAAATCATTTGAAAATTTTATGTCATGATCGTACACCAAAAAATGTGTGGTCCATACATGTTTTTAGATTTTTCTAGCTAGCATAGTGTTTTTATTCATTTTTCCTTCAATTTACTATAAAATAATCACAATAATAGGTAAAAATGTGTAGAAAATTGTATAAATGCACACAACATCATAGTTTGTCGCCATTACGATGCCAATAATTTTTCAAATAATTTGGAGAAAGTGATACTATGTATCCATCACAACCATGAACCTCTCACCGACTCACATAGCTCTATGTGAGGCATCTTCATGGTTGTGAAGGATGTGTATCACCACAATCTCTAAATTATTTGAAAATTTTATGTCATGATCGTACACCAAAATGAGTGGTCCATACAAGTTTTTAGATTTTTCTAGTTAGCATAGGGGGTTTTATTCATTTTTCCTTCAATTTACCATAAAATAATCACAATAATAGGTAAAATGTGCAGAAAATTGTATAAATCCACACAACATTATAGTTTGTCGCCATTACGATGCCAATAATTTTTCAAATGATTTGGATAAAGTGACATTAGGTATCCATCACAACCATAAACATCTCTCACTTAGTTTCATGGTTGCGAAGAATGTCATCACCATTGTCACATGACTATACCCTCCAGTTTGAGATTGTAGGTCGTTTAGTACATGATTGTCCATATCAAGGAGTCATTAATTAGGAGTAATTTTTTTATATTTGCCCCTATTAAATAAGACGACGGGTACACCTTACTAACTAACGTTGTCAAGGCCTACTGGTTGCAGGGACATGCCGTGATGCCAATTCCTTGGGTCGCTAGTTCAAATCCTAACTCATGCAGTTTTTTTTTTTTTTTCTCTTCGATGTTTTTGCATGGTGCGCATGCGTTTTTCGCTGGTTGCATTGCCTTACCAGGCCGCGGGATTTTTCGTTTCGTTGCCTGGACTCCACGGGATTTTTTCGTCCATGACTACAGGAGCGTTCATGCCTTCGGAGGAGTTGCTTACGTCGGCTCCTGAGTCCCCGGATCCGGATTCACGAGCGCGAAAGCAAAATAAAATGAATGAAAACGCGGCAAATATCCATCTGCAATGCGCCTCCACACCATGCAAAAATCCATTGCTAACAAAATGAAGCATTTTGATTCGTAACATCAATTCAAGGATAATCTGACATAGTCTACGTGGAGATAACACATGTTCAGTAGCTGTTGTTAATTCAATGCTAACATATAAGCATCTTGGAGCTCGCTATCTATGTAGTCATCTGGCTCGCCCCTCGCACTAGCCGACGGCCAGACACCATCACAGTGTCTCGCCCGCCGTGCCGCCGCCCTCGCACAATCATGAACGGGGGCTGTGTGGCCTACCTATTGAGATGGCTGTTGTGCTCCTTTGATACCTGCGTACCAATACACGGCAACAGTATAAGCAAATTAAGGGACTACTGCCAGCAACTAGTCATATAGTGCAATGCAGCAACCAAATTTTACAACTGACACATAAGAGAGCAAATGGAAACGCAGTGAAACCATCCTTCGTCTCACTGTGAGTCTCTCTTTGATCAACTGCATGTTTAAAAAAATTCAGGTCATCTTGCTTCCTAATTATTAACAGTTATATCAAACGTAAGTGAGAGGCAGCAACTACTACAGGTACAAAATGAGTTCATGTTTGCTCAGTTAACTGCATTTTGCAGTTAAGCATGCATCAAATTGGATGGTCATGCTGATGTCGAAGGGCTGTATGCTTCGGCCGCACATGTGGCAAACCTACTATCCTCAGAGCCATCTCATGGTACTATAGCTAACTTCAGGATCAAGGATTTATACACAATAATGTAGCAGTGAAACAAAGGAAAACATAAAAACAATGCAAATAGTATGTCAACTACTATGAGTACAGATTAAACCATAAAGTATGCCTTACCGACAAAGGATACGCCTGGGAAGAAAAATAGATAGCAGTACCTTAACAATTCGATTAGCAGCAGCATCAGCTAGCAGACCCCTGGTGTAGTTCAGCTTGAAAACGCAGGGCATCCCACACACCATCACTGGCAATGACAAGCCGTCCACCAGCATTGGACAACTGCGCATCGAACCTTAGATCAATTCATTTAGACTAGTGACCTTACGCAAAAATAATGTTGATCTTTATGACTGGTTTCCCTCTCTAACATGAAGAATCTTTTCCACCACTACACGGCGCCGGTGGGGCACGAGATCGGCGTGGGGGCAGAGAGGCCGCCGCGGCAGGTGACGCGTGGGCGGTCGGCAGCGGGAAAGAGGGCAGGGACACGGTAGGCGACGGCGAGGGCTGGGCGGCGAGGCGGAGGCGGCGGCGAGGTCCGCGGGGCAGGATGGGGTTCGGGGGCCGGGCGAGGGGGGCTGGGCGAGGCGGCGGCGAGGTACAACGCCGCGGGCAGGATGGGGTTCGGGGCCGACGGGCGATGGCTGGACGGGCGGCGGCGGCGGCGGGGCAGTCCGCGGGCGGGATGGGGTTCGGGGCCCGGCGGGCGAGGACCGGACGGCGAGGCGGCGGGGAGGGCTGGACGGGCGGGCGGGGCGGGGCGAGGTACGCGTCGCGGGCAGGATGTATAGCATCACGGGCGAGCAGGACAGGGTTCGGCTTCGGGGGCTTCGGGGTCGGGTCGTGGACGGAGAGGCGGTCTGTGTCTTGCGGGGGTGAGCGTGTGGGGATTTGCAAAATGACCAATATACCCTTTATGATAAAAAAATAGAAAACCAAGGAGGAAATGGGAGGAAATTCCAAGTATAGTAAAAGAGCTCATGTTCTTAATATAATGATACGCAGCTCTCCTATGTGTTCGAGAAAAAAAAAACAAATGTTCAGTAAGTGGCTATCAATAATTAAAGAAATTTCAAATATGATCCCCATGGGCACAAGCAAAGGATACTAAGCTGTGATCCCAAAGTGCATTACCTTCAGGAGCATATTGGAGTCTGGCTGTCCATGATATGTTTCTGTACATAAATCATCTGTGCTCCACTGATAATAGGGTAGCAAATGTGCTTTTTCTTACTAAAGCCTTTTATTCTTTCATAATTAGGATATGGCATAGGCACATTAGTTTTGCATTAGAGAAGACCTATGTGCTATTCGAACTGATCTCTTACAGAACATATTTGTTACATTTGCTTTAGAAGGAGGGTCCTAGTCAAGTGCACCAATGCGAAAGCATTTTTGTACGATAATGCTGAAGTTCCCCTTGAATTTCAATACTGGATAATATACACACCTTAAGTTTAAAAACCAGACAAAGTGCTTTCTTGATTGGTTTTGCTAATGTGGCAGTGGGGCCTGCCTCTTTCTCTGTCTCTTATATATATGAAAAACATAACCTCACTTCAAGTTGTAGAGTTCGACATGATCTATAACTTGATAGTTGATAACTTTTTAATTGAAGATATTTTAGAGGCATAAATATTTGTTTTTAAGTTACCAGGTTTTAAAAAATTCAATTTTTTGAATTTTTTTAAAGGACCCTAGATTTTTTTCTCTCTTTTGACGGCATAGGACTGTTGTGGTGGGGGGGAATCCACACAGTATTTTTTAATTAATAAAAGAGCAGGAGGGTTCTTACATACAGAAATTAACTGAAAGCATCAAGACAAACACAAATGGCATTTCTAACATCATCTCTAAAACGAACTGACTGAAGGAGACCTTGATTTTTAAAAATTGGTGAACCAAAGTGTTGGAGTAGGCGCGTCTTTGAAAATTTTTGTCATTGCACAATTTCCATAGTTCCCACACTGCAATTAAGGTAGCTTCAGTGAAGAATGGGAGGTTGCTGCTCAATCTAGCCTGGGTAAACCTGTCCTACAGTCATTTGCGAAGGGACAATCGAAGAAAAGGTTCTCTATGGTCCCGATTTCTCCTGTATTACACAAAACGCAGATGTCATTGTTCTGAATATTTAGATTACGTCGGTGCAGCATGGATTTGGTGTTCAGCCGGTCCACCAAAATGAGCCAGGCAAAGAACTTCACACGCGGTGTACATCTTGCCTTCCTGATGACCTTGAAAACCGGGTGGGCTTCAATGTTTTTGAATACCTTTTGTAAAAGCGTCGTGATGTATATTTGCTGCCCCATTTAGGTGCCCACTGATCTGAACTGAGCTCATCATAACGTTGGGCTTGCAATACGTCCTTCCCACCAAAATGAGCCCCCCAACTCTCGTGTAGCATGCAGAACTCGATTGGTATAGTCCAGATCTCGGATATTGAGTGGTCTACATTAAAGTTGTAGGTCCCAATATGTTCTACATATTTGTAGTTGATAATATTTTTAGAGCTCTGCAACACTAGATAAGCGATCAGGTCATTGGTAAGCTTCTAGAATGTGGCGACGACTGACCAATTTGTTTGCATAGTGGTGCTGCCGGCGACACGGGCAATGATGGAACGAGGTTGGCCGCAGAAGTGTTATGAACAGCACGGAAGCAAGTCCAGGTGGTAAGCAGGCTTCGTCTCCAATCGGTGTTGCATTGGCTCACGGTTGGTTTGTTCCATTGGATTCAGATTCCAGTCATTGCAGCGCACCTGCCATTATCTTTGTGCAAACTTTTCATCCATGCAGTATCTCCTTGTTGATTGTGCGCCTAGCTAGCTTCAAACCTCAGTCTCAAAGCTTGTGTGTGTTGCAATGCATCCAAGGATTCAGAGAAAGTGACCAGACTGGCCTCTTGACTTTGCCGTATCAAACTCTCAATCCAAGCACTTGGAGTAATCATAGCAGTAACTTGGTCACAAATGTCACTGACGACGAGCACGGCATCAGACTTGCATTGGTGCTCCACGATTTTTAACCACCACAGCTTCAGTACCGACCTCAACCTGCAAACCTGTGAGGGTGACGCATGCTGTGACGCACAGGCTAGAGTAGAGGTCATCCCAAGGTGCATTGCATGCATGTGATGGTACTGAAGGAGTGTATGTCCTAGGTCCTAGCAATAATTCCGACAAGGAACGTGTCGAAACGGCCTACCGTGTTCAATGTGGTTGCACCGAGGAAGAGGAAGGCACGGGTGTCCGAGGCTCTACATGACAATGCTTGGGTCAGGCACATTGTTGGGGCACGAACCATGCAGCTACTCGTGGAGTTCGGGGAACTTTGTGACCGTCTGGAGAGTTGCCTGGGGGGGCTTACGGAGGATCGTCAGTATTCAGCTGCGTCGGCATACGGGGCCATGTTTCTTGGGTCATCCCCAATCCTGGGAGCCAAGGGAATCTGGAAGACGTCGACTCCCCCACGCGTCAGGTTCTTCTTTTGGCTTGTCATGCATGGTCGTTGTTGGACGGGAGACCGGAGATTCCGTCATGGGTTACAATCCACGAACTCTTGTATCATGTGTGACCAAGCCCCGGAAACGATGGAGCACATCCTCTTGTGCTGTTATTTCTCAATAGAAGTTTGGGCTATTTGCTTGGCCAGACTGCACCTCGGCGACGTCGTCATGGTGGCCGAGAGACCTGTCATGGAGTGGTGGTTGGACTACCGCAAGCGCGTGCCATGGCCGTGGCGCCGGGGATCTGACTCCAAGTTCTTCCTACTTGGGTGGTCGCTATGGAAAGAACACAACGCACGCACCTTCAACGGGGTCACCAGGAACGCTGTTCAAATGGCAAACGAAGTGTTTGATGAAGCAAAGGTGTGGGCGCTGGCTGGTTACTCTCAGCTAGGAACCTTCTGTCAAGAGTCTAGTGTCTTGTCTCTCGGGAGCACAACTTGTAACGATGTAGTCCATGATAGTTCTTTGTGTTGGGGTTGGTGTAGTTGGTAACCAGCGGGTTAGCATTGTTTGTATCAAACTCTTTCTGCTTAATGATACGCGCCGTCGGCGTGATTTAAAAATGTGTCGAAACGGCGACCGAACCGTACGTGCCAGTTGGTAGCATGTGTACCACCCGAAGACTTGACTTGCTGTAGCAGTAGTGTGATGCCTCACAGCTGCGTGTGAACATACCAGACTTGAGAGATGGCCATCAGTACAGTGGTACCAACCCCAGCAACCACATTTATGTTGGTAATAAAGATATGTACGGTTAAAGATACTAGAAATGCATGAAAACAAATTTCTAGAGAGGAATAAGAAAGGATCCTCGAGTTAGAATGTGCTTACAAACAAGTCTTGCAAAGCCCATTCTTCTCTTCACCCCTGCAACCGTGTTTCCCACAGCACCCTGCCAGCCAGCGCGTGTGTTGTGTTGAGAGCTGAGGCGCTCCGATGGCTGAGCTGATGGCCACCATGGTTATCGGCCCTCTCGTGTCCATGGTGAAGGAGAAGGCCTCCAGCTACCTCCTGGACCAGTACAAGGTCATGGAGGGCATGGAGGAGCAGCACGAGACCCTCAAACGCAAGCTGCCGGCCATCATGGATGTCATTGCTGATGCCGAGGCAGGCAGCAGCCCACAGAGAAGGGGCCAAAGCTTGGCTCGAGGCGCTTCGGAAGGTGGCCTACCAGGCGAATGATGTCTTCGATGAGTTCAAGTATGAGGCACTCCGCCGTGAAGCCAAGAAGAAGGGGCACTACAAGAAGCTTGGGTTCGATGTGATAAAGCTCTTCCCTACTCACAACCGTGTTGTATTTCGTTACAGGATGGGCAACAAGCTCCGCATGATTCTTGCAGCACTTGAGGTCCTCATCACAGAGATGCACGCATTTAGGTTCAAATTCCGACCACAACCACAAATGCCTAAGGACTGGAGGCAGACGGATTCTGGCATCATTGACCCCCATGAAATTGCTAGCAGATCTAGAGGCAAAGAGAAGGAGGACGTTGTTAACAAATTGATTCGTGATCAAGCAAGCAATTCGCAGCTTATGGTCCTTCCCATCGTCGGAATGGGGGGGCTGGGTAAGACCACCTTAGCTCAGCTTGTGTACAATAACAGTGAAGTTAAGAAGCATTTTCAGTTGCAACTCTGGGTATGTGTCTCTGATAACTTTGAAGTTGATTTAGTAGCTAAAAGCATAGTTGAAGCAGCTGCAAAAGAGAACAACAGCAGTAATACAAGTGAAAAATCACCACTGGATAAACTTAAAGAAGCAGTGAGCGGGAAGAGGTACCTCCTCGTCTTGGATGATGTATGGAGTCGTGATGCCGATAAGTGGGGTAAGCTAAAATCTTGCTTAGAACATGGTGGCAGTGGCAGTGCAGTGCTGACAACAACTCGTGATCAAGAAGTTGCTAAATTAATGGGCACAACTCATCAACCCTATACTATCACAGGGTTACATGAAGACTCCATCGAGGAAATTATTGAGGCAAGAGCATTCAGTACATCAAACAAACGTGACACTAAGCTTGTTGGAATGGTTGATGATATAGCAAAAAAGATGTGCTGGATCTCCTTTTAGCTGCTACAGCAATGGGCTCTTTGCTTCATACAAAACCAGTGCCAAAGAATGGAAGGCTGTATTAAGCAAAAGCACCATTTGCGATGACGAGACTGGAATTTTACCAATACTCAAGCTTAGCTACAATGGGTTGCCATCGCACATGAGGCAGTGCTTTGCTTTCTGTGCTATTTTCCCCAAGGACTATGAGATAGATGTGGAAAAGCTAATCCAATTATGGATGGCCAATGGTTTCATTCCAGAGCAACATGGAGTTCATCTTGAAATCACTGGTAAACAGGTTTTCATGGATCTAGCCTCAAGGTCATTTTTTCAGGATGTTAAGGGAGTCCCTTTTGAATTCCAACACACAAAGGTTACTTGCAAGATTCACGACCTTATGCATGATGTTGCACAGTCATCTATGGGAGCAGAATGCGCTACCATAGTAACAGAGCTGAGTCAAAGTGAGAAATTTCCATATTCAGCTCGGCATTTGTTTCTATCTGTTAATAGACCAGAAACGATTCTGAATACTTCTATAGAGAAAGGATCTATGGCTGTCCAAACACTGATATGCGATGGAGATGCAAAAGAAGATATGAAGCATTTATCAAAATACAGATCTATCCGTGCATTAAGGATCAACCGAGGTTCATTCTTAAAACCAAAGTATTTGCATCACCTGAGGTATCTTGATCTCTCAAATAGTGATATCAAAGCACTTCCTGAAGAAATAAGCATTTTATATAATCTGCAAACACTGGACCTTTCATACTGCGACGAATTGAATCGACTTCCAAAACAAATGAAGTATATGACTGGCCTCCGTCACCTGTGTATTGATGGATGTGATGAGTTAAAGAGCATGCCTTTAGAGTTTGGACACCTGACTTCCCTACAGACCCTTACATGCTTTGTAGCAGGTAGTGGCTCGGGTTGCAGTAACGTGGGAGAGCTTCGTCAGTTAGAGCAGCTTGGTGGTCCACTAGAGCTAAGGCAGCTAGAAAATGTGACAGAGGCAGATGCGAAAGCAGCAGATCTTGGGAACAAGAAAGAACTAACCAGATTGACATTAAGATGGACAAAGGAAGAGGAACAAGATAGTGATAAGGAGGTGCTGGAGGATAATGATAAGGAGGTACTGGAGGCCCTCAAGCCTCATGATGGGCTGAAGGTTCTAGATATAAATGGCTATAGGGGTGGCACTTATCTAACATGGATGAATATGTTGCAGCAAATGGTGAAGCTTACACTATCAGATTGCAAGAATCTCAAGGAGCTTCCTCCCCTGTGGCAGTTACCAGCTCTACAGGTTCTTTGGTTGTGGGAATTGCAGAGTCTTAATTGCCTGTGCACTTGCAGCGGTGATGCACCTGTCACGCCATTTAAGGAACTGAAGGAGCTTTCATTGAGAAGCATGCCAAATTTTGAGACATGGTGGGTCAATGAGGTACAAGGGGAAGAGCCAATATTTCCTCAGCTTGAGAAGTTGTCAATCCGTTTTTGTGAAAGGTTGACTGCATTACCAAAAGCATCAATTATTAAGGAATCTTCAGGCAGAGTTATTAATACTGTGTGCCGCTCGGCATTTCCAGCGCTGAAGGAATTAACATTAGATGTTTTGCCAACCTTTCAGAGATGGGAGGCAGTCCAAGGAGGAGAGGTGACATTTCCTCGGCTTGAGAAGCTAGTAATTGATTCGTGCCCAGAGTTGACTAGTCTCCCTGCTGAAGCACCAAATCTAAGTGGATTGGAAATCTGGCATGGCAGACAACAAATGCTTGTACAGGTAGCAAGCTACATCATCAATGCTTCATTGTCCAGACTATGTGAATTGTGGATCCACCAAGGCAGTCAACAAATGCTCGTACAGGTAGCGAGCTACATCATCACTGCTTCGTCGTTGTCCAAACTGGACTTGTGGATCGATGACGACAGTGAAGCTACAAGGCTGGATGGCGACAGCTTGATTCAATTGGTGGATAGCGAGGAGAAACAGAATCACAATAAATCCCCTTCCCCTGTCACAGCTATGGAGTTACGTGGGAACGGGTGCAACGTTTTCTTCTCTCAGTCAAGTGCTCTGGCGCTTTGGGCATGTTTAGTGCAGCTTGAAGATTTGAGGATTTGGGACTGCGATGCTCTCGTCCACTGGCCAGAGGAAGTGTTCAAGAGCCTGGTATCCTTGAGGAGGTTCCAAATTTGGAAATGCAACAATCTTACAGGACGCAGGCACGCTTCTTCTGAGCAGTCTATGCCCGAACAGAGCAGTGTACAACTACCACGCCTGGAGTCTCTGGATATACAAAATTGTGCATGTTTGCTAGAGGTCCCCACCAGTGTACTACCAGCATCTCTCAAGTCATTACGTATCAGCGACTGTCCTAAGCTCGAGTCCATCGCATTCAGTAAGCAGCCAGATAGTAGTAGTACTATGTTGGCGAGTGCGCAAGGTGGCGCTGCAGCACAGGACGACAAATCAGCATTCATTCCAGGGTCAGGGTCCTGCAGCGACGCCACGGCATCCACACCAGTTTCTAAGCTCTCATCGTCAACCAAACATCACTTCCTTCCGTGTCTAGAATTTCTGCACATACTGAAATGCGATGACTTGTCTGAGGTTCTCCATCTTCCTCCGTCCATCAAGAATCTGGTAATCTGGGAGTGCAGCAATCTTCAACCTTTCAGGACAGCTTGATGCCATCCAAACATTACGTATTTACGGCTGCGGTAGCTTGAAATCACTGGAACCTTTCTTAGGAGACCTTGCAATGCTGGAAAAGCTCTGTCTTTGCAATTCTGGAAGCCTGGTGTTATCATTACCAAACGGGCCTCAAGCATACTCATGTCTCAGGCATCTTACTATCAAGTCTTGTCCTGGTATAAAAGTACTTCCCCAGAGCCTACAGCAACGACTGGGTGATCTCAAGGACGAAGACAAAGAACTAGATGCTCATTATTACCAAGGTAACCTTCAGTTTCTCTATCTTTTTAAGGAAATGTTAATAAGTTGTAAAAACAGCTACTTGACTTAACACATTCTATTAGTTACAAAATATATGCTGTGCCCCAGGGTAAAAAAAAAAAAAAAAGTCAATGGCTGCATTTCTATTATCTTCCTTCTGACTGCAAGTTGAAATCAAGTAGTTAGCCCAACTTTATTTAGTCAATATAACGTGACATCCCAAATTGTAGAAATTGCCTAGAATATATGGTCTGCGTATGTCAAGTTTGTTACAGAAAGTAAGGTATTGTTGACTTCGAAAAAATCATATGTACATTTTTTTTTTTTTTTTGTGAAAAAATATGATCTACAGTTAGAGCTTTTTAAAAAAATGTGTTTGAATCTGTTTTAGAACCTAAAGTTTTTACACCATATTTTCATCTGTTACTTGTTTCTCTTGATGAAAAAGAAGCAACTAAATACCTTAACATAAGTCCAATGATCTAACTCAAATGACTGATACCCAATTCAAATGGTTCTTAGGGTCTGAACAAAAATGTTTTAATTTGCATAGAGTGGACCATGGTCCATGGGCAGTAATAAGAGTGCAAAATAAAGTTTTGCCTGTTCTGTACAAGTTGATAGCTATTTTGCATATATATTTTTTATTCTTTATTTCCTTATACACAAACAATTTTGCATCTAGCTTTGCCTGTACTAAATAAAGTTTTATTGTTTTAATTTTTTGTTTTTCTTGCACCTTACACACAAGATAACAATTTTAATTTTGCATCTAGTATTTTTTTCTTTATTTCCTTTTATTGCATTTTATGAATTCTAGTATCATCTATAATCAGGGCCAAAGTCTTGGAAAGATTCTATCAAGACACAGTTTTTTGTGCTTGAAATATGCTATCATCAGTCAAGACCTTTGCTAGAAGTTGCTTCAATTCCGCGATGGTGGTGGGGACTAGGCAAGTTCATTCATCCATCCATCCATAGTTTGGACTCATTTCTCTAAAAAGATATGTGATCCAACATTGATACACTGAGGTTTGCTATCATCACTGTGATTTAGGCCCCATTATTATGTGTGTGGTAATAATAAGCAAATTTGGTGTGCCAAAAAGTTAAAACGACTTATAATTTAGAACAGAGGGAGTATTATTGAATAAAGCGGCTGACAACACTAAGTGTAGTAATTAATTAAAGAGTTTCTGATTCATAAACTGCATTGCTTTCAGGAGTAGGCATATCATAGTCCAACAATCCATCTTATTAATTTTAGTTACATTGTGTACATATTGTCTTGAATTGAAAACGTTTTTGCAACCAAATTACATAAAGGTAACTATTGATGCTGCTAGTTTATTTTGTTGCATGCTACTACGTGATTATCCAACTAGGTCGGTGTAGCAGCAGCATGTTGGTCATTCATATTATTTGATATACTCACACGCATTTGGCTCATTCTTCCAGTAGGTGCGCTATGTCAAGTAACCTGATGTCTCTTTACTCCTTTTTTCTGTTCAGTTCCTCATTGTCACAAATGTGTCGATGATGTGTACAAGGCTCAGTTTTTGCCAAGGAACAGGAGAGGAACAGATCTGTGAAGTAGCGAGCTCTCCAAGCCTAGCTGAAGCTGAAGGTTTCAGATATCTTTGAGGGTGTCACAGATGTGAAGACTGAAAGTGTCCTGTCTGCTATTAATTTGTATTCTCGGTCTCGCTGCCAGTCATCAGAGATGCTTAATACTGCTACTATGTTTTTCTCGATCACGTAAAAGTAATACTGCCACTATATGTTGTACAGCCACAATCCAATATGGCCTTCTTCCCCTACTTGTAAATTCTTATTATCATAGACTGCCATATACTATTGTTCCACATACCGTCAAATGATGACAATGTTGTAAAAATTAATAGTTGTGATTCAGTGCTTGTCAGCCTAGTGTGGCCAAATGATAATGTACAGTCAATCTGCCACAATTTGGCAACTTAAAAAAACATGCATCCATCCTTGTTCGTCATCTTTAACAATGTATAGGACATCGTCAGGTACTCTTTTTTTTGAGAAAAACCAGCTCTTGTATTACAACTCTTAATTGTCAACATTACAAATTGATGGAGAGGCAATACAAGTCAAAGTATCATGCATCCAAATATGATCTGATCTAGACAAGAACGCATGCCTAGCTATATCATGGGCTACAGTATTTGCCTCTCTCTTTACATGATGCAATTCAAAAAACAAAGTTGTCCCAACAAGGTCTTGAATATCATTTAAAATTGGTAAAATAGCTGGTCTAATATTGTCTTTGTTTCGCCATAAGGACTGCAACTCTAAACAATCCGTTTCCATTATAACCTTGGTGCATTTCATCTTAGACAATATAAGAGCTGCATCACGTGCTGCTGCATAAGCCTCGGCGGTGAGAGCATTTTGAATTAAATCATACCATTTGCCTTGAGCCACAAGTGGTTGGCCATTTTCATCATGAATGACTAGTCCGGTTGCACCTTGTTGATCCTTCACACTAAAAGTTGCATCAATGTTGATTTTGATGATACCTGCTGGAGGAGGCTCCCACTTAGTAATTTGTATATCATTTTGCTTTCCTTTGTAATCTCACCCGGTGCAATGAGATCAGATGATAACTCCTTGGCCCATCTACAAGCCTACAATAAATTCAATTTCGTTTCCCCATGTTGTCTTCTATTGTGAGCTGTCCACACAGCCCACATTCCACATAAAATAGGTCCACAATTTTGTTCAGGGCACAGAGATCTATTCAATAAGTCAAAGCACCATGTAGCAGGATGCAATTTTGGTAATTTGATATTGAATAATTCATAGAAAGATTGCCAGAACATGGTAGGAAAGGTACATCCCACTAAGGCATGATGAACAGTTTCATTTTCAGCACCGCAATCAGGACACGTACCTTGATCTTCTATATGCCTTTCCTTCAAAATTGCTTTAACGGCATAAAATTATGCATTACCTTCCACCAAAATACCTTCACTTTTGGAGGGATTTTAAGTTTCCAAAGTCTTTTCCAAAGCAGATTATCTTCAGCTACAGAGGAACTAGCAGCACTCATTTTGTTCATTTCCCACATGCGTCTTGAAGAGGCCATTAATCTATATGCAGATCTAACAGAGTATACTCCATTTTTCTCTGCACTCCATGCCCATATATCCTCATTTAATTTTTCCAAGCGGTATTTTTTGGATTTCCTTGGCATCACCCTCTAAAAATTTTGTGTCAACACTGCTCATTCAAGCATTGCCATCCGAGGTGAGAAGTTCTTGGACCTTCTCAACTTTTGCCCCAGGTCTTCTGTATAAAGGTTTGAAGCCTTGGTATCCCCAGGATCCATTGATCTGTCCAAACATTTGTGGAAGTACCATTGCCTATTAATTTGATCAAACCCTTCTCTAGCACTTGTCTACCCTTTAAAAATTGCTCGCCATGTATGAGAGCTATTACGTTTCCTTTTAGCTTCCAAAAAGATGTGTTGTGGTAATATTTGCCTTTGAGCATCCGGGCACTGAGAGTGAATTTGGCTTGGTCATAAGTCTCCAACCTTGCTTTCCTAACATTGATAAATTAAAAATATGCAAATCTCTAAATCCCATACCTCCAACCCTTTTCGCATGAGTTATTTCGACCATTTTCTCCAATGCATTTTTCTTGTGTCACCATCACCTCCCCACCAAGATCTTAGGGCTATTGTTGAAGTAATTTTTTGACAAGTAGTTTTTGATAATTCAAAGCAACTCATGGAATATGTTGGAATGGATTGGGCTACAGCCTTGATAAGCACTTCTCTTGCAGCTGAGCTCAAATTTATTTCACTCCATCCATTTACCAGGTTTTGAATTCTTGTTGTGAGTTTCAGAAAAGCTTCAGTTGTTGATCGTCCTACCGCTGTAGGTAAACCTAGATATTTTTCTTCAAGTGCTTCTTTTTGGATATTTAAAATTTGAGTAACTTCTCTTCTAGTATCCTCTGAACAATTCTTCTTGAAAAAAAAAACAGCAGACTTCAATCTATTAACAACTTGGCCTTTGAGCCTCTATTATAAATCTCAAGGATGTTATTTATTCTCTCTGCACCTCTTCCCTGAAGCTTGAGTGAATAAGATACAATCATCAGCAAAAAATAAATGAGAAATCCATGGTGTATGTATTCCAATCCTTATTCCTCTTGGCAGGTATAAAGGTCCAAAGTAGATTTTAATAAACATGACAATCCTTGACACATAAGAGAAAAAAGATATGGAGATATGGGGTCACCTTGTCTAATTCCTCTGGGAGGGGTTGAAATAAGGAGTAAGATGACCATTTACCTTCACAGAAAAAAACTCACTATTTGAACACACTTCATTACTAGAGAAACCCAGGCATCTGCAAAACCCAATTTAACCATAATGCTTCTCAAATAAGCCCATTCTACTCTGTCATATGCCTTCATCATGTCTAGCTTTATAGCACAAAGGCCTGTCTTACCCTTCTTTCTTTTAAGGTAATGGGTACATTCATAAGCCATTAGAACATTATCGGTTATTAACCTTCCAGGAACAAAGGCACTTTGTTCTTCAGAAATAATGTTATCCAAGAACTCCCTTAATCTGTTTGCTAAAACTTTAGAGCACATCTTGTAAAGGACATTACAAAGTGAGATCGGTCTAAATTGAGACATTTCTTTGGGATGTTTAACTTTTGGAATTAAAACAAGCACTGTTTTATTTACCTCACGTGGCATATCACCTCCTCGTAAGAAAGCAAGAACTGCTTGACATATATCATCCTTCAATAAAGACCAATGTTTTCGATAAAAACCAGCTGTGAAAACCATCAGGTCCTAGAGATTTATTAGGCTTCATCATGAATAGAGCCCTTTCTACTTCTTACGCACTAAAGGGCCTACAAAGCCTCCGGTTCATGTCTTCGGTTACTTTACGGGGCACAACCGACCACTTCATTTGGATGTAGGAAATCCTGTCTTTGAGAACAAACCGGTGTAATACCCAATGACAACATTTTCCAGGTCTTTTTTGTGATAACAAACAGTACCATCTTCTTTTTTGTAAGGAAACAATTCTATTTTGTCTTGCTCTATCCCTGCACCTAGCATGAAAATAAGAGGTATTTCTATCCCCCTTCGATAACCATTGTATTCGAGATCTCTGTCTGAACATAATTTCTTCTCGGGCTGATAATTCGGAAATTTTAGAAAGCAAGGTCTTTTCTTCATTTGTTATCCCTAGTGCCATGATCTCTTACAAACCTCTTCCAGCTCCTTTCTTAACTTATTGAGATTACCCCCATTGATCCAAAAAACCTCATAGCTCCAATGTTGTAAAGAAGTTTGCATATCTAGAAGGGAAGATCTTATACCTTCTAAATTTTTTGTATCACACTTCCAACTACTATCAATAAGATTCTCATAGGTTGGATCTCTTGACCACATATTCTCATATCTGAAAATACGGGGTATACTTCTTTGCTCTATCCTTGCTTCACTCACAATATCAATAAGAATAGCGAAATGATCTGATTCTGTTGTTTGAATATGGGTTACCTCTGTAAAAGGATATTGGTCCAAAAATTTTCCATTTGCCAAGCCCCTATCCAATCTTACTTTAACATTTCGTTCACCTTGCTGTCTATTGTCCCAAGTATATGGCAAACCATTAAAACCCAAGTCAAAAAGGCCACAATAATCCACAGCCTCCTTAAAATCATGCATTCTCCAATCCTCTCTCTCCCTTGTACTAAAATGTTCTTCTTCTGATAAGATCTCATTAAAATCTCCTGCACATAGCCAAGGGAGTCTACTAGTACTGTAGAGAAATCTTAATAAATGCCAAGATTCTTTCCTCCTATAGAGAAATCTTAATAAATGCCAAGATTCTTTCCTCCTATTCCTATTCGGTTGTCCATAGAAACCAGTGAATCTCCATCCTTGTACTCCAAAAATCATCGCAAATTATACATACATCAATATGATTCATACTTAAGAGTCTCCCGTCTTACCAGAATTCCTTTCCTCCACATTAAGACAAGACCACCACTCAAACCCTCAGAATTCACACCAATAGCATTCTCAAAGCCTAGTTTAAATCTCAAGTTCTCAGCCCTTTGTGCATCTATCTTTGTTTTAGGATAAAAATAATTTCTGGATGATGTTGCACTATCAGCACACGTAATTCATGAATCAAGGCAGGCTGAGCACAACCCCGACAATTGAGACATAAAATCCTCATTAAGTTCTCAGCAGACAGGCACTCACCACAGAATAAATTACTGATTTCTTGAAGCTACTCCAAAAGCTGATCGTTCTGTTACTCCAAATTGGACAACAAAACTCCCACCAAGGACGGGCAGATCCACTAGAGGGATCCCCTTAATCGCCCCGAGCAGTGAGTAAGTTGTCACAAATTGGGAACAGGAGTGGCACAGGTTTGTGCGTCGTGGACGAAAGAGTTGGGCGGGTTGATTTCCACTTGCCGCAGAACGACTGAGCAGACAGAGATGATTGCGTAGCGATGGCGGGCGGGCAGATGGCGGCAGGCGGTAGGGGAAACGTGAGCGGCGAAGATGGGCAAACAATGTTGGCAAGCAAATGGCGGTGGCTAAAAATAGAAGAGACAGGGAAATTGTGACAGTGGCGGGCGGAGCAGCGATGGTCGGCGGTGGGTGCTTAGCGGTGGCTAAAAATAGAGGAGATAGAGAAATTGTGACAGTGGCGGGCGGAGCAGTGATGGGTGGCCGGTGGGTGGCAACGACAGGCAGGGGAAGCACGAGGCGACACTAGGTCGCGGGAGGCGGCGGCGGGATGGACTCGACTCGCAAGATTAGGGAACTTGGGCAGCGACTGTTCCGGCGTCAAACTAAGACTACCGGAACAGGACGCATGCAGATTTAAAGAATGAAAACTGGTGTCGTTGGCAAGCAAAAAGAGGATGGATGGCTGACAAAAACGTAGCTAATCAAAGGTGGGTTGCTGGTGGATTACGAGCAGCCGGCCGGCGGCGTCGTAAGGAAGAAGATGACCTTTGACATCGTCAGGTACTCAATTCCATTCCATTTGACTTAATTCAATCAGAAGCAACAAACAGCTTTAAGCTATCAACATTTTTCCTGTTCAGCTAATAGCTTATTTAAATTATATTTCTGCTGTGGAGATACATTTAGACTTATAATTGTTCCATTTCTGTTTGAGATCCATAATTGTACTTTAAGCTCTGACAAAACTGTTAACTAACATCACGATTGTTCTGATAATAATTTTTTTTTCTAAATATCGCATCAGCACCATAAAGGCAAGGATACAACATAGTCAAAACTGATAGGACCAACCCTGGATCCAACTGCAGTATGTTACATACCATTGAAACGACAGCATCCACAGGAAAGATCATAGATACAATTGGATGAGCTCATCACTAACAACAGACGGTGTCAGAACACCGAGATCAGTTAGGAGAAGTGTAAGATATTGGGGAGGTGTGTAGTCTCTTGCAGATGTCTCCACTTCCACACCAGTGGGTACTGGGACTCCAAAATCAATTGGTCGGTGAGCTGGTGTCATGTCCTTTTGATCCAAGGGGTATAGCCGAGCAAACTGCAAAAGCAAAAAGACAGGCAACATTATCAGAGGATAATTGCATGCAGCAACATCATGTTAGAATGACAAATTGACAACCAAATAGTTAAAGGTTTTAACTTCCAAGGTCAACAAAATGAAATAAACTAATAACTGAAAATATTCTTAAAGGTTACTAACAAATTTCATATCATGCATTCAAGAAGAAACTTTTTGTATCTCATTACTAAATTCATTGCATTCCAAAAGGAACGATGGATATTAATATATAATTTAACCATACGAGTGAAGTAATGATGCAAAGCAATAACATGAGTGACACTTTGTATGTCACTACCAAATTCCTTAAATTTCAAAAGTAATGATGCAAAGCAATAACATGAGTGAAAGTACATTATCATAGCAACATTACCTTGTAACTTTCAGCTGCCACATAAACAGGTTTGTTCATACTATGAGCCACAAGAGCTATCTGATAAGTGCCCATCATATTGATTATTCCTCCGCTCTCAACAACCCCATCAGCACCAACAAATACCATGTCAACTTCATCCATGGAATAAGCAACAGCTGAATCAATTAGAACCTTAACAGGGATGCCTAATGCTGCAAGTTCATTTGACATTCTTAAACCAGTTCTGTCCGCCTGCCCTCTGCAGTTCAATAAAATATAAACAGACATTACACTTATTAGGGTTCAGAATGTGTTATTTGCACGTACTAACGGAGCAATAGATGGATGCATGTATGTTTCCCAAAAACAGCATTAAGTAAGAATGTAAAACTAAAAATCAAGATTCAAAACTGATTATAGATGACACAGGCCTTCCTTATAGATGACAGTTCCTCTCCTCTCATATTAACTCGGGGTGCATAAAAGTTCAATCCCCTATTCAAGTAGCAGGGAAATCCTAAGTCCTATGAAGTTCGGCAGTAACACACAGACACCTGCCTACATGTAACAGCTATAAAACCATATGTGAAGCAACTAGAAAAATATGGGATACTAAAATTTAACGTAATAGTTCAGACTTTCAGAAGTGATATGCATCATGATGAAAACTACACATCAGCTAATGATACAATATACAAAAAATACAAAAGAAATTTAATTTCAACCATTTTGATGCACTTTCATGCAATCAAGGTTTCAAATTTGACAACTATCGAGATGACCCAACCATCACCCAGGTGCCAAGGTGCAACAAGGCCCCAATGGGAGTTGGGTCTTCCCAGATCCTAAGGCACACCTTTGAAATATAGCACTAGATGCAATGTATGTGTAGAAGCTATCTGTGTAGAAACAGATTATCACATCTTGCAACTAAATCACTCTACCTGTGCATAGTACCGGAAGAGCTTGTGATTTGATGCAGCAAGCTTTAGAACTTCCAATACTACCCTGGAATACCCATGGACAAGTATAGTACACCCATCATAAATGAAATCCTGGCTAAGCATTGCAATTGTCTTGCGAGCCTGAAAAAACATCAATCACGAAGCATTAGTACGAAAGGCATAAATTCTTGTACAGAAACTAGATAAGAATTAGAAAGTTTTGGAGGTGGATAACCCAACCTTTAAAGATATCTCTCCAAATTTTTCTCCTCGCTCAATTAGGGCGTGACTTTGCTGCATCAAACTTCTCATGCTCCAGATGTGAGGTCCTCGTTACAAACCGCATGAACAAATCACAGGCAGCAGAAAGAGAAATGGATGTAGCGTCCCAGGACTGAAATACATAGGCATATTTTTAAGTGTCAATTCCCACAGCTAGAAAATACACGCGAAACTAAATCTAGAACCAGGAGCAGCACAATGAATGATATCTCATGCACATGGATAAATCAAAACTCCAACAATTATGATAAAATATGTTGGTAGAAGATATTAAGGAAGACAGTGCAAAAAACCAAGAGGTGACATTATGGTTCAGGAATGGATGTGCACACAACTCAGGCTTCTCATGATGGGGTCAGTAACCACTGAGTATAACGTCGTAGTATGAGGACTTTTTGTGTATCACAGTGATTAAAACAAACAAACGTTTGGCTTTCCAGACTGTCATTGAATCAACTATACAAAATCAGCCATTCAGAGCATGGTAGGTAATAAAGGTGAGACTATGCCACAAAAACCTAGAGGACAGAAGTGCCAATTAAGGTCTGAGTCACTTTTATGCAAACAAAATAGCGGTTTACTATCCTGCTTAACATGATCACAGCCAGCGTTGAATAACAGATAAGCCATCAACACAAAGGAAGCAAGAACATCTCAGTAAATCATGCAAATCACCAAACAATACACACCAACACCACGGAGCAGCCGCGCAGGTGAAATGAAACCGGGCGGGGGCTAATCAACCTTGAGCTTATCAGACGCCTTCTTGAGCTCGATCTCGAGCTCCATCATGGTGGTGGCCCTGCTGGACCGGATGACAGCGGCGAGCGCCCATGATGGCGGCCACGGCCTCTGCGGCCTCGGGGCTTGCGGCGCCAGAAGTTGAACTCCTCGATGACGCCGGCGGCCCGGGGACAACGGCGAGGGCGGCGGGTCGGCGGCCGCATCGGCGCCCGGAAGGTTGCGGCGGCGGCCGCCGCGTGGGCGAGCCAGTCGCTGGAGACGACCGCGTGGTGCTCCGCGCGCGTCTGGTAGTAGGCGGAGATGGGCGGCGGGATGGGGCTAGGGTTTTGGGAGGCGTCGGGCTCCATTGGAGCGGAGACCGCAGGTGGTGGAGAGGACGAAACGAAACGAGTGAAAAGTGAGGAGGTGTGGATCGGTGAGAGATCATCTCATCTCAGCCGTCCGTTTACGCTTAGCCGAGAATAGTGTCATTTTTCGTGTTGTGGAAAATTGTTGGCAATTTGGCCTTGGAAGTTCATTTTATTTGAATTGATATGACATTTATATACAGATAAAACAACAAAGGGCATTTGGTCTAGTGGTATGATTCTCGCTTAGGGTGCGAGAGGTCCCGAGTTCAATTCTCGGAATGCCCCCTTTTTGTATTTTTTTTTTTCAGTTTTTCTTCATGCTTGTGTGCTTTTGCTTCTTGTTTTCATTTTAATTTTAAATCCAGACCATTGCGTTTCCATCGGCTTCTGCAACAAATTGTTCTTTTTACTTTCTATATATATTTTTTCGTTCATCGAACATCACTTGACACTGACAGTACTCGATTTGATCTTCGGTGCGTGCGTTTGGTGGGGGATTCTATTTATCTTTTCTTAAAATAAAAAATAACTCCGCGAACTTTATTGATCGAGAGATATTACATCGTTCATTGTAAATTTAACAATAAGACTAGGGGCTCATTGTCCTATCTACAATTAAGTTTCAGCTGCATGCCTTGCCTAGCTAGCTCTTCGCTTCTCTACTGCAATGCTCGATGCAAATCATCTTAAACCCACTCCAAACCATATTTGCGAGCTTTATTGATTGAGAGATATTACATCATTCATCATAAATTTAAGAATATAAAACAAGGGGACACATCATGCTAGCTACAATTAAGTTTTGTCTACATGCCTTGCCTAGCCAGCTCATGTGTCCTCTTTGTTCGCTTGGAAATCATCTGAAATCCGCTCCAAACAATATTACACTCATCATACAAAGCAGCAGCTAAGTTTCCCGAGAATCTTTCATTTTCCATTGTTTCCACCACTTCCATGTAGGCATTGCAACCTGCATATTGCATAATATGCTAGCGGCAATCCTTTCTTCAATGCAAAAGCTTTCTGACCCGGATGTTATCGGCTCCGCTAAACTAATCGCCCCATCTTCGTGCTAATCGCCTCATGCTCTCTTTGTGTGTGGCAACCGTCGCCCGCCTCAGTCCTCCGCATTCTGACGAAAATTGTTCCACGATCCTCCATGTCACAACGCTCACGGCATGACATCGCTCTCTCCTCAAACCATGGATACATGCCCGTCCTTAGGCCTCGCCTCTCTTGACATGCTCCATGTCGCGCTCGTCGAGTTCCTCTCCTCCTAGAGACATGCCTGTCCTTAGGCCTCGCCTCTCTTGACATGCTCCACGCCGCGCTCGCCGAATTCCTCTCCTCCCGGAGCCCTACACGCCCGGCCCGACTGCGGCGATCTCCCTTGCCCTCGCCAACACCCATGGCGCATTTCGAGAGGGTGCTGCTGCGACCTCAGGCGTTGTCGCTCGGTGTTTTCAGCACCACGACACCATCTCGTCTCGCCCTTTATCACGTCTAGTTCCTCCAAGAATCTGACAAATGCGCAAGTCGGTGGCAGCTCATATCCTTAGTGACCCGTAATGCATGATTTACTCCATGATCTTTCACGTATGGTTTCATTAGAAGAATGTGCCTATATTAGTTCTTCTAGTTTTGAGGCTAATGAAATCCCAAAAACTATTTGTTACATATCTATTTTTATGCACGAGACTCCTATTCAGAATTTTGAGGAAGAGATGGGTAAACTGAAGGAAAGGGTAGACATTAAGAATTTGCGGAGTTTGATGATTTTTGGAGAATACAATAGGTTACACCTGGTCAATGTTTTAAAAGACACATTTAAGGAAATAGAAGGTCTTCGTGTTCTATCTATATTCATGAACTCCCATAGTTCCTTGCCAAACAACTTTTCAAAGCTTGTTCATCTTCGCTACTTAAAACTTAGTTCGCCTAATTATTACTTAGAAATGTCTTTCCCTAGCATAATATCCAGGTTTTTATCACTTGAAATTTTTAAACCTTAAACAATGGGAAACTTGTTGTTCTTTGTCTAGGGACATTAGCCACCTTGAAAATTTCACGCCATTTTGTTGCTTCAACATATTTTCGTTCCAATGTTCTTGAGGTGGGGAAAATGAAGTTTTACAAGAATTGAAAGAATTCCATGTCAAGAAAGAGAGAGTTGGTTTTGAGCTCAGAGAGTTGGGGAAACTAGAAGAGCTTGGAGGAGAGCTCAATATATATGGGCTTGAAAATGTGAGGACCAAGCAAGAAGCTAAAAGAGTCCAAACTGATGGCAAAGAAAAATTAGTTGAGTTGAGATTAGTTTGGAATGGATAGAAAGAGTCAACTGGAGATGATATCCTAGATAGTCTCCAACCACACTCTAATATTAGAAGACTTCACATAAATAAATCATGGTGGCTCCATTGGTCCTAGTTGGTTGTGCAACAACATCTTATACATGAAAAACTTGGAGACCCTACATCTAGAGAGCGTTTCATGGGCCAACCTTCCACCTATTGGGAAGATGTATCACCTAAGAAAGCTAAAGCTAATATCTCAAATTGGACCTGATTTCTTTGGTGGCACTACAGAAAAAGTTTCACAAACTTGAAGGAAGTTGAGTTTCATGATATGGCGAGAACTTGTGGAGTGGGTTGGGGAGCAAACTGTCATCTATTCTCAGGGCTTGAAAAAATCAGGTGCATTAATTGTCCCGAGCTCACAATGTTGTTGTTCTCAGATTGATCTATTTCTGCAGAAGACAACACCATATGGTTCCCTAGTCTTTGTGAACTACACATTAGTGACTGCCCGATATTATGCATTCCTCCCTTGCCTCACACTTTGAATGTATCCCATATTGAGACAGACTGCTTGTCTTATGATCGTACTATAAGTTGCACATTAGGAAGCCCTCTGAATTGATCTTCCACAATCTTGGTGACGTAAAAAGGTTGATAATTCGGGATGCATCACTCTTGTCATTTATGGATCTCCAAAGACTACATTCCCTAAGACATATAGACCTCAATAGATGTGAGGAAACATTTTTGAGAGAACTGGATGATGGTGTTGTGCTCCACACTATCCAATCTCTCCAACTCAAACAATTTTCACTTACCGTAAAAATCCTTGTCAAATTTATTCAAATGTTTCCCCGCTCTTTTCTCGTTTGGATGTGAGCGCATCATCGACATGAAGATCATGAGGATGTGGTACTGCAGTTTCCGCCCTCTAGCTCACTGAGAGATGTCCGCTTCTTTGGGTGTAAGAATCTTAATTCTTATCCTAATCTTATCCTGCCTGTGAAGGAAGAGGAAGGAAACGGATTCTCGGGCCTCTCATCGCCGAGTCCGTGATCATAAAGAAATGTGACAAGCTATTCTCTCGGTGGTCCATGGCGGGGCGTAGATCGCTCTCGAGAGGGTCATCTACCCTCTCACCCCTTGCCTCAAGAATCTTAGCCTTTGTGATGAGTAAAGCATGCTGCCGATATCTCTCGCCATGCGAATCTCACATCTCTTATCATGCCCGACTAGTTAATTGCAAGGATATCACGGTGGATGGGTTCGATCCTCGCATCACATTCAACCTCAAGCGTCGATTGTGTGCGATGAGAGAGATGGTGAGGCTGAGCACTATTCTCAGAAAGGGAGATCTATTTGCGCAAAGATGGCAAGGACAAAAAAAAATGCCCACCGGTTCCTTCCAACTCGTGTACCTTGTGGACAACATCTCTGCAAAGGCTTGTTGCTCCCATCCGCACTTTCGCCTCTCGGGCTCTCGGCTACCCTCCGGGCGTTACACTTCAGTTATGATTGGTGGACGAGAGAAGTTTACGGAAGAGCGGGGCGGGCGCTTCCACTCCTCACGTCTCTCCAAGAACTCTGGTCCCTCCCCGAAGGCTTGCATTGCATCGCCTTACTTCTCTCCGAGATTTAGATGTCGGGGGTCTCCAAAAATCAGATCGCTACCCAAGGAGGGCCTCCCCGATTCATCTGCTTGGCCTACGCATACTTGATTGCCGTCCCGAGATTTTTGAGGAATGCGAAATTAAGGGAATGAGGCCGGATATAAATACATATATGCCTTCCGCCTCCGCTGAAAGCTGAACCTCTGGCCCTCTCTGCTCTACATGCCTTTCACTGCACATCGATCTGCAGGTTAGTTCCAAATTACTAACTATGATTCCATGGACTATGCAAATTGAATTGTGATTTACGTTGACTAAATTGTGATTCATAATTTCATCTCTTCACATATATCCGAAGCCTATCATGCGGATGTGATATCTATGCAGTAAACCGCAAGGCTTATATATTTTTCTACTAATATTTGGTTCAATACCTTTTTGGTACAAATGACAGTTTATGCATGGATGTAGAACTGGGAGCATCTGGGAGGCTGTGTTTGAACAACTTAATCAGTTGCCAACAAAAGAACATGGAACCAATGTGATGCGAATTAGGCCATGGTAATTCTGTTTCCTTGAAAATCAATACTCTGATAACAACGTATCTCTGTATACTGGACTGTCAATTTTCATGCAAATTTATTATTAATTATTTATGTGTATTCTCAAATTATATCCATATTAATTAAGCTTGTACATTGATGTCCAAGGTACTTGGATCAGCACTCACAGTACTGTCGGCAGACAATACTGTTAAGCTCATATCTTACACCAGGTATGGATTCAGCTGGAATGAGGTTTGGTTTTGACCCGCCCCTTCCCTCCTTTCCTCTTGTTTTCATTAACATAGAAACTGGTGCTCAAAGGCAACTAGTTATGCACAGGAACCACAGGACCTTGATTAGTTATTAGGTTGATAAATGGTAATTTAATGATGCTATGCAGGCTTCTTTTGCATCCATTTGTTTGTTCATATACCTATGTGCATTTCAGATTTCAATTGTTTTCCTTGTTATGCAGAGATTAATGCTTTATTTAACGGATTATGCTTAAATTATGAAGGAAAGGTATGCCATGATTGGAATCACTGAGTTAGCTGTTTCTTTCCTCCCTTAAAGGGAGTACATGTATTGTTGAACTAATAGTTTTGCAACTTCTGGTAGATTAAAATGGTGACGGAGTATGCAGGTGTTCTTCCCAAAATACAACTTGAAGTGCGGCAGGTGAATGCTCTTATCCATCTTTATTTTGCCAGGCTGTTGCATTTATAGTGAATAAAACTTAAATTTTACTCATAGATATATTTGTGTAAAAAAAGGTCTTGATGCCATGGATTCAGAATCCTCCTGAGTTATACTAAAGTTCATGCATAATTTTATATCCTATTTACCAAAACAGTTTTTGACTATTTTAATCCTTTTCAATGTGCAATTACTAAACAGGTGTATGAACGATTTGATGCATCTTCTATTACTGAAGCTGACGATGCACGCTTTGATTATTTCTGCAACAAGGTCTGTTCTTTTTATACTTGTATAAGATGTATATCTTCCAATGTACTGGAGTTAGCTCAAATAGTATATTTCTTATAATGAAGGATTTACTAGTTACAGAATAATCTGAGCAACTTTGTACAATCCTTCAAAGTGTACTTAGGCTAGTTCAAATTCCACAAATATCCTAGCAAATCGATCTGTCTTTCTAGTCAGTAAACTTATCTGATGACCAGCTAACTGATCTTATCAACTTGACTAAATCTCTAAGAAAATATCTAGCTTACTTGACTGGGCTAGCTCAAGCTGAGGGAGGCTTATTGGCACGTGGCCTTTAGGTGTGCCCCACCATGACAGTCTCTTGGCTACATGTGGCAGAAAATTCTGGAGTTATTATTTCACCATTTTTTTTTTGTGATTTATTCCATATATAAATGTGTATTAATTAATATATTATTTAATACATCTGTCCTTTTTATATTTTATGATAACAGGTATATCCAAAGATCCAGGACTTGGATGAGGTATGCTCTATTCTGTTATGTGTGGACATTCAGTCGTGTTTGATACTTCAAAAAATATTATAGGAATGTAGTTTTTAATGCTCAGCATCTCCTGTAAATATTGATAATGTTCATGCTCCTACAGTGACTATCTCTTGCAAGATTCGCTAACTGTCTAGTGCAATGCAGGGTGGATTGCTTCTATTTGTTAGTTCGTACTTTGAATATATTAGGATAAGCCATTTCTTAAAATCTAAGGAAGCATCATTTTGTCGAATTGGAGAGTGAGTAGACCTTCTCATATAGATTATTTTATTAGTTCAATTTTAAGTTATCTGCCCTTAGTATTAAGACAAGTGGTATTTATTGCAATGTGCTCCCAAATCAGGGGGCTACATCAGGACAAGATATATCTCGTTCAAGACTCTGGTTTTTGAGGGCAAGAAAAAAGATCTTGCTTTATAGTGAAAGATCTCACTTCTACCACCGATACAAGGTAAAATTGTCTGAAGCATTTCTTATTGTATTCTGTGATTCCTGTTGTTTCTGTGTTAGGTGTATTGTCTAGGATATTCATCATGATTTCTTGACGTGCAGATTAGAGGAACAAAGCATTTACTAATTTATTCATTGCCAGGGGAGAAAAGAATTTTATCCGGAGGTTATTGACTGAATTGCAATTTCATTGCTTTGTCTCCCTGTTTACGGTGAAGAGGTTTTGAAAGCTAATGTCCCTTGGGTTTGTATCTTCCTTTCAGCTTGTAAATATGATAGGCGAATCAGAAAACCAGAAGTGCAATGTCCTTTTTCTCGTCTAGACCTTCTTAAGGTGAGTTCACTATTTCACTTAGTTTGGTTCCATCATGGAAGCTGTAATCCTGTCCAGCTGTTAATCTCATGCTCTGCAAAAACATTCATTTCAAGTTTGTGATCCACTGTAACATGCAGTTCAGCTATTCAATTATCAGTATGAACAAATTTATTTTAATCTTTGTAGTCACACTATCACATTTCACTAAGTTTGGATTCAATATGAAAATGACAAGCTTTGGGGTTTTGAGCTTCTGTTTGAAAGTTTGTCTCACCTAGTTTGGGTTAATGCTCAACAGTTTCTTTTAGTATGGATTCCTTGATTAATCTCCACCAGCATCTTCATTATCCTTGTTGTAAACTGACCTTGTTGCTAACTTGCAGTTAGAGCGGATTGTTGGGACATCTTCAGCACGAAGGTTGATTTCCTCGGACAAGAGCATGTTTGTCTTCTGCTGATGTAGCCATGTAGCAGCCTTGTAGGTTAATCCCTACTGTTGAACAGACTATCTACTTGCTTTTATATTTTTCCACAATCTATGTTTTGACCATATACCATCAATTATTAGCAAATATCTACTCTGGGGGATATCCATGTGATCTATAAGGTCCGCTAAAGAGTTATGTTGTTGGATGCACCGGAGCACTACGGGCTGTTTGGATAACTCCTGACCTGAAGCGCTCACCCAAGCAACTAAATCAACTCTGCTGTTTGCTTGTTGCCTGCCGGGCAACTTTGCAGCTAGACACTGAACCTTAGACTAACAAAATTAAAATCCGTTTCACTACTAATAGATTTTATTTTAATGTTAGATGAATTTAGGATGAGCCATTAAAGGTAGGCATGTTTTAGCTATTTTCTTTCCCAAAAAGTTGTCAGACTCCTCTTGAGCCGTAGTAACCTCATTACCTCCGTTTGGTAGGTTTGGCTCCTGGTGTGGATCAACTCTTTTTCTTTTTTTTTTTTGAGTTAAAGCCATTTTTAAACAATTTGGGGAAATAGTTCTAGCAGCAAATTTGCAATAATCTGTATTATATTTTGTGAAACCACTTTTTTTTTTTTTATCTGTCTCCTTAGTAAAAAAGAGTAAGAAGGAGTCCATATGGAGCAAAAGTCTTTTCTGCATTCATCCAAATGCTCTTTGATAAATATTACCCTTCTGGGCTTCTAAGAAAGGTATTGAATTTGCAAAAGATTAAGTGAACTCTCAAACCTTTAAACAAAAAAATGCAATAATCTGGCACTTAGGGGGACTCATAGGTGGAAGGAGGAATAGGAGGTTCCTATTTCTAGGGGCTTGAAGGTGGGATTTGGGAGGGTATGGAAAATAGGAGTCCATATGGAGAGGAGTTGAATTTTTTAGCCCACGTCTTAAAAAAAAAAGAGTAGGGGCTTGTTTGAGGGATTGTGCTGGAGTTGCTCTTATGCCATTTATATATACCTTGCTACACCTTGAACAAGTAGGGAACCATCCTCTCCATAGTCCATATACAATACTTGCAAATGCCACGGCAAACTGGATAGTTATGATTCTTCTCCAACAATAAACCTGGGCGGATTGGGTGTGCTGGACCTAAAATTTTTCAGGTTTGGGAGGGTACTGCGCCTAAGATGGCTATGGCAAGAATGGGGTCAGAATCCTAGACCTTGGGTGGGATTGGGAGTGACATGCAATGACACAGAACTACTACTTTTCAACAACTCCACCACGGTCACGATCAACAATGGCAACAAAGCACGTTTCGGCACAACAGCTGGTTAGATGGAGAGGCACCCAGGTACTTAGTGTTGCACCTGTTCATGCTTGTGTGTAGGAAAAATAGGACAGTTTGGTGGGAGCTACACAAAATCCCTGCAGAGATCTATCACAACATCGACCTGAGATCCATGAATTCATTGGCCAATGGACCAGATTACAAAATGTTTAGCTTTAGCCTGAGGTAGAAGACTCCGTCATTTGGAAATGGACGGCCGATGAAAATTACTCCACGTTGCTCAGACATACAAGATACAGTTCAGAGGCTCGCATCGGAAGTTCCAACATGAACTCATATGGAAGGCGAAAGCGGAAAATAAATGAAAATTTTATGCTTGGATCCTCATGCACGGCAAAATCTTGACGGCACCATGACCATTGCGTCTTGTGTAATGGTCCCTTGGAGATAGGACTACATCTCTATCTGTCATGCCCCTTTGCGAGAGAGGTCTGGGCTTAGGTGCTATCTTTAGAAAATTTTGATTTACAGCTGCCACAGCAAACCCAACCTCATTCGCCAAAGCAGGAACTCAGGCGCTTCAATGGAGTTTTCATTTACATTGTCTGGAACCTGTGGAAAGAGAGACACGAGAAGATCTTCGAAAACGTTCACAAGATGGCACAATAGGTAGCCTCTATGACCATAGAAGACATAGTGTAGAGACACACAGGGCAATGGTGTGGCAGGGGCAATGAACTAGCAGTGACATGAGCGTAATCTTTTGGTCCTAGGGCCAGTTTGTGTGCCTCCGTGGCAGACATTCGTACATGCACCTCTTTTTTTCCTTCTTAATTGAGTGGCAGAGCTCCCACCTTTTACTTTAAAAAATGATTCTTGTCCACATTTTCACCGTGCATCGGTTACAAAATGAAACAACAAGCTGTAATTTCGTTTAATCCCAATCATGATTCTGGAATTGCAATTGTTGAATAGAGCCACTGTGGTACAGTCTTCATGGGTCTTGAAAGCCCTCCCTGTTGAGTGTTGTCCCACCACCCCTGTACTAGAAATTTTGTGGAAGAGGATGTTGACGGACCAGCGGCAACGACTAGACGACGACCGTGACTTTGACCTCGAGTCCTGGACGTTGACGGACCGGCGAGGCGGCAGCGGCCACTACGACGACGACGACCGTGACTTGGCCGTAGACTGAAGCAGCTAGCTAGCTTATATAATCATGATCGATCAGATGGAGACGGCCACACCAGCGCAGAAACACAATAACAAACCAACATCCATCAACTGAACTGAAAGCCATGCAAATGCATCCGTTCGCTGTCTTGCACTTGCTTCCCCTTGTCACCGCCGCCGCCGCCGCGGCCGCCACCTCGCAGCTTCCGCCAGCTGCTGCTGGTCTTCATGCCAGTGGCGCCGCCTGCATAGCCCGCGAGAGGGACGCCTTGCTGGCCTTCAAGCAAGGCATCACCGGCGACCCGGCTGGACGCCTTGCCTCGTGGCACCAAGGTGACCAAGACTGCTGCAGATGGAGAGGCATCCGGTGCAGCAACCAGACCGGCCACGTCCTCGGGATTCAGCTGGACGACATGGCTTTGTCAGGCCAGATAAGTCCCTCCTTGGTATCCTTGCATCATCTTGAGTACCTTGATCTCAGCTATAACAAACTTTCAGGGCCAGCAGGCGTTGTGCCTGAGTTCCTTGGCCTTTTAAACAACTTGACATATCTAGACCTCTCCTGTATATCGTTTACCGGGAGGGTGCCGCCTCATCTTGGCAACCTCTCAAAGTTGAACCACCTTGACCTCTCAGGCACCTTTTTATACTCCACTGATCTCTCATGGTTATCAAATCTGCCTCTACGGTACCTCAACATGGGCTATGTGAATCTCAGCGCTATAGCTGATTGGGCTCATGTGGCCAACATGATTCCTTCTTTGGAGGTCCTTCGTCTTCCTCATTGTTCTCTTACAAGTGCAGAACAATTACTCCCACATCTTAATCTTACACACCTTGAGGATCTCACTCTCTCCTGGAACAGCTTTGATCACCCAATTGCATCGTGTTGGTTCTGGAATTTGACAAGCCTTCGGTATCTCGGACTTGAGACTACTCCTTTGTACGGTCAAATGCCAGATGCGCTGGGAGGTATGACGTCCCTGCAAGTGATTGATTTTTTCGGTGTTGGAAGCATAGATATGACGACAGCGAACATGACAAATCTATGCAATTTGGAAACCATAGACTTAGCTTGGAGTCATCTTAATGGAAGCATAACTGAGTTATTTCACAGGTTACCACAATGTCCGTCAAACAAACTGACTGAACTGGATTTCGGTTTCAATAATTTCATTGGAGTGCTGCTAGATCGGATACGGCGATGGCCCAACCTACACATTCTTGACCTCTCCTATAACAAAATCACTGGGCAGCTGCCCTCTGAGATTGGTATGCTCCGTAGTTTAGTCACTCTTGATCTCTCCTCAAATGGATTCACCGGACCTGTGCCCTTTGAGATTGGTATGCTCCGTAGTTTAGTCAGTCTTGATCTCTCCTACAACGGATTCACCGGACCTGTGCCCTCTGAGATTGGTATGCTCAACTCTTTGACTGACATGTACCTACACAACAATAACCTCAGTGGTGTTATCACCCGTGAGCACCTTGATGGCTTGTCAAGATTAACAAAAATAGCCTTGTCCGAAATTCCTTAAAGATTGAGGTAGATACGGACTGGTTGCCTCCATTTAGACTTCACCACTTTGTTGACACTTGTTATCATATAAATTTATTAATCAAATAAACATGAGAAAGAGGTATAAAACATAATAACAACCTAGAATAGGGTGTCACTAACATATTTCCACCAGTTTTGGTAAAGTTGTGATTTGCGAGGGACTTAACGTAAAAACAGCGAAAATGACGTGGCATACGACCGACGAACGCAACGCAATCCAACTCGAAACAAGTCTAGAAGGCTTCGGATTACTCCCGACGTGGGACGAAACTTGACACCGAAGAAAACATCATCTAGAAGACTCCGTAAGCCACGGCGCATCGCGGGGCCCGAAGTGGGACCCACTCGGGCCGATCGTTTAATAATCGGGGCCGATCGGCCCGGCTTGGTCGCCAAGTCAGCCCTCGTCTCCGAACCTTCCTCCACCGCCTCTAAGACGCAATCTAAACCGGTCGCTTTGATGTCGGTTTGATCCGAGGGCGTCGTTAAGCAACGAAGATTAGTACCACATTGCTCGCTGAAGCTTGAAGAGACATAAGAAGACCCATATATATAGACCCCTAGGCCCCCCCTCGCCTCAATCAATCGGATCACAAGCCTCAAGTCATCATCAAGAAGAAGATCAAGTTGAAGCCAAGGCAGGAGAAGAGGAGGCGCCACCAAGAGATAGGATAGCTAATTCATCGCTCTAGATCTAGAGCCTAGTTTAGATAGAAAGTCGAGTTTAGAGAAGAGAGAGCATCCGCTCCTGGTTACGATCGATAGTTACACTATGGATCAATATTATTATTGTTCTCATACACCTTTGTGCTATTTCATTACTATGCATGCAATTATTCTATTTTTACTTTATTCTAGTCATAGCATATTTGATATGATCATTATCCATGATAATTCAACGCGCTTATTCAGTAGAGCTCCTAGTATATTACTTTCGAGTGTGCTAGGTAGTAGAGAGTATGTAAGCATGGTGCTTAGATATAATTTACTTGCGGATTCACCTTATATGCCGGGTCGTGTGGTAGATCGTAGTGGTGACAAAGACTATTGAGTCCTTTGCAATCCATCCCCCGTGTATAAGACTAGTCGATAATGGTTCTTGGGATTATCTTGTTTTAGTTCCTGATTTTCTTAAGTAATCTTCGGGTGCACATTCTTATCTATGGTTTTGATATATATATGATCTTATGCTATGCCTGTCTAAACATTTAGTAGAGTCTTTGTATGCTACCTAAGAACTGTCCCTTTGTCATAAATCCAATCCTAATCTAACTAGGAATTAATCTTATGCTATACTCACCACGTGTGTGCCTCTCTTTGTCTCATTTACCTTATTACTATTTATTATTGGCTTACCTTGTTTAAGTATATGCTAACTACTACAAAATCTCATTAGTATTCTATCACCGTCTTTAATCATTTGAACTGCCTATCATATCTTCCTCGTGGATTCGATATTTAAAACCCTTCCCGGGTGAAATGCTCACTTGGACATCCGATGCGCTTGCGGATCTATTTCTCTGTAAGTTAACAAATACCAACAACCACGCATCTTTAAAATCATGTCACATGGGTCGATACGGACTGGTTGCCTCCATTTAGACTTCACCACGCATCTTTAAAATCCTGTCACATGGGTCCTCTGTTTCCCTCCTGGCTGCAATCACAGACTGGTATCCTAATCCTATCCATATCGGTGCATCTATATCCGACCGATACCGCATTGGTTTTCAACTACCTTTTCAAATGCCGAGGAATTGGATTTTTTCAACAACAATATCAATGGTACATTGCCAAGAAACTTGAAGAATATGACATCATTAGGTACACTCATTTTGGGTTCAAACCAGCTTCTCGGGTCAAATACCTCGCTTGCCCCCAAATCTCAAAGTACTGGACATCTCCATGAACTATTTGTCGGGGCCACTACCAGCAATCTTTAGAGCCCCAATGCTACATTCCCTGCATCTATTTTCCAATCATATCACTTTGGTCATATTCCGCAATCTATTTGTCGGTTGACCGCCTTGAACTTAGCCAACAATCATTTGGAGGGAGAATTTCCACAATGTGTTGACGAGCCAAGCAGCGTGGACAAAGCAAAGACTAATATTAAGTAACAATATGATATCAGGGAAGTTAGAACCAATTCTAAAAGCATACACAAACCTAAGAGTCCTCGATCTAGCATGGAATAACTTCACCGGGCAAAGATTCCAAAGAATGATTCTTGATCTTGAAGACCTATGCTACCTAAATTTGGCAGGCAATAGTTTATCGGTGCCTTACCCCGTGATTGGTCAAATTTTTGTAAGAATGCGGATGTAATGGGATTTGGAGCTCCAAAGGATGAGGAAGTAAATGTGTCTCTGGCCATGAAGGGCCAAGAACATAGTTACAAATTTACAATGATTTAAGTATTTATCACATTGTTAGCATTGACTTGTCATCAAACTACTTGACCGGGTGGAATTCCGGAAGAAATAACCACACTACTAGGGGCTTCAAATTTGAATTTATCAAGGAATAATCTGACCGGAAAAATATCGAAAAGGACTTTGGGGTTATGAAAGCACTAGAATCGCCGACCTCTCGAGAAAACAAGCTTTATGGAGAAATCCCACGGAGCCTCTCAAATCTAACATTTTAAGCTTTATGGACTTGACCCACAATAATCTCACCGAGACAATCCCATCGGGGGGCAGCTCGACACCCTCTACGCACGTAATCCATTTATGTATGATGGCAACAAAGGGCCTTTGTGGGTACCCTCTTAAGAAGAATTGCACAACAAACAACGGAGATCCAAAGCATGGTGATCAAAAGAGTGATGAACAATATGATGATAAGGTACTTACATTTTCCTTTGTACTTGGCATAGGATATGTGGTCGGTCTGTGGATGGTGTTCTCGTATCATCTTATTCAGCAAAACATGGAGGATTGCTTACTTCCGCCTTTCGACAAAGTATTTGACAAAGTCTATGTATCCATCGTTGTTACATGGGCAAGATGGGCCAAAAAATAGACAACTACACACTTAGGTCATTTGGTAAGATCGGGCAAAGGCAACCACAGATTTAGCTGCTTTGCAAATAAAGGTGGATGCATAAGTAGCCGCCTATGTTTTACTTTATATCATTTTCTTCAAAGCCGGATAGCTTGAATGTTATTCAATTCTTGTTATGTATGTGTGTTGGAATATCTTGTATTTGGCCTTTTCCATATTCAATGGATCACGGCATGATGGTTATTAGTGAGATGGTTTATTCCCAAGTGGTTGTTGGGGCTCCGTGAGAATAGGCTAGGATAGTTACCGCTATTGTATCTTGTTGTAAATTAGTTGAGATAGAGTCTTGTTGTTCAAGTTGTAATGCCACGCTAGGGGCTTTTCCTAGCTATATAAACACGGAGCCGTCAGCCCGAGAGGGCGTCACGTTAACCTACTTTAGCAGCAAGAAGGCTTACAAAATTCTGATTGGTCATGAACCTGCATCACCTCTGTTTAAATGGTTATAGGTTTCTAGCAAGCAACCAAAAATTCTATTTTTTTTGGCTACTTCTCATGGACAAGCTAAACATTAGAAACCTCCTAAGGAGAAAAAAAAATATGGTCCTTGATGAATACTGTTGTGTTCTCTGTCATCAAGATTGTGAGGAAACATGCTTCCACCTCTTTTTTGAGTGCCCTTTCAGTCAGGGAATGCTGGTCACTCATCTCCATCAATTGGAACACGAACCTCAGCCCTTTGGACATGATTCTTCAAGGCAAGATTCAGTTTGACAGTGTCATCTTCAGGGAGATACTTATTACCTCGTGTTGGGCACAGTGACCAAAGGAACATCAATACTTGGAGAATAAAGGTTGTTCATAGAAGAGCTCAGGTTGGTTTGGATCAAAGGCAAGCCTTCTTGAAGTTCAGTTCTAACTGTTTGGAGAGATATCTTCATTCAGAGATGACCCTTTTCCTCCTTGGGCATTATTGCCTTGTAATTTTTTTTCCTTGCTCTTTTGTATCTTTTTTTACATAACATTCTTTTATTCTATTGAAAATCAAAAAAATAGGTAGGGGGCTCCGCTACCGATTCAGTCAATAAAAAAAAAAGTTAACCTCCTTTTACAATGTGTGTACACTGTCGGTATGTACTCATCGTGGAGGCAGTCACGGTTGCTAGACAAATTCCGAGTTTAATTTCAACTATATTTTGTTTTCTTGATTGTGGACTATATTCAGTACAATATGAGCAACTATCGATCACTGATTCACTGCAAGGTACAGTAATAAAATCATGATAGATGGAATGCAGGACAATGCATGCATCTCTGGTAAACTGTAATCTTATATTTTGTAATGTCACAATCTCCTCTATTCTTATTGTTAGAAGGAATGGAGCTCATCTATTCCGTGGGGCAACAGCCCAATACATGTATAATAGAGACTCAAAAAAAAAAAAAAAGTACATGTATAATAGAGGGCATGCAAATATGCACAAAGGCCCTTACACAAAGAGGAAAGACACTATACGCCCATATATCTAACACTTATCACCTGGTCTACTCACGCCGCTGCTTGCTAGCTCTTGTGTTTTTGCGTCACCTTGATGCCATCTTGCTTGATGCTCATTAGTGTAGCCTAGCTTGGCCACCAAAATTATTTGGCTGCTAGACTCTCCTTTGCCGCGTAGTAAAAGAGCAGAGAGAAGAAAGAAGGAAAAATGAGGTTAAGGGTTTGAGAGTTGACTTAGGGGATGTTTGGATCACAGCCAGTGTTGGCTATGCCACACCGACGCCCGCCACAGTTGTGGCAATGAAAAAAGCTTCGCCTCCGCCTGCGCCGCAGCTGCCACCAACAACAGAGCATGCAACACAACTTTATGGAGCAAAACGACGGACGAGCGGATTGTGGCGGCCAAAAATAGGAACTCAACCAAACAGGAACGTCGGGACTATGGCCGCCACATTTAGGCGAGGTGGGCCGTGGCGGCATCCAAACAGCCTTAATCTTTTGCAAATTCGAAACCTTTATTAGAAGGCGAGAAGGGTAATGTCAAAGAGCATTTGAATGAATGTCATCAGAGAAGTGTAGCGCGCTAGCGAGACTGCAAGCGCTAAGGGCGTCCGTAATGGTAATAGCTAGTGCTAGCTACGTAGTCGGCCGATTGGGAGGTGAGAGCCAACAACAAAAGCTATTTTATATTATTGGACCCATATGCTCCTCTCACATGTTCTTGGGTTACGTGAAATAGTCTAGCTATTTGCATGTAGCTAGTGACTATTCTCTCTCCTATTTTTTTCTTGCCACGTCACATCTAGATAGCCAAATAGCTAACCATTACAGACGGCCTAAGCTCGCGAGCCATCCCATGAATTTACTCTCTCTGACACCTTGCTCCCACGTTCTACTTTGTTTATTTTCTCCTTTGTTTATTTTATCTGTCCTCCATGTAAGCTAGCGATTTGGTTTCATTGTTGCGGACGCCCTAATCCTCTTGCAATGTCTAGCTCGGTGGCCCGACGTTTTGCCGAGGGCCTCTTTGGGCCATTAGATTCGATAGTGTCTACCAAAGTTGTAATGATATAGACCGGTTTTGATGGTATCATGATCAAGCTGTCCACTCAAAAAAAAAAAGTTAAAAACCCATCGTGAGTTCGACATCGTCTACTAAGCAAGCAATTAAGCATGTTCTAGACTTCCCATGCATCCCCGATCCGTGGCAAGCATAAGGGTGTGATGTTTGAGACTGCTACAAACTACAAGAGATGCAATGGTCCGTCTTTAGTTGTTCCTAGCATCAAGCTATGTCATTTGATCAGGATCCCTGTGAAATCTCTTGTTTGGTTTTGGAAATTGATGACACACTTGTGGACTAATCCTTGCTCTAAGTGTATGACTTGAGATAGGATTAGGTTGATGACAAGGAGCATGATGATCATGAACATGGACAATGTCGGTGGACTTGATGGATCATCAAGCTCGATGATCGGCTTGAGAGGAACCCGGGAGATCAAGGCTAAGGTATACTTGATAGGGTTTTCCTTTCGGTGATCAAGACACGATAGAGCGTGTGATCACATTATAGGATAGATAGCCGACTATCAAGAGGGGATGCCGTGACAATCCTTTGGTGAAGTGCTTCTAGGTCCAATTGACTTGCATATTGCATTTAGGACATGAGAGCACTAACTTCGATCTTGCCTAACATCTCGACGTGCTAACATTGGTGATAACGTGGTCATCTTGGACGTGTTGGCAACCCATGGCAAGAGGCGGCAAGTTTGAAGCAAAGAGCAAAGAAAAAGATGAAGAAGTCGCTGAGAAAAGGTGACCGGACGCATGCACCGGTGGCTCCGGCCGCTGCGTCCCCATCAAAATAACGTAAAGGGTGTAATCGCCTCGACTCAGAAAACCGACCGGGACGTAGGGACCGGACGCCGGGACCGAAGCTTCCTATGTTTGACCGATCCGGATCGACCGGACGCGCGAGGGAGGGCCGCCACCGTGGCCCAACCCTTGTCGGTAGCGGCGAAAGAAGCGCTGACCGGACTCACGAATGGACCGGGCCGGTGGTTCCGGGCGGTCGCGTCCGGCCACCCCGCTAGAGAGCATTTTTTAGAGCAACGGCTCTATTTCGAGGGGTGCTCTATATATACTTGATGGCCGGTATTTGGAGCTCTCTTGCACATTTGAAGCTTCCAACTTGCTATTGAGCTTGTGAGACTCCTCTCCACTCATCTCCCCATCACTAACTCGGATTCTTGGTGAGATTGAGAGTGATAGAAGTGCATTGCTTGCATCGGTTGCATCTAGAGGCACTTCATCCTTGGAGAAGCCGCGGGATTCTTGTTTTCTTGGGAATTTGCCCTTCCCTAGCAGCTTGGAGCAAGAGGCGGTGTTGAGCTCGATTGGAGCTTGTTCGAGGCCACACCGGTGGTGATTGTGAGGGGTCGTTCCTTACCCCACGAGATTCGCGAAAAGGAGCACTAGTGGATTGCTCGCGTGGCTTGTTGGACCCTCTCTTGTGATCGCTTGCTTGAGCTCCCATAGGGATTTGGCACCGCCATTAAGCTTAGCATACGTCAAGTGAGTGTGTCGCCACAACGGGGACTTAGCGTGCCAGCAAGCACGTGAACCTCGGTGAAAAACCATCGTGTCACTTGTTCTTGCTCGTTGGAGATTTCTTGGTGATCACGGTGATTGGCTACAACCTCGACACTACACCGGTGGTATTGTATTCTAGCACCCCTTCGCATTACTTTGGTAGTATACTTGTTAGGGTGCTTAGTTGAGTAGCTAGCTTAGCCTTGTTATCTCCTAGTGGTAGAATTAGTTAGAATTACTTGTCCACCTAGGAGTAACTTAGCAACCTAGTCTTTGCTTGTGTTTAGAGATATTAGAATTGCTAGAATTGCTAGGAGGCTTGCGTAATTAGCTTGAAGCATTTGCATTTGTGCTACGCCGCCTTATTTACTAACCGCCTTGCTTAGTGTTGTTTGTAGAATTTTTAATAGGCTATTCACCCCCCTCTAGCCATTAGGACCTTTCAAGTGGTATCAAAGCTAGGCAATCAAGTATTTGAGTGGCTTAACATCCTACGGTGATAAAATGGCAACGACTTTTCATGTCAACAACACCAAGAAGGCACCACCTTCGATGGCACCAATTTTGCCTATTGAAGGTGAAGATGACCGCACACCTCAAGTCAATCAATAGAGAAGTGTGGGTCGTGACCGAGAACAAGTTTGAGGTTGCAAAGCCAAATGAGCCAACCGCCGCCGAAGAAATGAATCTATATGCCAATGATGTGGCCGTGAGTGCTTTCCATGAGGCATTCAATGATCGAGTCTTTGAGCAAGTCAAGTCTCTCACCATTGCTCATGAGATTTGGAAGAAGCTTGAAGAATGCTATGAAGGTACCGAGGGCGTCAAGCAAGCCAAAGCCTATATCAAGCTTGAGCAATTCAATAGCTTCAAGATGGAAGATGATGAGAGCGTGCCGGAGATGTTCCACCGCATGCAAGTGTTGGTGAACGATCTTAATGCGCTTGGTGAAGAGATCAAGGACAAGACCTTCAATATGAAGTTCTTGAGATGTTTGCCTGGAGAGGTTTTGGGATGTTCATCACGGTTCTTGTGAGGACAAACTTGAAGGACTTGACACCAAACCAATTGCTTGATGAGGTCATGACCGATGACTCCTATAGAGATGACAAGAAGAAGCAAGAGCTCATCAACAAGGCAAACAAGAAGGTCAAGGAAGAAGAAAAGAAAGAGGACAAGAAGTGCTTGGCACTCAAGGCTAGCTCATCATCCAAGGGCAAGAAAAAGAAAGAAGAGTCAAGTGATGATGAAGAAGAAGCTTCTACAAGTGGAAGTGAAATTGATGAGCACATGGCCCTCTTTGTGAGGAAATTGGGCAAATATGTGAAGAAGAGCTACATCTCATCAGAGAAGAACAAGAAGAAGCAATCATCAAAGAAGACCAAGGATGGCAAGAATGAAGGCAACATGAAGTGCTTTCGGTGTCATGATGATTGTCACTTGATAGCCGAATGCCCATATGAGAGTGATGATGAGAAGGGCATCAAGAAAGCTAGAAAGAAGAATGATGCCAAGAATGAGAAGGAGAAGAAGCCCAAGAAGAAGAATGAGTCACATGTGGCTATGTGGGATAGTGATGGCTCATCCTCTTCAAGTGATGAAGAAGAGGAGAAGAAGAAGAAGAAGGGACAAGCTCACCTTGCTATGCATGACAAGATCTCCCTCTTCGATACTCCTTCATCATGCTTCATGGCTAAGGCCATAAAGGTACAATCTATCACTAAAGATGATGATGATGATAGTGATAGTGATAGTGATGATGAGGAGCCAACTCACACTAGGGAAGAGTTGAAAATTATGCTTGATAATTGCATTGACATGTACAAGCAAAGTAGGAAGGAGGTCAAGGGCTTGCATAAGGAAACAAAGAGCCTTAAGCAAGAACTTGATGAGCTTCGGGCCTCTTATGAGAGTCTAAAGGTAGACCATAAGAAGCTTAAGAAATCTCATTCTAAGCTAGAGAAAGCTCACTCCTCTCTACAAGAAGAGCACAAGTTGTGCCAAGTTGTGGAAGATGTTAGTACATGCAATGCTAGCATCATATGTGATATTCTAGTTGATGATTCATCTCCCACATGTGTAGCCTCCACTAGCCCTATCACTAGCACATCCATCTCTAGTGAGGATAATGAGAACACTATGCTTATTCATGAGAATGCTTGTTTGAAAAGGGAAGTGATGGAGCTCAATCACACCTTGGCTAAGGCTTATGGTGGTGAGGACCGCTTGCTTATGTGCTTGGGTAGCCAAAGGGCATCCTTATACAAGGAGGGCTTAGGCTATATCCCCAAGAAAGGCAAGGCCGCCTATGTAACTCACAAGACTCGTTTTGTGAAGGGCAATGGTAGCTATTGCAAAGCTTGCAAGCAAGTTGGTTATTTAGAGCCAAAGTGCATGAACAAGAAAACCAATGTCTCTTTCATCAAGCTTGATAACTCTTACATGCTTGTGAAGAAGAACAATGGTGTTCGTGCTAGGTTCATTGGTACACCATGAATGGGCTCAAAGAAGAAAGTCATTTGGGTACCAAAGGCCTTGGAGACTAACCTTGAAGGACCCAAGCAACATTGGGTACCTAAGAAGAACTGATCTTTTCTTGTAGGTCAATTACCGTGCCGGAGGAGAGCATTGGATAATGGATAGTGGGTGCACTCAACACATGACCGGGGATTCTCATATGTTCAAGACAATTAGCATCAAGGGCATTGATGAATATGAGTCAATCACATTTGGAAATGACAAGAAAGGCAATGTGTTGGGGCTAGGCAAGATTGCAATCACTCAAGAGAAAAGCTTGTCAAAGGTGTTGCTAGTTGATCATCTTGATTACAACCTATTGTCGGTCTCTCAACTTTGTGATCATGGCTACAAATGTAGATTCACAAGCCAAGAAGTTGAAGTGGTTAGTGGTGATGGTGCAAATATGATCTTCAAGGGATTTAGATATGGTGATCTATATCTTGTTGATTTCAAGTCCAAAGAAGCCAAGTTGACAACATGTTTACTCTCAAAGGCTAGCAAAGGGTGGTTGTGGCATAGAAGGCTTGGTCATGTTGGAATGAAGCAATTAAACAAGTTGATGAAGCATGACTTGGTTAGAGGCTTGGATGATGTGAAGTTTGAGAAGGACAAACCTTGTGGAGCATGTCAAGCCGGCAAGCAACATGGCAATGCACGTACAACCAAGAGCACAATGAGTACAAGCAAGGCATATGAGTTGCTACCCATGGACTTGTTTGGGCCAACATCATACTCTAGCATTGGTGGCAACAAGTATGGTTTTGTCATAGTTGATGACTACACTAGATACACATGGGTGTTCTTTTTGCATGACAAGAATGATGTATTTGAGCTTTTCAAGACATTTGTCAAGAGGGTTCAAAATGAGTTTGAGACATCCATCAAGAAGATTAGGAGTGACAATGGAAGTGAATTCAAGAACACAAGAATAGAAGAGTTATGTGAAGAGCTTGGAATTGGACATCAATTCTCACCAACCTACACTCCTCAATCCAATGGTGTAGTTGAGAGGAAGAATAGAACCTTGATTGAAATGGCAAGATCAATGCTTAGTGAGTACAATGTTAGCCATTCCTTTTGGGCCGAAGCAATCAACATGGCTTGCTATTGTAGCAACCGTCTCTATTGCCATGGGATGCTTGGAAAGACACCATATGAGTTGCTCAATGGAAGGAAGCCCAACATTGGTTACTTTAGAGTCTTTGGTTGCAAATGCTACATTCTCAAGAAAGGCACAAGATTGGGCAAGTTTGACAAGAAATGTGATGAAGGGTTCCTAGTTGGATATCAACCACAAGCAAAGCATATAGAGTTTGGAACTTGGGTAGTGGCAAGCTTGAAGAAGTTCATGATGTTGAATTTGATGAAACCCAAGGCTCTCAAAATAAAGTTGAGAATCATGATGATGTGAGTGGTTCCAACTTAGAGAATGCAATAAGGAACATGGATATTGGTGACATACGGCCAAGGCAAGATGATGATGATGACACTCCATTGCCTACCACTACGGTTGAGATTGGAAACAATGAAGCTAGCACTAGTGGCACTCAAGATGAAGATCAAGAGCAACAAGCTAGTCCATCCACTCATCCTAGTCATCAAGTGCAAGTGATGCAACCATCCAACATTGCAAGAGACCATCCCATTGATCAAATTGTCGGTGACATCAATAGTGGAGTGGTCACTAGAAGAAGATTAGCATCTTTTTGTGCTCACCATGCCTATGTAGCACAAGAAGAACCGGAGAACATTGAAAATGCACTCAAGAAGGAAGATTGGGTTAATGCCATGCATGAAGAGTTGAACAACTTCAAGAGGAATGATGTATGGGAATTGGTGGAAAGGCCAAAGGACTACAATGTGATAGGAACCAAGTGGGTCTTCAAGAACAAGCAAGATCAAGATGGAATTGTGGTTAGAAACAAGGCAAGGCTAGTAGCTCAAGGGTACACTCAAGTAGAGGGTCATGACTTTGGAGAGACCTACGCACCGGTTGCTAGACTTGAAGCAATTAGAATCTTGCTTGCTTATGCATGTGCTCATGACATCAAGCTCTATCAAATGGATGTGAAAAGTGCATTCTTGAATGGCTTCATCAATGAGTTGGTGTATGTGGAACAACCACCGGGCTTTGAAGATGACAAGTATCCCAACCATGTCTACAAGTTGAAGAAGGCTCTATATGGATTGAAGCAAGCACCAAGAGCATGGTATGAGAGGTTGAGAGATTTTCTCCTCTCTAAAGGGTTCAAGATGGGCAAGGTGGACACCACTCTCTTCACCAAGAAGATTGGTAAAGACTTGTTTGTGTTGCAAATCTATGTTGATGATATTATCTTTGGGTCAACCAACCAAGAGTTTTGTGAAGAGTTTGCAAAGATGATGGCCAATGAGTTTGAGATGTCAATGCTTGGAGAGCTCACATTCTTCCTTGGACTCCAAATCAAGCAATTGAAGAATGGCACATTCATTAGTCAAGGCAAGTACATCAAGGACATGATCAAGAAGTTTGATCTTCAAGATGCCAAGTCAATGTCCACACCAATGGCAACCAATGGAAGCTTAGACCCCGACCCTAGTGGCAACATGGTTGAACAAAAAGAAATATCGGTCCACGATTGGTAGTTTGCTCTATGCAACCGCATCAAGACCGGACATTGCATTTAGTGTGGGCATGTGTGCTAGATATCAATCCGATCCAAGAGAAAAGTCACCTCAAGGCAACAAAGAGAATTGTGAGGTACTTGAAGGGCACACAAGATGTTGGACTATGGTATCCAAAGGGATCCAAGTTTGATTTGATTGGATATTCGGATTCCGACTATGGAGGGTGCAAGATTAATAGAATGAGCACAAGTGGCACATGTCAATTCATTGGAAGGTCACTAGTATCATGGTCTTCAAAGAAGCAAAATAGTGTTGCTCTTTCAACCGCCCGAAGGGAATACATTAGTGCGGGAAGTTGTTGCACTCAATTGCTTTGGATGAGGTCAACATTGAAGAATTTTGGATTCAAATTTGACAAAGTCCCATTGTATTGTGACAATGAAAGTACAAGGAAGATGACCCAAAATCCGGTTCAACATCCAAGAACAAAGCACATTGATATAAGGCACCACTTCATAAGAGATCATCAACAAAAGGGTGACATTTGTATTATGGGCATTGGCAATCGAAGATCAACTAGGCCGACATATTCACCAAGCCACTTGATGAGAAGAGATTTTGCATGCTAAAGGGAGAATTGAACATTATTGACTTCTCCAACTTGAGTTGATGCACCCCACTTATATGACATGCCTCTCCTTCCCGACAAATCCCAAGGTAAAAGTTGGTTGTCATGGCATTCATATGTTGCTAAGGACTTGTTAGTGCATCTAGCCATCTTGCATGCTTACTAGGCTCATTCATAGGAAATAAAATGTTTTCAATGTATGTGTGGCACCACTATTGCTTTGAATGCTTTTATGAACTAGTGGTGGCATATGACATGTTTATGTGCTTGCAATCCTAGTGTCAACTCTAGAAAATGCGCTATTGATGTATATTCTAACATGGTGCAAGATAACCCTTATGCATATGAGGTGTGAAAAAGCTTGTCCTTGGTTCAAACTTGAATACATGGAAAGGCAAGTGATCTAGATGAGACCACATGTGATACTTTGATTGACTTGATTTCTCTCATTTACACCTTTTTGGTGATTGTTGACAAAGGGGAGAAATAAGTCACAAAGATGTTGGAAAGATCACACAAATAGGGGAGCAAGCTCATAGACTATTTGTGCATTTGAATGTGCATGATCATAATGTGATGTTGCATTAGCAATTTAAATTCAATATACATGTTTGCTTGGTGTATGCTAGTTCTTTAAAATTGATTGGTGTATTGACCAACTAGCATGCATAGGATGTATCTAGACAAAGCTCACATCTTAGCCTATAATGTTGATCTCATGGGGTATGTTGAGTTTTTGATGAATGTCTAGTTACATGATGCTAAGGACTCCGATGGTTTCACGCTTCAAAGGTCCAAATTCTAGAACCTTAGCATCTCTTTTGGTATTAGTATCTCTCCCCAAAAGTTTTCTATCTTTACATATGTGCCAACTTGACCCAAACACATGGAAGCACATATGTAGGGGAGCTACTACTACCAAAAACCGAACCTTGAAATGATTGTCCATTCCTTGACTTTTTTGATCAAAACTCAATGGGCAAGCAATTCAAGTTAAATTGAATTTATTTCTTATCTTTGTGAGTTGGTTGTCATCAATTACCAAAAAGGGGAGATTGAAATCTCTTGTTTGGTTTTGGAAATTGATGACACACTTGTGGACTAATCCTTGCTCTAAGTGTATGACTTGAGATAGGATTAGGTTGATGACAAGGAGCATGATGATCATGAACATGGACAATGTCGGTGGACTTGATGGATCGTCAAGCTCGATGATTGGCTTGAGAGGAACCCGGAAGATCAAGGCTAAGGTATACTTGATAGGGTTTTTCCTTTTCGGTGATCAAGACACGATAGAGCCGCGGTGATCACATTATAGGATAGATAGCCGACTATCAAGAGGGGATGCCGCGACAATCCTTTGGTGAAGTGCTTCTAGGTCCAATTGACTTGCATATTGCATTTAGGACATGAGAGCACTAACCGATCTTGCCTAACATCTCGACGTGCTAACATTGGTGATAACGTGGTCATCTTGGACGTGTTGGCAACCCATGGCAAGAGGCGGCTACAAGTTTGAAGTAAAGAGCAAAGAAAAAGATGAAGAAGTCTGGCCGAGAAAGGTGACCGGACGCCTTGGTCTCTCGACCGGACGCGACGCCCGCCGTGGTTCGGCCGAGGCGTCCGTCAAAAATAACGAAAAGGGTGTAATCGGCCTCGACTCGAAAACCGACCGGGATGCGTGGACCGGACGCTGGGCCGAAGCTTCCGGTGCCGATCGGATCCGTGGCCGGACGCGAGGGAGGGGGCGCCCGTGGGCCCAACCCTTGTCGGTAGCGGCCGGAAGCGATGACCGGACTCGCGCGACCGGACCGGCCGGTGGTTCCGGTCGGTCAGGCCCAGGCCACCCCAAGAAGAGAGCATTTTTTTAGAGCAACGGCTCTATTTCGAGGGGTGCTCTATATATACTTGGATGGCGGTATTTGGAGCTCTCTCTTGCACATTTGAAGCTTCCAACTTGCTATTGAGCTTGTGAGACTCCTCTCCACTCATCTCCCCATCACTAACTCAGATTCTTGGTGAGATTGAGAGTGATAGAAGTGCATTGCTTGCATCGGTTGCATCTAGAGGCACTTCATCCTTGGAGAAGCCGCGGGATTCTTGTTTTTTGGAATTTGCCCGATTCCCTAGCGGCTTGGAGCAAGAGGCGGTGTTGAGCCTCGATTGGAGCTTGTTCGAGGCCACACCGGTGGTGATTGTGAGGGGTCATTCCTTACCCCCGGGAGATTCGCGAAAGGAGCACTAGTGGATTGCTCGTGGCTTGTTGGACCCTCTCTTGTGATCGTTTGCTTGAGCTCCCATAGGGGATTTGGCACCGCCATTAAACTTAGCATACGTCAAGTGAGTGTGTCGCCACAACGGGGACTTAGCGTGCCGGCAAAGCACGTGAACCTCGGTGAAAAACCATCGTGTCACTTGTTCTTGCTCGTTGGAGATTTCTTGGTGATCACGGTGATTGGCTACAACCTCGACACTACACCTAATTGGTATTGTATTCTAGCACCCCTTCGCATTACTTTGGTAGTATACTTGTTAGGGTGCTTAGTTGAGTAGCTAGCTTAGCCTTGTTATCTCCTAGTGGTAGAATTAGTTAGAATTACTTGTCCACCTAGGAGTAACTTAGCAACCTAGTCTTTGCTTGTGTTTAGAGATATTAGAATTGCTAGGAGGCTTGCGTAATTAGCTTGAAGCATTTGCATTTGTGCTACGCCGCCTTATTTACTAACCGCCTTGCTTAGTGTTGTTTGTAGAATTTTTAATAGGCTATTCACCCCCCCTCTAGCCATTAGGACCTTTCACCCTGGCCTTGCCACTGAGCCTAATATAACCCTTGGCCAGTCCTCGAGTCAAATTCAATTTAGCGGGTCAAAGTTTTACATCATTGCTCCCTTATAATGTTGTGTCACCATCCAAGACACAACAAGCACAACCGATGACGTCGATGATGAAGACAAGGGCCTCGCACGCCAGAAGGGCAATTCGCGTGTTCTTTGGGCTGAATGGCTTGCTTAGCAGATTTCATCGTTCCTAGGCCCATAGTCATTTTCCCTTTCCAGGCCCATGTCAACGGGTGAGAGGATGCTACGGCTCCTATGTATTGCGTGAGAACGAAGAGAGAACCTGAACTCGATCACGACATTGAAACCGTGCCTTGGTGGCCGGCGGCGGCGTGCTCGCCTCTCGGTGGTGGCTGGTGTGCGACTTATCTAGTTTCCCCGTTCTAGCTATCCTCGTCTACCCTAGGATGGTTACATCTGGTATCAGATTCCTTCGATCCTGGGAGTTTTCCCTGCCAAAATCCCATCGCAAATCCCCGCACAAATTGGATCAAGTCCCCTATTCCGCCCACCAAATTCGCCACCATAGATCCTACTCTGTATTTGCACCAATATTGCACTCGACGGCGGGATGGCTCTCTTCACACTTGAGGAGCGATTCGGGCAGATCCCGGCGATGTTGAGCTCCAATTCCAAGGGAATTCGCGAAACTCAAGTCGTCCATGGATGAGATGGGCAAGCTTTGATCCGACTTCAACTCCCGGAAGCCGGAAGTGGACCACCGCGGTCAACGAATTGAGAACCTCGTGTCCGCGATAGGCGCCAAGATGGATCAAGCATCGGGCGCCCTACCTCAAGCCGTGCCTCTTCCCGCAAAGGAGCACTCCCGCGGGCGAAGTCACCATTGCGTCTCCGTCGTCGTCGGCGAGGCTCAAGCACATCTGGAGCCGACCCGTTAGCGGCGTGCCTCGGTCAAGTGACCACCGCGTGGCTGACTTTGGGGCGGTGTACACCATCGCCCCGGGTCAACAACAAAACCAAGGTGCGATGAATCATACCAATCATACTGTTACATTTCCTACAACCTATCATACTTGTTTTCCCTATATGGATCATGGTAGCGATGTTTACCCCCACACCATACCGTTACCCCAAAAACCCAGACTCTCCCTTCCCACAATTTGATGGAAACAACCCCAAACTTTGGTTGAAAAGCAGTAGAGCATTCTTTGATTTGTATCAGATACATCCAAACATGTGGATAAGATATTGTACTATGCATTTGAGTGGTTCAGCAGCTTTATGGTTTCAAACCATTCAGTCCAATGTATATGATATGTCTTGGGATGACTTCTCAGCTATAGTGAGTGCCAAATTCGACAAGGATGAGCTTAACCACCTTATGAGACGGTTTTTTCATATCACCCAAACTTCCAATGTAGATGAGTATATAGCCAATTTTTGTGACCTAGTCCACCAAATACTAGCCCATGAGCCAAAATTATCCCAAGCCGTGATCACCAATAGATTTGTGGATGGTTTAAAAGGAGAGATTAAATGTGTTGTTATGATGCATCAACCCCAAGATCTCGATGCTGCTAGTGCTTTGGCTTCTTTACGAGAGGAGGCCTTCAGATGGTCCCAATACCATCAACAAGAAGATGGAAGTTGTGGGTCCTCTCAAGAAGTCTTATTATGAATCATCAAGATCAATCGGGTTATAGTCCGGACAAGTCAACAAGTACCCCCCGGATGGCCGACAAGAGAATCAATGATACTTGTGAGAGCCAAGTCCGGTGATTCTGGTGAAAGATTAAACACACTCAAAAACTACAGAAAAGCTAAGGGCTTATGTTTTAAGTGTGGAGAAAAGTGGAATCATGGGCATACATGCCAGAATGTTTCTATCCATGCAATGGAAGAGGTATGGTCTATCTAATTCTGGTGATGACCTCTGTGGTATATCCTTTCAAGCCATGAATGGTCTAGAGGACCACAAGACCATGAAATTTAGAGGATTCATTGATAATCATGAAGTCTATATGCTAGTGGATTCTGGTAGCTCTCACTGTTTTGTCAGTGCTGATGTTGCATCTAAACTGTTAGGAAGTCAGCCCCTACCTCAACCTTGCGCATTGTAATAGTGGCAAATGGCCAAATCGCCTTGCACACATGAATTTGTTGACAAGCTATGGCATGTTCAAGGAATCAATTTCAAAACACTTTCAAGGTGTTACCAATGAGCTCTTATGATGTGGTAATTGGCATGGATTGGTTGGTTATGCACAGTCCAATCAACTTCCATTGGGTTGTTGGCTTCCATGGCCACACACCGGTAAAGTTGGGTGCTCTTGTGCCGAAGAGGACCAAGGGGTGGCCGTTGGGATGGAACCCACATGAAAAGTGGAAGAGGACCGGCATCATACAACACCCCTTCCTTCGTTTTTTTTTTCTTTCTTTTCCTCGTTCTCTTTTCTTCTTCTCTATCCTTTCCCTTGTAATTTGTACTCTACTTGATGATAAAAGGGAGTTGCTTCTTTTCCTCGTTCTCTTTTCTTCTTCTCTATCCTTTTAAGCTTGTAACTTGTCCTCCTTTCGATTATAAAAAGGGGAGTCGGGGCTCCCCATCCACATACGCACGCGCATTGAGACCTAAGATCCCTCTCCTCTCGCCAAGTTTGTAACCCCTACTATGAACTCATTGCAAGTAACACGAGCCGCTCTCAACTAGACGCAGGGACGTTCTGCCTGAATGCGGCTTGTGTGAGTGTACCATCCGAGCCTAAACGCGCAAATCACAAATTCACTACCGGTCATGGTTCAAAAACACCGATAGTATCTTTCAACATTTCTTTCAAAATGAGATGGACCTCAAGAGATCATAGAAAATAGTGTTTGGGAAACGGCGATGCTAAATGAAAGAACTGCTAAGAGAAATGTTGTGAGAATGTGTCTTAATATTTTCCCATCGAAGTAATGCAATAACCACCAATAATCTTTAATTTTGTTACACAGTTCCAACCAAATTCCGTTTTATTTTGTAATGGGATTCATCATATGGTCTCACTATTATCATGTGGTTCCAATATTTCTCTAATTTTCTGTAGCAATTTTCCTTGAAAAGTCTAACTAGAGTTTTGGTTGTACTTTGATAGAGAACATTTAAATCGAAGAGAGATAAACAGCTAACAGGAAATAAAATGCCTGCGCATTAACAAAATTACATTACACGCCTAGCAGCAAATGTTTCTGAGGAATCGTCTGAACTAAGAAGCCTTTCTGCTTCATCATTAGCCTCAGCTTGTATACGCCATTGCTGAATTAGTTTCAGAAGAAAATGTTAGATCTTTCTGATAAAAATCATCTAGGGTAACTATATAAGCAAAGGAAATACTTACCTCTTCAAGACTATCGATCTCCATTAGTTGTTGTATTTGCTCTGATATTCTCTCCTGAAAACCATCGGTCAGGATTAAATATGAAATGATCATATTTAGCCGTTTACTGTGTGGATCAACAGGATACAGAAACTACTTACTGCACTACTTGCCGCTTCAGCAGCTATAACATCAGAGTCCATCTCAACTTCAATTTCAATCATTGAACACAGCTGGAATAGCATGTTCACTACGTCAGCTCGATTTAAAGGTGAAAATGTATGGATGGCAGTTCAATGTACTGTTTTGTCGATTACTTTTGCATAACTTTCCATTAGCTCAATCCTTGCCACGAGTGTGCTTTCCAAGCTGTCCCGTACCCTCTTTACTCTACCTCGTCTAGCACTGGAAAATAGTTTGTGCCAGAAAATATTTTTTAGTACTCCATGCATTCCAAATTATAAGATGTTTTGACTTCTTATAGATACATAGTTTACGCTATGTACTTAGATATAAGTTATGTCTAGTAACTTAGTAAAATCAATATATCTAGATAGCTCAAAACATCTTGTAATTTAGAATAGAGAGTAGTAAAAAAAGTAACCCTTCTAATAACCGAAAGTGTGATGTTGATGCATTATCACAACTAATATTGTATGACACAAGATTTACTGCAACTTCCTGTGCATTACCGATAAGATGGTTCACCAACTGCTACTATCTTGTTATCCAACTGACACATCCGCAAGCATCCACACCTTAAAAGAACAGTTTTTGATGATTACATATAGATGTCTACAACCCTTCTCACAGAATATTTAATTTCAACAGTGATTAAAGAAATAAACCTCTTTTTGAGCAAACTGTTTCAGTTCCTTAAGACGACTCTGAAGAATGTCATACTGAGACAGAAGCTTTTGCCGTACAGCAACTATATCCACTGCTTTTTGTGGAAGCTGATGAAAACAATAGACTTAAGTCAATGCCTCAAGGGGAAATATAATGGACATCATTTATCTGTTGCCCAAACCAATTCCTCTTTTTTTGTCATACATGGAAACTAGGCTGCCACCATGAAATACTAATCCAAAAGACAATACAATTATTGTGTTAATATATGATTGAGAAAAGATAAATTAATGAATCAAGTAAAGGCCAAATGGTTATTGATGCGAACCTAAGTTGTAATGTTGGATCTTGGAATATAACGTGTTATGACTTCTAAAATTTATACTGAAATATAAGCCATTCTATTTAGTGCCAATGTTTAGATTTAGCAAAATTTGTTAAAAAGGAAATCATTATTTGAGGGAAAAACCTTAATTGGGTTTAATCCAGGGTATATGCATCATTTGGGTATTCCCTTTAAGTTGTCTTAAAATTTTTGGAATGCATTGTATTACCAGACAGTGAGTAGATAGGACAAAATAATGCAAATAATCATTTCCTACCATCATTCATTCCTGAAAAGACGAATCAAATTTCATTGACCGAGTCAAACATTGGACAAACATTCTCTTGCAGTTTTTCTTGTCAAAATTGGACTTGCCTTTTGAATATTTGGAAGGACCACTTCATTTAGTGTTGTTCCTACGGCAGCTGATGCAATCGCAGTTGCTGTAACAAGTCTAGGAAGACTTGGGTCAATGAATGTGGAAGCAGCATCTGTAGATGCAAGGAAGGCAAGAGCACCGACCAATAAATATGGACTAAGGAAAAATGCTCCCTCGTTCTTTTGATGGAGCTCTTAGCAACTTCGAGACTTGCCCATTGATGTGATTAGTGAAACACATAGGTTCTCCAGGTTTAAATCCTTGTGAGCGTGCAGCTATCTTCAGGGGTCCCATGTCACGATATACGCTGGATGGGGCCGCCAAGGAAATGGTTACCCTTTCTCCTTCTTGAGCAGGAAGATTTACAGTCTGGGTAGCAAATCTGTAAGTACGTGCTGTTCCTGAAGGTGTGCGGATCTGCAAAAGATATCGAAGTCATATACTTAATTAAGGTAACGATCTCACCCTAATATGTGAACATTGCTTAAAAAAAGTGTACATAGATTGAAAAACTCTATGATATCATCATCATAGCTCAAACAGAATTTGGTGGTGAGATATTTGACAGGGGCTCCAGCATATTACGAAAATATTTGTTTTTTTTTTTTTTTTGAAGTACGAAAATATTTGTTTAGTGATGCAGTAGTCAAAGGATTGACAAAATATTGTACATGGTGGTCAAAACGTTGGTGCTCACTAATATATCTGTCAACCATGTGTATGGTATGTTAAAAAGGTACTGTTTGGTCTCTAAATGTACATCGGATGGTTAATAAGGTCACACAAACAAAATTTTAACCTCAAAAACTCAACCTTCAGGGGAAAGACCGCCCTGTGACATTGCATTAAGAAGAAACTTCTCACACGTAGGCCAAGAAACACTCCATAGGCCAGTTGCCCCTGACATGCCACCGAAGCTAGTGCCTAGGACACATGCCTGCGGCCATGTGCATTTTGTAGAAAGTGACTCAGGTGGTTACACAGATAACTCAGGAACACAGCCATCAAGGGGTGTTTTAAAACTCAGGAACACAGCCATCAAGGGGTGTTTTTAAACTCAGGCCTGCTTAGTCAAACCCAGACTTTCACAGTTTGGTTTTCTTTTCTCAAACATGCAAATGTATCACAATTTGTTTTTGGTAGGATACTTTTGGACTTGGCCAGTGTGGAGCTTCAAACACATATACTCTGATACTAATTGGTCACTTATGGCAGCACCATAATATGCTTGCAAGATTTAATCCCTCAACTGGATGATTTGTCCTTCCGATAATTGGTGGGACAAATCTAATGAAAAAAAGTGGATGGTCAAGTCTAGAAAGGTCTTAACTCCATTATCATCCTTGAAGCATGGGCAATCTGCAATCGATCTGTGTTTGATGGAATCTCACCTAATTTGGAGTTTTAGAGTTCATCGTGGGGAGGAGTTACATTTCTGGTGTCTAGCTGGGGGCTCGAGGGGTTTGACATCTCCTTGCCCTTGGGTCCAGCATTAGTTAGTTTGTTGGTCGAGGCTGTTTGGTGCTTGCAATCTATGGTGAGTTTATTTTTCCTTTCTTTTTGTGTGTGTGATTTAGTTGTTTGGTGGGGTTGTGTGTTGTTGTTTGGGTTCTATACCCTTTTCTTCTTAATATATTGATACACACATCTCCTGCGTATTCGAGAAAAATGGCAGCACCATAATTTCCCATACTGTTTCTAGCACAATAATATTATTTTTAAAAAATTGTATTGTATATAATTTAGATTATTCCTCCATGATTCATTGATTCCATTAGTTTCCAACAGAACTTTTGGTCCAATTATGGACTTGTTTGGATGCCCATGTTTCTCAATCCATGTTGGGCATTCAAACACTTCTTTTCTTTAGGGACTTGGAATTTGCAATATAATGCGATGGGCGAACGAAGCTAGTAGTGCACCCTTAGTGCCGTAGTGCCAATCTACTCGAAAGAACAAGCTTCTTTGCAAACTACCCATATTCTAGGAGCCCAAGTTATGCTATTGAAAATTTGTTCCTGATTCTTTATCGGATCATAAAAACCTACTTTTCAAAGATATGGACATAAAAATGCAATTTCATCAAAGTAAAGATCTTCAAAATATAAACAAATTGAGATAAATGTACATTTTGAAAGATAATCTACCACAATAGAGTGGACAGCAGCTGGAAGACCATCTTTCCACATATTAATAAATCTCAAGGCCTTCTCCAGGGCTGAAATATCCATGCTGCGTTCGCAGGAGGAGATCCTTAGAGAAGTAATATTAGAAGTAAAGTCATATACAGTACCGCTGAGAAAGTGGGCAACATTCAAACAAGCTATTATCTGAGATAAATAGTGTAGCAAAATCGATAAAGGCTGCATAATCACTGGAATTATTGTAAACTATTTCAACTACAGAATGATAAGGACATCTATCGTTGCAAGAATGTTGCTGCTGACATAATTTTTCGAACATTATAGAGAACTGTGTATCATTATATTAAGAAGAATAAAAAGGGGGGAAAGAAATCCCATACAACACCACATGTGAGCCTTGGACTATAAGAGAAAAATAATCACCTGGAGAACAGTTTACGATGACCCTAACTTACAACTAACAGTGGTGTTCATTATCCATGGACCGTTACAGCCAATTCTATGCATATAAAGGAACAAGATCATGGATTCATATTGATGTGAAATTAAAGGAACAGCTCAAAGACAGAACACAGCTCACTAACCTAACTTCTTGAGATTCAATGCTCGTAATGTCTCCAGAAAATAATTCATATTGATATCGACACTTTGAACAGGAAACAACCTGAAAAGATAAAGCAACATATTGGAATTGAATTTCAAATCAAGCAACTATAAGTAATCTATGGTATTAGTTCATAACAGACAGCAGCAGGAACTAGATTATTTTGATTTTTACATCACGAAGAAAATAGACACCAAGCCAAAGAGGACTCAGGCCAATGTGCTGAGAGCCTAGGGGACACACGAGCTGAACTTGAAAAAAAGGAACCTGAAGAGTAAAATCCCACAAAATGGTATAAACCTTAGAGAAAACTAATTTTGCTAGAGACCAACAATACATACCCTAAAATATTGGGATCTGGATGTGAGCCTCTAGAGATTTACAGTACCATATTTTTCCAGAAAAAGTTCTGCCAATTTAATACAACTTACCCTCCATCCCTATTCTATCCCGTGAGTCCCAACTGTGGGCTTGTCTTAGTATCTCACATATTGTAAGCTAATAATGACTACATGATCAGTATTAAAAAAATTGAGAGGTATTACAAGATACTTCTGCAGCATCAAACCTGAGTTCCATCCTGAGGCTGCACAACAGCAACTGCTATCATGCAGGTTGGACAGCGAACAACGATTCCAAAAGGAACCTGCAATAAGAAAACATGTTATCATCACATTCTGATGCCACTTATATACCTAACTTTTTCACCATGTCCCTGAAGGTTGAAGCAGTGTTCTAAAAGATGAGATGTTGAAGGCAAGTGGATAGGTGGTGCTTAGCCTCTATGAACCACCAAAAACTCTGGTGCTTAGTATATGTTGCACATCACAATATGCCATGAGAAAAATGGTCTTGGGGGTTCAAAATCTAACAAAATTGGCAGTTGAGGTGACTGGTTTTAACAGAATTGGAGTGGGAGGCGGAGGGGTGGGGGTGGCTCAAAATTAGACAAATGAAAGAGATGAGGAGCCTAAAATAAAGTCATTCTATGATTATCAAGTGCAAAGTCAGGAGAAAGAGCTTTTCCGATATTGTTATAGCAAGACACTACAAGATTACTTCTTCGTAAATAAACATAAAATGCATACATCAACTGCAAAGTATGCAGATTGATAGCTGCCAATCTTTATATCCCGACTTGCCCAATGACCCATTACTTAAATCTGCTGTACAGAATGTTTGAAGCTACAACATCCACTGTCAAGATGGCTGGTACTGCAGTCTGCAATGAAGCGCCCTAAAAAGATAAACACAGGTGCGATAATGTTTACGAGTACGTCTGAACATCAAAAATCACCTCATCCATAGAAGAAACACCTGCGCGCGACACATAATCGATTATCATGATTGCATCAGCAACACGCAGGGCGGCCGCCAACCGCTGTACAAGCAACGCATAAGTCCGCACATCAGGCCTTGCCCACCTCCAGCCCCCAACTGTACATTATTCGGCCAAAAGGAATTCAGCAACCCATGCTGAAGACGTCGTATTTCAAATTTCAGGACCATAAAAAAGTCAGTCTGAAGACACAAGAAAGTAACGGGCCTCTTACCTCCCGCGAAGCCGGACCGCATTGCCTCGAACACCGAGAGCGCAAGCTCGATGTTGCCACGGTCAAAAGCGGCGGCGACGATCGCGTTGCAGTCAGGCGCGTCCAGAACGGTGCCCGCGCCTTCAACCGACTCCGCAACAATGTCCAGCACCCGGTCCGCGTCCGCCGCGCCTGATATCCGCCTGAGCAGGTCTGCGCTGAGCCATCCAGCCACCGGCGGCTCTTCCGGTGAGCCCTCTCCGGCTCCGTCAGTGTCAATGACGCCGGCGATCCTCTGCGGGGAGGAGGAACCGCGGGAGATGGGGCACAAGAACGCGAGCCCGAAGCTGGCGGCACTGGTGGCGCGCGCGGCCGGTAGAGATGATAAAAAGGGGACGAAGAAGTAGCGTGCGATGGGATGGTGTGGATGGGGAGAGCACAGCGAGCGCCATGGCTAAAGATGGCAACGGGCAGCCGCGCTGCTCGTCACCAGCGCAGCCACGCTGCTCGTCGCCGGTCACCAGGTCCTCGCCCGCGTGCACTGACTCCCCTGCGCGCGTGTGGCTCCCTCCCTTGCTCCTTGCGTGTGTGTGGATAGGATTGGGATAAGGCTGAGTGTCCTTTGTGTTTGTACTAGTGATTTTTCGCGCGTGATTTGTTTTTTCCAACTGAACAAGAAATTCGAGCAGCATCCCAAACTTCTCCCTTTTCACCTTCTGACTTTTCCTAATAAGAGATGGCTGAAGATTTTCTGGTCACTAAGATTTTCTTGTCACTAGCTCGAAGATTTTCACTAAGCTTAATGCATAGGCATTGACAGAGATAATCGTTGAAGATTTTCTTGTTTTATTATCATATATACAATAAGCTCCTCCTGTCCTCCATCACCTGTGTGAGATTTGCAACATATCCAAACAATACTACTCAATATGTTTGAACATTGCCACATCACACAATGTTGACTGAACAAAGTACAATTGTCTAGCATATCCTTCTCTCTCGTGGACTACCTCACCAAAACCCACTTGTTCGGTGTTTGCTTTCCTCCATAGTTACCTGCTCACACGTAACTCCTAGAACGGCATGTTCTCGCCGCCACATCGTTTATTCACCTTGCTTCCTGTCGGGTACATAGAAATATGATACCCAACAAGCCTGACAACACAACGCGTATGGAGTACTATGGCCCAAGTTGGCCACCAACTCCCCTCCGCTTCATCCAGAACCACCAAAGACCTCGGGCGCAAGCCAACGCCCGCGATTCGCCCGACCCCGAGGGTCCCTCGAAAACACTATTCCCCAAGCATATCCTCACTACGCTTGATCTCGCAAACGGCCATGGGTGCAGGAGACTCCTCAGGGTGCTTTTCCGATTCGCCCGAGGCCATGACGTCATCATCCCAAGGCCCCGCTCACGCTCAGACTTAGTCGCGCGCGCTCCCGTTTAGAGTGGGCATGCCCGTCTGAACTGCACATGCCTTGAATGTGAGCACCACCCGGCTCTGGTCATATGACCCCATGCACGGCGGTCGCGAGACGACCACGGCTTGTCTGCCTAATCCAATCCTCATCACGGCGAACATGGTAAGAACGACCATCCATAGTGTAAGATGGCAGGCCAAGCCTGTCCTTAACCATGTCGTCATAGCACCGACCACTCCCTACGGGAAGAGGCATGACAGCGACTGTGTGAAGATCTCTAGTTTGGTTTTGGATAATTAGTGACACCTAAGGACTAATCTCTCGATGCTAAGTGTTTGACTAGGATGGAGATTGGTCGCGGGCAAAGTTGGAACATGGTGGTCATGATGGATGGATCGAGGTGATCCAGTTGGTGACCAATTGTTCAACATTGGTGGAGTTTGAAGGTCAAATGGGCTCAAGGCAAAGGTATAACCATAGGGTCGTTTGATTTTGCACTCAAGACACCATAGAGAGTGTGAGTGATTATAGGATCGATAAGCCGTACTATAAAGAGGGGAAACTTATCGTACACATCGGTCCTCATGTGCCTCTAGGTTTAAAATTCATATGCATGCATTCTAACCTAGAGAGCTAACTCCGCGCTTGATGAAAATAGTTTTCAAAATGCTAACACAAGTGCTCGAGGTGTTCTTCAACGTGTTGGCAACAAGAATCAAGTGACGGAAGCTGGTTTGGAGCAAAGGCGAAGGAACAACGATGAAATGACGAATCTTCGCAGTCTGCAGAACCGATCGGACGCGGCCGACGGACGCCGGGTCTTTGACCGGACCGTCCCGGTCGGGCTACTTCCGTCGACATGAGAGAGAGGTTCATTTGGGACTTTTGGCGCGATGCGTCCGGTCAACCACCGGAAGCATCGGCCGGGACGCATGTCTCGGGGTGTCGGCGGATGGGCGATCAAGCTTGTCGGTTGTGACCGGAAGCTCGACCCGGACACAAGGGCGCGTCCGTCGGTGCGTCCGGTCGACTGCTAGAAACGCAGCTTCCTCCCCAACGACTCTATTTCGTGTGGGGGTGTATAAATACTTGTTTGGCGGGCTTGTGCTCTCTCTCTTTGGTCATTTGAAATATTCCTAACACCCTAGAGCCGAGCAAAAAAACCCCTCCCCTCTCTCATTCTTGCTTGTGAGCTTCAATCTTGAGAGTTGTGGAGATCCAAGTGCACTTGCATTGAGTTCTTGCATCTAGTGGCACTTGGGGATCGTTGTGAGCCGGTTGGTTTCTTATTTGTTAAGTTGCACGCACCGACCGGTTCAACCCAAAAGCTTAAGCGATTGGGAAGAGGTAGGCAATGCACTTATACACATTTCAACACCCCCACGCACATGCGAATGAGAGAGACGCAAACGTGGAAAATAAATGGGCGGAGGACTTAAATTGCCTCTACCAGATTCGAACTTCGAGACATCGGCTTTGATACCATGTTAAGTTGCACGCACCAAGCTTTTGGGTTGAACCGAGACACCGCTCTAGCCGGCTTGGTGATTTGGTGGAGGCGTTGGCAAGAGAAGGTGATTGTTCTTGGCCACCTCCGGTGATTGTAAGAGGATCACACATTCCTCGTCGGGACGACGAATTTGCAAGGAATACAATGCTCGTGTCGGTGAGTACCTCCCTTGTGCGTGGGACAAGTGACTTGAGGGTCACACCGAGGAACCACCCAAGGTGTTGGTCGACACAACGGAGACGTGGCTTGTCGGTGTGCAAGTGAACTCCGGGGATATATCGACTTGTTCATTGTCTCCTTGGTGATTGGCTTATTCATCATATTGTGATTACTCATCCTCGACATCAGTGATTGGTTCATTACCTCTACACGTCGGTATATCAAGTTCACCTCTCTAGTACTTCTTTCCTAGTTTACTGTTGGTATTTGTTAAGTGCTAAAAGAATATGAAGGTTCCTCAAAGCGCCTGAGAATACCATTGTAGCTTTTCCCTAGGAGAGTATTCTAGAGTATCGTATCCACAGGGAAGCTTTGACATAAGAATCTAATAATTCACAATCATGCATCTACTAACTTAGCAAACCACTAGATTAAAGTGAGGGGGTAAATGATATATGATAGGAGTTAAGCATAATCACACACAAGATAATTCCTAAGATAAATGTGTAGCTAGCAAGTTGAGAGGACAGCGGGAGAGATCAAGGTTCCTATCTACTTCTCTATTACTTCGGTTCTATGATAGTAATTACACTAATGCACTTTGGAGCAGCAGATCCGTCCCAACTCTTGAGAAAGACTGGGAAGAAGATAGTCGGGAGAAGGCTACCAAAAGCTCTACGAAACACCAACCCGTACGTGGTGGACTACATCGGCCGGTCAGAGCTGTCACCTCTGGGGCTACCACAACTATCCGTAGGTTTGGGCGCAACCTCAGGTAACCTATAGCCTAGACACCAAATCTACACTATCGATCACTACTCTAGCTACCTAGCATAACTAGAGCCCTCAATACGAGCAGAGATCCCATGCAATAGCATAATAACCATACTTAACCAAATATGAAAGACATGGAAGCAAATAGAGAAGATAAATATATAAACCATAAGTCTTACAAAGGAAGGATACAAGACATACCAAACTCAGAGACATCTCCAGAACTGTGGAGTGCAGCTCGCTCTCCCTAACTCTCTAGTTGCTAATTGTTGGTGTAGCCCCCCGAAGCAAAGCTACCCCACGTAGGACGAAGCACACAACAAGACTAATTTGAACACTTGGAGGTGAATGTAGACTAAAGCACTCTTCTATTAATTCATTGCCCGTGTTTTTACAATGACCCTCGGGGTCTATTTATAGTCCGTAGACTATTACAATTCCAAATTTACCCTTCTACCTACCCTGGACCTCCCGTGCTCCTTCCTGGCGCTTCAGGGGCAGAACGGTACTTTCCCTCGCGTTCCTACCGACCCTCGGTAGGCCATTCGGCGTCGGACCACGAGCACCTGCAAAACACTGGATGACATTCGACGAAAAGTTCTCGGCCTTGCCGCTGAAAGCGCTTTTCGACTCCCCAGCCGAGCGGGGGATCCGCGCCAGATCCCTGCCCTTGGGGCGTAAGCCAAAGCATTCGTCACATTCGACCGAATGTTAGCGCATTCGCCCAGCGCGATTTCCCAACCGACTGCTACTGGTCGGAAGTCTCGACATTCGACATGACGGGCCGAATGTCGAGCATCCGAGCTGCGTGCCTTCTGTCACGATCTCCGATTGACGGAAACCGCGGCATCCGGTTTCCCCGTCAATGCCGCTTTGTGGCTTTCGTCTAAGTGTCGTGGCTTCCCGTGGATGGAGCTTGATTGTTGGGCGCTTGCTTGCCTGGTCATGGCCGAAAGCCTCCGCTTTCGTCCCGTGACATGCGAAGCCCCCGCTATCCGCATCATCCCTTTCACCCGAATCTGAAAACATTCGGCCTCTGAGGCCGAATCCTGGCCCCTTCGGGCCACCTCTAGTCTTGGTTTCTCGGGTCGACCGTAGGGGGTGGGGTGGGTTTCGTCCCCCCCAACAAGTAGCCCCTCGAGTCCAAGGGTGAGGTCTTTTCGTCCCTCCCCTTGGAATTGACCTCTCGGCCCTCAAGAAACACCCTCGGGCCGAATGCCCGCGTGCGCGTTTTTTCGATGAGGTTGAAATAATAATAATTATTATTATTTTTTACAAAATTGGCGGAAGGCGAAACGCCGCCGCCTCGCTACGAGCCCCGAGCCGACAGACGGGATGCAGCCTCGATCCGCGCGCGGGTTTGATCTATATAAGGTGATCGGGGCCGGGGCGGTGATCTCCCCCCGGCTCATTTGCTCTTCTGCGTTCCAGCTCTCCCGGCGCTCCCGAAGCTCTCCGGCTTTTGGCACCTCTAGTTTCGAGTTTGAAGGCATTCGGCCGCCGGCTTAAGCTTTAGTTGGTAAGTTTCCGTCCTTTCCTTTTTTACTTTCGGTTGAGTTGGGCCCATTTTTTATTTTAGGGTTTTAGCCGTTTCTTTCTATTTTTTGTATTCTAGGTTTCGTTGATTTGGTAGAATGTCGAATCCGATTGCCTCGGGATCCGGTGCTTCGTCGAAAAAGTCCGACTTCTAGCAGTTCATCGAGCTCAGATTCGTCCGCGCTATCGCGATTAACGCGCAAACCGATTCGAACATCGACCCACATTTGTTTTTCTAGTGGAAGCGAGAAAGTTCCAAATGTCGGCCCACGTCGACCCTCAAGTCATGGATGAGGTTGTCGACATAGAAGGATCTCCCCGTTGGTGGGGTTCTTTTCGGCTCATGATGAACTAGACCTTTCGGCACCTGGGTGAGCCCGAGGCGTCTTTCGGGGCCGTGGAGGGTTCGAGACGACAAAAGTTACTCAATTCTTAGAAGGTTCCTGGAGAAATCGGGGCCTTACGGCCGCCGTGAGGTTTATTGGGCGGAACCTCACGTGTGACTAAGGAAGTTTTAAATGACTATGAGCGTAAAGGTTTCATGGACCGGCAGGCCGAGGTTCTTTGTGTCGAGCTCCGGCCGGGAGAAAAATTCCGAGCCCCAAGCCCGGGCGGCCTTTCGTTTTCAAGGATTACTTTAGGGCCGGCTTTTCGTCTACCTGTGAGGACACCTTCATTGGCGGTATCCTTGAGCGGTTTGGACTACAAATTTGCACCACTTGGCGCCGAATGTGTTCACTTTCGTTTGGGAGCCTTCGCAGGCCATGAAAATGATGGGAGCCCCTTTGTGTGTTGAGACTTTTCGTTCGGTTCTATCTTTGCCGTGGTCGTGATACCACGCATCCACGATAACCGTCGGCTAATGTGTGCAACGATGGCCTAGCTCAAGAACAATGACACGATGATTTATCTTTGTTCGGGGCTATCGAAAGCACCCTAGTCCGGTGTGTGGCACTATCAGAGCTCAAAGTGCTCGTATCGGGGCGAATACAAGCCGGGCGAGAGGGGGAGATAAGCTCCCAAGTCTCAATGTGATGAGTGGAATCGAGCAATGTGTGTGTGTGCTTTACATTGTGCAAGAGAGCTTGCCCTCTCCGGTGGCGAGCCCTCCCTTTTATAGTCATAAGGGGAACTCACAGGGGCCTCCGGCGAGAGGGTCTTAGAGATAGAAGGAATACAAGTTTGGGGGGTGAAGAGGAAAAGTTCCCCTCCGATGTCGGGCACGTCGGGCTGTCCGGCGTCTTGGCGTGGGGCCGCCGCCCTACCTCCGAGCACGCTCGCCCGGTCGTCGTAGAGTAGAATAGGGGCGGCTCCGTATCCCGATCGTTATGCGTCGCGGGTGACGAGCTCGGAGCTCGTCGGTCGGCGTGAACGGGACAATAAGCTGCTCGCCCCGCCACCGTGCTTCTTCGTCCTTCCGTCCAGACAGCCTTTGCGATTACTGGGGCGAGATCATCAGAGGCGCCGCCTTACATTAAGGCTTCGTGCCGGGGTCGCGAGGAAAAGGTATGGCCAGGAGGAGGCTCGATGTAGAGCTCGACTTCGTCGTCGAGTCATTCTTGTCGCGTTGTGGTTGTCTCTTGTGCTTGTCGTTACCCAGCGTGGTCCGGCGGCTCCGCCTCGCGTGTCGCCGTGATCCCTCGGCTTCTGCAATCGATCGTAGACTGCGGCGCCCGGTGTAGGCTGCCGGTCTTTGGGTCTAACCCCGTTGCGTCCGGATTCTCCCGACCCGCCCTGCGGATTTGGTGCTCGGGGGGCTTCGTCGCGAAAAGCGGAAAGGAGCCCGTCGTCCGGCGGAGGCTCGTCATATCCCACGCTCCTCAGGGAGCTCGTTCGAGGCGGAACTTTTTTCGGGACACTCGAGCTGCGTCCACAGGCTGGCCTTTTGGCGCCCCGCGTAGTTCTCGCTCGAGATCGATACTTTGTTGCCGGTCTCGACCTTCGCCGCAGTGTCGCCCCATGGCTAACGAGCACGCCCCCTCCTTCTAATACCTGGTTAGGGGACGATTAGATGATTGACTTAGTCCGAATATTCAGGTCCCACAAGAGTCCCCCCGAGCGGCGGAGGGGAGCGGACCCCCTCGGCGGCGCCGCCTTTGCGCCGCCGCTATCGGGTTAGGGACCGATTTCCTTGCTTTGGGGTGCGGCGAAGCGCACCTCGCGGGGTGTAGCTCCCGAGGCCGGTGGGAGGACGTGTCACCTCAAGGAGGCTCATTTTGGCGTGTGCTCGTGCCGCGGTGTGTTCTCCGGTCCCTTTAGGAAGGGCGGGCGAGCTTGAAACCCGACTTACCGCTACAGGGCCGAAGTCGAGCTCTTTTGGCGAGCTTTAAAGCGGATTTGCTCGAGTGAGGTCCGTGCTCGCGTTTCGCGGCGCGAGCTCGTTCGTCGGGCCAGCTTGTGGGCCAACCTCATATTCGAGACCCGTCCTCTACGGTCACGCGGGTCTCAGCGGGACCCCGGCGGCTCGTGCCTCCTCGCCGAGGAGGATGACCGGAGGCCGTTCAGGATCGCTGGTGACTCAAGCGCGACTTGGATGGAGCCCCGGGTCCTCGAGGGCGCTTCGGGCGCTGGCCGCCGGTGCCTCTCCTCCGCTGCGCTCCTTGCTCGGGCGTCTCGAGGGCTGTCCCGAAGCTCACGGGAGCCGCTTCGAACTCGGAGCTTGATTTCGCTCGTGAGCTCGCTCGTTATGTCGAAGCTTGACATAACGGGCGATGAGTTCAGAGGATCACGACCGTTGGCGATGGCTTCGCGGACTCGCCGCTGCGGAAGAAAAGAGCCGTTAAAAAAAGTTACAGTTAGGAAGTTACGTTAGGGCTGGCCGTTACTATTAGCCTTGGCGTTTACGCCTTCCGTTTTCGCCACGTGGCGTGCGTCTGCGAAAAAGGCGGGTCAGTGGAAGTGGTGGGCCATCTTGGTCCGTTTTCTCGGCGGATCAGCGAGCTCACCCTATAAATAGGAGGGGAGATTCAAGGTTTTCCCTTCCATTCCCTTTCCGCCCTTGACCTACTTCCGTCTTCTGCTCTAGTTCTCGATCCGCGCCCGCCGCGTGCAAGAAAAAAACTCCCGTGGTTCCCCGCGTCGTCGTCGAGGGTTAGGAGAAACCATGGGCTCGTGTCGCCGTCGGGTCGGCGAGGACATACTCTTGGGCGTGTGGCCTTCGGTGGCCTCCCGCCGTGGCCCGAAATGGGAGTGGATCGTCTGCCCGCCCGGCGCCGCCTCCCGATCCTCCGGGAGGCTACATCGTCTCCTTCGCCTCCTTCCACGACAGGGGCTAGAGCGTCCCGGCGTCCGACTTCTTCGATCATTTGCTAAGCCTCGAGGCGCCGAGCTCCAACACCTCAACCCCAATGGGATCCTCCACATCTCGGCCTTCACCGTCCCTATGCGAGGGGTGGCCGGGATCGCGCCCGACCGGAGCCGCTTCAAACACTTCTTCCACGCGAAGGTCACGCACGCCCGACGGTTTGAAGGAGGCCATCCCCATAGGTTGCATCGTCTTTGCCCCGCCCGGGCGTGAAGGAGAAGTACCCTACCTTCGTCTCGCCATCGAACTCCGGGTGGAGAGAGACGAATGGTTTTACTTTGAAGAACGACGAGGAGCATCCCTTCCCCGCAGCTTCACCGCGGTGGTCTTCCTCGACCAGACAAGCCGTGGAGGGAGACCCCCCATCCCAACCTCGGGCCGCACTGTGGTCAAGGACGCCGCCCTAAGGTGGAGCTCCTCAAAGCGTGCCAATCTCACGGAACCTCTCCTCTACGCCCGCCCCCGGGCACGGAGTTGTCCCCCCGAGGCGGAGAGTTCTCCACATCCGGGAGATGGTCGAGGAGAAGAGGCCCCTTTGATGGCACGGTGACCGCCGCGCCCCCTTCCTACCGACGAGGTGGAGTTCATCGTCCGTAGGGGGACGGGAAATTTCTCAAAATCCCTACCAACCCCAACGACATACCGATGGCATTTGCCCGACGCCAGCCGACACGGAGGTCGGGTGAGCTTTTTCCTCGTTTGTCGATGATTGGGTCGACCTGCGCCGAGCATGGGGAGTCAATTTCCTTTGATTTTGCAGATCGGATCGGTGTACCCTCGAGCCCCATCTCCCGCCGGCGAGGCCCGCTCCTTCCTTCTTTCCACCGAAGCTGACCCGCGAAGCCGCTGCTTCCGCCGGGCCGACGAATCGCCGAGGGAGAGCGAGCCGCGGGAGGGGCGGACGACGCCGCCGGAGACCCAAGAGCTTCGCGGGTCCTCAGTCGGTGAGCGCCGCGACGCCGCCGCCCGGTGGTCCGACGACCGCCGGTTAAATGCGCCGCAAATCGGTTCTCCTCCGTAACCGGGCTCAAGCGAAAAGCTCCCGGCTCCGTCGCCGGAGGACAAGAAGGACAAAAAGAGGCGCATAGCCATCGGGTAAGTGTCCAAGCTTGCCATTCCTGCTTTGTCGCGTTAAATCGTCACCGAGCTTTTACTCTTCCTTGATGCTAACCTCGGCAATCTCTCCGTTGTCCCTACGTAAAAGTTAAGCCCTTGGGACCTCCCAATCCCCTCAAAGCGGCCTCCGATGACCATGCGACGCCGACCGGGCGGTCGACCCCCTCCACCCGTCGTGCGGGCCCTCCGGGTGGTCGCCTCCTCGTGCCCAGCGGAGGAGGGACGAGTCGAGCCAAAGGTCCCGTGGGGAGCGCCCGCCGCGTCGCCGAGCGAGCTCCCGTGACTCACAGCGATAAAGGTGACATCCGCTTCGCGGCTCGAGGACTGGCGCCAAGGGATCGGCTCCCATCAGCCGCAGTGCGGGTGGAGCACTGGTGATCAACCCCGGCTCCCGAGCCTGGAGGAGCGCGAGGATGTTCCTGCACCCTGCGCCCGTCGCCTCACGAGGAGAGATGGGGTTGATGTGTGTCCGGAGCGGCGCTTCCCCGGCTGAGGACGAGTCCCCGCCTCCTCGGGCCGGGGCGGCGCCCGGCGATACGAAGATAGCGCCGCCGCGATACGATGTTGCGGATCTAACTCGGCGCGGAGACCGCAAGGCGGAGGGGAGCCGAAGAAATGAGCGCCGCGCCATGGTCGCCGATGAGCCCGCCGGGAGACCGCGCGCAACGGAGGTCCCCAGGCGCGCCCCCGCCCCGCCCCCGCCACCCGTGGTGTGACATCACCGAGCTCGCCGCCATCGGGCGCGGGACGCGCGCCGCCGGCCGCTGCGGTGACTCCCCTCCTCCGATTCGGATCCGCACACATCGCGGGTCGGGATGCCCGAGACTACCGAAGTCGAGCCGCGAGCCGTCGCCACGTCCCCTCGCTGTGGTCGACGTGGGACGACGTCGCCCGCTCGTCGCCGAGAGCCCACTTCCCACCTGAGGCCAGACATGCCCACCACACACGGTGCGACTCCGCTGGGCGTCGCCCTTTGTCCGATTTTGTGCTCTTGACGTTGACTCGTTTTTCCATAGGATCTGCGGGATGCGGTGGTCGGGCTTCAACCGCGTGGTGGGAGGCCGACCGAGATTGAGGGTCCCCGGGCGATCGGGCGCAGCCTCCGTCCCATGCGGCGGGGCTCGCCAAGTGTCCGCCCGCGCACCGCCGCCTCCCCGGCGTTGACGACGCCGCGGAGCATATTCGCGAGGTCCGCGAGCATGCCGCCGCCGAGGCTCGGGAGGAGGTTGCCGCGAAGTCCGCCCGGAAGCGCGGCGGTGAAGCGAGAAGAGGAACTCGCTGTTCGTAACCGCAAAACAGCGTGGAGCTCATGCAAGGAACTCCGACGACCTCCGCCGAGCTTTGGAGGACAAGGAGCTCGAACGTTCAATAAGCGAGGGAGAGCGCCGAGCTCGATGCCGGGAGAGGGAGCGCCACGCTAAAGGGAAGGCGCTCCAAGACCGCGAAGCCGAGCCGGAAGGTAAGCGCTACTTTCCTCAACTCATTGTCTCCCCCCTTTTTTGAGCGCTTAGGGCCGATAGGTGGGTGTTTTTAGTTTACGACCACGAGGCCGCCGATGGGTCGATTTTGTTTGGCGCGAGGCCGAGAGGATCCGGCCGATGCCGAGAATCTTTCTCCTCGTGGGAGGAGCGAGAAGAACTTTATCGCGCCGGCATGTAAGGCGCTTCTCTTCTTCCCTTTGGATCTCATGATTTTGATTTGTTTACTCTTTTGCGGCCCGAAGAAGAAGTCGGCGGGGTTGCCTCGGGAGCTTGAGGGAAGGACCAGTCCCCGGCCGCCGCGAGTCCTCGTTGATGCATACCAGTCAAGGCCGGATCGAAGGAGAAGGGACCTTCAACGACGGACGCGTGACCTCGCGGGTCGGCGTAATCGGTCTCTCCGATAAGGCGGCGAGGAGCTCCCGGCCCAGTGGGAAGCCGAGGCCTCGGGTCTCTTGAGCTGCAACGGCGGAGGCCTCGGTGCGTAAGGCGGAGCGTGAGCACACCGACCTCGTGCTCGACGTTGAGGCCGCCTCGCGAGGCCCTTTGGAGTCGAGGAGGTGGAAGGCCGGCCGCCACGGTGCCGCGCCCGCCGTGGTGAGGACAACGCCCGTCCGTGCCGTCCATAAGGGCGCGGCCGTGGTCCTCGCCCACTATCCTCGAGATGCGACCTCGACCAAGATAGTGGGCAAGGGCTGGCCCGAGCCGGCCGAGGGCGCCGAGCCGATGACGCCGCCGCCACCGCGGAGGCCCGCTCGGAAAAGCCGCCGCGGAAGCTCTTCCGCTTGCCGTCGAGAGCTTGAGGTGTTCGAGCCTACCGCCGGGCGAGGCGCGAGGTGGAAACGGACTCGTCCCCGTCGATGGTGAAGAGTAGGTCACGAGGTTAGGTAGCTTGAGGCGCCGCCTCCTTGTTATGAACGCAAGTCCCCGAGTTTGGGGTAAAGATGTAAATAAACCAAGTTATTTTTGCTTATGGATTACTCATTTTGTCTTTCCCGTGATTGTGCTTCCGACTAGTTCATAAGTTTCGAGCTACATCCTATTGATTGAGGTAACGGGCCCTTTACTCATGGCCGCGGGGCGCCTAGAGCTCGTTTGGCAGGCGGCTGACCTCGCCGAGGATGTTGCTCGGAACTTTCTAACTTGTCGGACTCGGACGCCTTTACCGAAGACGGATAATGAGTGCGAGGTCGAGCTGGTCAAGCTCTTCCCTCGAAAGTGCTCGTGTTTTTGCGAAAAAAGAGCTCGTAAAAAAGGTGGGGTGTGCGCCCGCCCCCCGTAGCCCCCCCGAGCAAAGGCGGGCCTTGCCGGAGGTAAAGGGCGCCATTGCTTTAACGGCCGTGTGAGAAATCAATGCTTGGCGCATCTTTCGCATCGAGGTGTGTCATTATTATTTGAATTGCATGTATGACATTACAAAAATGCATCTAAGGGTAGAAGCGACGTAGCTATTCGATGTTCCAAGAGTTGGGCAGCTCACGGCCGGGAGTCTTGATCTTGTATGAGCCCGGGCGGAGGACTCGAGCGATGGTGAACGGTCCTTCCTGCATGCCAGAGCTTGTGTTTCTCCTTCGTGCTCAGACTCGGCCGTAGGACTTGGTCGCCGACTTCAAAGGCTCGCCCTCGCAGGGCAATGTGGTAGCGGCGCATCGATCGCTGGTACTTTGGCCGGCCGAGCGCCGGCTGACCTCACGGCCCTTCTTCTTCCTTCCCCTCGAGCCGGGTCTCGCGGGCGTCTCGGCGAGTGAGGTCCGGTTGCCGGCGTCGTTTGTACGCTTGCACCCCGGGGCGCCGCCGTGTCGTCGAGGTCGGTGGGGAGCACGGCCTCGAGCCGAAGACGAGGAAGAAGGGGGTCCGCCCGTGTCTCTGCCGGAGTAGTCCCGAGGCTCCATATGATCGCGGGGAGCTCGGGCGAGCCACCGCCCTCCGAATTTCTCCGCCCCAAAGATTCTTGGCTTCAATCCCTACGTAATCAAGCCGCTGGCACGCTTGACCGCCCCCTGCTCGTCCTCGGGTGGGCGACGGAGGCCCGCCCACGCTGATGTTGTAGAATGCCACACCGTCGAGGAAAATCTCCGCCCCTGAAGTTGGTGCCATTGTCGGGTGATGATTGAGTTCGCACGACGCGGTGGATGATGCCGCCGAAGAACTTGACCGCCTCCCCTCGCGCGATCTCGTCGTGAGATGGGCATCACCTCGATCCACTTGGTGAACTTGTCGATGGCGATGAGGAGGTGAGTGAAGCCCCCGCGACCTTGTGAAGGGACCGACCATGTCGAGGCCCCGCACATGCGAAAAGGCCAAGTGATGGGGATCGCCCGGAGGGCCCGAGCCGGGAGGTGCGCTTTTGCTTGGCGAAGAACCGCATCCCTCACAAAAGGGCGCGCACGATCCGGTTGGCGCCGCCGACGGCGGTCGGCCAAGAAAACCTTGGCGGAATGCCTGCCTCACCAGGGCTCGTGGAGCCGCGTGATGTCCACATTCGCCGGCGTGGATCTCTCTCGATGAGCTCGTGCCCCTCCTCGAAGGTGACGCAGCCGCTGGAGCACCCCGGATGCGCCCTCCCCCGAGCTCGTGCTTGATGACGACGTAGGACTTGGCTCGGCGACGGCGATGCGCCTAGCCTCTTCCTTTCCACGGAGCTTGCGTCCCGTAGCCATGCTAGGATGGGAAGCCGCCAATCGGGTCTCGGGGCTTCTGGTTCCGAGGTGACGAGGACCCCTGATCCGACGAGGTTGATTTGATTGTCGACCTCCATCGGCCGAGCTCGAGCTCGAGAGGTCCTCGGCCTTGGTGGGCGCGGGGGATGAACGAAGTCCCCGACGGGTCTCCGTGCGTGGGTTCGAACCCTCCCCCTCGAGCCGGATGGAGGGTACGCATCGGTCATCGCGAAGACGCCCAGGGACCTCAGTAGTCGATCGGAGGTGAGCTTGGCGAGGACGCCGGCGCGCCCCGTTGTATTGACGACGGATGTGCTTGAATTCTAGCCCGTCAAAGCGTTCTTTTCGAAGCCCAAGCACCTTTGCGGAGTACGCGACCATCCTTGGGCGACGCAGTCGGCCTCCTTTGTGGCTTGGTCACCACGAGCTTAGAATCTCCTCCGATCTTGAGACGCTTGATGCCAAGCTCGACGGCAATGCGCATACCGCTCACCAAAGCCTCATACTCGGCAACGTTGTTGGAGGCAAGAAAGTGAAGGCGGATCGAGTACCTCATGCGCACGCGCCGCGGTGAGACGAAGACCAGCCCTGCTCCGCGCGCCAGATTTTCTTCACGGAGCCGCCGAAGTATAGTGTCCAAGACTCGACGCCGGGTCTTGGTGGCAACCAAGAAACCGTCCACTCTCGCCACAAAGTCGTGGAGGACCCGAGATTTGATGGCATCCCTCGGGCGTATGAGAGATGTCCGTCCCCATGAGCTCGACTCCCCACTTGGCGATGCGCCCCGCGGGCCTCGTGGCTGCGGATGATCTCGCCGAAAGGAAATTTGAGACGACGGTGATCGGATGGGTGTCGGTAGTGTCGTAGCTTGCGGCGTGATCGTGGGCGCGTAGGTGAGCTCGAGTTGGGGGTACCGCGTCTCGCGTCGGAGAGGACTTCACGACGGTAGACCGGTCGTTGCACCCGGCGCGGGCCTTCTTCCTCTCTTCCACTACGAGCACCGTGCTCACCACCGCGGCGGGCCGCAATGTACGCCAAAGATTGGTTCGCCCGCTTGGGCGGAGTGAGTATGGGGCGGGTTCGGCAAGAGCTCTTTCGTGGAGTCGAGCGATCGGGCCTCGCTGGTCCAGCGGCGCCCGACTTCTTCTCAGAGCTTGTATAGCGGAAGGCTCCGTTCGCCTAGCCGAGCAATGAATCTCGCTAAGGGCGGCTAAGCACCCCGTAAGTCGCTGTACGCCTTGACGCTTTGATGGGGCCCATGTCGCGGATGGCCTCGATCTTCTGGGGTTGGCCCGATGCCGCTCGACACGATGAAACCCGGGAGCTTTCCTCGGGGACTCCGAACACGCATTTTTCGGGTTGAGCTTTACCCGAACTCACGAAGCTTGCTGAAAACTTCTTTGAGATCGGGATGAGTTCTCCCGCATGCTTTTGTCTTGACTACGATGTCATCGACGTCACGCCTCCACGCGCTTTCCGAAAGCTCTTTTGAAGACTTTCGCATGCACCTTTGAAAAGTGGCGCCGGGCGTTTTAGCCCGAAAGGCATAGTTACGTGAGCGTAACGCGCCCGCGGGGGTGATGAAGGAGGTGGCGAGCTGATCGAGCTCGCTCATCACGATTTGATGATAGCCGGAGTATGCGCCAAGAAAACAGAGCGCCTCGCACCGGAGGTGGAGTCAACGATTTGGTCGATGCACGGCAAAGGAAACGGATCCTTTGGGCATGCCTTGTTGAGACTCGTATAACCAACACACATTCTCCATTTCCCATTCTTCTTCTTAACTAGTACAGGTTGGCTATCCACTGGGATGGTACACCTCCTTAACAAAGCCCGCCCGCTAAGAGCTTATCTATTTCCTCGGCGACCCGCCGCCTCACCGTCGTCGGCCGCCGGAGTCGCATCAGCTCACCGGGCCGAGCCGGCTTTGATGTTTAAGGGAGTGCCGGGCGACTTCCCTCTGATGCTCTGGCATGTCCGAGGGTCACCATGCGAATACGAGGTTCGCGCGAGGAAGTCGACGAGCTCGCTTTTCCTATTTAGGAGAGAGAGCTTCGGCACCGATGCGAACGGTGCGCCCCTTCCTTGTCGACCTTCACCGGCCTTGGCGTCTTCGTCCGCCTCGAGGATCCCGCCTTCTCGAGCTCAACGGAGGAGCTTGCCACCTTGCCGGATGCGCCGCGGCCTCAGCCGGTGGAGTCCTCTCGCGCCGCACCCACGCTAGCATCTCGGGGATGAGCCTCTCCGACTGATGAGGGCGTCGGGCGCATCGCACGGCCTCCTTGTCGAAAGGAAGGCGCGCCGAAGGTGGAGTTGACGGTGATCACGCCCTTCTACCCGGGGATCTTGAGCTTGAGGTACGTGTAGTTGGGAACGGCCATGAACTTCTCGCGTAGCACGGCCGCCCGCCAAGGCATGGTAAGCGCTCTTATACGGGAGCACCTCGAAGGTGAGCACTTCCTTGTGGAAGTTGTTCGGTCGCCGAAGTGACGGGAGGTCGATCCGACCGAGCTGAAACGCCGGCTTCCCCAAGACTACCCCATGGATGGGGTCCGTGGAGGGTCGGGAGCCGAGCTCGCGTGATGCCAAGAGCCTCCATGGTGTCGACGTAGAGGAGGTTGAGGCCGCTTCCACCGTCCATCGGGACCTTGCCGAGGCGCTTGGTGCCGACTATGGGATCGACGACGCAGAGGGAACCTCCCCGATGTGGGACGTGCACGGATGGTCCTTCTGTCGAAGGTGATCGGGGCCTCGGACCACTTGAGGTAGGAGGGCCGCGGGCTTGGTGAAGAGGACTTCGCGCTGCAAGAGCTTCGCGGCGCTTTGACTCGCTTACGCCGTGGACCGCCGAGACGACGTTGACGGCGCCGTCCTCGAAGAAGACGCCCTTGTCGCCCGCCGACCGTCGAACTCGCCATCGTGGTGCTCGTCGCCCGCGGCCTCTCCTTCCCCCGCGCCGGCTACAAACTTTCGCAGAGCCTCGCAGTCCCGACTTTGTGCTTGACCGCCCCCTCGTGGTTGGGGCGGGGCAGGTCGAGCTTTTCTCAAAGAAGTCCTTGGGAGCGCCGGGCCGCGGCTTGGCACCCGGCTTCTTCTTTTCGGGCGACCGACGGTCAAGTCATCCCGCCGCGCCCGCTGTTCTTGTTCTTCTTCTTGGGTCGCAGCCGGCCTCGGCCGGCCTCATCGGGCGTCCCTCCTTTCCCTTGCCCGTGGTGCCGTGGAGGACCATGGAGATAGCCTCTTCGCCCCGACGTGGTTCGTGGCGAGGTCGAGGAGGTCCTTCACCGCCTTGGGCTTGCGAAAGTGCCGAGCTCACGGATGAGCGTCTCGCAAGTCGCGGCCGAAGGTGAAGGCGGTGCCGATTTCCGCATCGGGTGGCGTCTGTGAGCTCGTTGCGCAGCTTGAGAAGCCGGATGTAATCAAGCTCTCGCTTCCTCCACCGCTTGCAGCCGCGGAGGTCCAACGCGGTTGCTCGGACGCCAGTAGGTCCCCCCGAAAGCGCCAACGAAGACATCGCTGAGGTCGCGCCAACTATCGATCATACCGCTGGCAGGTGCTCGAGCCGTGAGCGAGCCATGTCGGCGAGGTATAGGGGAGGTTGCGAATGATGAAGAGCTCGCCGCCGGCTCCCCCCGCCGACACGCGAGGCGGTAATCCCACTCAAGCCACGCCGGGGTCCGTCTCCCCGTTGAACATCCGGATGGAGGTCGGGGCTCGAAAGCGCCGAGGGAACGGGCGCCAGTCGTGGAACCCGGCGCCGAACACCCGGCCTCCTCCCGTCCCCGGGGTGGGCTCGTGCTCGCGCCTCCGCCGAGCCCGAAAGCATCACGCGGTGAGGGGATGCCGCCGCCCCCCGACCTCGTCGGATCGGGCTGCGGCCACGGGTCCTCCCCCGACCGGTCGTGAGCGGCCCCTCCTCTTGCTTTGTGGGACTCCGGGCGGGCGGTCGCTCGTCTGTTCGTCATCGCGACGGGCCGCCGGGGCGACGCTCGGGGCGCTCCTTCGCGACCTCCGGCGTCGCGGCGTCGAGGGTGTCCCCGCGTCCCCGGTTCTCTCCCACCCGTCGACGCCGTGGACACGTGGGGATCTCTCCACGGTTCGGCCTCTCCTGGTTGGAGGAGGCCCCGTGCCCTTCCGGGGAGGTCCATGCGACTCGAGCTCTCCACCCCACGCTCCGCGGGGCTCTCGATGAGGGAGCGCAATCCGCTGGTGGAGCCTTCGAGCCTCTCGCGCCCCTCGGGCTCGGGAGCTCGTGGAGGAGCTCGCTGTCACCGGCGGAGGTTCAAGGCCACGTCACCGAAGACCGGCGGGGAGGTCACCGGAAACCTCGCCGATGCGCGCGTCCGCATCTCCGTCCCTCGAGCTCGCACCGCCGACGACCTCCCACCTCCTCGGAGGAGGGCGCCGCCGTCTCCGCGCGATCTCACGCCGGCCTCCTCGAGCTCGAGACACTCGTGCACCCGCTTTAGGGGCGCCGTTGAGCGAGCCGCCGAGTCTCGACCCCGAGTGCGCCGGGAGGTGCCGGGAGGACTCGCCCCTCGCCGTGGTGGCCGGCACACCGGCCCGGGCGGGGCACATGTAGCACTTCAAGGCAGGGGTCGACCCTGCGAGGCCTGCTGCCCGCCGCGGGTCTCGAGATTGGTCGCCCAAGCTCGATGCCATACTTCCAGGCAAGAAGAGTCCAACCCGGTACATCTGTCGAAGGCCGCGAGGGAACTCGGGCCGGGGGAAAGCGGCTCCCGCCCGGCGCATCGCAGGATGACATTGGCGGGGAGAAGGTGACGCCGCGAAAGAGCTCCTCGAGTCGGCTCCTGGCTGAGGGATGTGGGAGCAGTCCGCGATGGCGACGAAGAAGTGGTCGGCCGCCGCTCGACGGGCTCGCCGGAGCAGAAGTCGAATCCCGGCCCCCGGAGCGCATCAAAGCACGGGCGCGTCGGCGCGCCGCGGACGAGGCGGGCGCCATCTCGCCCCGCACCATCCGAGGGAAGGTGGCTCCGACGAGGAACCCTCGAGCATGCAGCCGGGAAGTCCGTGGTCCCGGCGCATTGGTGCGCCGGACGGGACCGTGGTGAAGGGAGCCATCGGTGGTGAACGCCACACTAGCGCCCCTACCGGGGCGCGCCAACCGCCGTGGGTCGTCGATACCACGATCACAAGAAATCGCCGGCTAATGTGTGCAACGATGGCCTAGCTCAAGAACAATGACACGATGATTTATAATGGTTCGGGGCTATCGAAAGCACCCTAGTCCAAGCAGTGTGGCACTATCAGAGCTCAAAGTGCTCGTGATCGGGCGAATACAGCCGGGCGAGAGGGAGATAAGCTCCCAAGTCTCAATGTGATGAGTGGAATCGAAAGCAATGTGTGTGTGTGCTTTGTGGTGCAAGAGAGCTTGCCCTCTCTCTCGTGGCGTAGCCCTCCCTTTTATAGTCATAAGGGGAACTCACAGGGCCTCCGAGCGAGGGTCTTAGAGATAGAAGGAATACAAGTTTGGGGGTGAAGAGGAAAAGTTCCTCCGATGTCGGGGCACGCCGGGCTGTCCCGGCGCCGCGGCGCTGCCGCCGCCTCTACCTCCGTGCACGCCGCCGGCCGCCGTAGAGTAGAATAGGGGCGGCCCGTATCCCGATACGCTGTACGTCGCGGGTGACGAGCTCGGAGCTCGCCGGCCGGCGCGCAGGGGGACAATAAGCTCGCCCCGCCGCCACCGCGCTTTTTGCGCCCTTCCGTCCGCCGCACGCGCGCCGGTTACCGCGGCGAGATCATAGAGGCGCCGCCTTGCATTAAAGGCTCGTGCTTTGGGGTCGCAGGAAAAGGTATGGCCGTGAGAGCTCGATGTAGAGCTCGACTTCGTTCGTCGAGGTCATTCTTGTCGCGTTGTGGTTGTCTCTTGTGCTTGTCGCTACTTGGCATGGTCCGACGGCTCCCGCCCCGCGTGTGTCGCCGGGCGGTCCTCGCGGCACACAAAAATCGATCGTAGACGCGGGGCGCCGCCGTGTAGCCGCGTCTTTGGGTCTAGCCGCTGCGTCCCCGGATTCTCCCGACCGCCCTCGGATTTGGTGCTCGGGAGCTCGTCCGAACGGAAAGGGAGCCCGTCGCCCAGCGGAGCGCTCGTCATATCCCCGTGCTCCTCGGGAGCTCGCTCGAGACGGAACTTTTCCCGACGAGCTCGAGCTCCCCCTCGGGCCTTTGCGTCCCGCGAAGTTCTCGCTCGAGATGGGGATACTTGTTGCCGTCTCGACCTTCGCCGCAGTGTCGCCCCATGGCTAACGAGCACGCCCTCCTTCTAATACCCGGTTAGGGGACGGATTAGGATGATTGACTTAGTCCGAATATCTCGTGTCCCACATATGCACCGCACAAGAAACCGAAGAAGATTCGATGTGAGGAACAAATCGAACATTGTTTCGCACAGTTCGGGGGTACACCTTCATTCTGAGGGGGAACCTCCGTATTGCTCCTGCATTCTGCAACAAGTGGTCGAAATGGACCCAGTTTTGGTTCTATGCTCGCGTCAGTGCCAGAAGCGAGGACAAAGCCTCCAAATCCGGTCTGCCGTTGTACGGTGCTCTCGAAAGCCGAATGTTCCCCCTTCGCGCGAAGTGTCATGCGCGCTTTTCTTTGAGAATACCGAGGGGGATGCAGAAGCTACCATGGCGTTCCTTGCTACGTTGGAAAGGCAGAGCACTCGTGACTTGGTCGAGGAATGGATCGCAATGGGGGTTCGGCCCTTAAGCTCTGGGGTGCGATTCGTCATCGACCCTCCAAACTATAACTATGAGACGAATCTGGTCCAAGCTCTTGCTCCGTCCGCTTTCACTCAAAGAAGACGTTCTTAGATTTCGATTCGACGAAACCGATGCTATCCCGAGCTGTTCAGAACGCGAATACGACTGGCCCAGAAATCATCGGGGAGAATGCCCGAATCAATAGGGCTCTCGATGCTATGGAAGTGCCTTATCCTCACCGGCTGACTCCGGCCGAAGCTAAGGAAGAAAAAGTCGCTTGAAAGGCGGCTTACCGAGGAAAATCTATTGCTCACGATTCGGCTCCTCTCGAGCGAATCAAGAGGCGTAAAACTTCTCATCGGGGAAGCCGAAGGAACCGAAGGATGTCGAGGTAGGTCGCGATCCGCTAGGGTTCCCGGCCTGCGCGTAGCCGAAAGGTTACATTCACCGCATTCGCCTATTTGGGATTGTTACCTCTCGCTTCGGTACTTTTAACTATCCTTTCTGGGGGTTTTGGCCGTACCTTCGGCAATTTGGTTCTTGTTGTTCCTGTACTTTCGTACAAGTGTATTCTTTGTTGCTAGTAATGTTCATTCGTGTTGTCCGCAGTTATCTCTAGTGATTCGGAGGAGATGGCCGGAAGGCTGTGAAGGACCCCTCGCTACTTTGAAAGACTCCGGAGATTCGCTCTCATCCGGTCCTAATTTCGCTTTGGTCAAGCGACCACGTGATGCTGCCGCAGCTACGAATGCTTCGCGGCTTTGAAAAAGCGTAAGTCAAGCAAGGAGCCCCCGGCTCCGGCTAGTGTCCTCCTTCGTCATCGACGCTGTAAGGCTGCCGGGTAAGTCTCGGTTCTACCGGGGTTCGTCAAGACTTCCGGCATTTTCAAGGATTGCCTTTTTTCGGCCATGGCACACTCTCCCTTGGAAGCACTTCTAGTGATTTTAGGGAGCCCGTTGTGTACTTCGGGTTTAGCTCCCCGAGGAGATGAGCCCACGAAGAGAGAAGACTTTACAAGCTTGCTTGTTGTCTAGGAGTGCATTCGACGCCGAAGTGGTGGCGGGGGTGGATCCACGCACTCGCCCCTTCTTCCCACGGAGGGGGGGCTAGATTCGGCACGATTGCTCCTCTTCCTTCACGGCCCCCTCAAACTGAAAAGGAGCCGTTGAAGACGGAGCCGCAGCCGCTCTTCGACGCTCTTAACTTCTACGCCACCGGGTGAGTTATAGTTTAAGCCCTTTGGTTTACGAATGTAAGTTTCGTGGCTACTTACCGCCGTGCTCTTTTTTGGTTTTCTTTGCGTCTATGCTTGTTGCACGAACCCTGGAAAAGAAATTCCAGGACAAGGCAGCAAGGCCCTCGAGGCCGAAAAGGCCAAGACCGAAAAGCTGGCCAAGGACCTGAAGATCGCTAATTTGCGAGAAGGCGAAAGCCGACACCCGGCCGAAAGGCCGAGAAGAAGTCGGGCGGAGCTGGAGCAGTAGGTCAAGGACCGAGGCCGCGCTCGAAGTCGAAAGGAAAAACCATCGGTCGGTTTCGCATGCTATGGAGCACGAGACGAAGGCTGGCGTTTCGGCCTTACAACGGCTGCTGGCCTCTTTCGGCGACGAGGCCGCCTCACCGGCTGGCTCTGGCTCACAAGGAAAGGCTTACATGGCTTGTACAGGAGATTCACTCCCCGTATGGTCGAAAGTGGAGACCGGAAGGGTTATGCCTCTTTGAGACCCTTCGGGCCTTCGGCCCGCCTCCACGAAGCCGATGTCCTCATATTGAGGCCGTGGAGCCAAAGGAGGATCCGGCCGCCTATTGGAAGACCCTTGCTGAGGTGCTCCCGGTGGCTGGCAAGTTTTATGAGGGCTTCGGGCAGAGAGGCGGGAGGGACCTTGCTCTGTTCCGCGCGGCCGAATCCAGAGCTTCGGTTAGTTCGACTCTTTCTCGCCTTGAGTGCTATATTTTTGGGATTTGACCCTTAGTGATGTTTACTGACGAATCGCTTGGTTTTATTATTCGGAACGCTGAAGAGAAGGAAGAGATTCGTGCTAAGGTGCATGCGTTTGTCAGAGAGCGGGATAGCCAGGACTCTCGTGATGAAACCGGCAGCCCCTCCGCGGACGGAAGCCCTCCTGAGCAAGCCAATGCCGAAGCTGATGGCAATAGGGTAGATGATGTTTAAGGAATTCTTTGGTTCAGCCATGTTGGCCTAAGAGTTTGTAATGATACATGGTTAAACTACTGTTAAATCTTTTGGCAGGTTCCCGAGGAGGGGACCTCTGGTTTTATGGAAGATTCGTTTCCTCTGAATGTTGAGCACGACGGATTCGGCATTAGTGGCGCTTCGTGGCTTAGGGTTCGGGAGGATTATCCCAAGGGATGGATGATTTTTTTACTTCTCGTCGACAAAAGATCATTCGACATGGTCATCGGATGCTCGATTTTTGGAGTAGTTTTGTACCTTCCGCTAGGCAAAGGAACTTAGTTCGCGGCGTTTTACTGGAGCCGAAAGTAGAGGTAAAGGAGGAACCTGTTGAACTTTCGCCTCCTAGGTATAGGTATTGTTCCGTTATGACCTTTGGCTAAACTAGCCATGTACACGATGCTTTTTGTTTCTTTTAAAATAGATAAGGTTGCTTTCGGTTTGGGTTGTTTCGTTTTCTCGAAAATTTTTTGTCTTGTCAAGAAACCCCCCCCCCTTTTTGCGAGGAAACGAAAAGCCGTAAGCTTTGCCGAAAGTGATTTTATCGCCAACTTAGGTCTTTTACATATCGCTGTTGCATAGGGCGGACTTGGTTCGCCTCGTGGCCGAATGTCGTTTTCTTATTCATTCGGCCATCTTGAAGCTACAGCTTTTTCTTTTCTCCTAACTAGCTGGTACATGCGGCCAGGAGTGATCATTCGAGCCCCAGGCGCTTGGGATTGGGTCGGGAGCTTGACATTGTTACGTGGTAAGGCTTGGCCGAAAGTGTCGTGTTTCGTCTTCTATCTTCCGGCCTTCTTATACACTCGAGCAGCAAACCGGGTATTGTCCCCATCATACCGGTGGGGATGAACTCGTGCAATGGAGAATGCCGTCCCGGGCTTCACCGAGAGCATTCGGCGCTTCAGATTTCTGATGTTCCGGCATGTTGAGTTGATCTCTCGCTGAAACCCAGATATTGTCGGCCACCTTGAGTAATCATAGATGTGCCTGAATCGGTGGATGTACTTCCTACGCCGACTCTTTCGGGTTTTGACCTTGGGATTCCCACGTGGTAGGATTGTCTTTCGACAAGCTCCTTCATGACAAGTAGCTTGTGGGCAAGTCGCGAGCCGCTTGAGACTTGACTCTCTCCCTCGACCGGCCGAATGCTCGCCTACTCTCTCTGATTCCCTCTCAATCCTAGCGAGCCTTACGCTCTTCTTGGGCTATGGCCCTTTTTCATTATTCTTGGTGGCTACCTAAAGATGTTCCCTCTAAAGCTTGTGGCTACTTTCTAAGGGATTTGTGACCCTTGGGTCCTTGTTTTATAGTGGTTTTGGTTGTCCTTGTCGTATCCCGGGCCTTTATTGTCTTGATCGCCTCGAGGGCGTAGCCATGGGACGCGTGCTTTGATTCATCCCTTGTTAAATGTTTACACCTACTTTAGTCCTTTCTACGGACTTTAATGGCTATCTCGCCTCTAGTGCATGCCTTGGTAACGCTTTTAAAGACCAAGCTGCACTTTTGCGGGTTTCACCGCCTATGCTCCGCTTTTTGATTCTTTGATCACTTTCGATGACCGGGCTTGTTAGCCTCACCGCGATTTTGGGAGTTGTCACTTTCGACTTCCTCCCGACTTTTGGTCCTTTTCTCTCGACCTTAGTCTTTCGACTTGTATGCCTTGGTTTGCTGATCTCTTCAAAGATATACCCTTTTTGGGCAAGAAGTTTGCCGAATATATCAAGTGTGACTTAGTCACTTTGTCGTGGTCGGATATGGCGGATATACCACCCTGACACGAAAAATCGGTCGAATGGATCGTGTGGGACTTCGATGGCCTAGCTCAAGGGACACAAGACGCAAGATTTATACTTGTTGGGGCAATCGGCCCCTAGTCCGATCTCCACGAGTCACTATGTGGCCGAGCTCAAATGCTCGTGATCGGGCGAATACAAGCATGTCGAGAGGGGAGACCGCTCCCAAGTCTCGTGAGTAGTGTGTGTTCGAGCGAGAGAGCGATGGGAAGAAGATCCCTCCTCTCTCCCGATGGCCGAGACTCTCCTTTTATAGTCGTAAGGGGAGGATACATGGGTGCCACCAGAGAAGGACTAAAGATGCGAAGAATACAAAATAGAGGGGTAAAGTGTAAAATTCGCCGATGGGATGTCGGGCATGCTTTCGCTTGCCGCACGCGCGTTCGTAGCCGCCCGTCTATTGCGTAGGGTGCGGCGGGAGTCTCGTGAGGATTGCGGCCTATCCGCCGGGGCACGCCCTCCTTTGTCTCTCGCCGGGGGCTCGCCACGAAAGGAAAATATGTGGACGAGAGCCTCGTGAGGGGGAGCTCGTTGTCGGTAGCGCTGGCGGGAGGTTGTGTCTCGGCATACGGGCCGCATAACGTGTCCACAAGAAGGATGCAGCGCGCCGCAGCTTACGGGCGGCGTCGCACAGCCTACGGTACCGAAAGTACCCTTAGTAGGGTGCTGTAGATTGACTTCCTCCGATTCGCCGTTGGGATGCGCGGGTCCGTCGTTATGTGGTCCTCCTTGCGAGCCTCGGTCCTCGAGACTCGCGAAGCCAGAATCCTTCGCGTGCCGCCCGAGCTCGAGGGTCGATATTTGTCGATGGGAGCGCGAGCTCCCTAGTTCGTGTGAATTCCCCGCATCTCGAGGTCCGAGGTCGTCGAGTCGGAGATAAGTCGGCCTCCTCCCGTCGCGGGATTCGCTCGACGGGAGCACGAGCCCCCGAAGCCGTGTGAGTTTCCCCCTGTACTCCCGAGGCCCGAGGTCGCGGCGAGTCACGTATAGATAGGCTGCGGCGGTGTTCGAGGTCGCGCGGTTCGTTTGGCGCTGGCGAAGCTCGCGTGATCTCGTGAGCTCGTGTTTTATGAGCTCGGGCTTAGAGCTCATGCGGGACGGAGATTTGGTCATCCGGTCTCCGAACTCGCATTTAGGCGGAAACAACTCGTGGGCCGAAGTTCTCGAGCTCGTGCGAGGCGGAGTTGTCCCGCGAGCCGAGCTCGAGCTCGTGGCGACGAGGTTTGACTGCATTTGGTCTCCGAAGCCAGGCGAGGCGGAGCCCTGCTCCGACCTATGAGCTCGCACGAGGCGGAAGTTCGGTTCGACTCGAAGCCAAGGCGAGGCGGAAGTTTCCCCGTGGGCCGAGCTTGTGTCGAGTCGATCTCGGGCCGAGTCTTTGCTTGGGTTTTGCCACTTTGCCGTGGTGTTTAGGGTACCTTCGATATTGGTACCCGGCGCAGCCCCCGAGCGTTTGGGAGAGATGGATTCTTCCTCAGCGCCAAAGCCGGGTCGAGATCGCCGTGATCGCCGCTTGGGTTCGCTCCGCTCCGAGGGTGCGCCATGAGCACCCGCCGGTGTTGCCCCCCTCGAGGCCGCACGAGTGTGTGATACACTCTCGTAGAGGCTTGTATTTTTAGTCGCCCCGGGCGGAGTTCGCCCGACTGTCGCTTTTTCCGAGCCTTTCGTTGCCCCATTCCCGCCTCTCGCGGAGAGGTGGGTGAGCTCCGTGCCTGCGCCTTGCCCTGCGGCCGAGACGGGGTGCTCGTGAGTTACTAGCGGTAGCTCGAAAGTGAGGCCCGAGCTCGCCGCCGCTCGTTAAAGATCGCCTAGTGGATCGACCTCATGTTCCGAGCTCGACCTCGCTTTCCTTGAGATCGGGTCTCGAAGTTTCGACGCCTTTCTTCGAGAGGCGGAGGGTCGGTGCCGCGCTCTGGCGACTCGAACGCCAGTTCGAGGAGACTTGCGGCGTCAGAAGCTTCGTGGAGCGAGAGTCGCTGACTTCTCCGACCGCCCGCTCTAGGGCGGGCCGGGCGGCCGTCGAACCCTTTGTTGGTGACCTTCGAACCCCGGGGCCTCGGATTGCGCGAAGCCGGCTGATGCGCCGCCCGCTGTCGAACCGGAAGTCGACCACTTAGTCGCTACGAGAGACGAAAGCACGACGTGTTAGTTGGAATCGAAAGAGGAAAAGGATTTTACCGCTTATTTATTTACCTTTGGTGAATCCCCCGATGTCGTGGTTTTCGTGCATGGTAGGTTATGCGGGACGTGGTGGAGACGGGGCGTCGTAGGTCGCGGCGGAGCGCCCGACCGCAGTCGTGGAGGCGGGACGGAGCGTAAGGGCCCCCAAGTCGTGCGAGGAGTAGAAGCCGAACGGGCGTTCTGCCGGCGCTCCCAAGGTCGTGCGGGACGGACGTGTGGAGTGGATGCGCTCTTGAGGTCCGCCCTCTTACTTGCGCGAAGTTGGTCGCCGGGATGTGCATGCGGCCCGCGACCGCCGATTTGTTGCGTGCATGCATCCAATGAGCTCGAAGTCGGGTCCGCCCTTTAGCTCGTGAGGCACGGCATGCGGAACGTGGGTGTGTGAGGTCGCCAGGACCTATTTTTAGTCGCGCGGCACGGGACGCATGACGCGGGCTGACACGGAGGCGAGGGGCGGTTATCCCGCCGCCGCGATACGCTAAATAGGGCGGGGTCGGCTCCACGACTTCCGTGTCGTGCGAGGCGAGCCGAGGCCCGAGATCCAGCAGTCGCGTGTTTGCGAGGTGGGGTTGGCTCCAGCCCCGCCCCGAAGCTTGTGCGGGCGTGGACGATCGCGAAGCCGCCCGTGACTGACACCGTGGGGCGAGGTGAGGCGTGGCGAGTTTACGTTCTAGCTAGGTGGGGACGGGCGCCTGTCGATCGAGACGAGGTCGAAGCGGACCGTCCGTCGCTGTGTCGTGTGTGATCCCGCCAAGACCTCTAGCTCGCCACGAGGCCGAACAGAGGCGACTTCGCGACCCGCCGAGGTCGTGCGCGGAGACGGGACAGCCTACGACTCGGAGGTCGTGCGGGGGCGTGTACGACCGTGTCCCGGTTCTCCAAGGCGTGGCGATGTCGACGGAGCTCGTGGAGGCTCGTGGTAGAGCTCGTTGGGCTCGACAGCGGGCAAAGCTCATGGAACTCGGCAAGCAGCGGAGCTCGAGCTCGCGATGAGGCTGGCGGAGCTCGTGGAGCTTGATGGCGCACACTAAGGCCGGCGACGCACCTGCACAATTATAGAAGTATATGTAGACAGAGGCGGTATCTATATTAGTCGTAAACGAGCGAAGTCCCCGGAGTCGGGGCACATAACTGTGACCAACTATTAAGTCGCTTAAGTTGTGTGTGTGATTTACTTTCTTTTCTTTCTTTATGCGTTTTATCGGGTTCCCAAGTTCGAGGTCGTGTTTTGAAGGAGCGATTGGCGGGCCATTCCTCGCTAGCCGTGGGGGCGTGGGAGGTCGATAGGCGCTCGCGCCATGCCTTAAAACATTAACCCCGAGCTCAGTCGAACGACAGTCCGCGTGAATGAAAGGAAAAGCAAGTAAAGGCGGAGTTGGTGCGACTTTTTTGCGAAAAAATAAGTAAAATGCGGGTGTGCACCCCGGCCCCTCTGTAGCCCCCGAGCAAGGGAAACCCAGCTAGATTTTACGAGGTATGTTAAGGGTAAAATAGACTTAGCTGTTCAATGCTTCATGCGTTGGAGACGACTCGGTTGTCGGAGCTCTTTTACGTGGTAGAGCTCGGCAAAGCTCGTCGGTGAAGAGCTCGGAGAAGTTCGTGAGAAAGCTGGGCGGCAGGATCGGAGAAGCTCAGCCACGGAGATCGCCGACAGTTCGGGCGAGGCTCGGCGGTGAAGTTCGACGGTGGAGCTCATTCGCCGAAGCTCGTGGCGCAGCTCGCCGACGGAGCTTGGTCAGACTTGCGGTGAAGCTTGGCGGTAAGGCGGAGCTCGAGGTGGAGCTAGCCCCAGGTCGTCGCAAGCGCGACGGGCAGGTCGCGCTGGACGAGGCGGGATCTCACGCTTGAGGTCGTGGCGCGGCCGGTCGTGGGCGGAGGGGAGGCCTCGCGTCCCCTCAGGTCGCGGCGAGACGTGCGAGGGTCGCGCGTGATGCGGCAGGTCCGCCTTGTCCTCCGAGGTCGTGCGTGCCGTGGATCAACCACCCGACTTTCGCGGTTGAGCTCGGCCAGATCGGCCTCGTGGGCGGCGGCGATCGCCGCGACGTGTGCCTTTGCCTCTATCGGTATCTCACAGTCCGCGAAATCGGCGATGGTGAAGCTCGCGTGGCGGAGCTCGTCGGGAGAGCTCGTGATAGGGCTTTGCCAGGAGAACTCGTGGCAGAGCTCGTTCGGCCTAGCTCGACGGAGCTCGACGGTGGTGAGCGCTAGTACGCGAGGTAGGGCATCCCGCGACTTTAGGTCGTGCGCGAGGTGGAACTCGCGTCTCGCAATAGGCGCGGGGCGTGGGCGAGCGGCCCACGCGACCTCGTGGTCGTGCGTGGCGGAGGATAAGTGGCGCGGGATCGCGACCTCTCAGGTCGTGCAGGACGGCTTCCAGGCTCCGGGTCACGCGGACAAGTCGAGCCAGGCATGGATAAGTCGTGCGGCACTCACGGCTGCGAGTCGCGCGCGGCCTCCTGGCTGTGAACAGCAGCACGGCCTCGCATGGCCTCGCGGTCTCTACGTCGATCTCTTCGTACGAGACATGCAGAGGAAGGGAAGAGAGCCAAGCAATTCCGACACATGTGCATGCATACATATATATAGTGTCTATATATATAGGGCTGCGTTAAGTAGTACCCTGGCATCGATTATTAAATAGTACCCGAGGCCACCGCGGCAAGCCCGTTGCACGCGCCAAGGCGAGCCTCTGTCTGCATGCTGAGCGCGCCCCTCCCTGCCACACCCGCACGTACCCGGTCAGTCCCCACGTTCCCAGGCTTGAAACCGTTGACCCACACACTCAAGGTGTTTTTTTATGGATCTTTTTTTTCGTCCCGTGAGACTCGCATGGTCACCCACACACTCTATGCGATTTGTTTGTGGATCATTTTTTTCCTCCTGTGAGACTCGCATGGCATGTTTGTCAAGCCGTTTTATTAGTGACCATGATATTAATAGATATTGACTAGCCTGGTTTTTTATTGGTCAAAGTAATCTTTACGTGTTAGATTAATGGCACAAATATTGAGCAGTTGAGCACAAATATTTTCCACCACAAAACAGACCAAATTTCATTTTTTCATTACTCACGGAAGTTTGAAAATGCAAAGCAAAAAACTCTTCCCACCAGCAACAAAGAACATATATTGAGCAGAAATACACCAGGCAAAAACAATGACTAGTGTGAATGTAAATATTTGTATAAACATCATTGGTAACAAAGATAATTCTAATTTGTTCTCCATCCATTCCATGATCGTACTTTCTTGTATTAAGTCCCATGATTGTCTAATCCGTTTGGTCGTCACTTACACGGTGGCCTTCTTGGCAATGAGACCATGGAAAATAACATGCTGAATAGATATGCAATTAGGCAATTGTTCCCCGAACTGAACTACTAAATTGTGGTCTCAACTCTCAACTGACCATCACCAATTCTTATTTAGAATTTGAATCTTCATGGCCATCAGGTATGTCACTACAAAAAAAAAAACGACCAAGCAATCACAAGAGTCACTATGGGAAATAGCCATGCTGAAATGCGTGAGAACTAGTCAATAAATGACAATTAATAATACTAAAATATCAAAACTATCACAACTGGGTATGTTGCAGAGCAGAAGCATATAGAACCTTCATGTTGAGCATGGTCTGTAAGCAATGCACGGTCCATCAACAATGCAATCATAAAGGATTCCATGCTATAAATTTGGGGATAGTACAACTTACTAATAATTTTGCAGTCATAAAGAAACATTTGTTCAACACAAATCCTTCTGACCACAAAAACATCTAAGGATTTGCAAGCATAGCATTCTAAAGGGTAAATACTAGCACCAACTGAGAGCTTAGCTAGCACATCATCTATGGGGCCTTAAATTTTGCGTCGAACCAAGCATTGGAACTATTTCAGTTACTAATTTATCCATGCAGTTCAAGTGTGGTCTGTAGGCAAAAGTTAGAATTAGGTGAACATGTGCAATCCATGTTGCCAAATTAGTTGGAGTCCAGCTTTAGATGTTCAAGTTATCTTGCAACTAGAGTACCAGATTAACTTAATTTATTCAACTATTTTGTAGAAGGAAGCATAAGACTTTGAACAGATCAAAGAAAGTACTATCATGTTAGTTCTCAATCCCTAATAATCATAACAATTGACTGCAATGCAAATATACCCACACTCCAATGGAAACGTTTAAAACTGAATTGATACACCACTTCGTTTTTCAACTACTAATAATGTCAGTAGCTTGATAATTGAACACATTAAAAATTAAGCAACTGAGCAGTGTTTCGCCTTGTGCAAAATCCAGGACAATCAAGTGACTATTGTCGCATCTACTTTTTATAGGATAATAAATGTACAAGCATACAACAACAAAAAATTTAGATATTTAGACCTACACCCAACCTGGTGCTAGTAGGATGGGTTTCTCTCTATTATACCTGGAATACACATTTCACAAATGCATTCTCCTACTTATGCTAGTGTTGCCTTGGAAACCAGCACTCCCAAGTTCCCAACACACAGAACAACAGAGAGCATAGAAAACAGTCAGGCCCAAATAAAGTATTGAGTGTATGCAACAAAGCATGAAGGCAAAGAGAGTAGATAGTATAAATGAAGGGAAAATTAGTGAGTAATTGTTCATAATTAAAAGCAGATTGATATTTACTAAAAATTACCACAAAGTTAAATAGTAATTTTTGATGAGAAAGGAACTGTGAGTAATTTGGTATAACAAAATTGAGGCTACAGAAGGCAGCAGCATCGATGCATCACACACGAGAATGGCTAAAGGTCTAGAAATTCAGAAAGGCTACATAGTGAAAATACAACCATGATTAAATGAGTAAAACTGAATCCATGTTTTGCCAGAAAAAAAAACGGAAAGAACTGAATCCAGTATGCATTTTTCACAACTAAAGGCCTTGATATTGACAAAAAAAGGGGCAACGCACATGGGGACTGTCCTGCAGAACATTCACAACATCGGTGAGGTGGCAGAAGGGACTCCTGTCATGCTCGTGCACCTCCACATGGCATATGCATTAGAATACAATTGACATTTGATCTAAGAAGATAAAAAATATCTCCTCCAAACTATTTGACAACATGATGGTGTTTGTCATGAGCAGAACCATCGTAAGATGTTGGTCACAGCTTTCTAAAGAGACTTTGCAGATCACAACTTTTTAAAATGAGACTCCTTCAAGGTGGAGCTAAAAGAAACTTATAGGTACCTTGTGAGCCTGGTTCTCTTCAGGTAATGCTGAGCTATCCTTGCTGATCACAACTTTCTAAAATGAGTCTCCTTCAAGGCAGAGTTAATGAAATTTATCAGTATCTTGTTAGCCTGGTTCTCTTCAGGTAATGCTGGAGCTCAGCCTTCGTATCCGTTTAAAAAGATCTTGCAACAAATGTACCACGGATATAAATCATGAATCTTAATGAATTCATAGTAGTAGCATACACTTGCACATCAAATTAATAGTAGACTTGTTAAATAGAAACAGCAAAAGGCAAATTGCTCGTGAGTGCAAGCCCCCAAAAAATTCAGTATCAATAGAATCTAGAGGCGAAAAAAAGTAATATGGGCATGCCACTGCACTAAAAGCAATGGCATATCCGGCTAGTGACTACACACACCAGATACCCAAAATACATTTGTTTTTTCAGAGTCATCTAACAGAAACACTTGGGGTCAATTAATGCAAGGAAAAAAAGGTATTTCAAGTAAATAGCGATAGGCATTCAGAGGTGAGGGCAGCGATACATATAATTTAACCTATGAAAGAGATCCTAAACCAAGCATTGCCTAGAAAATTACACCAAAAAAATTTTGGAATGATTTCACTCGCATAAATATTGAACTGCTTAGCCTGGCACCAATTGAGCTTTAGCTAGCACACCATTGATATGACCTTCGTCAGACTTAGAATGAGAATAGCAGCAGGTGCTTACACAGCGCTTGGTCATGCACTAGACAATCATGTGAAAATTAAAACCACATTTATTCTTGTTACTATTATAAACCCATCAACAGAAAAGCTGGAAGCTCTCGTAGTCATACAATTATTTCCAGGCCTGTAGATTGAGGGGTTTAAACTGAGCATTCACAATATAGTATTGCAATAATTGCATAGTTTGACAGTGCAAACTAATTGTGCCAGTTCTTCAATATTCACTTCCTTTGGACTCTCAACAGCAAGAACCAATATGAAATCAAGAGGAATTGGACACTTGGATAGCATAGGAAAAATAAGAATTCATAGCTGAAATAATCACTAATTTGTCACACATTTATTCATTTTTGTTTATAAAAAATGGAAAACAGTCTGCTAACCATTTTTTACCTAACTACAAATCAAATCACTGACTTATCTCCCCATAAATCCCCAATCGCTGGTGATATAAAACAAATTGAAGATGGGATAAAGAGGTGATTCAGTCAGCTCACCATTTTTGAGGTGCCATCGTTGAGGACCAAGGCCCGCTCACCGAACCTGAATATGTGAACATAAACAATATAACAATGCAATTCAGCAAAGGAACATTAGGTTATAGAATTATCGACTCCCACGTCATATCTTCCAAATGAAATTCCAATAATCCATCAATCACTTCCAGGGGACCTGAGCTATCACGAACAATATAGAAAAAGGAAGAATTAGATCGTAGACATGGCAAAACAAAACAGAAAAATCTGAGAAAAAAGCACCTTGGATTCCGTCATCTCAAACAGGTGTGCACATCAGGGCTTGGGCACTGTGCTGGTGCCGGTTCCACCCTGGTCCCTGGGCGCTCCACGGCCGTCCCTAGCAGCTGGATGCAGCAGCCACCGGCTACGGACGCCCTATAGATCCGGCAGGCGCAAGAAGCCCCCGATCGCCCGTGTGGCCGCCGGCCGCGCCAACGGCACCCGGCCCCCGCCGCTAAACGCCAAGAGTGGAGCGCTGCCCCCTGCCGCCGCCACAAAGACAGCACAGCCGGGTCGGGTTAGGGTCGTGGTCGGCCGCCGGATGGGCGGAGCGCCCCCACACGCCGAGCTTGCCCGCCCTGCAGGAAGGCCGAGCCTGCCGGTCGCTGCTGGGCGCACGGGATCACGGCCTCCTCACGGTGGTTGTGTTGGGCGAGCTCACGGAGGTCAGCGGAAGCCCCCTGAGGCGAGGGGCGTAAGGATGAGCTGCGCCAACAAAGCGGAGGGGGCCGACAAGCTAGGCGAAACCGACGGGCGAGTCCTCCCCACGATCTCGATAGAATGAAATAATAAAATAATTAAATAATAAAATAATTAAATAATAAATAAAACATAAAAAGAGGAAGTGGGGCGGGGGGTGTCCGACGTGGGAGCGGGGAGCCGATGCGGGAGCACGGGTTGGCTCGGGTGCGACATTTTGTGCTCGGGTAATGATTATTAATCAAGACTCGGGTAATATATAGAATACCTCTATATATATATATATATATATATATATATATATATATGCGAGTAACTGGGCAGCGGCGTGGGCCTCGATGTGTCGAGACTCGAGACGGGAGCTCCATGGTCGAGCTCGTGGCTCGTGGCGAGGTCGCGGCGCGAGTCCAAATGGGCCTCGCCGCCGAGGCGAGCAACAAGGTACGCCGCGACCGCAGGTCGCTACTGGACGGAAAAGCGATGATTCGCGAACTTGCCGGTGGTCGCACGACCGGACTCGCTGCGGTCTTTCGAGTCGCGGCGGGATTCGGGCAGCGACGCCACGGCCCTCGACCGCTGGACGCCAAGCAGGTTACGCCGGCGCCGCGTAGGCGCTGGAATGACTCGCGCCGCCGGCCGCGCGGGTCGCTGGGAGCGGGCGGCGACATCACCTGAAGGCGGCGAGCCTGACTCACGGTCCGGCGGACCCGGCCTTCCGCCCGCCGCCGCAGGTCGCAGGCGGACGGGCCGCACCCACGACCTTCGGGATCGATCGAGTTTCGCGAGCGGGCGGGCTGGTGGAGCTCGTGTTTCCCTCTTCTACCGCACGCTGGAGGCGGATCGCCCCGCGCGACCCTCCGGACCGCAGGCGAGCCGCGCGGGCGCATACGGTCGTCGAGTGAGCTCACGCTGCGGACGCTGACGCAACGCGGCTCTCGCCCCTCGACCGAGGTCGAGCCGAGCGGGCTTGTCTCGCGCGCCCTCAAGGCTACGTGAGCCTCGCGCCCGCGCCGAGCGAGGTCGTGCGGGGCGGGAGAGCGATGGCCAGCAGACGGCCTTAAGGGCCGTGGGATCGCTGGTGCAGGACGACGCCGCCAACCAGTCGTGCGCGCCTTCGCTCGTAATCGCCTAGAGGCGACCCGAGCCCCCACGCCCCTCCGAGCTCGCTGCTCGAGGGAAATGGCGATGATGAAGAAGCTGATCAGAGCGGCGCGATTGCGGATCGGTCGAGAAAGGTGACTCGACGAGGGGCCCTCGACCGGTGCCGACGGCATGAGCGCCCGTAAGCGACGGCGCCGCGGACGCCGGGCGAGGAAACGGATGAAGCCATTGAAGCGGTGACTATCGTCACACGAGCGCATCCCCTACCCGGCGCGCCAACCGCCGTGGTCGGATATGGCGGATATACCACCCGACCGCGAAAAATCGGTCGAATGGATCGTGGGGGACTTCGATGGCCTAGCTCAAGGGACACAAGACGCAAGATTTATACTCGGTTCGGGGCAATCGGCCCCTAGTCCGCCTCCAAATGAGTCACTATGTGGCCGAGCTCAAACGCCGTATCGGGGCGAATACAAGCATGTCGAGAGAGGGAGACCGCCCCAAGTCTCTGTGAGTAGTGTGTGTTCGAGCGAGAGAGAGATGGAAGAAGATCCCTCCTCTCTCCGATGGCCGAGACTCTCCTTTTATAGTCGTAAGGGAGGATACATGGGTGCCACCGGAGAAGGACTAAAGATGCGAAGAATACAAAATAGAGGGGGTAAAGTGTAAAATTCGCCCGGGATGCCGGCATGCTTTCGCTGCCGGGCACGCGCGCCCGTAGCCGTCCGTCTATTCGTAGGGTGCGGCGCTGGAGTCTCGTGATTGCGCCCTTCTTCCGTGCACGCCTTTGTTCGCCGGGGCCGCGCCACGAGCGGGGGAAAATATGTGGGACGAGAGAGCCTCGTAGGGGAGCTCGGTGGTCTGAGGCCTGTGGCCTTTGTCGGTAGCGCTTGGCGGAGGTTGTGCTCGGCATCCTGGCCTGGTACATCGTGTCCGCGACAGATGCAGCGCCGCAGCCTACGGGCGGCGCCGCACGCCTACGGTACTTTCGGCACCCTTAGGTAGGGTGTCGAGATTGACTTCCTCCGATTCGCCGCTGGGATGCGCGGTCCGCCGTCAGGTATGTGGTCCCGAGACTTGCGAGCTCGAACCTTCGCTGCCGCCCGAGCCCGAGGTCGCGGGATTTGTCCGGATGGGAGCGCGAGCTCCCTAGTTCGTGGAATTCCGTACCCGAGGTCCGAGGTCGCGCGAAGTCGGAGAGATAAGTCGCGGCGGCCTCCGGTCGCGGGATTCGTTGACGGGAGCACGAGCTCCCGAGCCGTGAGTTTCCCGCACTCAAGGCCCGAGGTCGTGGCGAGTCACGTATAGATAGGGCCGCGGCGGTGTTCGAGGTCGCGCTGGTTCGTCTTGGCGCTGGCGAGCTCACGTGATCTCATGAGCTCGTGTTTGACGAGCTTAGCGGCCTAGAGCTCATGCGTGGACGGAGATTTGGTCATCCGGTCTCCGAACTCGCGTTTAGGCGGAAAAACAACTCGCGGCCGAAGTTCCGAGCTCGTCGAGGCGGAGTTGTCCCCGCGAGCCGAGCTCGGAGCTCGTGCGAGACGAGGTTTGACCGCACGGTCTCCGAGCCAGGCGAGGCGGAGCCCGGCTGACCTATGAGCTCGTCTGGCGCAGTTCCCGGTTCCGACTCGAGCTCGGCGCGCTGAGGCGGTTTCCGCGTACGAGCTTGTGTCGAGTCGACCGGGCCGAGTCTTTGCTTGGGTTTTGCCGCAATTTGCCGTGGTGTTTAGGGTACCTCGATATTGGTACCCGACACACTTCTTGTTTTCGCTTTCTCTTTCGCCTTAACACCATGCTTGGGGAAAAGGAACCTTTATGGGGGTTCACGATCGAATGTTTTCAGGTTGCCTCGTTAAAAACCTCACACCCCCGGAAGGGCTTCCCCGTGAGGAAAAAGAGCACAGCCCGATGTAGTTTCGCACCTTACTTATTACAATCCTTGTTAAAAGAAAAGAAAAGAAAATTACAACTCCTATTTCAAGGAGCATTCGTCATGCGTAGAATCTACGGAGATTGTCCGCTGCTCCACGTGGTGAGTGGTTTCACGTCGCCTTTCTTTTTTGAGCCGAAACACCCTGTGCTTGACCATGCTTGCGACGACGAAAAAGCCCATACCATTGGGATTGCAACTTGCCCCCTCTTTGTCGGCGTCTTCGAATCAAGACGAGACGCCTGTAGATGTTCTTGCGCAGTATTTCTTGTCTTGCCGCCTTTATGCCTCCTTGTGATAGTTGTCGAGGTTTTTGGCCGCCCGCAACTTTCGAATTCAGATGTGTCAAGATCTACAAACCTTTGTATTTCGGTTACATCAGCTATTTGTGTGCGAAATGAGCCGAGTCTAAGCTCTTTCCGGGCGTTATTGCTTCTTCCCGTCAGAGTAAGCGAAATGGGGTGAATCCGGCTGTTCGGGACTTAGAGATGTTAGGGCCCCGCATCGCAACGGTCATTCGGGCCGGGCCACTTTCCCTTGCTTAAGGTCCCATAGAGACTTCGAGACGGCTGAGAAGATTAGGCCATTGGCCTTTTCGACAGCCCCATTGCTTTGTGGGTGATAAACTGATGCGAAAGTCACTTTGATCGAGAGCTCCTCACAAAAGTTCTGAAACTCAGTTGAGTCAAACCGCTTGCCATTGTCCACGGTTATGTAGGACGGACCTCAAACGAGACTATCCAAGGCCATACGAAAACCGATCAAAGTTGCCGAGGTGATTCGAAAGCAAAGGCCTTGCTTCTATCCATTTGGTGAAATACTCAAGTGCGACGGTCGTGAATCTCACATTGCCCTGAGTCGTTGGTAATGGCCCTACTATGTCTACCCCCAAATACTGAAGGGGGCCACGTGGGCACTATTGCCCTGGTTGGGTTAGACGGCACGCTTTTGCTTCTTGGCAAACATCCGGCGCTGCATGTCTTCACCCGCTTGCTTTGCATCTTCACCGCCGATGGCCGCAAAAACCTTGTCTCATCGCTCTATGGGCAATCTCGTGCGGTCCCCCTATGAGCTCCGCACATTCCTCCATGAATTTCGTCCCAGAGTTGCCCCTTTCTCTCAGGCCGATGCACTTGAGCTTTGGGGCTACGATGCCATCTTTGTACAGCTCACCTCTTATGATGGAGTAGTGCTTGGTTCGAGACTCCATTCACGTTGTTCATGCTTGACTCCGCTCAAATGTTCCTCGCTAAGAATGCGAATATCGCTCTCTCCAATCATGACTTGCGATGGCATGAATGGCCCTTGGAACCACTTCTTCTTCTCTCGATTGCTTTGGCTGAAAGTTGTTGGAAGAACACATCCGGTGGGGTCGGAATGCCAAGAGCGGCCGCTAGCTCATCGGCTTCCCCCTGTTTTATTTCGTGGTATGTACTTAATCGAGAATCGAAAAATGCTTCTCCATTGCTCTTACTGCCTCAAATATCCGACCGTAACCGGCTCCCCGGGTCAGTATACCCTTTTCGCAAAGGTTCCGCCACCACTTGTGAATTGCGGCGAATGACGCATCTTTTGACGCCCATTGCCCTTAGCTTTCTGAGTGCTAGTAGTACCGCTCATATTCGGGCCGTATTGTTGGTGCTTGTGAACTCGTAATCCGGCACAGATTCGACGGATGGACCCCGCCGAGGTGTGAGTATGGCCGAAATTCCCCGCCCCTTTGTCGCACCAGTTCAGCCATAAAACGCAGCCCAAGTTGGTTCGTCAAAGACCACCGATTGCCTTCGGGCCGTCGGAGTCCGTTCTGCTATGAAATCTGCGATTGCTTGAGACTTTATGGTCGACCGTGCTCGAAATCGACACGAATTCATTTAGTTCGGGCGCCCATTTGCCTACTCCCGCCCTACAAACTCATTGCTCCCGAACGAGCTTCCAAGGGCCGAGAGGAAACAACCCGAATCTTGTGTGCTCGAAAGTAATGCCTCGCCTTTTCTGGCTAGCCATTAGGACCGTGTAAGCTATTTTCTCTAGCTCGAGTAGTTAAGCTTTTGCCGAAAGGGCTTCGATAACGTAATAAATAGGAAATTGCTTGAGTTTGTTGTCCTCGCTCTTTTTCTTCGACCAGACAGCGCTACCGCAATCGGTGACGCTGCTAAGTATAGCAATAACACCGCCTTTGGGGATGGTTTCGACATGGTTGTTAGATTGGTAAGGTAATCTTTCTTCGATCTTGGAAAGCTTTTTGCCGCCGGGTCCCCATTCAAAAATCAGGCTATCCTTTAGCACTTTGAAGAAGGGTAAACCCTTTTCGGCCGACCTTGAGATGAACCTCGCTAAGAGCTGCTAGTCGCCCCGTGAGCCGCTGGACTTTCTTTTCGGCTATCCGGGGCTTCATGTCTATGATTGCAAAATGATCTTGTCTCGGATTCGCTTCTATGCCTCTCGGGCCGACACTAAACAACCCAACATCTTGCCTTTTGTGATGCCGAAAAAAATGCACTTTTCCTGGTTTAGCTTGAGCCTCGCCGCCTTAGATTTGCGAAAAGTTTCCTTTAAGTCACCGATGGGACTCTTTTCGAGCTGCCGATGACTACTATATCGCCCACGTATGTTACTGTGTTCTTTTTTTTTTTTTCTCTCTCTAAACACTTCATCCGACATTCGGAGAAGGTGGATCCAAATAAACCAAACCTTCTTGCATTCGCTTGAAATAATAAGTCCCCCCTGGAGTGATGAAGCTTGTCTTTTCCTCGTCTTCCGGGTTCAGATGTATCTGATGGTATCCGGAGAAACAGTCGAGCAGACTCATTCTTTCGCAGCCTGAGGCTAAATCAATCGGGGTGTCTATTCTGGGTAAAGGATATGGGTCTTTCGGACATGCCTTGTTTAGATTAGTGAAATCTACGCATATTCGCCATTTCTTGATGTTAGGGTCGGATGTCTTCTTCTGGACCATGACCACATTTGCCAACCATTCGGGTATTGAACTGGCCTCGATTACTCCTCAAGTCCCGAAAGTCTCCTCGGACTTTGGTCGCCGCCGGCGCTTCTTTCCTGATAGCTTCCTCAGCCTTTTGCTTCTTGGGTTTCACTGCTTGCTGCTACGCTTAGGTTGTGTTGAGCTAGGCTTCGGCTTACCCCTTTTAGATCCTCACCGACCACGCCAACACATCCGAGTTGGAGTCAAGGAATGCGACAGCCGAGCTGCCTCGTCCTCGGGCTGGAGTTCGAGCCAATTATAATCTCCCCTTCAGTCCCGTGGGTGGATACCGGTACCCTTTTTGTGGATTCGGCCGATTCCACTTTCGGCACTTTGACCTTTTCAACTTTCGGCTCGATTCTTCTTTCTCATCGTCTTCTTTTTCGGTCTCGTTACTTCGTTGATCATGCTTTATCCAGTATTGGTTTTGCATCTATTTTCCGAATCGCTTCCTGATCTCCCCATACGGTAACAATGCCGAAAGGGGAGGGTATCTTCATGCACAAGAAACTTTGCTTGATTATCGCATCGAACTTGCTTATGACTCCTCTGCCAAATATCGCTGTGTAGGGATAGTCTATGTTGACTATATCGAATGTTATGATTTCGGTTCGACATAAGCCAACCTCACCGAAAGTTACTGCGATGTCCTTCTTCCCGATGGCATCTATCCTTTTCCCTCCGAAACCGAATAGAGCATTACCCGCCGGTTGCAGCCCTCCTCCGCTCCATACCCATGCTTTGGAAGGCCTTGATGAACGTAATATCTCGGCCGAGCTTCCATTATCCACTAGGATGTTGTGAAGTGTGAACCTATCCACATTTGCGGTTGCCACGAACGCATCCAGATGCGGATAGTCTCGCGTAAATCACTTTCGCCGAACGTGATTGGGACCGTTGACCATGCCGGCCTGCTCAAGGGTAGCCTCGGTGTCACCGTGTGCACTCTTCTCATGTAGTCCCTTCTCGGCTCTTTTGTTTTCATGTTCAAGGTTAGATCCGCCGTGATTGCGTATATGTGCCCCCCGAGATGGCGCAGATCGAATTCACAACCCAATTTTCTTTGATCGCTGGTTTTCATGTGCACGCTCGCCGCGTTGTTCAAGGTTCGCCGAAGAAGATGCCGCCATCGATGGAGGCCGGGATTGCGGGATGTAGCCCGGTAGTTCCAAGAGTACCGATGGTGGTGAGCCGGAAGCATGGAGGCTTGCTATACTAAAGGAGGCGGAGGTGGCAACCGAGTGTTCTCGATAGCCGAAATATGCATTCGGTTGTACACCCGCCAAGCTTTCTCATGTTGAACACGTGCTTTGGTGCTTGGCTACCTTGTGAACTTTCGTCTTTTGATTTCTCGCTCCTTGGCCATCTGCCCGCATTTGCAGCCTCGACCGGTGACCCATGTTTTCGCCACCGACGAAACAAGACGCGGTACTTTCCTGACCGTCCCGCCCTCTTCCGCGTCCCCGCCCCTTGAGCTTCGCCCACCTCGGTTGGACCGACTTGGTTTAGAGTTTGAGGCGTCCCCGAGCCCGGCTCTTGACCGGTTTCGGCTGTTTGAACCGAATCGTCTTGCACATTGTTGACAGGCGTGGAGTCTTGCCACCCTTTTGGCTATTGTTTGCGCTTTGGGTGCGGGCGTGTTGGCGTTTAGCGCAATTACTAGAAACAAAGTTTAGAACCCATCCTCAAGAACGGCGCCAGAAAATGCTTGTCGACATTTTCTAACGCCATCACTAAGAATAAATATTATCCTTAATGATAACGTCGAGAGAGTGTCGTGATAGATAAATTGAATATTGCAAGGGTCAACCCGCAAGTTTACGGATCTATCATCGTAGCATTTCACCCGTGAGTATTCGGGTATCGTTCATTTATATTTTCCCATGGGAAGGCAGGTTTAGATTTGATATGATGATGATAGCCCACAATGTATGTATGGATAGCCACTAATCATGTACAGGGGTAAGTGACAATAATATTGGAGATAGTGGTGACACACACACTTCTTGAGCACTAGAAGGAGTAAATAGGAAATAACAAGAAAGGAAAACCTATGTTGAGTTGGCTATTCTAATATCGCCAATGCGCCGACTATAGTCTACATATGTCATTCATGGTTCATGGCGAGATGGGCTAAAGTGATGAGGAGATGCCCGCGCCGTATATGCCACCCCGGTGACACTTGATAAGACTCCAACCCGACACCCTGGACGTGGAGGAGTGCGAAGGGACGAACAGAGTTGTCACCCTCTCGCCGCCTACCTCACTACCGTGGGATGCCGGCATTTCCCGTGATGATTCTCTATAGACCTAAGCACCACGCTTACGCTTATAGAAAACTACCTAAACCCCCCTCGGCACCTCGAACCCTCTACGGATCGACAGCAAGAGTAAAGGTAAACCCGAAGGTACACTGCACCATCACTCGAACTTAGTTCTACTACGCTCCAAGAATAAAATATGATTCAATTAGCCTAAAAGTTAGTCATGTTAATTATCACATTATACTAACTATACTCTAGTTGGCATAATATGAATATAACATGAGGATAACTATACTCTAGTTCATATGCATTGCGATGTAAATAATGAGACTTGAATAAAGGAAAGAACTTCATAGTAAATTACCAAAAGATCCTTCCAAGGAGACAAGCCCTCCTTGAAGCTTTGCCTAACTCGAATCCTACTACTAAACTAATGAAGGGGAGAGAGTGGTGCTCAAGGTGAGAATGTAACAATGTGATGTGTAGTGTGTTGTGTCTCATTTGCAAGTGAGGAGTGCCTCTCTTTATATAGTGGAGAGGAGGAGGGAATGGAGGGCTCTCCTTGCTTCGAGCTATTCTTGGCGGGAACGAAACTTTGCACCGCATGCAACCGCCGCTTGAAGATCGCTCCAAACCGCCAGAAAAGGGCGGGAACTTTGGCCGAAAAATGCGCCGGCCGCCGCAGCGGCCGCCGCCTCGGGCCGGGCCTCCCGGCCCCGCCTTCTCCCGTCGCTAGCTTTTGTCATTCACATGTTGGGCCTATGGTGGTGCATGGGCCAAATTGTGCGCTGGGTTTGGTCCTCTTGATTGATCCACTCCTTGGCGTCTTTTATTCAATACGCTTTCTAATTTATTTGGCGACTTTTTGTACCCAAGCTTTCCACTTTTATACCGCAAGACATAATTTCTACGAATACAAGTGGAACTAGGTTAGAAGTAAAGGTATATGTATCATAAGTTTGCCCCCCTCTCAAGAATTGATATAAGTTGGCGTGTATAATATACTGATAATGACCGCCAACACGGCGATTGTTGCTTTTCGTCCTTTCGCGCTGCTTTTCTTCTTTTTAGTCCTTCTTCGGACTTCGCGAACTTCTTGATTTGATCGTATAGCTCGGTTAGAGTTTTGGGTTCCTCCCTGTCTAGGAGCGCAGTGCACTGACCTATGGCCATGCCTTCGATTGCCGCGGCTATCACTACTTCATCCGAGACATTCGGCGTTTGAGCACGGCCGCACTATCTTTTCGAGATACCGTGTCAATGATTCTCCATCCTCTTGTTTGAGCTTTAGGAAATCCCTAGTTCCCCTTTTTCAAGGCCCTAAACCTTCAAAGGTGATGATCAATCGCTCCCTTAGCTTTGCTTCCCAATTTCTTATTGAAAGCGACGAAGGGCAATGTACCATTCATGCGCCGAGATATCTTCTACCGCCATGATAAGAGACTTTGCCGTAGTAACCGAATCCCCTCCTGTCGAATGTACCGCGGCTTCATAGCTTGCGATGAACTTCCTTGGATCCGATTTCCCATTGAACGATGGCAATCCGGGGCTTGTACCCCATCGGCCATGGGCTCACCTTGTAATTCCGGCCAAGTGGTGAGACCGGATCGACTTCTCCATCCGCGACGAAATCGGTTCTTGCCCCTCCTGGGATGGTGCCGTGTTTTTCTCCATCCGAGCTATCTCACCTGAGCAAATTCTCTTTCTCAATTTCGGCGAGCTTCAACTCCGCTCCCGAGCCGAATCCTCTCTTCGCTTGGCTGCCTCTCCTTTCAACATTGCCTCCTTCCGAGCTCTCAACTCTCTCGAGTTCAGCCGCCCGAGGCTCAATTCTTGATTAACCCGGCACGCCCCCCCGGGCTATTGCCGGGTGGCTCATGCTCACCCGGGTGATCTTCATCCGAATCTTCTCCATTTTCTCCTAATCTCGGCGCCTCCGCCCGGAAGGGCCTTGGCCCGTTATCGCCCCAGGGCCGGTGGCCGCATCTTCTCACTTTCACCCCGCCCCGACCTGCGAGTAACGGTCTCGGCCGGAGGATCTCGACGGAGGATCCGCCGGAGGAGATCCGGCCGTGCCGCCGGGCGCCGCCTTTGGGTCTTCCTCGCCCCGAGCCATGGGTTGCCCGCACAACCACGGTGGGCGCCAATATTGGTGTAGCCCCTGAGCAAAGCTACCCCCTAGAGGACGAAGCACACAACAAGACTAATCTCGAACACTTGAGGTGAATGTAGACTAAAGCACTCTTCTATTAATTCATTGCCCGTGTTTTTACAATGACCCTCGGGGTCTATTTATAGTCCGTAGACTATTACAATTCCAAATTTACCCTTCTACCTACCCTCGGACCTCCCGTGCTCCTTCCCCGGGCGCTTCAGGGCAGAACAAGATTTTCCTTGCGCTCCTACCGACCCTCAGAGGGCCATTCGGCGTCGGACCACGAGCACCCGCAAAAACACCGGATGACATTCGACGAGAAGTTCTCGCCTTGCCGCCGAAAGCGATCGCTTTCGACTCCCCTAGCCGGAGCCGGGGGATCCGCGCCCATCCCCGCCCGTGGGGCGTAAGCCAAAGCATTCGTCACATTCGACCGAATGTTAGCGCATTCGCCCAAATAAGATTTCAACCGATCGCATCGGGTCGGAAGTCTCGACATTCGCATGACGGGCCGAATGTCGAGCATCCGAGCCGCTATGCCTTCCTCGATCTCCGATTGACGGAAACCGCGGCATCCGGGCTTTCCCCGTCCAATCTTTGTGGCTTTCGCCTAAGTGCCATGCTTCCCGCGGATGGAGCTTGACTGTTGGGCGCTTGCTTGCCATGTCATGGCCGAAAGCCTCCGCTGTCCGCGATGTTTAAGCCCCCCGCTATCCCACTTCATCCCTTTCACCCGACCGAAAACATTCGGCCTCCGAGACCGAATCCCGGCCCCTTTGGGCCACCTCTAGTCTTGGTTTCTGGCTGACCATAGGGGTGGGCAGGTTTCGTCCCTCCCCAACACTAATCTACTACATTGGAGTGTCTAGCCCTAATTCTCTAGTGGAGAGGTTGTCCTCACATTGGGACACCTCATGACCAACAGTCCGTAGATAATGAATGGAATGAATTAGGTTTCACCCCAAGGCAAAGGGGGTCCGCTTTATATTGCCCCGGGAGATGCACGACAACCCTTGGATCAAACCGACCTTGGCAACGGTGTAAATTCAACCTCAATGGCGGTAAGAAACTGACCTACGAAGCGGAGTGGAGTAGGACTCCAACTCTTGGCGGTCGCCATGGATGGGCCCGGCGATCGCCAATCCATCATGGAGTTTGGGCCTCGAGCTTTCGTGGGTGCGTATATCTCGTCGATAGCTTTCCAATGATTGGTATTTTGTGGAAACGGAGTCCGGATGAGAAAGTTTTGGCCGTTTTAGTGAACTCGCTCTCGCAACTCGATATCTTTTGATTCTCGACTCGAATATAGCAAACAATATATCCGCTTTCGATCGCCCTCGACGAGCTCTTTGCAATGGTGCTATCTTGGAATATGTTTGTAACATGTTTTATGCTTCATATGTCTTGCAAACTCTAGGCTTTTCCCCTTTTAGTCCCTCGAAAATATATAAATCACCAAAACTTGTGGAACTATGTTAGTCAAGCCCCTAGTCTATGTGATTATTCATTTTATGCCCTTATTTCATGTTTAGTTGACCATTAATATTATGCTATAACAGGTGTCAACATTTACTTTGTGTAGAGAGCTAGCTTTGCTTGTGTAGGTGTTCTTGCTAGCATAAGGCATATCTAGGATTGCTAATTTAGATAGAGTAGTGACATAGTCATTGTGTGTCTTAGAGATCATAGTTATATTTAGACTTGTCACTAGAATGCTTGCAAGACCACTAGAGCTAGTGCAAACCGCTTGATCGCTTTTTTATACTAACCGGTTTGTTTAGTGAAGTTTGTAGAAATTTTTATAGGCTATTTACCCCCCCCTCTAGCCATCTAGGACCTTACACCGTGCTCCATAGCACTTGGAGTATAGGCCACTTTTCTATCTAAACCTGTCCTCCCCTTGAATTTTTCTCTCGTCGGGCCGGGGTAAAGGGTAGGGAGAACACCATTTGCCATGCTCTATACATCGGATTAGATTGACTCCCATGCCACTATACTGCCTAACCCATGAATCTAGGGCACCTGACGACCACCTACAATGGTATGAGGGACACAGGGCTAGGCATGGATACACAACACGGAACCCCTTACTTGGCGATCACTCCTCCATGGCGCCTACACATCAATAGGGAGACCAAGGACGAGCACAACGATCCTACACTACCTTCTTCTCTTTTGTTTTTCTCTTTCTTCTATCCTCCAGCCCCGTAGACCACCTATGTAAGCTGGCCTCTCCCTTCATCTATAAAAGGGAGGGCCCGACGCTAGACTTAGGCATCGCAATATCGCATACCTCACTAGCATCCGATATTGGCACCTAGCCTCAATCAAACCACCTAGAGACTTGGGGTCTGTTCCTCTCTTGAAAGCTAGCTTGTAACCCCTACTATAAGCTCCTCAATGGTGCAAGACTACACGGGCATCAAAAACCCACTGGACGCAGGGACATTCTGCCCCCAACCAGTATATATCTTTGTGTTTGCCTTGCACACCATCGTAGCTCAAAGCGTGGAAAAAAAAAAACGTGTCTGATTCGATTCACTAGTCCAGTGCTATCGGGACCCCTGGTTCCTAGACATCGACACTCCCCCGCTGTCGACCATCTCGTGTTGCCGCCCATATCACATGAAGCCCTTTTCCGTTGCTGTACTTCTCATGTTATAGTTGTGCTAATTAAAGTCAAGCCGCCGCGCCATTTCCTTGTGGAGTTCGTGCCTGTATAGTAAGAGCAACACATCGGTAAGCCAAGCCACATCAACAAATGTCTAGGTGGAGGAAAGAGAAAAGGGAATAGCCGAGCTGCTTGGCGAGATGTAGCGCCGAGCGATTGCACAACTCCCTGGTTCAGTGGGGCCGCTACTACGTAGGTCAGAAGCGCCGCATGCTGAGCCCATCCATGCGCATGCGAATTGTGCGACCATGAGTGAAGGGGTAGGAAGGGAAGAGGAGATCGGTGAGCCCCACACATAATAAAAATAATATTTAGAATGTGAGAGGAAATGGTACCGTTGTATGGCTTAACTTTTAAGCTAGGCTCTGATGACTTGGCCGGCTTATAGCTTATTAGACCCTTCTAACAATGCCAAATATAAAGCCAAAGGTAGAAAAGTATTTTTTTATTAAAATTAGATCTTGAAGCTTTTGCCATGATTCAAATTTCAAACATAGACATAAGGGTTGTTTGATTGGGTGACTAAAACTTTATTAATCACCTCTGCTTTTAGTCACTTTTAATCACTTCGCTTTCAAACATAGGTGACTAAAATTTAAAAGGTGACTGAAATTAAGAAGTCAGGTACCCCTAACTTTTATATTTTAGTCAGGTTACATGAAAATCCAAACAACCCTTTTTCGTTTGAAATCCTGAATCATTCGGAGTGACCATAAAAGAAAAACATTTAACACCGTGCATGTGGACCCCACCATCTCGCGCAAACATGGCCACGGGCACAATCGCTTCCCCTTCTCCCCTCCCCTCCACAACCACCTGAACTACCTTTCCCTTCCCTTCGCCCCCCATCCTCTCCCCTCTCTCTCCTCTCCCCGGCGACCTCCTTCCCCCGAACCCTAGCGAGGCCCTTGCCACCACCGCGGCCTGCCTCCTCTGCAGCGGGTCCTCCTCCGCAGATCCAGCAGGGGAGGTTAACAAGGAGGCGGGGCGGGCGGTGGATGGAAGGGCCGAAGCGGTCGCAGCTGCGGCTGCGCCTCCGCGTCACGGCGCGCCAGCGGGGCGCCGACGGCAACGGCGCCGGGGAGCAGCCGGGCCCGGCGGGCGGAAGCGCCGGATGGAGGCTCCCGTCCTCAACTCCGCCACCAAGCTGCAGCGCCGCGAGATCGGGGGCCGCCAGCTCGCCGCGCGCGGCGGTGGCCCCGCCGCCGCCGTGCCCGAGCGCTTCCGGAACATGCAGCTCCAGGTACGTACATCGCGGCGCTGCTCTGCTGCGGGCATCCGCTTTCCCTCCGGGTTGGTGTGTGAGTGTGCCCTGTGACGGCGGGCGGTCAGGCTAGGGTTATGCGCCGGTGTCGGTGTTGCGTTGGGTCAAATTGGTGGGAATGGCGGGTGGTTGTGGCTGAGACGTCTCCCCGTTTGTGCTATGCTAGGCGGCAAATTTTGTTCCGGAGAGGAGAAACATTTCGTCTTGTGGATTCCGCCAACTGTTTTTTTCTTACGAAAAGGCCATCTTTCAGTCAAATCGAATAGGATTGGATCTTGGGGTCTGATAATTCCTAATGCTCCCTTAATTTGAATCCAAGGATTGGTATAGTGGCTTGGTACTCTTATAATTGGTATGACATGATTCATGTGATCCTTTTCACACAAATCCAAGGAAAAAACAGTGCCTCAATGCTGACTCCAGGTTTATGTTTAAATCTTTGCTCAATTGTTGGCTTCAATGCTGACTCCTGGTTTATGTTTAAATCTTTGCTCAATTGTTGTCAATTGACTCTGTTTGTACTGCATTTTTGGTTGAAAAATGTCGTTGGGATGCAGCATATTGGAACATTGCCATTATTATCAGTGTGTGGAATTATTGAATGCAAACATGTGTTGGGTTAGTCAAAAGTTGGATTAGTTGTTCCTTTTGCCATGAACTAGTTCATTAGATCTAGCATTGACATCATAATCCATTGTTTGTGCAGGAGGAGTTCGATACATATGATGAGAATGCTCACCTATTTGTGAAGCTGCAATTTCTTAAAAGAAGATCCAAAATTATTGAGATTGTTGCAGCAAAGGATATTATATTTGCCCTTGCTAATTCGGACTTTGTGCTGCTTTCAACCGAGGTAGGTGTTTTGAAAATGAGATTTATATGTTACACAATCTGATACTCTCACTGTCCACAAAATGCAATTCTCTTTTTGAGGAGTCAAACAATATAAAGTTTAAAAAGTTATAGAAAAAGTACTAACATCTATGATACAAAATAAGTACCTTTAAATTGATTATTATGATATATATTTTTGTAATAAACCTTGTTGTAGACATAATAAATATATAAACTTGGTCAAAGTAAAGTTAGTTTGACTTGTTCAAGTCCCATAGTTGCATTCTTTTGTGCATGGAGGGAGTAAAAAAGATGCTGTCTTCTGACCTGTCTTTGTACTTTATGCCTGCAGTAACAAACAAGCGCATAGCCTTCTTGAATTTGAGCCCAGATGAAGTGATTCGAGCTTGTTCTACAACAAGAACAATGATTCCCTTATTACCGCTTTCAGTTTATGCATCTGACAATTTCAGCACATTGAAGTGCAGAACAACCCCGATTGAGTAAGAAAGCATGCTCCAGAAATTTCTCGTATATTTCTGTGACGTGATTTTTCATGAACCCTATGAATAAGAATCCTTTTTAGTGTAGTTTATCATTTTATTAATGATGCAGCATACTAAAATTCTTGTCATCAACTAATCAACTATATATATATTTTTATTTAAATGTTCTTACAGGTATATTAGAAGGAATCAGTTAGATGCTGGGTTTCCCCTATTTGAATCAGAGTCTCTGAAATGGCCTGGATTTGTCGAGTTTGATGATGTGAATGGAAAAGTACTCACATATTCAGCGCAGGATGGGTATGCATTCTAATAGTTCATCAACTAAATGGTGTTTATCAGAATAATATTGTTGTAATGGTCATCCTTTTATCTGCAGTATATATAAGGTCTTTGACTTGAAGAACTACTCCTTCCTATATTCGATACCAGATGAAAATGTGCAGGAGATAAAGATCAGGTTTGTGCTCTTTTCCTAGCTTATATCTGTCTTCCTGTAATTTAGAAGAGGTAAAGGGGAGGGTGTCCAAATGTTGACTTGTAATTTTTATTTCAGTCCAGGAATCATGCTCTTGATATATGATAGAACACCAAGTTATGTTCCATTGAAGATATTATCAATTGAAGATGGGAAGCCACTGAAATTTTTAAGCACTTGTTGCACCGCAACAAGAAAATTGATTTCATTGAGCAGTTCAATGAGAAGCTCCTTGTCAAGCAAGAGGATGAAAACTTCCAGATACTTGATGTATGGTGTAGTTTATGGATAATTTTTTTGTTACTGTAATCCTTACTGTCTAATGATTTATGGTCTGTGTTTTGAAGGTGCGGAGTTCTGAGCTAATTGAAGTCAGTGTCTCCAAGTTTATGACCCCTTCAGCATTCATCTTTCTATATGAGAACAATCTCTTCTTGACATTCAAACAGAACAGTTGCTGTATGGAACTTCCGAGGAGAGCTTGTGACTTCCTTTGAAGACCATTTGCTTTGGCATCATGATTGTAGCACCAATAATATTTACATCACTAGCGATCAGGATCTTATTATCTCATACTGCAAATCTGAAGCAGTGGCTGAGGATGGTACAGGTGCATTATTCAAACCCAAACCCCGACGATTTCCTCAGTATTTAGTTTGCACTGTTTATTTAGATTTCCCAAGTGGGATTTTTCTTTTCTTTTTGATATAACTGGCCTCTTCAACTAGCCTCCGATGTCAACATGCTAGATGATTGCTACATTGAATATAGGCTGATAGATGTCAGGCACCATTACGAAATCATGAATATGACCACAACATTGTGTGAACTGTGTTATAGAAATCTTCCTTCGATTTGTACTATCAGCAGGAAATAATCCTGACACTGGTCTCATGTGCAGTTATTCCAGTTGGATCCATCAACATGAGTGAGATTATGACTGGCAAGTGTATTGCCAAGATTACTGCCAATGATCCTGCCCTAAGTGCGCCCCCTCGCAGAAATGGTCGCAGCAAGCGGTCCTCGCTCTGGAGCACCGCCCCAGAGGCTCTGGAGGATGTCACAGCACTGTTTTATGATGAGGACAGGAACGAGATCTACACCGCAACAGTCATGGACTGGTGCATGTATGGTCTAACTAGATAGTAACATGTGCATACATTTCGCCCTTTTGGTTTGACTTGGTTAGCTTGACTACATTCTGTACGATCCCCGGTTCGGGGTCACCTAGCTTTTTGTATCTGGCAATAGAATGTGTTTTCTTGAGAAATTGTGAATGCAAAGTATTCTTGTAAATATATTTCGCTTCACCGACCTTGTTCAAGTAACATAGAAATTAGCCTCTAAATCTAAACTTTGCTGGGTACATCGTTCCAAGTTTCTGGCAGCAAGAAAGTGAGGACCTGAAGCTCTAACCTTCATGTGTAACAGTAGGGATTTGCAAAATGGTTATATTCTGTTGAGGGCATTGTCGGAACTCTCAGCTTTTCCTGTTCGCTTGAACTACTTTCAGCTTGGTTTAGCTTATTCTTCATCACAGAACACTATTGAATCATCTGAAATCAGATCAGCCTAGGATAATTGTTTTTAAGGGCTTATTCTCCTTGAGTTGTGGTTCTTTGTCTGTAAGCTGCTCAATATGGTGGAAGAAATCCACCATATTGGCCCCAGGAATGATAATATATATCAAGTAATCTGAGTATATTATATTATGTTATAATAAACAGAAACAGCAAACAACCATATTTACTGCTGTGCCCGTGGTTCACCTAAGTACACCACATGCCTGGAAAATGGCGGACGCTGGTTTTATACATTGGACGATATATTCGGGTTTCTGTTGGGAGCTATCAAAGAAGCTTAAATATCACAGCACGTATAGACGGCATGTTACCAAAGCGGGTTTCTCGCTTTGCGTGCGCTGCATTTGCATAAGTACTCTTGGCGGTTGTTTGGATCTCTAAAAAGATATGAACATTTTTTAGTTATTAATAGTTTTTAGCGTGAATTTTCGTTACCTATATATATATTATTAAAAAAAGCAATGCAACCCGGGGTTCGATCTCAACAAACTGAGATATATAGGGCCGGCGGCAGTGCCATCTTCCTCGCTCGCACATCCGTCACAACTGCTTCTCAACGGCGGCCGCCGTCGATGGCTGAGAGGTTCCGCAACATGCAGCTCCAGGTAAACGGACGACCTGCCCGTCCTCTACCTCCGCTGATCGATGCTGTCGTCCAGGGTTTCAGTTTTGTTGTTTTTAGCAAGTATGGGTCTTGGAAACGAAACTGAATTTTATTCTCCCTTTCAGTTATGAATTGGGCTTCAGGATTATTGAGTCGTTGGATAGAGAGATTTGTAGCTGTCAATGCTAGGCCCTAGTTCTCGCTTGCATTTTTTTTCTCAACTGTCTGGTTCTAGTTTGCGTTTTTTTTTTTTTCCTCAATTGTGCGCTCAGTACAAAGTCAAAATGCATATTGTGTTGCTGATATATCTATTGGATTATCTACTAAGTTTTGTTCTCATGCAAATGCGCAAAATTCTCATGTACAAAAACTAGGTATCTAGGAAAGGCAAAACGACCTCTAATTTGGGATAGAGGGTGTATTCAAGAAGAACAACTACTGAGGGCCTGTTTTGGAACGCAGGAATGCAAAACAAAAAGAATGAAAAAAATGCAGGAATAGAGTAGAGCGAAAAAGTAGAAAAACTACAGGATTTGAAAACACGGAATAAAAATTTTGGGGGTGTTTGGATCACAGGTTTTACAAAAAGCGTCACATGTGCCCAAGAAGTAAAGGTTTCATGCTTGGGAAACATTGTAGGAATTTTTCCCTTAGGTTTGGTTGGATGCTTTTTTTTCCTATGTTTTGTGAAGCAAGGTTAGCCTTTCCTTTGGAAAGGAATGCAAGTTTCCTTTGTTCCAAACACCAAATGGAGGAAATTTTCTTATAGTATTTATTCCTTTGTTTTTCCTTTTGAAATCCTCCATTCCAAACAGGCTCTGAGGCCATTTGTGTTCTTCTGCGCTGAATTTAAAAAAGCCAGATTAATTAGTTTTTCCTTTAGCGACAACCATTTGGAGTATTTATTTAGCACTAATGTTACATTTCTTCGTTTGGTGCAGGATGAGCTTGATATGTATGACGATAACACTGACCTATTTGTGGAACTACCTTTCCTTAAAAGAAGATCCAAAATTATTGAAATCCTTGTAGTAAAGGATATTATATTTGTCATGGCTCATTCTGGGCTTGGTGCTGCTTTTAACCGAAGTAGGTTTTCTCAAGATGAGGCCTTGTCCATGATACAATGTGATAAAAAAATGGTTGTCATCTGTCCTCTGCCTTTGTATTTCGTATTCTGTCTGCAGTAACAAGCAAGCGCATATCCTTCTTGAACATAAGCCCAGATGAAGTGCTTCAGGCCCTTTTCTACAACAAGAGGACTGATTCACTCTTTACTGTGTCAATATATGCACATGACAGTTACAGCACATTGAAGTGTCGAACGACACCGATTGAGTAAGCACATATGCCCCACATGTATTTCTCTTTAAAATTTCAGTGTGACGCCTGACGCTGTATGTGACTTTTCAAGAAGCAGCCACTGAATGTTGTTTTATGTAATTTACTGTAATTTCTTCTCAGTCCTATATATCAAATATTGCAGCGACTATTGTATTGATTTGTTTCTTGAACCATGCAACTTACCAGTGTCCATGGGCTCATGTTCTTTAAGGTATATAAGGAGAAACCAGTTAGATGCCGGGCTTCCTATTTTTGAATCAGAAAGCCTTAAGTGGCCAGGATTTGTGGCATGCGATGTTGTAAATGGCAAAGCACTCACATGTTCAGCAACTGATGGTGATTGGTATATATGCCTCCTTAAACAGTTTGTTGTACTAAATGATGTTTTTTTCACAACAAGTTTTGATCTACTGGCCGTCCTTTGGTATGCAGTATCTATAAGGTCTTCGACTTGAAGAACTATTCCTTTCTATATTCAATACCGGGTGAAAACATAAAGGATATAAAAATGAGGTTTGCATTCTTTCCATTGGATTTTTATCTACCTTACTGTATTTTAGGGGCCAAAGGTGACTTGTTAACTTGTTATTTCAGTGATGGAACCATTATCTTGATATATGATAGAGCTCTGAGTCATGTTCCATTGAAGATATTATCAATTGAAGATGGGAAGCCACTGAAATCTGTTAAGCTCTGGCTGCACCCCAACAAGAAAATTAGTTTTATTGAGCAGTACAATGAGAAGCTCCTTGTCAAGCAAGAGGAAGAAAACCTTCAGATAATTGATGTATGGCATGGTTCATGAGTGATTATTTTTTTCCCTAGAGTAGGCCTTACATCCTTCGTCGAGCTTAATAATTTGACATCTCTATGTTGTGTTGAAGGTGTGGGGTTCTGAGCTAACTGAAGTCAGTGGCACCAAGTTTATGACCCATTTAGAATTCATTTTTCCATATGGGAACAATCTCTTCTTGACATTCCAAAACAGAACGGTCACTGTGTGGAACTTGCGGGGAGAGCTTGTGACTTCATGTGAAGACCATCTGCTTTGGCATCATGATTGTAGCACCAACAATATTTGCATCACTAGCTACGAGGATCTTATTGTCTCATACTGCAAATCAAAGGCAGTGGCTGAGGATGGTACAGGTGCAGTACACGAACCATTATCATTTCCTTGAAAATTGTTTGCATCATTCATTTAATCATGATTTTGGAGCATACAATAGAATTTCTCCTTTGGGTTTAATTTGTTGAAATATGTGGGAGATTATTTTCCTGACACTACACTAGTGTCATCTGCAGTTACTCCATTTGGATCCATCAACGTGAGCGAGATGATGACGGGCAACTGTGTTACTAACTTGTCTGCCAACAACCTCAGCGTGGTCTCTCGCGGTAACAGTAACAGTAGCAGCAAGCGGTCCTTGGTCCAAAGCAGCGTTTCAGAAGCACTGGAGGATGTCACGGCGCTGTTCTACGACGAGGAGAGGAACGAAATATATACCGGCAACAGTAAAGGGCTGGTGCATGTGTGGTCTAAGTCTAACAGGCCACACTCTATTTGCGCCAAACTGTGAGGTTGCAGTCTCCTTGTAATGATCCTCTGTATTTTCGTGCTATATACCATGTTCAGCTAGTAACAGAAGCACTAGAATGCTACAATTTGGTTTGTCTCCTCTTGGGGATGATGTGCAGCCCTGTGGGGCAAAACTGTTTATTTATAAACAGAGAGAATTTTAGTCTCCAAGTCGAACTTGGTTGTTAATATACCATTCAACCTTCTACCATTCTACCAAAACTTCTTCAAGGAAGACTGAACATCTAAAGATATAAGCGTACAGGTGTGCGCTTTAATTTATTGTCATATGTAACACTAATGATTTGCGAAAAACCAATGTGTTTCTCATACCGTTGTTATCAGATTATGCATTCTTCGGATAGTAATAATTAGCTGGAATTCGAATACCCAAATCAGACATGTCTGATCAAGTGCTCTGTAAATGATTTTCGATAAGTTTGCTGACCTAGTATTGAGTATTGACACCCAGCTGCAGGATCAGGTTCAGCACGGAACCTTGACAATTTTTGGGGGAAAAAAAAACATGCGCGAAGACAAACAAAAAATGGCATATTCCTTTGGTGAAGACAATGATAGGATAGCATTTTTCCTCTATAAGTGGACACATTTTCTGTATTCAAAGAACTTCAGTCCCACAAAATTCCAGAATCGAAGTCTTGTAAGTTGTTTTCATATGTAACAAAGGATTTGTGTAATGCATGCCTTTTCAGATAACTGTTTTCCTTCGCCTGTAAGTAGGTGGAATTTAACCGTATTTCTTTGTCTATATAAGCAGCTGGAATTTAACGGTATTTGACAATTCTATTTTAAAACCTGTGCTGCTACTCGCTTGTAAACAAAGAACATTTGGAAGATGTGTAGCCCATTGCCTACACCATTAGCTTTGCGGCGATAGTACGTGACCTGCACTGCTGCACATTCTGAAACTCATGCCAATATGCCATCCTTTTGTACATAGCAATCTGAACAGAATTTACAATTCCCCAAGAATTGGATATCAATTAATGCCAGGTTCTGGAACCTGATAGGACAAACGACAGCCAAGAAAATGACATGTTAACACAGTTGGTGAAGACAGCACCTGGTCATTATTTCCTCAACAATGAAAACATAATATTGGTTTTACAAAGAACTGCCACTGCAGGTCTCCAACAAAATTCCAGAACCAAATTACAGGAAATGTGGAGCGAACAGAGATCCTACATATTTACATCACTCTAGATAATGAAACATTTTAGCTTTCTACCTAGAGGGTTCACAAATGCAACGAACAAATGAAACATTGAAGACCACAATCTGACAGAACCACAAGGAATTAGTTCTCATTGGGTACAAAGAAGTCAAAGGTGACATCAACGTTCCCTGATGATTCTCCTGTGTCCTTGAAGTCGACGCCAACAATTTTCCCTCTGTACTGCTCTTCAGATTCCTGGTACTCCGGCTTCACACACGACGCACAGGGACAGTCACAGAGTACACGGTGCCAAGGCCAGCATCAGTAGAGATATCCACTTGACGTTATCCCTTGATTCTATCTCAACAAACTCAGACAATGCCTCAATGACGTGCTCCACAATCTTTTTCTTTGCTTCATCACTGACTTCACACCTGTCGGAGAATAGGATCATCTTAAGCCTCTGTTTTGCGATGTTTGCATTGGAGGTATCCTTTATCGTTGGTGCAGGAAACATTATCTTCCACGCTAATTTCAGACGGTCAAGAAATCCCATGTTAACAACATTGTGAAGGAAGCCTTCCACATCTTGAGTTATAGGAGAAAAACCCTTCCTAGAAAGAGCATTGGTCTGGGTGGATCTCTGAGAACACCTTTGATGTTCAATGCATAGCCGGTTGCGATTGCTAGATGCTCCATGAGGAAAAGTACAAAAGTGACCCTGCAGCATGACATAACTAAAATGGTAAGAATTCCAGTATATTCATTACATCATGGTACAAAAGCTAGTGCAATCCCAGAAAGATCCAACTCCCAATCCTAAACTCACCATACTGAAACTTGCAAGAACTTGAATAACATCAGAGCTGTGTACAGTAACAGTTCAACTAGTGGCACAATTACACTAGCTTAGTTGCTTAAATACACACATCACATGTATGTTGAGTCATTGCATAAGCAAGCATACATTCAGGCCTTTTATAACAAAGATAAACTGAAGAAATATGCATGAACAATGATAGTATAACTACAGGGCGGAAACAAACCGCACTTGTTCAAGTGAACACATCATATATGCACAAAGTTAGCCTCAGTTGTTCTCTTAACTAATAATGACAAAGCAAGCCTACTCTCATTTTGCAATGAAAACAAATGATGCTTAGCTTGAGGTTTATATCAAAGAATTAGCATATATGATGTATAGGACCTGTACTTAGCATATACAGCATATAAACTGATTGCAATGGAAAAGACCAATAAGAAAGTAGACAAAGTGGCTCATTTTGAGTTCAGACAGAGCACCACCAAATGGGATACAAAAGCTGTACATATAAGTCAACACATAAAAACATGAAGACAAAATCCTTTCACCAGAAAATCAAATACGGGGCACTTATACATGGTAGGACAATATACACAAGATACAATCAGTAACTCGAGAAGTGCAAATTTGAGCCAATCCAAAGTTCTCAACAAATGGGTCCATGACACCAGCTTTCCATAGGGAAATTTTGCTATGGGACATCAGAAAAACGTGTTATTTGCTGATGGACACCGCCAACTAGGAAATATGCCCAGTACCATTATGAAATCTTGTTTCTTTGCCCACAAGACACTGTGCCCATTTAAATATTAATTTTCGCAGTTTAGGAGTGATACCGGGTAGTGAAAAGGCTATATTGCCCCTGTGGTCATCTTCCTCCTATTGATGTTGCGTCCATGTCCTCCCCCATCGCTGGCAGGCAGGATTCGTTCAGGCAAACTCCAGCACCGCCACCCCATCTGGATCTCTCTATTGCTGCGTTATTTGCCGGCCGCGTCTCCGCCGCCCTAGCAGCACCGTCCGAGGCAAACCTTGCGCAGCTCTCCGCTGCCATCATAGCCAGGACATACCGTAGTACACAGGAGATGGTGTTGCAACTGTGGAGGCTTGGCGTCAAATAGTGAGGACGCCTTCTGATTCTCTTGCGGTGCCAAGGGAGGAGAGGATACGGTCGGAGATGGCCAGAATCACGAGATCGGGAGTTTGAGTGAAGCTTCAACCATGGCAATGGTGGTGGCAATGCGCCATATGAAGCAGTGTGGTGGAGAGAAGAGTGGTGGTGCAGGAGCGGCGTGTGTGCAGACTGCACAGAGTGGCTGTTAAAGAGGAGGAAAAAAGGGTAGGGACCAACAGAGAGCTTGGTTGGAGCCATTAATGGCAGTCGGCGATTGACGAGATAGGAAGAATAATGTTAACAATTGATGGATGTAGGGGAAATGGAAAGGAAGAGTAAAGAAGCGTCATGGAGGTGAGATTAAAGGAGCAGGCGTTAATGGATTTCAGTTTTTCCATTAATTAATGGAAGAAGGAGAGAGATGAGGCTGCTGAGTGGAGATGAGCGTCATGTTTTAGTGCCGTTTCTCTGTCCTAAATTGTGAAAATGAATATTTTAACGGTTGCGGTGTCCGGCAGCAAAGAAACACGATTTCATAATGGTACTGAGCATATTTCCGAGTTGGCGGTGTCCATCAGCAAATAACACGTTTGTCCGATGTCCCCCCAAAAATTTCCTTTTCTATATCCTAATGCTTACACTATGAACCCAGATATTTAGAATCCAAGAATGTGCATCCCTACAAGCTAGAATATGAGTGGAAACAACAAAGTGATACAAAAGCAGCAAAACATTTGGTCCCAAGAATGTTGGGGCAAGCAAAATAATAAAATGTCAAATCCAGGAAAACGGAGATTTAAAAGTAAAAACTAATCCTTAGCCCTTGTTTGGTAAGGTTTCTTTGCAAACAACTTGATCGAAGAAGACAAGAAGCTGGAGAAGCCACATTTAGGTGGCTTCACCATTCTACAAAAAAAAGAGCTTCTCCCCTCTGCTACCGTTTGGCAGGCTCAAAGAGGGCATTGACGTTGTCCAGAAATGCAGGTGTTCCAGTGGGCCTACCTCACACCAGCATGGGCAGAATCTCTAGTTTGTCTGCGCTACACACTACTCAGCTCCACGGCAGAATACACAAGCTCTCCAACTCAATCCACGTGATTATATCAAACCAATTCCCCCGTTCCCGGTTACTAACAGGCACTTGAACATTTAGCCTACCAATCAACACAAAAATGCACTTCGCACATTCAGACTGACCCAAGACAGCACCAGCCTCACCCTGGTACCCACCCAACCCATCGGAGGCACGCACAAACCCTGAAGAGTAACAACCACACCGCGGGCTTCCAGCAGCATACCGGAGCATCACCCGGAAGAGATTTGGGCCTCCCCAGCCAACCAAATGCCCACACGTGCAAATCCCACTTCTAACAGGCACTAAATGGTAGGGTTTAGGGGACGGGGAGCGGGAGTCCAGACCTTGGGGCCTGCGGCACGACGGAGCGGCGGGCGAAGCGAGGACGCGGACAGGGCGAGGACCGTGACGGAGTCGCCGCCCACGCAGCCGCCGGAGATGGACATCGCCATGGATGCGGCTGTGCTAGGGTTTTGCTCCTCTTTTCCTCTCTCTTTTTTTTTCGCTTTGTCCTCAGTGACGGCCGTTGGTGGAGTGGGCTGAAGAACTCACTTGGAATTTGGAAAAGGAAGTTGGGACGGCTGTGTAGGTGCCAGGTGGCACGTGGGACCCGAGTGGAGTTTGGCTGTGGAGTGGGACCGGCATGTCATCGACCGATGCGGACAGTCTGACCGGCCAACTACTCGGGTGTTTGGTTTGAGACTTTAAAAATTTGCATGGATTATTTTTTTCTCTAAAGTAAACTTATTGCCTATGAGATGTTTGGTTTGAGGCTTCAAAAGTTACGAGAATGATCCTGATGACAAAACAAGATGCCCAAACTCTCTGTTCCTGACGGATAAATTGTCGTGGTATTAAAGGAACTTGCTTAGAGAAGGAGGACAATAGAATCACTAGAATGCTTAGCAATTTTGAGTTGGAAAGAAACTTTGGTAATCAAGAACCTAGATAAACACTTCAGTGCATGAAGGGAGAGGACCTTGATGAGGGTTGAGGTCGATTGAGAAAGAGGCAACGCCCTCGGGGAGGGAGCCCGAAACTAAACGTCGACGGAGCTTTTAGAGCTGATAGGAATTGGTGGTGGGGGGGGCGCGTTATGTTAAGGGTGAAGGCAATAGTAGGGCTGGGCATAAATGACGTCATCATGGAGATTGATGCACAATAGGTGGTGGAGTCACTTCTTGGCGATGTGATGAGGACATCACTCTTCAGATGTCTCCGTTCATCCTTATTTTGTAAGATCCAATGACCCAAGCTCGAATGTGACAATTAAAATCCAGATGTGAGCTCGTTCTTATCCGACCCTTCTCACGTTTTGAGAATAGACTGCTATCTAATGATATTATCTTGCTTAGGAATATGGGAGAAGATCATAAAGTACTTAGAGAAAGCTATGGAGGAGGAAAAGACCACTCCAACACAAGCTACTCCCTCGTCCCCCATGGAGTTTGTCGTTTTTGACTTTCGAACTTCATGTTTGACCATCCGTCTTATTCAAAATATTTATGCAAATCATAAAATAAACTAATCAATATTCAAGTACCTTTATTGATAAAATAAGTCATAACAAAATAAATTATATTTGTGCAAAAATTTTGAATAAGACGAAGCATCGAAAAAGATGGCACGGAATCTAGGGTGACAAACTTCGGTGGGACGGAGGGAGTAGAGGCGACTTCGAGTCTACCTTAGCCATCACTGCAATAAAAGGACGCCTAGGACGATCCGGTCTCCGTTTATGACGATCCACCACCGATGCAAAGCTATCTCATAAGCTAACCAATAGCTTTGGTTTGAGGTACAAATTCCACCGAATCGATGGGAATCATCGAAACAACATCCATAGTATGTGATGCGTCCCATCTTTTGGTCCGTTGGGCCGTGTATCATCCTTGAGCTAGTTAGGGGGCACGTCCAGGGGCAATGATGACCCTTAGACCTTATAGTCATTCGTCGTCATCATCATTAGGTTTGGTTTTTGCTTTGGAACAATCCGTCTTCGAACAGTCACCGTCTTCGGTTGTGAAACTCTGCTTTAATTGAACTTAATCATACATTTGCAACAATTGAGATGTGTACTTTCAAGTTATTGCTTGTGTTATTCATTTCACAGGCATGTATTAGCCTTCTTGGCAAGGTCAACCGGATTAGTGACACCATTGATAACCAAAGGAGTCGTGGTGTTAAGATTGCAGGTTTCATGTCTTTTGATCTAAACCTAGAGCAATGTGTCGTGCTCCACCAAAACGATAATTATCTTACTTTCTTTCAAGTAAAATATGTGCCATGAAAATGTAACCGAGTAGCACAAGAATTAGCTTCATTAGGAAGTATGAGGAACGAGATAGTGTCCCAAGTGCTAGCCGCTGTGCTAGATTGTATCATGAATTTGGTGTCAAGCGATTTGGGTGACATGATTGAGTAACGGAATCCAAATTTACTTTCAAAAAGGAATAACTTTGTTTTGAACATTTTTTTTAAAGAAGAATCTTGCATAGGTTAGTTTCAAGTGTCGGATTTTGGATGGCTGGGTCAGAATTGTTTGTTTGGCTAGGCAATGATTGGCAGGCTTCAATCTAAACATGTCCATACAGCATAATGCCTATGACACAACCACCAACTGATTGGTCCCATGGTTGATGTGCTGCTTTATACTCATCCTTGCTTTGTTGTACAGAGTAAGACCCAAATTTCATCCCCGATGCGATGTTTGAGTAAGGTCGTATCTGCATCCAACTAAGCCTGTGGCTTGGGATTGCCAGATGGATAGTGTGCTCTGTTGTTTTTGGATCGCACGGTCGTAATAAAAAAAAAATGGTTGTTTATTTTATATTACCATGGTTACTGTATTGGGTGCCATGGCTTCATCACCTGCTCCCATCACAACTACTGAACTGAGAACATTTGAGTGTAATAAATGTGTGTACTAGCGTCCTAGGACTAGTACTTATATCACATTTGAGTTTCCGGATAACAGGGCGCTCCAAAGAGATTATTGGATTACAATTCATGCTCTTTTTGGGAGAAATTCCTCATTTGTTGAGGGTCACTGAGAGAACAACAGATAGTAAGAACCACGCCAGGAGGAAGTAGCCAACGAGCTTGGTTGGATACTCATTTTCTGGTTCCTGTTTCATCAATCACGCAACACCGTTAAATAAAATGAATTTTAACTTTCGTTAGTAGTTCAAGGAAACAATGTCCTAGCAGACTAATGAAAAATTGCAATTTCAAAATTGCCATTGCTTGTTTATTTATCATTAACATGTTGGACCTACATGTCATCCTCATAATCAATAGACATTCTCAAAATAACATCATTATGGAGTAAAATTTGTCCACTTTTTCCAATACTTTAATCTGAAGGCAATAAATTATTTTATTGATCTAATTGTACCAAGTGAGCTACTTTATACTCAATAATGGATCCATGAGCTCTACTAAATAAAACAATAGCCGGTTTATCTTGTTTTGCAATAACAGTTTCATTCATACCATGTTTAGAAGCTACAATTCCTAAGAAACTTATAGAGCATGTTGAGTAAAAATTCAAAGGAATATTAAAAAAAAAAAGGACAAGTCATCTTCATAAAAAGCCCAGTTTTGCTTTGAGCTGATGCAAACCTGTGGAGGATCTGGTGCCATCTCCAAAGGATCAACTTGAAATGGCCACACATATCGCTCAGGCTGTCCACTTCTTGATAAGCTCCAATCATATAATCTTCGTTCTTCCTCGGTTGATAGTATGGTAAAGGATTCCTACAATGGTGCATATATGATTGAAGAACAGGAAATGATTGAAGTGAGGCATTATGGCTCCTATTTTAGGCTGAGAACCTTTATGAGGTCATATTCCTTGTGAAGCTCCTCCTCTTCTAGTTCTTTGCTATTTAATTCTTCACACTTCTTCTCGTACGCTGCTTTTACCTGTTTCAAGGCCAAACTCAGTTACTAAGGGTGTTTGGTTTGAGGAAATACCCCATCCTAGATGAGATTGTGAACCATGAGTTCTCATGATTTTTGGTGGAATTATCCCATATTAGCTTATGAGGGATGAGGTGGTGAAGAATCAACCCATCTATTCTACCTCCAAATAAGAAAGCGAGGAGTGAGAAGATGATGGACCATTCTCAAACCAAACACGCCTTAAAAGGATCTTAGTACACAGCAGAAAGTATCTACCAACCAGTGATCAACAAAGGCAGTTCATAAAGTTTTAAAGCAAGATTGAGAGTAAAACAATGTATACAAGTAAAATTGTTCCAGCTAGTATAAAAGGGTACAAGACTGAATTTAAATCCAATCTCTGAATTTCAGGCTCTGGATTTTCTAGTCTCTCTTTTTTTTTTGAGACCACGCCGTTCTTGCTGTTTTTCAGATTTTCTAGTCTCTATGAGCTATGTGAATGAATAACAATGCACTAGACTCCAAAGCTAACTGATCATCATGGTGTACAATTTTGGCTTTTAGCTTGAATACTCACCAAATATCATGATATAGTTAAAAGTTTCTTTGGCACAGATTCTCATTATTAGAATTGAGTGCTCTACTATGTGAACATAACAGCATAGCATATAGCTATAGTACTAATCTAACTTTAGAATGGCTGTTAGATGCAAGTAGAAAGCTGGCCATAATGGAGCTAGTCACTGTTATTGTTCGGTACCAACTAGAATTTGCAAAAGTTTGCCAGTCTTTGCATCTACCAGGTACTTTGTTAATGACATTGTAATGGATGCATATACTATTTTAGGGGCATGCCATAGCACGGTGGTATGGAGATTGCTTAACCTGTTTATTGCCAGGTCAGGCCTCCATCTCAAGTGGATGCTAAAGCTCATGGGATACTTTAAAAGAAAGAAAAGAACCACACATGTGAAAAAATTTCAATCTACCTCATCGGTAGAAGCTAGCCTGGTGATTCCAAGCCTCCCATAGTGATCAGCATCTGTAATTGCTGCAAGTTTGGGAAATATTGTTAAATATGTAACAGTAGTGTGCAAAGTAGAAACATCTTCCAGAACCGGAATAACATTGTGGCTAAATTAACATATTGTACAAGGAACTTTAACTTCAAATGCCATACATCCATGTGGCCAAACGGAATTTTAACTTCAAATTAACTTCTTGCACAAGGGAACTTTGACTTCAAAAATGCCATACACAATGCCACTTAGTTTACCACTTACTAGGAAGCAGGGTGTCCAATTGAAAGGGGGAAACAAGCCATACATCTAAGTGGCAACTCACTATACATTTAATTCAAATTAATTCATCGTCCAAGGTTATCCACTACATGCAATCCTACAATAATTGAAAAGGAAAATTAAATCATATAATTGGTATACAGACACTTCAGCATGCTAGACAAAACAAACATTATCCAATGCAACTAAATTATCAGTAAGCATTATACTGACATTTCCCTTTTTCTTTACTGAGATACAGTACAGTTTTTCTTGCCACATAATATTGTAACCCTATCAAAATATCTATCTATAGCCAAATTTCTACCACTAATTTTCATGCAGCTTTGGCAGTTCAGAAAAAGTTCCTACGTCTGTTTTTGTCCTTCAGATGGAACTTTTCCCGCACAGAATAGTAAGGTTCCATACGTGATCCCGACTTATGATCCGTGAGTTAGAAGAACTTGCTCCCAACAATACTACAGTGTACAATTTCAAGACGAATCGGGTTCGTTTGCAGCACCCGGAAATACAAATAAAGAAACAGATCAAAGCACCGTATCCCCCGAATTGCCCAAACTGAGAATTTGTATAAGCAGCTTCACATCACCCAATTCGCATATGATCAACAAAACCAACAAAGGAATCGAATGAATGCGTCAAACGAATCAAGAAACACACGCACGCACCAAGGCCACGCATCGCCTTCTGCACGTTGTCGGCGGAGATGATGGAGTAGGGCGGCCGCGTGGAGGTGGCGGCGCCTCCGGCAACGTCTGTGCCCGCGTCAGGGTCCGCCACCGCAGAGGCACCCTCCGAGGCCGCGGCCCCACCTTCGGCAGCGGCAGCGGCGGCGCACCGCCGCGCGCGGCGGAACGACGAGGTGGCGAGTCGGGTGGAGATGAGTTGGAGACGGCGGAGGCCCAGCGCGGAGTAAGAGGAGGCGGAAGGTGATGCTGCAGGCGCCATGGCGCGTGGCGCCGGAGGGGAGGTGATGCCCACGGCAGCCATGGTAGAGGTGGAGGTGGGAGGCGATGGTGGGAAGAGAAGAGGCAGCAGAGCGCGGGAGATAAGGGAGGTGGGGAGGGAAATAAACGATTTCGACTTTTGCTTTTTCTTTTTTTTTTCACATTTAATTTTCAAAATTACATACAAATAATAAAGCTGAATGCTAAGTTCTTGGACCATCATCTTTCAAGAAAAAAGTTTTTTGGACCATGTTCGCCACTGCATGTATCCAGCACTCGCATCGCAGGGCTGTAATCGGTTGATTATTATTATCATGTGGTTTATCTTAATATGACTGGATGGACCTGAAGGTTTTCCTAGCCAGACGCTACATTTTTGATTCACTAGCTAGTGTGTATTTATTATTTCTAAGAGCAAGTGTAAGAGACTCTCTACGTCCAATATAGACTTTGATGAAATAATTGAGTACTCCTTAATAAGTTCACAATTGTAAGTTGTTTGAGCTTTTAGTTCGCACACAGTTTTTGTTATGTACCAAGACTTCATACATATATTACGTCTAGGTACATGGCAAAATCTATGTATCTAAAAAAAGCAATACCAGCTTATATTTGCAATGGAGTGTACAAAAGAAAATGGTTACTTGGTGCATGGCAACAACAGTGATTTAGTATGCCGATTCAATTAACAAAGATGTTCACCTAAGTTTCATTCTTCGTTCCAAAATCTGAGACAGCACAAAATTTAGCAAGTACATGCTCAGGTCTCACAAGACCCGAAGGCATCTCTATAAAGGGAGCTACTAAACTACGAGCACTGAGGTGAAAAACTGTTATTCATCGACTGTGAACTTCAAGTTAGATCAGAGATCTCCAAACACAGAGAATACTGAAGGTTGCACAAGGGGGCCAAAAGTAGTGGTCGCCAAAAATCCAGTTTCTTATAGTGGCAGCTGCATCTTCTCAAAAACAATTATAGCAATAATCGGGCCTGCAACATCTCCCAAGGCACAACCTGCAAGGTATAAAAAAGATACAGTTAAGCAATGTTACTTTGAAATGATGCTTCTAATGTACTGACCTTATTCTGCTAGTTCAAAGTGAAATATATATATGTATTTCTATTAAGTGAGGAAATGAATGCTTGCAAACGTATTGTAGCATCTGAGTAAATGCACTCAAGACAGCAGGGAAATTATGACTCACCAAACCATTGTCCATGCACTGGATGCACAAGGGCACCAATGCCTGCTCCAACTGAGGCCAAAACCAAAGAGAAACAACTTTTGATGGTAATCCCATAAATCTTCCTCCCAAACAATCTGAATTTATTCATATCAAAAAACTGATCATCGATGTCGCTTGGTAGTGCTTTGTAGTCCCCGCTAGGCTTACGGATGAAACATTTGTATACTTCAATTATGGATTGCACTACCCAAGCAGCAGATACTCCCAGTGCATGTGCTGTCCAAAGAAGAAATTTGAGAGAACTCTCTATTAAAAGAAATCAGAAACACCAAAACAAGCAAATCTGACCTCGGAAAGTTGTTCTGGCAACACAGTATGTGTACTGTGGAGTTGACATCCCCCTTGCAGCTTTCCTTTTTGATGATTTTGAAGCATCTATAGAAAAGAGAATTAGCTAATTTGCATAAAAAATTAAAGTTGTCATAATAATAAGCCATAAATTGAAACAAACAAATTGGGAGATGAGAGCAAGACAGATAAATAAATTGACAAAAGCATCATCATATACACAGAGTATACAGCTGACATGTTGACAAATGACAAGGTTACAGATATACTCAATGCATAGTGGTAGGAGTCAGAAATATTTATAGTTATACAGTTTCTGAAGCAACATATTTATAGTTATACGGTTTCTGAAGCAACACATTAACATTCCCTAATACAATGCCTGTTGTCATCAAACAAAGGATCAGTAAAACCACAATCCACAACAACCCAATGCATAGTGGTAGGAGTCAGAAATATCAAGAGACCTCATCAGATGTCACAAGCACACAACCCTCAGTGCTGGAAAATTAAAGATGCATTATTACCTTTGAGAAGTTTCCATGCTGTTCTTTGTGAAACATGACGAACTGCAATCCTTTCCAATACTCGTCTGGTCGTTACAATAGAAGTCTGACATGTAAAGACAAGAATATGACAGATGTAAATAACTTATACTTCTAATCCAACAGAAAAATTGCAAAGGCCTTTTTGGAAAAACTTAAGCTTGTACTATACCGCTTAGGTCTACATAGCATAAGCCTCCTGATTAATGGGTTACATTATTTGGGTTTTCTAGTACAAAGTAAACCTAGCCATTCATGATAATCGGCTGCTTGGTCTTGATTCAGATTCCAAGCCCCAAACCACACAGATACTAGGAACAAAGTTATAGTTCACATCCATGTTTTCAGGTCGTCCGATCAATCGCGATTAGTCGCCCTGGTCGGTCCCAAGTGCTCAATTAGGAGGTCCGACCGACCAGCTCGACCAGAAACCTGGTCGTCCGATTAGTCGCCGCCTAATCGCGATTAATCATCCAACCAGGACATATGGACGACCAGTTTTCTGTTTTGGGCCTGTTTGACTTGACTGGTATGTAGGCTGCTGGGCTTGCAGCTTGGCCTGTTAGGGTTAGAATAGATAGCAGGGAGAAGAAAAGAGAATAAAACAACTTCTAAGTCACCAGCTAAACACTAATGCAGTCTTGACTCTTGATGCTTCCTTTATTGTGTACAATATAGCATATATATAGAGGTATATATATAGGTATATGTCCGAAAAACACATGGACGACCAGGTGGGACGACCAGGGTCGATTAATCGACCTGGTGGACGATTAATCACGATTAATCGTCTGGTCGGTCCCAGGCCTCGACCAGGCTCAACCAGCCGACCTGAAATCATGGGTTCACATAGATGAAGAAACTATTATTATTTTGATGGTAGTAACTCGTAAGGATGGAAAACTAAAATCACAGAAACAATTCTTAAATAGTGTATAAAAGCATCAAATCAGCATGGATCAAAATACAAGTTTTGTGAAAGAAAAGGATAAAGAAGCAAGAAGCTCCTTTCGGTGTTATTGTCAAGTTACACATTAGAAACAAGGTAATGAAGTGTTACAAATTAGAACATACTGTAACTAATCAATCAATCTGGTCATCAAGCATTTTCTTATCACACAGTTTGACTAAAGACAATTTGTAGAAAATCATCATTTAACGTTTTAATTATAATGCTTGCTATTGGAGAGGCATAGTAGCCAGATTATGAAAGCCTACTTTACACAGAGAATTGATCACATTATCCATAAAGTACATCATAATAAAAGAAATTACCTCACGCATGATTTGCTTCACTGAATTGTAGAAGGGAGTAACCAGATCCACGGGTTTCTCTTGAGCATCATGAAGCAGATCGTCATCCTCATCCTCAGAATCAGTGTGAGGTTTAGGTTGTATGAGTGGCAAATAATATAACAGAAACGATCTTAGGGTTGTGATGGTAAAATTTTTCAACCCAAAGGCAGAAAAGAGTGGCTTCAGCTCTGAAGGGTATTCCTTTGTTGTGTTTTGGACGTAGTCTTTTCTTGATGGGATGGAGTCACGAATCCTGGTATTAATCTCATCAACAAGTACATCAGAACCATCACTCCTCCATCCAGCAGTTGTGCCAGCATCACAATGAGCAACAGTAAACCCATGAAAACTGAATAAAAAATGAAATTAACTAGCGTCAGGACAATAAAACAAATGCAAATAAGCAAAAGAAAACTGATGCACTACCAAGGCCAACAAACATCATTTGTCAAAAAAAAAGCCAACAAACAGCACATAAAGATATGCTTCAACGCATACATTTACATATGGTAAAAATAAAAACTTGTTACAATTTCTTTGCTTGCTAAGTGCATCACTTGCATTTGGTGAACTGTCCATTGGATTCAAAGTGTTATGGGAATTTACCTTCTGCCAGCATAACACCAGAGTTCCAAATGTACAATGATGTAAATTTAGTGCAAGGGCAATTGTGACCATAATCAGATGTGCACTGTGAAACTAAACAATACTGTATACATTGGCTAATCCACATACATCAAGGGCATATAATGACATATAAGCCAAGTAAAACACTTTATCTCATGGACAAGAAAATATTACCCTTACAGGAATCTACCACATAAATTAAGCGATAATTTCAACAAGGTAAAAGGTAAGCTTCACAAGGATCAGGAGACCAATCTGCACTACTGCAACGTTACTACTTGTGCTCAGTTTATTTGTGTTGTATAAGAACCAACTATATAGTCAACACAACACTCTCAGAATTACTAACAAGAAAACATGAATTCACCCCGACATAAACAATTAAAAAACATTTAATTCTCTAATAAGTTACATCACACTCGCGACAAAGTTACTACCTGGTTGTATATACCATACATAAGGTGGATAAGAATAATAATTCTAAGTGAGCTTGTAGATATCAAACAGTCAATAAAGAATCTGTTAAATTAACATCACATAACTATAACGTATCTTTCTGGCAATTATTATCTTAAAAAAAGTCATATCTTTCTGCATCCTTCTTCCTTTGCTCTGATTAGATGGAGCGACGAATTATATGCGGCGACTGAACCACGTACCATCCCCCGAACCCAGAGCTCCGGCTAAACCGCGAACCAAACCCTAGTCACAACCTGCTAGCCACGCAATGAATCGAACACCTCTACCGCGACACGAGCAGCCAGCCGTGCTCTGTGTGCGCAACCAAGGACAGGACGCGACGCGACGGGGAAGTCGCCAGCTCACAGGAAGGGAAGAAGCCTAGCAAGACGTGACGGAGGAGGGGAACGAACCCGAAGAGGTGGCGCGCGGAGAGGGGCACCCCGGAGGACGAGAAGGCGGCCGCGGCAGTCGCGGCGAAGGCGGCGGCGGAGAGTCCCGTGTGGGAGTGGGCCGCCGCTGCCGATGCCCCGGCGCGGGGCAGCCGGGAGGTGAGGTCGAGCAACAGAGCGAGGCCGACCGTCATGGCGAGCGCGGGGATCTCGAGCGGGACGGACGGGAGCTGCCTGGGATGGCCGAGCGAGCCGAGCCGACCGCGGCGGTGTCTGTCGGGTTAGCGTGGAGAGAAAGAAGCTGAAGGGGAAGAGGCGAGGGATATGGGCCGGCCTGCTCCGAGTTCGGGCCAGATTACACCCACCACGACGTGCAAGCTATGGACACCTTTTTTTTCGGTGAACAGCAAGCTACGGACACTTGTTAAAGAAAAATTATAGGTTCCTCTTTTCCTGTTCGCGTTTCAACAAGACAAAAGTCATTTTTGAATTGGTTCGGTGGCTCACTTTTAAAACTGCTCTTTTTTATATTTGTCTTTTTTCAAAACCAAAATTAGTTGATTTTGAAAGAATTTTAACTTTATTAGGTCCGCTAAGCTTGGGTTGAAGTTAGGCTAAAACAACACGGTAAACTTTAACAAAAGATACAGAAATTTCAAAAGAAACCTCAAAACAAAAAAGTAAGCTAGTTCGTTATACACACTATGTACCACGTACAAATAAACAAGAGAATGAACTTCTATTCCGGAGGCTATTTTGGTGGTTACTCTCGTCACTTTTTGTGCCCTGAAGTAAAAAAGGCTTTACTCCCTGCTGGTGTCTCGAACCGCGAGTAGAGCCCCCTGGCCATCACCACACGCGCTGCGGGACATTGACATCTACTCCTGGTTGGTGTCTCCGGGGTGGAGACACCAACCTGAGTAAATTTAAACTTTTACTCCCCGATTGGATTTTTAGACCTAGATTAGATTATTTTGATATTTTCTTTTACACCCTTTGGCCACCATTTTTGTAGAAAGGACCTCAAGGATTTTTAATGTTTTCAATCCAACCTTAGTGTCATCAGTGATTACGTTTTCAGCTATGGAAATCGTACTTGAGTTGTTTATAAGATTTAAAATACGCTTTCTCGAATGCAAAAATGTCCTATGTAAAGATTGTAGATCTTGATGAGTTGTAACACCTTTGTATTCAAAACTTTTTCAAACGAGGTCATTTTAGTTGATGGAGAAAACCTTAGAAGATCACCATCTAGAAACCGTGCAAGAGAGCATTGTAGGATTTATTAACTTCTAGGTCCTAGACCCCACCGACAAGTTCTACTACAACCCCGAAGACAAATGGGTGCCAAAAGATGTAGTGATGACACCTTAATATGTAATCGGAACATGAAATATTTGTGGACTTGAGTTATGTAACCGAGACTAATATATGTAAGGCAACGTATGCTATGAGAACTCAACTCCTATAATAACTATGAGAACTCCAAAATAGATCACAAGATCCTTATCCGGTGGCTATAGAAAGAGGTGGGTTAATTTAGCACTTAAACCCTCCTACTCATCCCATCTAATCACAGTTTTTTTGCAAATCACCCTGTAATCCCCGAGCCCCACCCTAATCCCGGAGCCGAGCCGTTTCCTGTGCGTCGCGTCCGTGTCGCTTCCTATGCCAGGCACGCCGCCGCAAAAACCAGACCGCCGCAGGAACGATGTTTTCGAGAGGTTCTACTAGGCTGAACGATGTCCACCGTAGCAGCAGGAACGATGATTCAATAAAAAATTATTGCTCCAGTCACATGGACACTTACGAAGAACAACGCACATACCAAATCCATCGATGCATGAATGTCAGATATGCAATGTACGTGGACACATTTTCATTGAAGCAACGCAGCACCCCCAAAGTCATGCTCGTATGCTGAAGGAAGGATCCAGTTCTCGGAACTGTCTGGATGTGTAGCCTCCTACTCCGGCGTCGATCACGTCAATGGAGACAGAATCAATGAAGGTGGCGTTGTCCCTGGCGGTGGTGTCCAGTACGGGCACGTCCGAGTCCCTGGCGGCGGCTAGCTTCCAGGACAGCCACGGCGGAGTCCATGACGTGCACGGCTTCCAGGACGGGCACAGCGGGGACCTGGTGGCGGCGGTCTGGTTTTGCGGCGGCGTGCCTGGCATAGGAAGCGACGCTGACGCGACGAGGAAACGGCTCGGCTCCGGGATTAGGGTGGGGGCTCGGGGATTACGGGGTGATTTGCAGAAAAAATGTGATTAGATGGGATGAGTGGGAGGGTTTAAGTGCTAAATTAACCCACCTCTTTCAATAACCATCGGATGAGGATCCTGTGATCTATTTTGGAGTTCTCATAGTTCTTATAGGAGTTGAGTTCTCATAGCATACGCTGCCTGTATGTAATCGAGACTAATATATGTAATGAAGACTAATATATTTATAGACTTGAGTAATATATGTGTACTTTAATTATATTTGTGTAATATGTGTGAACATTAATTAGTAGTTACATATGTGTATAATACTTGTATATGTAATTTGAAATAAAAACAAATCATTAATTAAAATGAAATAAAAAAATAATGAAAATCAAAACAAATCAAGAATTGAAATGAAAAGAAAACAAAAAAAAAAAAAAAACAATCTTTACTCTGGGTTGGAAGCACCAACCGGGAGTAAAAACTCTCTCGGCGCCATATATGCTCGCAAGAGCTTTACTCGGGTTGGTGTTTCCAACCGAGAGTAAAGGTGCACATCTATTCCATGTTCCAAAATCTTTTTACTTCGAACTCGTATTACAAGTGGCTAACCTGGAGTAGAGGGGTTTTGAACCTGAAATAAATCCCCATCCTGCGCTAGTGAGATAGGTAAATAAAATAAACATATCGGAAAGGACAATCTTTTTTTAGCTTATATATACTTCCATTCGTGCCCTTTAGGCTTTAACTCGATGCTTTGTTACTCTTTCCTAAATCTTAATCATGATTTTTTTGATATGAGACATCCACTATTAGCGGAATTATCTTTTAAACCACTTAAACATCATGCAAATAAGAAGAATATCCTGCGAGACTTCCTTAAGAATAATTGCATCTATGAGATCTTGGAAACTTATCAAAAGAATCAAATAAACATTTATAGAATATTAGACTATCCAATTATAGGATTATGTGATGGTCAAATAAACAAACTCTCCCGTCCACAAAATGATGCAACTATGAGATTTGTGCAAGTCAAACTTGTCTAAATTTGACCAAGTTCGTAATGATAGTATATATTAGCATTTGTGTCTCCAATAAAGTTTACTACAAAAATATATTCAATATAATCTAATGGTATTTTTAATGAATATTATTACTTCATTATATGTTTTAATGAAATTTCTAATTGTTTGTTGAAAAAAAAACAAGAATTGCATCCCTTTGTGGACAAAGGAGTGGTATGGATTATATTCCTTGCACTTAGTGAAAGATGATGTAGTATTTTATAACTGAGTGATGATATGGCATAGTGAGTATCTGGATAGCTTACATGTAGAGATTAGAAATTAGTAGGGTTTGTTTTTATAAGACATATAGTTTATAGCTGCCAAACAATAGTTCTTGCTTATGTTGAATGAGTCATTTTATCTCATTTAATTGGTTGTTTAGCCTATCAATGGTCGTTTACTGTTTAATGTTTAGGAAAACATCGATGACATCGAATAAATATGGTTTTAGCCATTTCACATGGTGACCGCCATAATTTGGTAGGTACCATTATGAAAATATGGTTATATTTCATCGAACGCTACAACAATTATAGTATATTTTAAAAAAAAATGAGGAGAGAGATATGGTGACTGTCTCTTTTATCCCGTGTCTTCCTGTTCTTACTTGGAACTGCAGCGCACACTCTCGATGATCAACTACTTGATCGACATGTCCATCCTATTTCCATGTCTCTTTTTTTCTCCCTCTAGCAATTGGTATCCTTGATCCTTGAAGCCAACAATGTTAGCGGCCCTTAACTAATCCAATCGCGAAAATAGTATAAAATGGCATCTTTCATGTCTTACACCATAACTAGGGCTTAATCTAACATGCTCCACATGTTTTTAATTGTGTCCCGACATATTATGTAGGGAATATGGGAAATTCAATGCACAAATACCATAAATAATAGTAGCAAGAATTACCCATAAATCCAAGGATTGGTAATACATACATAAACAAGAGCTCATACGGACATTAATAAATGTGACTTTGTACATAGTGAAATACTTCATCCATTCACATATTTTCCTCTACCATGTCGAAGAGCTCGTCAAGGTGAATGAAATAGACTTTTGGTTCATCCAATTTAAAGTTCAGATGCAAAAGTTACGGCTTTTAGAAGATTGCAGCATGGGGGTTACACATGGGAAGGGTTGACCGATCCAATCATGGGTAAGTGAACCCAAACCTAAGGCAAATGACTATCAAAATTTTCCAATAGTTCCTTACACTTCATAGGTTTTAAGGAAAGGCACATACCAGAGCATTAGGCTGTTAATTTCCTTCCAAAACGAATTGGAGGGGATTGAGGATGATTTTAACTTGTAGGGGATTTAATCACACTCAACCTCCTTCAATTTAAAGAGTTGGAAACATCATGCCTTCCTTTTACAAATTGACCTGGCTAAAGCATTTGACAGGCTTGAGTGGAATTTCATTACTGCTGCTCTTCACAGGTTAGGTCTCAATGAAAGGTTTGTCGGCCCTTATTATCGCTTGCATCTCTTCCCCAAATTTTGCGGTGTTAGTGAATGATGAACCATCCCAACGCTTCACCTCTCAAAGAGGACTCAGGCAGGGCTGTCCTCTCTCACCCTACCTCTTTGTCATTGCTATAAATAAGTTATCTATCATATTGCAGGAAGCACTATGCAATAACAACCTTTCAGGAAAAATGATCCCCTCAATGTCAGAAACAACATTAAAACAATCTTCCTAGTCCAAGCCCTACAACCAAATACCATGCATCTTGGCCACCCTACGATCTTTAGTCACAAAGATAAAAATAAGGCTTATGACTTCATCTATGGTAAGTTCTTTGCCAAGTTTGGTACTATAAAGGCTAACAAGCTTAACCATGCAGGTAGACTTCAGGACATTAAATCTGTCCTTTCTTCTATCCCTATATATTACATGTCCAATGTGCTTTTCTCCAAAACTTTTATTGAAAAAATTAACAACATCATTAGAAGATTTTGGTGGGCTGGTGTGTAGGAGGAACAAGACAGTACTTCTATTACATACAGATCATGGGATGACATGTGCAAGTCCAAAGAGCAAGGTGGCCTTGGCATAAGAGATATGGAGACTATCAATAAGAGTCTTATTATTCATTCTGCCTAGAATGTTGCCACTATTAAAAACCCATTCTTATCTTCTATTCTCAAAGCCAAATATTACCCTAATAACTCTTTTTGGATAGCGCCTAACAATATATCCAAATCTATATATTGGTCTTACTGTTTTGCAGATTAGGCACCATTTGGACACCAACGTCATATACCAGATTCATAATGGCAACTCCTCTATCTGGTCATCCCCCTGGTCTTCCATCTGGAGAGAGATCCACGATAACCTACTCCTACCTGTCACCAACAACCCCTGCCATCCACTATTGCTGACCTGTGGCTGCCTGAAACACGCACCTGGAACCACACCCTACTAGCTACCACCTTCTCACAACAAGCAGTCCAAGTCCTTGAAGGCACTCCCATTGTTCACTCAAACCAACAAGACATCCTTACATTGACTCCCTCGCCACAACCGGTAAGTGCTCTACCAAAGCCATCTACACTCACTTAGCCTCTCAAGATAACCACAACCTCCCAACACAAGGCTCCAGAAACATTTCCCTTGAGGCCAACAACATCCTACAAAAGGTATGAAAAAGTAAGATAATCCCTCCCCTCCTTAAAACCATTGCTTGGAGACTCATTTGTAGGGCTCTAGCCACCGGAGAAAGAGCAGGCAGATACAAAATTCATATTGACCAGCACTGCTCTTACTGTGGTACTATTGAAGATGACAACCACTTATTTTTCAAATGTGACCTGCCTACTCAGGTATGGGCTACTGCAGGCCCACCCCTCCCAACTCATATTATTACTACTCCCAAGGATGGTGTCCAATCTGCTCTACCTCTTTTGATTTCTCCTAACCCGACTGAAAACACTCTTTGCACTACCTTGTTTACAATGTGGTATATTTGGAAAGCTCGTAATGACAACAGGTTTCAAAGGAGAATGTGGACCGCCTTTTAGATATAAAGTAGCTCAAGCACATTTGTAGACCCACTTGCAAATACTTGGTGAATGTGATACGCCCTCCATCGGTCAGATGCAACAAAGTAACCAGGTGACCCAACCGCAAGGTATTGCTTTTAGGTTGCAGGTAACAGTAGTGTTTCGGTCATGGGCGCTCAACACGAGACCGATCCCTCGGCAGACAGGTATTCTGATGGAATTTCCCTCTACCCTACAGGATGTAGGGTGCTATTTTGATGCTTCAATCTCCCCGCCGGTCCAAGACAAGCTAGAAACGGTGTCTTCATTGTCAACACACACTCCACTCCTCCACTCATATGTTTATCAAAGCATATATGCAACAGGCTCCTTCGGTTCTCATGGCAGAATCAACAGCTCTTGCCCTAGCTGCTTCCATTCTGCACAGAATGAATGTTTTAGGTGCAAATTAGCTAGCGAACAACCAGCTGCTAGTCAACTACGTCAACAATTCCGATCAATCCAACATCCCAGATTGGAGAATCAAGCCAAACACACAAATTGTGCAGTCCCTTCTGGCAAGTACAACCTTTTCGATGCACAGGATTAGAAGAGAGACTAATCAGATGGCGGATTTACTTGCAAGGCAAAGTATATCCTCTTTACAGGCCAATCGAATTCATTTCTCCGATTATGTACTAATCCGAAGTCATGATCATGGGCGCCTGCTCCCCGAGGCACTCCAACTTGTAACCATTAGCGATGTAATGGTTTTAACATCATCTTGCTATTAACTTTTCAATAAAGTGTTTGATGTCAACCCCCTACTTTTTTTTTGCTCCTCCAATCCCCACCAAAACCAAAAATATGAAACTGTAAAAATATTATAATCTACTTAGGTCTCTAAAATTTCAAAAGTAATTTATTTAATCTGTAAAAAAAATGAAACTAGTTTTAGATTTGTTATAAAAAGGTCCAATGATGAGCAATAAAGCTATAGAAACATAAATAAACCAATTTTAAATACCTATATATAGATCATAAAAAGAAGAGAATATTTTTAGAAAAATGGTACTAGTTTCTTATTTCTCTAATGTAAACTAAATTATTTATGAATCTTTAGATAGTAAGTCAAATTGTTATTATTTTTAAAAATAGAAAAATATATTTAAAAACCGACACGAGAACCAAATTTATCCGGTTTTGAATATTTCTTATCCAGTTGCATATTTAACAAGGTTGAAAATCATACTATTGCGTAAGTTTGTAGGTGAAAAAGGACTTTACCCCCACAACATAAAATGAGACTGTTCCTTATACATTTAACGGTACGATTAATCCGCACCAATTGTTTCTTTAGTGGCGTACGTTATTAACATAATAGCCCCCTTCAATCCACTTTTTCTATTGTTAAACAAGCTGTAGAAACTTCAGCGGATCAAGATGGGCACATGACAGCAAGGTAACATTCTTTTAAGGTTCATAGTACTACGCACTTGTTTGGTCCCTTGCACTTACAGTATGCATCTTTCTTGAGAAAATATATTAATAGTATGTATATATATAGCACCTATGACTATGAGAAGTAAGATAACATACCTAGGCTTGGGGTTGCTGGCCATTGGCTACCATGAATAGCAAGCTCACCAAGACCAAGAAAAAGGTCTACAAGTTACCTTGGAGTAGTGCAGCTCGACCTAGTCCCCTACACAATTGGAGCTTAAGTAGGAGATATGAGACTGTCGCATGTGCTGGTCTAAGGCTTCTCCAGTGGCCGATGCATGGACCAACGTGTTGATCATTCGCTATCAAAATCGCAACTTATCACTGTTGAGGTAGCACCAAACGTAGATCTCAGCTCGATGGAGGAACCAGAGGCGAGAATGCATAGCCAGTGGAGAGAGTTGAATTTTTTTAGTTTCTTAGGCTTCTAGGCTAAGCATTTGTGATATACAAATGGACAAGATGAAAATAAACTAGGATAAGAGATTTGCACATGATCTCAACGTACTTTCTAGTCTTAAATATTCAACTTGTAATGGCACTTGTATATTCAACAATATCATTCATGATCGTGGAAAGTGAAGATTATCATTACCTATTATTGGTAAGTGTTGCTTCTCGATTACCACTTATTCAAACTTGCTCCCTAGCCTGGTCCAACATTGTACGGTAAACCAAATAATTTTTAGGACAACACGAGCCCAAGTAAAAATCCATTGCTTTATTAATATATTTTTATTATGCTTTTAGATAATGGAGCACTATCACTCCAAAAATATATTCTATAACTTGAACATCTGAGTTCTGAAAGTTAATGAATAAGATCTTGTGAATATTGCACTATGATGTGGACAAGGATATCAATCATAAGGCCAAAATCATGTAGGATTATTTCTATGATGCCGTGGCTTCCTGACATTAGTATGTTTCGTTTAAGCATTCATATGCTACATCATCGAAATATATTGAAGTATAGTTTCCAACACAATAAATGGTGCATCTTTTGGACTTCTCAGCAAGGAGTTATGGTCATTTTAGTGGAGGCTGCACCTTTGCTGAAAGAAGACCTTTCAATTTCTCAACCAAGATGATCTTCCACTAGCTTTTATTGTTCTTATATATGTCAACACCCAACTAGGAAGGATGTTCCTAGTACAAATAAACCATGTAACCATCATTTGAAGAGAGTCTTTGGATTAAAATACAACCACCTTATGTGTGTTTTCTTCTCCCATGGAGAGAATATTTGGAAATCTTCAGTGAGGCATGAGTGCTTTCTTCGTTCTTTTGATTCTTGAGGGAGTTGTTGAACACCGAACTTCGGTTCACCCCACGTAGTAACTTCATGTCTATATGGCGTGATTGTGTGGGCTGGTTTCGTCGGGTGCATGGAAGAGCAATTGTCTCGGCAGTTCGTTGTGTGTGCACACTCATGGTGCATTGCCTCATCATTAGGTCACGCAACAATAGTTATCAAGTTCGCAGATCCTTCGAGAAGATCGGGCCACAACTACTTGTCACTTTCGCAACCACTAGGCATGTGCTCATCACACTCTCTACAATTTGACAACAGTAGCTAGGTAACATCATCTTGGCCGGGGTGGCCGGCGACGTGGAGGAGGCAGTGGCTGCGCAGAGGGGGCAGAGTGGGCGGCGGCGTGGGTGACGGTGGTGCAAGAGAAGAGGGCAGGGCACACGCAAGAGAGAGAGGTAGGGAAAAAACTTTCGCTATCTATTACTTGATTCAATTGATTACATGCTCCCTATTATTTATAGTTCTGGTGGGACTTTGACCCTCAAGCAACTCTAGGAAATTCTTTTAGGATTTGGATTCCGCTTTCCTAACAATCTCAAACTCGATTCCTTAACAAACTGACTCTTTCCAAACCAACTAAGACTCAATATGATAACTTGATAATGATGATGGCGGTGGGACTGGTGGTGGTGGTGGCGTCCTCCCTTCCTCCGTGCGTGCTTTGCCCTAGGGCACGGTGTGGGGCCCTAGCCGGTGCCTCTTCTCGGCCCTTGTTCGCCCTGTTTTCTCTCGCTGAGGAGTACAACCAGTGTTGGATGTGTGGCACAATCATTCCATCGAGTTGTTGCTAAAAAAAAATCATTCCATCAAGTTGATACAATTATTGCAAACCCACTCTAGGCCTCTGCAAAAACACATAGCCTGAACAAAACAATGTAAACAATTGCCCGACATTCTAATGACTATCAATCCTAAGACTGGATCACCTCTTAGCTGAAAATGGATTACGTTTTTCAGGTCTGAACTCTCAAGGTAAAAGCTACTATTGCTGAAACAAATAAGAGCCTAAGATCAGTTTTATGTCCAGTGATGTTCATTGTAGCGTGGAAGGGCAATGCTAATTGCTAAAGTTCCCATCTTGGAACAAAAAAATGAAAGGAAGACCAGCTTCCTCGAATTTATTACTCTTCCAGCAATCACAATGAGTACCTTTCAGAAAAAAAAGCTAATGGAATAAATTATCAGAACTCGTGCAATTCTTCCTTGGCAAAGGATGCAGCACTAATCTGCGACGGCTTTGGAATGTGGGCCTGGATGTGTTTCTGTATCAACACGACATCCATCAGAGGTCAATATTTTTTCAGACAGCTGAAAAAGTTGCCCGAGCAAGCTGCGTATGAACACTGAAACTGGGAACACGCTGCTTCTCACATGTGATGGTTAGAAGTTAGAACTCTAAAACAGCACCTATAACAATAGGATGGAACAAGTCAGGATGGGTTAATGTGAGCAAAGAAACAAAGATGAATCAAGTCTAGCAAACATCAAGATGTCCACCTCAAGAATGTGTCTGAAAAGCCTACTCATTTCAGGACCCACAGATTGTTCAAACGATGACCCACATACGTGAAAACAACAAGAAGATAGGATCAGCAGCTAGACAGTGAGATTTCGCCTGTTGTGCCTGTGAACTGTGGGAATGATTGACTTGTTTCTCGAGATTTGTGGCTCGGCGGCTTTCGCTCGAGCTCATGGACTGCGAAATGATAGGTGCCTCTTCGAGATGTCCCTTTCTATTTGTATACACAAGGCCAAGCATTAGTGAGGAGCCGGAAAAAGAACCCCTTTTTGTTTTCCGCAGAAGGTTCAGTAATCATGAGAGCTTGTGCCACCTTACTTTCGTGGTTGTTGGTGTTTTGATGCTATCATTCTCCCAGCTAACCATTGTCACCTAAGACTGAATATAAATGGTTCATTCAGTGCTCAGAAGAGGACAACTGTTTTAATTGATCATTTAAGAAAATGCCTACAAATCTAACTGTATTGCGGCTGAAATTTCAAATTTTATTGACAAACATGTCCATGTGTCTTGTGTGTACAACTTATTGCATGGTCACCTTGTGGCCCGGGGATTTATATAACAGTCGCGTCATATGTTGTAACTTGTAATATTAGACTGCATATATATCATCCCTATATGCACAAACCCATGCATTGCTACAGATGAAGAGAGATATGATGACAGTTTATAAGAAGTAAAAGAAGCGAAACGGAAGAATCCCTTCGCTCTTTAAATATTCTTCAAATTTTACTGTTATCCTTCATTACTCAAAACAAATATAATGATGATACCACTCCAGGATGTTCAAGAAAATAAGTTACTCAAAAGTCAAAACAGATATAACAATTAATTTTAAAATTATTATTTCGCAAAGCTTAGCACTTTTCTATACACTAGCAAATATATATACACAGTGTGCAGTTCAGAGTGTAAATTTAAGGGCAAAACTGTATCTTCTTTTTACAATTGACTATAAGTCTATACTAGCATCGAGCCCTGTAATAGATTTTTTTTTTTTACTAGCATTCTTTTTAAGGGCAAAACTGTATATACTAGCATTCTTTTTTTTTTAAGGGCAAAACTGTATATACTAGCATTCTTTTTACAATGAATTGAATGTAGTTTAGTTAGGGTTCCCTGTAATAGATTTTTTTTTTTTTTTTTTGAGAATCCATTTAGCCGAATTAAATTCCCTGACTTACCACAGGTGCTCAACGACTGAAAAACCATTAGCACTGAGGTATTATCCATCTACCGTAACATATTACTGTTCCTAGATGTATAATGATCCTGTTGACAAGATCTGATTAAAGAACAAATAGGCTTTTAGAGTAGCCTGGTCCCCGGGAAATCGCTGTAGGTTTAGTGTTTAATACAGAGCTTGTACCGTCGGTGGCTAGTTTAACTTGCATACTTGTCTGATATGCTACTTTGAAACCCTGCTAGCTCTCTGACACTTTACATATATAAAAGAGTAGATTGAGCTAAATGAGGAGCAGTCCTCAGTAGATCCATTTGACTCAGGTGTGTTTCTTTGCCTCATCCACTGGTCCAGTATTAATGGCTCTTGAAACTGAAGGAGGGCCAGTAAAAGATGAATCAAGTCTAGCAAACATCAAGACCTCTTATAAACATAGGATTCCATGTTTACAATTCAAAGGCTCTGAAGATTTGGTCCTATGCAGTATGCACCACATCTGGCTCTTTGGGCAAAAGGCTATGTGAATCAATCAATCATTACTAAAATACTAGTATATATGTTAGAAATCAGTAGGTTGGTGCACTCATAACTTTTTTTTCAGAGAGAAAATGTTTTCAGAGGAAATAAGGGATGGAATGAATCATGAACGTTGGGTAAGTCCCATATTGCGCAGGGAAATAAAGAGTGCTGCAAAAGGGGAGAAATTTCATTACAGTTTCACCTTTCATGAACAAAGTAAATTCCTGCTTTTGATAAGGGTGAAAGGCTACCAGCAGCAGTGAGTGAAAGAGATGAGTCTGTGAGGCCCATACTACGGTGAACTTTTAGTTTACTCCTCGCTGCACATGGCACCCTCTCACTACTACTCCTCCTAAACTCGTCGATCCGAGCCCCAAAACCCCCTGCCATACATGTCGTCATGCCATAGGCAAACCGCAATGGACCACAGCTTAAATATTCCTGTCATGCTCATATGCAGACTTAACAAACTCTGACCATGATGCAGAGACAGCAGTTACCTTCATAACCTAGTGCTGCGAAAGGACGACATGGCTGGTGGACTCACACTGGTAACACAGTTCACCAAAAAGTTTCAGTTTTTCTATGCATTCATTCACTGCTGCAGTTTATATCTTTGCACTCAACCATCCATCCATCCGTGCCAGTCAGATAAAATAGTGCTGCAGATGCATGCTTACATGGTGAGCCCTACTCACCTCTTTGTGGCAATTCAAAAAATCCATTTGATAGGGGAACAGAAACACACACACACAGCCCCTTTGTTAAGCTGCTTTCTCTTTCATTGATGCCTGCCTCATCATGGCTTCCTTCCCCTTTAGCATTTGCATCATTTGTGCCACTAAATTAAAGCTCCTGCCGCCGCCGTGAGGGATTGATTTCTTGATGCCTCCCAGCTCCCAAATAGCCATACAACTCACACTCATACTCATTTCATGTAGCCTTTACAGTATGTATCCTTCTTCTTCCTCCTCTTCTTCCTTCTCGGAATCGTCGTCGCACGCATTGCTGGTGCTTGTCATCTGCCTCTCCTTGCTCTTCACCAACCTCAGAAAGCTACTCAGAGACAACAACAACAACACCCACAAGCAGGCTAACAAGGCTCCGCCGCCGGCTTCCATGGAGGAAGCTGTGACTCTGCATCATCAGGAGAAGAGCATTGTGCCACAAGATGAGGTGCCGGAGGATTTGGTAGGTGGAAGCCTATCAGATCCTTCAGAGTGCACGACCAACGACGACGAAGACGGCACCGAGGAAGACTCACTGTCAGATGAAGCTGACGACGACGACGACGATAGCCTCATTGAGATCTCCCTTGTTGATGGGCACTACGTGGGTGCAGCAGAGCAAGCTGAACAGCGACGCGCATACAGCTACAAGAAGGACCTCCTCGCCGAGTTCCTGCCGGATTTGCTCCTGGACAGGAGAGATTTCTTCGACATCTTGTCTGAGATCAGCGAGGAGGACAGCCTGATCGAGATTGACATCGCAAGAGGCTCCATCAAGTGCTCTGCCAACTTGGATATCAAGGCATGAGGTTATTATTTACACAAGGTTGGTTTGGAGAAACAGAAACCTGCCTGACGCTGCATTTGATTTGATCAGGGAAATTAAGGCAGCAGCAGATTCTTGTACCTGTATGTCATCCATGATCCATGTAATGGTGTAAGGTGTTCTCTTTTTACAAGAGCTTATGTTTTTCTTTGTTGTGGTGGATGAAGGAAGCCTTGTTTCTTTGTACTCTGTTTCGTAAAATATATTACACAAATAACGTGATTGCACATATTTTTGGTTAAAATTAAATGAAATGTATTTGTGCATTCCCTTTTTATTTCTTCCATTCACATATTCAGTATATATGGTAATTATTATGTCAGCACTGCTCATCTGTGTGATCTGAGTGTAGTTACTGGGATAGGCAATTATGTCTTGTGAAAAGATTAAAATACTTTTGTCGACTGCAGATTGACGCAAAACATTCAGCTCAGCTTGTGAAAATGATAATCTTAAACTGCTTGGTTTGGTGTAGAGATAGGGTCAACTTTTGTCCTTCCGAATCAAAAGTTCATTTTTATTCCGTATGTAGGGTACCGGCATATATGGCTCAAAACTAATTATCTATTAGCTTGTGCGGCAGAGTCCTCTTTAGAAGTTTGGTTCTTTGAATCCAAAAGAGGTTGTTTGAAGATAAAGAGAGGTTGAGATCTTTATGATCCGCTACCATTAGCTTCAGCGCTCAAGTACCAGTGTCCTAAACTAACTAGTACTACCACTGCTGAATCAATGTTTGGTGGTTAACAGGTACTGTATGATTAAATGAACACTTTATTATTATTGAGAGATGCCTAGTTAGCTGGATTTTAAATCATTCTTGTTAAATCGTTATTTGGAGGGAGTTATGCACTGTACTGTATGATTTAACTTCCCTTGCGCCATGGGAATTCCAGTGGGACAGAGAAGGGGATTTCAGAACTCAACTCTGACCATTCTAAAGTCTCTAAACATGAATGCAAGTGGGCCGGCCTTTTGGCCGCGCGTGCAGGCCACAGCATCAATCTAGCTGATTCTGCATGAGCGAAATAGCAACTTGCGTACTTGGGCCTGGTTTAGATGGCAGATTTTTTTTGCCACAAAATTGCAAAATTTTTAGACTCTCTCTCCATCACATCACATTAAATGCACCAAAAAGACATATGTTCAGAGCAGTAAATATAGGTAAAAAAATTAACTAGTTACACAGTTCTGTTGTACATGACGAGACAAATCTTTTGAGTCTAGTTAGTACATGACCGACAATGTTTACCATAAACAAACGAAACGTCTTCAAAGATGCTATAGGAGTTAGAACAGTGTTTTTTGCTAAAAATTTGTCAACTAAACAAGCCCCAAGGGATGTGTCGGTCACATCTTGACCTCAACTATTGATATGATGCAAAAACATACCTTGTATTTCCATCAAATAAATGCTCCTTGCTCTAAAAAGTGTGATGTCTCTCATCGCTGACAATACAAATGGCTCTCTCCCTCCGCAGCCCATCCACCCCAGGTCCCCAGCCACTCCCCAAGCTGTTTTTTTTTTTTTGATGACTGCTGTCCGCCCGAATTATAAGACAGTGCCGTCCTAATAGGATGCATAGCTGCAACTCAAGTGAGATCAACTATTGGCACACCACACCGGGCAAGTTCACTAGTACATACATAAAAGACAGTCTGCAAGAGTAAGTAATAAATTCCAAATTCACCTAGTTTTCATTATGGAAAAAGTCTATATCACACCCCCACCTATGGGAGGGAGACTACGTAACCCCAACCTATAAAACTGTCTACATCACCCCCCGAACTTTCCAAAAACCGATCAAATTACCCCTGAAATAGTTTTTAAAAATCATAGAAAAATCATAGAATAAAATGGAAAATCCAGTTATGTTAGACTCTAGATGAGTAGATCTACACAATGAACATATAATATGATATGCTTTAGTACATTTTTTACAGCTATGAAGAAAAGCATAGATCTAAAGCTACAACAAAACAAATGAACTAAATCATACCACATTATATGTTCGTTGTGTAGATCTACTCATCCGAGTCCAACACAATTGAATTTTTTCATTTTATGATTTTTCTATGATTTACTATGATTTTTTAAAACTGCTTTAGGGGTAATTCGATCGGTGTGTTGGAAAGTTCAGTGGGTGATGTAGACTGCTTTATAGATTAGGGGGTTATGTAGTCCATCTATCATAGATGGGGTGTGATATAGACTTTTTCCTTTTCATTATCACCTCATCTACAAGCTGGATCACCATATTTCGGCGAACAAGTTGAGACGATGCTTATTTGTCCTGAATTAATGATTAGTTCTTAACATGCACCTCAGATGGTTCCACATGTTGCATATTGTCCCAAGGCGCTTCAAGAGATATCTATATCTCTCGTAAAGATCGATAAACCTCACTAGCCTAATTTTCTAGTACTAACATCATCCACCAGGCACACTATTGTCCCAATACCATTTTATGAAGCCATGTCAAGAAAAGTCATTATATGCGTCTCTGGCACTTCTCCTTCTTCACATTCGATGCAAATCACGTGGCAACGCACGAGGCAACACACGAGGCATTCATCTCCTAATTCTTAGTAGTTAACATTCTAATCCATTTATATTATTTCTCCATACCCGTGGCAATGCGCCGAGTCCTTGCGCTTATATTTGTTTATAGGAAATATTTCTAAGGTGTACTTTCAAATCTCTCTCTACAAGAACCTTCGTACTTACCTTGGCCTATGCAAATCAAGTGCATTCTACATGTTAATGACTCACGCGTACCAATATCTTCTTTCAAGCATATTGTCTAACACATCCCCTCAAACATAAACCGCACTAGGTTAAGATTGTGTTTGAAATCCTCTAGGAGTTGTAATGTTAGTGGTTTTGTAAATCCATCTGCTATTTGATCACCTGAAGTAAATTGAAGGTTCTTTCCAATACCAAGGCAGCTGATGATCAAATCACTTATAGTAGGGTTTCTTTCTTTCTTTCTTTTGCAACCACTCACCAACCCCTCCCCCTGAAGCTAAAGTTGATTACATACAGAAAGTGCTACAAACGAAAGACCGAGGCATCATATCGCCACGTGCGTAGCACGCCCGCGCCGGGCTAGGTACAACTCCTTCATAGCCTCGTGTATAACCTCGGGCGTTTGGAGGAGGAAAGAGGTTCCCCGAATTCACGGTAGAACTCGTCATTGTATTTGTTGTCGGGGGCGTCCGGCGAGGGAGGATTTGTCGCCGACCTCCACTTCATAAGCAAGACCTTCTTTGCTTGGATCTCCGGGTTTGGGTCACGACGGTGAGACGATGCCGCGATGCACACACTCCGTCGGGGCATCAACGGTGAGGTATCCCTACGAGAGACACGCTAGATCGGTGAAGCCTCAACCAACGGCTCCTGCCGAGGTAGACGGAGGGAACCGATGAAGTCCTACAAGGTATCAACGCCCGCAACATTGGCGGCTGGGGCCCACCCTAGGGTCCTTTCGGGTTGGCCTAGGGTCGTTGGGACGACCTGACAAGCAACCGGTCTCAACGGAAGGAGCCGGTGCGGCAAATGTGGTCGGTGTAGGCTAACCGCCGCGCACCCCGCCCGCAAGGTAACAAACGCCATAACAACACCTGGCTGGGGCCACCCTAGGTCCTTTCTCGGCCGGCAAAGAGGGTCGCTGGGACGACCCGACAAGCAACTGGTCCCTGCAACGGAAGGAGTCGGTGCGGCAACAAAGTGTGGCCGGTGCAGGCTAACCGCCCGCGCACCCAGTCCCCGCAAGGTAACAGCGCCTACAACACTGGCGGCTGGGGCCAGCCTAGGGTCCTTTCGGTCGGCAGAGGGCTGTTGGGACGACCTGACAAGCAATTGGTCCGCAACGGAAGGAGTCGGTGCGGCAACGGGTGTGGTCGGTGTAGGCTAACCGCACACTCCTCGGCGGCCAGCTTCAACGCCTCAGCATCTGCAGGGCTAGGCCATACGAGGTGGCGAGAGAGGGTCCGCGAGCACCGCAGGAACCCCGACGCCACAACATCTCGCAAGTTGAGCTCGACTAGCACTATGACACAAAAAGGGTAAATAAATATAATAGGAGAGGCAAAAGAGCAAAAAGTAAAATTGAGATGTGCGATAAGTTGAACCTCGTATATTGAATAATGCATATTTTCACCCTCTACCAATTGAGCTACATCCCCAACATTTGTCTAATATACCACATAGTGGATTTTAATTATTTTACTTGCACCGGCGGTATAATTGCTAATGCAAAAAGTGACTTGTGCACTGCCAATATCGCTTTCATTACAGCGGTACAAAATCCTTTCTTCCAATGGTACATAATCCTTTCTTTGATAGTCGCATGTACTAAGAGCATCGATGAAGCAACTAAAACAAATGTACGTTCCAAAAAAAAAAAACCCCTAACCAAATGTTCTATTTTTTAAATCAACTAAAAAATATATACTAAGAGCATGCATCTTCAAGAGAATAGGTAAATTTAGATATATAATCTGACTCCAAAATAATTTAGACTTTCAAAATAGAAGCGACACTATGTGCTAAGAGCAGTTTGTCTAAATTCGACTCTTTATCTATCCATTAACCTTATTTTGGTATATACCATTTACTGCTCTTACGTTCTGCCACGTCGCCCCTTCAGTTTGCCTCTTGCATCTTGCATCAGCGTCTGCCGCGTCGCTCTACGGCCACCTTCCAGCCTCTTCTGTGCCTGTGCCAACAAGTAGTTAAAAAAACGAATCGACGCTTGGCCGCCTCCGCTGCTCTCGACCGCACCGCCGCCGCCCACCTTCGCGGCGAGGCTGGCGTGCTGCTCCCACGACCGCACCGCCGCCGCCCACCTTCGCGGCGAGGCCCCCTGCTTCTCCCCTACGTCGACTCTGTACGCGCCGCCGCCCGACGCCTCGCCTCGCCGCCCTCGCAGGTGCACGTCAGGTCTGCCCAACCTCATCCGCCGCGTCGACTCGCCGCCCCTCCCGCCGGCGACGCCACTGCCTGCCAGGCCTGCCCATCCCCTCCGCTTCTTCCTGCCTCGCCTTCCCACCGGCTCCAGCACCCGCCAGCCACGCCGACGGTCGCCAGGTGTGCCCGCACCCTTCCATCGACCCATGTTTCCATTTCCAGATAGGTCTCCTCATTTGAAAATTTTGTTATATTTCCTCGCTAATAAATTGTCTCCTTGACGATTACCTCAGCCTACGTTCTCCAGCTCCTTCTATTTCACGCATGTTTACATCCGGCCGCTTACTGTGTTGACCATTGATGTACCGCTGCCTGTGAATTGCTCCCTTCCATCATGGATGCAAGGCGTAAGCGCAGGGCCATTCATATACATGAATCACATTCACGTACGTCATGCTGTTACTACCAACGCTGCTCATTCCATTTATTGTGTTCATCTAACTCTTTTTCCAACCGAGATAACTCATTTCCATTAGATGAACGGAAATACACAGCATTTGAGAGGGATACAGACAGCAAAGATGTAGGCCGAAGTGCCCAACCAGAAAAAGCTAACGAGATATGCAACTGACTTTTGCTAAACCTGACTTAACCAAAGCTAGCTTAAACCTGACAAGACAACTTGTTCCCAACAAAGGTCACAAATGCTTAGATGAACTGACAACTACCATTATTACAGCAGCACATCGCTGTCAATAAAAGACATAGTCCATGTTCAAAAGACTTGCTAACACTTGAACGAGCAAAGCCAACTGATGTGAGGCGTCTTCCATTCCCCACCGTTTGAAGACAGTCATTCTTCAGGCTTCGTCCAGGTCCTTCTCCCCGGGCCCTTGCAGGAGAAGTTGATCAATCTGTCTTGCCGTCTGATCTTTAAGAACCTTCTTGGCAATGTGAAGCATGGTATTTGCATTGGATATCCAAAATTCCTTGTCATCTGTAGCAAACAAGCCTGCCCAATATATCATGTATGTATGAGCTTGACAGATAATTGCAATTGGGTTCTTAATAATCTTTTTATCAAAAACAGCCTTATTTCTTGATTTCCATATAGCCCAGCATAAAGCACCAATCCCAATAGCATGAAAATCATTTCCAGAAGGAAACCACATTTGACACCATTCCCAACTTTGGTTAAAGTTCTGTGGGATATTAGAAGCTCCTAAGCAAATTGCCATCACATTCCAAATAACCTTAGCAACATGACAAGTGAAAAACAAATGAGAGCAAGTTTCCAATTCATTACAGAATGCACAGGAAGTATCACCTTTCCAGTTTCTTTTCATCATATTTTCCTTAGTCAAAACAGCATCTCTAGAAATTTGCCACAAAAACATTTTAATTTTTTTCTGAATTTTACTTTTCCAGATCTTTTTGTGGTACAAACCAACATCAGAAATGGTCAACGAGTCATACAAGGATTTAACAGTAAATCTACCTTTTTTCCCAACTTTCCAAAAAATGCAATCATCATGATTCTTGAATTCAAAATTACTCATATCATCCTTAATGCTATCCCAGGTGCTTCTCATATCTCTATCTAACCACCTTCTAAAGGTGATTATAGATCCATTTCTTACTTCCTGTACATAAATTTCTTTCTGCACAGCTAACACAAACAAATCAGGATACTTATCTTTGATAGGACAGTCATAAAAAGCCACTCATCCCACCAAAATCTAGTTACATTCCCAGAAGCACAAATCACCTTCCTATTTTGCAAGTAAATTTCTTTAAGCTTTAAAAAGATCAGCCCACATTGGTGAATCATCTAACCTGTGTTTGACCTAAAAAATGTTCTTGCCTTTCATATATTTGAATTTAACTATCTGTTGCCAAAGCCCTTCTTCTGTGTCAAGCTTCCACCACCATTTAGCCATAAGACTCATATTCATTTTTCTAATATCCTTGATACCTAGTCCCCCTTTCTTTTTGCTTTTACAAATAACTTCCCATTTCACAAGATGATATTTTTCTTGGAGCTCCCCCCTTGCCAAAAAAAAAAGTTCTCATTTGTTTCTCTAATTCATCAACATTTGTTTTTGGTAGCAAATAAACAAACATGTGATAAGTGGAAGTATTACTCAAACTGCATTGTATTAACACTTTCCTACCAGCTATAGATGTCAAACCTCCTTGCCAAACATCCAGTTTTTTATTCCCCTTTCCAATTAAAGGTTTCCAATCTTTCACTTTTTAATCTACTAGGGCTCACAGGTACTCCTAGATACTTTACAGGGAAAGTGCCAATTTGACACCCAAACATATGAGCATAAACAGACCCCCAATCATCAATATCATTGATCATAAAGATTTCACTCTTATTGAAATTAATTTTCAAACCAGCCAATTTTTCAAACAGACAAAGCAGGAACTTAAGATTATTAGCATTTTCTAGGCCATGCTTAAGGAAAACAATAGTGTCATCCGCATATTGTAAAAGCACCACTCCATTAGGTATTATATGACTAACCAGACCACATATCAACTTATTTTCTTGAGCTTTATGCACAATTCTTGTCAAACAGTCAGCCACAAAATTGAATAACAATGGAGACAATTGCATTAGGGTCTCCTTGTCTGACCCCTTTGTAGCTTTTAATATAAGGACCAATTGCATTGTTAATCTTGACACTCACAGTGCCACCAGAAACCACCTTTTAACCCAATTACACCATTTTGAATGAAATCCTCTTTTTTCTAAGCATGTAAACAACAAATCCCATTTCACTTTATCATACGCCTTTTCGAAATCTAACTTTAGAATTACACCAATTTCCATTTTCCTTTTGGTTTCATGCATAATTTCATGCAAACAAGCAATCCCACTCACTATGTGTCTATTCTTCATGAAAGCTGTTTGAGTATGATGAATTAAATGTTCAGCCACTTTTTCAAGCCTGATTGTCAAAATCTTTGTAAACAACTTATATAAACAGTTCAGCAGACAAATGGGCCTATACTGCTGAATTCTAGATGCATCACTGATTTTTTGGTAGCAAGGATATAATACCATAATTCAATCTACTAATTTCCATCTTATCTTCAAAGAAATCCTGAAACAGCTGAACTATATCATTCTTGATAATAAACCAGCAGCTCTGATAAAATTCTATGGGAATTTTGTCTGGGCCCGCAGCCTTATTCTTTTCCATTTGATCTAAAGCATCTTTAATTTCTTTCTCAGAAAATTCTCTACACAAAAATTCATTTTCACTATCTGACACTTTGGGAATGTTCTCCCAAATGCTACTATCAATCTGAATATCATTGTCAATTGGAGGGCCAAACAACTCAGAATAATACTCAGTGGCATGTCTGAGTAAATTTTCATCTCCCTCTATGGTTTCCCCATCCTTTTCAAAACTAATGATTGTATTCTTTCTCTTTCTACCACTTGCACATTTATGAAAATAGGCAGAGTTAGAATCCCCTTTTAATAACCATTTCTCATGGCTTCTTTCATGCCAATAAACTTCTTCAGTTTCAAGACTCTTCAAGTTCTCTAAAAGAAGCCACACCTTCCTATCTATCTGTACACTATTCAGATCAGAACTTTCCTCAATAAGTTCTAATTCTGCTAGCTCCTCCCTCAATAACTTCCTGTTTTTCCTCCACTCACCTTGCAAATTAAAACCCCATCCCTTAAAGAACTGTTTAATTAGTTTCAACTTTTGACAAACTTTATCCAAAGTGGATTTTGCTCTACATGGCTTGTCCCAAATTTCTTTAACTTTTGTGAAAAAATCAGGGTTTTTCAACCAATTAAGATCAAATGAAAACTGAATTTTTGGTGATTTTGTAGCCATCCCTGAAGAAATGATTAAGGGATTATGATCAGAAATGTCCCTTACAAGTTTTCTAACTGTAGCTTGTGGGAAAAGGTCCTCCCATTCTTTTGTCATTAAAATTCTATCCAGTTTAACCAACACTGGTGGTGTTTGGTTGTTAGACCAAGTGAACACTCCCCAGTCATTGTAAGCTCTCTAAGCTCATAAAAATGTATTAAGGAATTGAAGATTGGAGTGCATCTGTGCACACCATCAACATGATTTTTCTCATTTGAGTATCTAATGATATTAAAATCACCTCCTACCAAAAAAGGTTCCACCGAACTAGCACAATAGTGAGATAACTCTGTTAAAAAATCCAGTTTCTTCTCTTCCTGTGCAGCCCCATAAACCACAATGAGATTCCATTTACACTTAACAAATTTGTCCCAGAGATTTATCTGAATTAAGAATTCTCCTTGTTTAAAAGAAACTACATCAAATCTTTCCAAAAGCACACCACACAAAATACCTCCAGATCTGCCCTTAACAGGGTTCCATACCCAGTAATAAGATTGATAACAGTCAAATGATCTGAGAATAGAATCAGAAAAATCTTCAATCAAAGTTTCTTGTAAGCCAATGAAATGAAATCTATGTTCATATATGAGATCTTTTAAGAATGTAGAGACACCTTTTTTCCTGATGCCTCTACAATTCCAAATAAGGCCACTTATCATCTATAACTTTTCTTTTTTTCTTTTCTTCAGATCCACAAGAATCTTGTGGTCTGAAGAGTGACAAACTTCCTGAACTTTCTTCCTCCCACTTGGAGAGGATTGTTTTTGTCTTTTTCCATAAACTGACTTCTTTGCTTTTTCTTGAAAAATCACCACATCATCCAAATCACTATCATCATTCACATCATTACTACTATCCAAACAAGCATTATCAGGAATAAATTCATGTTTTTCCTCACTAATCTTTTGTTTAGCTAAATCATTTTGTTTATTCAAAAGATTTAATTTAGCTTTCTAAATCAGCAAGCAAATTCAAGGAAGCAAACTCATCACAACCAACAGAAACACCCATGCATTTAGCCATATCATGTAATAATAACTGATCAGAACTGGAAGAAGGCATGGTTTGTTTTTTATTACCTTCCAAATGCCTCTTTCTAGCATATTCTTCATTTTTTTTCTGATGTAGTCATCAAAAGATCTTTCTTGAGTCTTTCACTCCTCCTCCTCTCCTCTTGCTGACCATCAAATTGATCTTGTATCTGTTTTGTCTTGCTTGGTTCCATTGACTTCACAATATCCATATTCTGGTCTTCTTCAATAATAGGATCAATGATTTCCAGTTCTCTTGCAGCATCAACTATGTTTAACTTGTCTGTATCCTTCACCTTCTTAGCAAAGTCCCTCTCCAGCTCCATTTCCATCTCCTGAGAACCCACACTAGTTAGCACACTCTCTTGAGAGTTGAAGAAAACTTCTTTGTCTTTCTCAGCTGTCAGGTATTGCTGCTCTTTGATTTCAGCATGCTTCAGAGCTGTTTGTTCAGTGTCCAACTCCATCCTCCAGATGTCCTTGCCACTGGATCCTGCCTCATCTTTACCTTCTTGATTCCCTTCCTTGAGCAGACCAATCTTTTTCAGCCTGCTTGGAAGAGAATTGCCATCTTCAGATTCATAGTCCACTTCATTGGTGTTCTCAATCTCTGTTTCATTATCTTTTTTGCTGCTGTCATCATCACATTGTGATAAGACTTGAAAGTTGTTTGCTCTATCATTGATACCATTCTTGTAGATGTCAGTAATTTTGTTCAAACTCTTGTTGCTAGCCACCATCTGCAATGAAGCATCCATTTTCTTTTGCTTAGATTGACTAGCTGACTCACTTCCTTTAATCTCTCCTGTTTGACTGGACTCAGCATTGGTGACATTTGCTTTTCCTGCATCACCTTTAAATTTCTTGATTGGTGGCTCTTTGTCTCCCACCTTGATCCCACTAGCAAGAGTCCTGTTTTGTACTTCCCCTATCTCTTCCCTTTCAAATGTGAAGTTTATTTTGTGCATACCCAGGAAAGCTTCAGCTGTTCTTGGAACCTTGTAAATGTTCCTGCAAGCAATCTTCAATCTCACAAACTCAGCTTTGAACCTTGTACTTTCATCTAGTTCACACACTTTTCCAACTAGAGCACCCACTTTTGCTATTGTCCTCAAAGATCTCTGGTCACCAGGTATCTTTCCCACCCTGAACCAAGCTTGCTGTAATGTTTCCTCAGATTCTACTCCCTCAGATTGACTGACTTTCATGTAGGCATCAGTTACATTCATTGCTAATCCTCTCTTCAACTTACACCAATCTTTTAGAGATTTGGCATTGGGAAATCTCATGATGTATCTCTTGTCAGTGACCATTCTAGCATTCCACTTCCAAGCAGATCCCTCCAAATAGTCAAATTCTTGTTCCACTTGTCTCGCTGTAGCACTTCCTGAGATGACGTCAATGATTCCAATACACTCTCTCTGCCTTGCCATGGAAGGATCAATACATTCTTCTATGAAAAAGAAACTTTGATCTTCAACTTGGGCAGCACAAAGCTCAGGCCCAAAGTTCCAAGGCAAGCACATTCTACAATCATATGCTGAGTGATTGGTATAACCACATATCTCACATCTGACTTTCCTACATTCTCTAGTCTCATGATTGTGCAACCCACAATTCTCACATGGACCCTTGATGTTACCAGCAGTATTCTGTTTACCAGGGATTACCTTAGCTTCTGTAGCACCTTGTGTGGCCTTTCCTGAGCTTGTCTCTTGTTGACTGCTCTGATCAGTGAACTCCACACTCTTCTCCTGAGAAGCTTGCTTTTCTACAGCCTTGTCCTAATTTTCTGTGGAACTTGTCTGATTGGTGCCCTTGCCCTCTGACTTCTCAGCACACCCTTCTTCCTTCTGAGCTTCCCTTCTCTCCCAGGTGCGGTTTCTGAAACCACCGCCACCACCACCATATCCTCCTTGTCCCTGATAATTTCCTCCACCTTGATTTTGATTCCCCCATCGGTTACCTCCTCCGCCTCCCCACCCTCTGCCTCCATCCCCTCCCCATCTTCCCCCTCCACGATTCATCTGTACTCACTACTGTGGCCGGCCTAGAGTTCACCGCCACAGGAAAGGACTTCGTGGTCTTCTTCCAAAAGTGGCTAACGAATTTGTGGATGTTTCGACAGGGGGAAGAGGTAGATGGCGGCGGCTGCTCTGGGTTAGGGTTTGGCTGGGGATGATTTCACCACGAGGACCCTATACTCTACCAATTTCAGAAACCTCACCATCCTGCAGATGCTCGACGCGTGGCTCCATCCACGGTCCATGTCCAAGTAATCCTAAGACGATCTGAACTTTTGGAGGTGGCCTGAACCATGGTCGCTGCCTGGTAGGGCCATTGCTCCAGGCCTTCTTCAAACCGAACTCTGCTTTTCCCGCCGGTGGCAATTCCTCTTCCTTCTCTGCATTTGTTCCACCATTGGAGCACCACTTCAGCGAGATTGGGATCGCCTTCAGCTTCACCTCTTCTCGCCCAATTGCTTCAAATGGGATTGAATTCCTCTGGACTTTACTCCTGAATCTCCTGCCCGAGATATCAACCGGGAATCTCGTAATCTTCTCCTTATCACGGATCCTCCAACTCTCTGCTGCGGATGGGAACAGGAGTTCATACTCCGGCGAGCCCGTCTCTACGCCACTAGGGTTTGAATGAGAGGCGCGAGGAGGTGAATCCTCGGCTATGGGGAAGGTGGAAGAGGTGCGATGTGGAGAGAGGGGAATATCATCTCCGGACAACCCGTGAGAGTTCCCGGAGATGGAGGAGGTGGGGAGGCGGTGGTCAGAGAGCGGGGTCGCCGGCGGAATCGCCCGAGTCGCCTCAACGAGAGAGACGCTCATGTTCACGGGAGAATTCGCTCAGGTATCCATCTCCTTGAGCTCTCTGCGGTGAGTAATTAGCTAGACGAATCTATTCTGTTCTTCTAACTCTTCCCTTCGATACTAACATAGATAGCTAATCGTCACTCTGCCACATAGCTCCTGTGCCAGCGGATTAGAACATGGTGACCCTTCACGCAGCTTGCCAGATTCAGCATCGTCGGCCTCATGACCCTGACGAGTTCGTCTCTGCTTCCTATGCCCTGCAGACGCTCGATGAAATGCCCAAAAGGGTCAGCTTTCTTGCACTCATCTAACTACTGCTCTGTATGCAGCTTCAGTAAGCTTAACATGTGATATCTTCCGGTTTCAGTATGCATTTGTTTCGCTTGGTGGTGCAGGTTCTATTTTTGGTTGCTGCTGCACCTACCATGACCGAACACCGCCAACAAAGATTGCATCATGTACCTCAAACCTCCAAAGTACGCCGCAGCCATGGCCCCTCACAGCAGGCCTGCTACACATTCACGGTTTCTGAAAAGAGCTTTCCTTTCTTGAAGCTGATTTGATTCTACCCTTGATTTAATTCTGAACCCTTCTTTTCTTTCACATTCATAGGTTTACATCTGTAACTATATCCTGTATAAAATATTCTGCGCCTATGCATCTCAAATTCAGATTTCTATTCATTTGATTTGATGCGTTATTGACCATGTTTATTCATATGTATGATTCCCTAAAAATATTGTGCGCCTATGCAGTTCAGGTTCCGATTTCAATGCATTCAATGCGTTAATGATCATTTGCGAGGTGGCAATTGTCCCTGCTGCTGAAACTACCCTGACGCCCAACTCAAACATTCTGAATGGCTTCTTACTGCAATACAGTATATTTCCGGTCCATCTACACCTACTCAGTGTACACCAAACCAAAGATCAGTAAGCAGATCCAATTGCTATCATCATGCCCCGGTGTTGTGTTTCTGCTCTTCCTACTTGGTCACTTACCCTGTTCTCCCATCTGATTGACAGGTCAGAAACTCCTCTTGAATTGTGTTACCTTATCTGTGTTTCTGCTCTTCCTACTTGGTCATTTACACTGTTCTCCCATCTGATTGACAGGTCAGAAACTACTCTTGAACTGTGTTAATTTATCCAGTCGACGAATCAGCTAGGGCCGTCATGTGATAAGATCTGGACGACATGCGACCATGTCGTGTGGTTTCGAAGGATTTCTTATATGATGAGGATCGGAGCTGGTGGAGACCGCCCTCTTTATGCAGTTTTTTTGGGGCCACATTTTTAGTTCCAATGCATTTCATGTGCTCCAACTATTATTATTGTATACAAAACTGGCCTTCAGTAATACCCATTTTTCTGCTTTCCTGTGATTCAACTTTGTTTCTTTCTTACTAATATACTTCTCTTTCATTTTTTTTACTCCAAAAAAAATTTACTCAAAAAAAACTTGCTCCGTGCAACTAAAAAAAACATAGATGGCACAAAGAATTGTAAAATGTCACCAGGCTATGTGTAATCCGTTGGACTGTTTTTCCTACAAAAGCACAAGCCTGGCCTGGACTTCTTCCTGTATTTTACCGTTCAAATTTCAGATCTCACTGTATTACACCAAGGTTTGCACCTCATGAGACCTCCACTAACATCCATTTTCCTGTTTTCTTATATTACCACTTTATTTTATTTGTTCCTGTGATTTCAATCTTCCTAGCCCGCGCAACTGTGTGGGGTTTCAGCTAGTACAATAAATAAGCATCCACATTCAGTGATATGTGGCGCTATTATCCGAACGTGAGGCTGAACCAGGATGCAATCCTTTTTTTTTTGACCTTCACCAATACGTGGATTCCTACCAAACCACAATTTCTGTCGAAAAAAAAGCATCGACATTTATATTGTCATGTCACTTCTGTAACTAAGGAAACTTACTCTTTGGATTTTTGACGGCAATCAAGTCCACTGGCAATTATACTACAACCATGAATGGCTTTGTTTTGGAGTTGTATTGTAATATTTGCACTATTAGTGCTAGAATGTGAATTGAGAAGTAAAGTGGTACTCCACCCATGAATTTGTTAGTTGAGGGCGTGCTTCTAAGATATCAAAATTAATTCAGTCCTACCCATGTTGCCTGCACATTGGTTCGACGATTTCTGATTATTAATTTTCTTCATAACTCAAGTTTGATGCACTACTCATACTTTATTCAAGATTTCTAATCATTAATATTTTCTATACAACTTTGTTTTAATACAATAGTATGTATTTGATTGAGGATACTTGATATTAATATGCACTCCAGCTCTACATCATGTGTCCTATAAATACAACTGCACATTGCAAACATGACTCGCAACACATGATGTCTTCAAAAGTAATGCTTCAGCTCGTGGTCTTTGCTTTAGTCTTTACCATGTTTACGGCTCATCATCAAGCTTGGGGTGAGCAAGACTGTTATGGTGAGAGAGATTTGGTTATGCACGACTGTGACAAAACCATCAAAGCTAATCAGCCCTACACGCCTCCAACTGCTGAGTGCATTTACATTGTCAAACTATCTGACATGATTTGTATTTGCCGTATTCTCACCCTGGATGACGAGAAGAAAATAAACGTACCTAAGCTTCTTCGTCTTGCAAGGGAGTGCAACAGACCATTGCCAGCGGGAAGTAAATGTGGATGTAAGTATTTGATACTAGTATTCATATTCTTATTGTTACAAAAAAATGTTTGGTACAATATAGATGTGAACTGATATGAACTTTGTTTCTCAGCTCATACCGTTCACAGCCAAGCGCAGATCTATGGGAATTCATGATGAAAAAACCCAAGGAAGAATTAAAAAAACCTTTTCTTAAGGTTACCGTAGCAAATATTAAAAGGGAGCACGTCAGTGCGATGGAAGTTAATTTTGCACCAATTATTGTCCGTTTCATGTTTTTTTTTGTTGCACAGCCGAAATACACGAACTAAACTGAACCAAACCAAACCACGTGCCATCCTGATATTACGAAAGAAACTCCCAAAACTCAAAAACAAAGTAAAATAAAAATTTGGAGATGTGAGGAGTTGAACCCCAAACCTTTAAGCATGCAATCCTTAATGCTCTACTAGTTGAGCTACATCCCCAATTTTACTTATTACCCAATATAATACTATTTATTCAATTAATAGTCTATGTAGTAATAATGTAATATTAATATATAATACATACTTGAGTACTAACGAATATACGGCTTTCACTGTTGTTGAGTTTTACGACGCGTACGTCCATGGAGAAGTACGTACAGTACGTCTTTGAGGTGTCCTAGTCCAACCATTGTCGAAACTTGATTACTAGCTAGAAGCATCGTTTATTTCTTTGTCAACTCTTTGAGGTTCTTGTATGCATGACAGAGACGACATTCACATTAATTACGAGATACTGTCGTGCGAAGCTGCGAAGCTAGTTTGAACCTCAAGGTAGATAAGGCCGTCACCATGCACGGATGCATGTATCTCTCCATTGATCACGGGCACAACGTCACGAGGTAGTCGTTGCTGGCCTTGCTGTTCGACTTCCTTTAGTCCAAGAGACTCATTTCATGATTTTAATTTTGAGAATTTGATGAATCTTGAAAAGCTTTATCCACGTGATTTTGATTATGGAGAATTGAGGAATCTTAGCCAAAATCTTGGTGTCTACATATCTAATAAGAAAAATGATGATAGGTTCTATAACCTACAAACTATTGTGGAGCTTTCTCAAAGAATGATGGAGACTAGAAAACATGAATGATATCCATTAGTTTATCTACTAATGAAGCTTAGGCGGCCACGAAGGCGGCGGCGGCGGCCGAGACCGCTTTTTTTTTTTTTATTAGTTATCTAGTATTTTTATGTGTTTGTAAGATACTGTATATTATTGTCCAATAAATCAATCGTTTGTTATTTAGATGTGCGCTAATCTTATTTTTCTATCATTTGTTTTACTGTTAATTGGTCTTTAAATCGCTATCAGTTCTTATTCAAACCCGGCAGTGATCTGTGTGACTGTGTCCATCGAGATCACTGCTGGGAAACGAAGTCAATCCGTAGTGATGTAAATCGTCACTGCCGGTGTTGGGCGAGTCCATGGATTTTCTCCGATTCTTCCACGCCCGAACTGGTCATCACGCCAGGTGGACTAGATTCCGACAATGATGTCGGCATCGATGATGAATGAATCTATAGTAGTGTTGGTCTTCTCTCGTACATGATTATTTTCCTTAGAAGGAGCTAACCACATATTTTCTGACAAATGAGAACCGATAAATAATAAACATAAAATAATCTTGTTTTTTTTTTTTTATTTAATAGCACTCGTAGGCAGCATTATTTAGAGAACAAGCCCAGTGAACTTTCTAGCTGCTAAATCAACTTATCTTAAGTCATTCGTTTCAATGCTCATAAAAAGGAACTCCACTGATTAGAGACCCCCAAAATTGTCCTCATAATCTTTTCGTGACCATTATCAGGAATTCAGCATTGCTTGTTTCAAACTTGCTATTTATCCTCTTCTTGTCTCACACCATACACAGTTCACACATGGGCCTTGTTTTTTTTCCTTGTCTAACTAATGATTTGACAGCGAACACATAGCCCTGCCAATGGCGAAGCTCCGTTACTCTCCGTGGGTGCGGCCGCACCCCCCTCGTCAAAAAAAAATAGCGATTATCATCTAATCTTTACGGTGTACGCACCCCCCTAAGCCCAGCAGGCCGCACCCCCCGGCCAGGCCACAGCCCCGCACGGCACCAAGACACCAACTCTCTCCCAGCCCAAAGCCTTTTGCAGTTTTGTTTGGCTACGATAGGCAATTAGGCAGCACAACAGCGTGCGTGTACACCTCTCAAAAAAAAAAAAAAAAAAAAACAGCGTGCGTGTACACACACGTGCAGTCCTGGGCTTCTTGTGTAGTCCCGTCTATGTTACACGGATACTCCAAAGAGGGTGACGTATCCGTATCCGATACTCGTCCGATACACGGATACGTATACTCGGATATACCATTTTAGTGGAGTTTCTTTTGAAAAAGTGCGTTTCCACATATCCGATACGTATTGTATCCGATACACGTTCCCGTACTCGTGTAACATAGAGTCCCGTACATGCAGTCCAGGTCTCGCGTCGTTTCGTTTGCCCTGCCGCTTGCCAGGCCCGACGCCCTGTCTTCCAGATTTCCTATTGCATCGCGACGTGACGAAAGACGAACAGCCGCCGGCGCCGACCGCCGATCGTCCGCGTGCCGTGACCAATCTTCTGATCTGATCTGCAACAAGATAGCATTCCTGCGCCAATCTTCTGATCTGATCTGCAAACCCCAAGGGATCAAGCAGGACTGACTGGGATCAAGTTCGACGACCGGAGTCGGACTGTAAGTCTGTACGTTCCTTTTGTCATTCTCCATTGATATGTTTTATTAGAATTTAGATACAAATTACAAAAATTAGGAGGCTCTAATTTGTTGTTGTTTTCATACTGTAGTGCTGGCGTGCTTGGTTGTTCCAATTTAATTGATGGCATCCTTGCATCGTTTTTACAAAAGAAAAGAGCCAGAGCCAAATAGTGGCAACGATGGCAAGAGCTCATGTCCTGATGATATCAACTGGGAAGAGGATATTAAGTTTGATCCAGGATTACGAAAAACAAATTAGTGATTACCATCCTAATCTTAGAGAGAAGGTGAGAAGAAAGTATTTGGAGAATGGGCCTTGTCAGCCTCGCACAGCACGCTTTCCTATGATAGACATTGGAGGAGGTCCAAGGAGATTTATTCCAGAATGGTTTGATGGATATGCGTGGCTTGAATATAGTGAGACAGAGAATAAAGCATATTGTTTTCATTGTAGATTTGATGATGAAGATTAAAGGTAATTTAATGTGATATTTTTTTTTTCATTTGATCATTCTTTCTTCTTAAAAAATTATGTCACAAATCATTTATTCTCTTCTTATAGGCTGCTCAATCATCGAGAAGACCAGTCCTGAGAAGACATGATATTGAAAAATAAATCATCGTATTGACATTATTTAGTTTGTGCTACACCAAGTCAAAAAAAAAAATTATTGGACTTCTTTTTTTTTAGGTAAATATATTTTACTCTTTGTTTATAGTCGCACCCCCTCCGTTTAAGCTCTAGCTTCGCCACTTGCAGCTTCCCCTTCTGTGGCAATAGCTGCTCCTTCCTCTTCTTCAGCAATGGCCGAAGTTCCTCCATAGCAAGTAGCAACTGGGTAGGAGCTAAGACGACATGTGGGTCACACTAAGAAGGCAAAGTGGGCAATCCCCACATGATAAAAAACACCATTCTAGAGTTGAGATTACCTTTAAGACAGCTCCAACTCCACTCATCAGGAAAAAACTCCACTCATCAGAGCCAGCTCCACCTTTGGAGCTACTCTGCCTGGAGTGGAGGCGACAATCACGCGTGGGGTGCTCATGGTGGATGCGACAACAACAGTGTGGTGGGTGCGACCTCACGCATCGAGGTGGCAGTGGCTATGTGGTCATGGGGGAGCACGCCATGACAGTGCGGGCGTGCGGCAGTGGAGAGGAAGCTCAATGCGCGTCAGTGGAGAGAAAGGCGTGTGCGGAGCGTAGTCACGGCCTTGTGCGGTGAACGTGGTGGACGAGCGAAGTGGGGAGATATTTTCATGAGAGATAAGAAGTGTATCGAGTAAACAAGCCTATTTGGGCCCATTGGGATAGTGCATAGGCCCATCTAAGGATGGATGCATATTTATTTAGAGTAGACTAGTATAGTAATCTACACAATATCTAGTTTCACGATTTGATTTGTTGGATTGTCGACTTAATCAGGTTACAATAATACGAGTTTTGCTTTTAATCAAAATTACATTTATAAGTGGTAGAAATTTGTTTCTTATTTTTTTTTGAGAATTACACAAGACAACGCAAACATTCACAACACGCATGCACACCCACCCCTTTGAACTCACGTCGCAAACCCTGCCCCTATGAAGACCTCCGGTGGTCGCGAGTACCGTGATTTGAATCCTGGTGAGGTAGCGTCCCACCGGATCGTACTACCATTGGACTATAATGGTCATAGTTCAAAGACTTGGTGAAACTAAAGCACACGGTAATTTATAAATATTGGGTTGCTTTTATTCTTTAGTTATATATACCATTTGTATTTTTATATGCACATGCATATTGGTTGAACGTAAAACATGAAAATAATTTAATGGAAACACGCGCGTACGTACGTCTAGTAGTGTGTGGAAAATAAAGAAAACGGAATTGAAAAAAGAAAACGTAACCGAGCTTATTAACCGGAACCGGAGATAAAGAAGGAAAGAAATCGAAAAAAAATACTTCCGAACAGGAAAGGAAATCGGAAACCAATTTGTGACCAACGACGAGTTGTTTCTGACGACGCACAGGATCGATCTCTATACGTAATCCAGCCGGGATCGCGTCGTCAGGGTCCTAATCAGCCACGCACCCGATCAAAGCATAAATATCCCCGGCCGGTAACCTGCATCTGCAGTTCTGCACCACCAGAAAATCAATCTAGTTTTTGTCATCTTTTTCCTGCAAAACAACGATGGAACTAGCACGGCGAGACTACTTGGCGCACGTGCATCAAGATAAAGCATTAGCAGCGCAGACATACGGCAAAGAAACATAACAAGACATGCATGCATGCAGCAATAGCAACCTCATGCATGCAGCAATAGCAATGAGCGCATGCACTAATAACAATAGCAAATGCACACTCACATCACAAGTGACATGTTTCTCCTGTCTGGGTTTTCTGTCAATGGGCCAAGTTTTTTTTTTTTGCGGCCCGTATTTTTTTCTAGGTTTCTCCTATCAATCATCATTAAGCCAGAAAATTTATTTTCTACAAGCTAAAATTTTCAAAAGACACTTGCCCCTGAAACCCATTGCCTAGTAGGGGGCATGCTTAATTTTCAAAAGACACTTACCCCAAAACCCATTGCCTAGTAGGGGCATGCATTTCAAAAAAGACACTTGCCCCAAAACTCATTGCCTAGTCGGGAGCATGCATTTAAAAGGACACTTGTCCCAAAACCCTAAATTTAAAAATCGCTAGTGACTCAACAAACGCCATGAACCCTAATCTCAAAGAAAAGTCATGAACCCTAATCTCAAAGAACGCCATGAACCATAATCTCAAAGAACGCCATGAACCCTAATCTCAAAGAAAAAGCCATGAACCCTAATCTCAAAGAACGCCATGAACCCTAATCTCGGCAAAAGCCATGAACCCTAATCTCGGCAAAAGCCATGAACCCTAATCTCAAAGAAAAGCCATGAGCCCTAATCTCAAAGAACACCATGAACCCTAATCTCAAAGAATGCAATGAACCCTAATCTCAAGAAACACCATGAACCCTAATCTCACAAAAGACATAAACACTAATCTCATCATACGACGTTAACCCTAATCTCAACAAACGCAATCAACTCTAATCTCACCAAAACTTTACACTATAAATTTTGAAACTTTGTACTCCAATATAAAAACTTTGTACTCTTAGGTGTAAAACTTGGTACTTTAAATGTAAATTTTTGGCATCACGAAAAAGTTTCTCAAAACATATTCAACATGGATCTAGTTTTGTAGATCTCATTATAATTAACACAGGATGGTGAAAAAACGGAATTGAAAAACGGATGTTTGACGAAGTAGTTATTACATTTTAAAGGAAACGATAAAACAAAGAAAAAGAGAAAAAGACGCTGACCCCACCTTTCCCCCGCGTCCGCATGCACCGCGGCGCCAGCAATGGTTCTCGCGCCGCCGTATACCATAGGTGGGGTCAAAAGCGTGTGGCGCTTGATTAGGGGCATAGCCCTTACGCGCCGCCACGCCGCGTGCGCATCTTGTTTTTTGGTGGCGCACGCGGCGCCACATAAGAATCGTCGCGCCGCAGCTGCATCGATGAAAGCAGGGATTCAAGGAACGCCGCCAGGGCGCACGCCTTGTGCCACTCGGCACCACACGCCATCGCCGTCCGCCACCACGACGACGACGAAAGGCAGCCGAGGTCCGCGCCGTCCGACCGCACGGCAACGCCATCAAGTCCATGCAGATGCGAAAAACCATCGCCGGCCCTCTCGGCATCCACGGCGACCTGCTCGCGACATCGCGACGGCTGGAAACCGACCAGGCGTGGGTCGACATGGTGACCGGCGCCGTCGCAGACGTGGGCGTCGATCCTCGGAAGAAGGTCAACTCAGCGACGCCCTATTGCATGGTCGGGCAGGTGCCCGCCACCGAGAGAGTACAAGGTGCTCCGCATCCAAGAAGATTACTGCTTGTAGGCGGCGGCGCAGACGTGGCGAGGTCATGACACTGGGTGTCGGCGACAACGCCGGATAGTGGAGACGGCGAAGGTGCCCTCCGGTCACCCTCTGGACACTGGGCTCATCTAGGAACGCGGTGATTGTCGCTGGGCTCGCCTACTTCTTGGGTTGCTATGACATGGAAGACGACCAACCCTTGAAGGCGGATAGCTTAGCGGTGTTCGACCTGGCGACGGAGGAGTGGAAGCCCAAGACCCTCCAAGGGCCCCTAACCAGCAGCATTCTAGCGGACGGGGATGACGACGATCAAGCCCCCCCGCTATAAAAATAAAATTCCCAATATTTCTCGTGTTTACCTTCTTTGTAGGAGGCACTTTCAGCTGGCCCGATTGGGAGACAACTTGGTGGTAGTCTACTGCAACTTCAAGAAAAGCTTGACGCAACTCTGGTTCATGGAAGACATGGTGGACGCCACAACGCCGCGCTGGAGCAAACGCTACACGTTGCAGCGCACGCCGTTTGGGAACGACACGTTCTCCCCGGGGTTCCACTATCCGCTGGCTGTTCTTGATGACGGGAGGATACTCGCGTGGGTGGAGAGGACATGTGAACTGAAAGCATACGATCCCAAGACATGTACGTGGACTGATTTGGCCACGCTCACAGGAGATTGTGTCGTTGGCGTGCACAAAGTGTGCTTAATAAGAAGCCTTGGCACGGCCCTGCCTTCTTGTACTATTCTTTGAACTGTCAAAGAACTTTACTTGCTCGTGTGATTTGAGGGGCTTGGTGGACTAGCATAATGCCCGTGCTAACGCTACGGCAACACATAACCAAACAAATCAAATAACAAAAACCATACGAGAACTGTTTTGAAACCATTTGGGGACCCTAATATGAACTGTACTTTTGATATCTTTGTTCCCTCTTGTTTATCAGAGAGGAAGTGAGTAAAGCATTGAACGACATTTTTAGATAATGGAAATTATATTTCCGGCTTCAGTCATCCGATGATGCATCAGGCCAACAAAATACAACTGAGAGACAAAGTGTTACGGGTAAGACAAAGGTCATCCGAAAACACCGGTGCACTAAAAGAAAAACAACTAAAACCCATCCACCACCGGAGACTCCGGATCCTCGTAACCCGCAACAACATAAGGCCCCATAAGCGCAGTGCGATGAACCGCCACCTTGATACCGGCGTCAGCCGACATCCAAGGGATCTTCCACCAGCGACGTCTCCAACAAGAAAATGCCATCCAAAGACGCCATCGCCGCCCACCCAACTGGTGTTGATTTTCACCGTAGAGATCCACTTGAATGCAGGCGGCCCAGCGAGAAAAAAGTGGCGCCCTCGGGCGTCACCGCCGTCATAGATAGTGAGCGCCATTGCCATGTCCCCTCGGGGCCATGTCGTTACACCAACGGCCGGGCGACGTGCACCATCGCCAAAGCATTGAACGACATAGAAGGAAACAACGACAAAATATGTTATGAATATTTTTTTGGATAAATCATCTTTCTTCTTCACACTGGACAACATATTATAAATTGTAAATAGCTGGAATCATCATGCCTTCAGTTGCTTCAACCATCATCTGAGCATTAACCAATCTTATAGCAATAGCAAACGGTTGTTCATGCAGTATTCATCAATCAGTTCAGATTAGTACCATCTCCCTTGCTCCTTCAAGAGTGGCCGCTACCTGAATTATCCCTCAGTCACAAAAACCTCTCACAGTAATGCTATAGTCGGATATAGACAGCAAACCTTTAGCTGCTTTTCCCTCTCCAGTTTCACTTCCTCCATAAAGCTATTGCGCTAAGTGACCTGCATTATGGATAGACAGTCGATGCATAGCAGTCTCATGAATCAGCGATGGTGACCATGCATTGCAACAGATAACTTACTTGGCTATCGAACTTGACGCATTTGACCACACGCACTTCACCGTGTAGCACACGATTGATGTGCCCTGATTGCTACCAATGCAATGTCAGCTGGCTCTCCTGTATGAGTATTTTTCTCAATTTCTTAGCACCAAAGAAAGGGCTCACTTCGTGAAATGTTGATCAAGAAGTCACCTATTCTTCGTGGATGGACCAAATGCTGAGCAGCTCATCTATTTCAGCCTGTTTTGTCAGCTATTTCTTAACCATTCTTCGTGTAGGATAAAAAACTAATTCATTACCCCTATTACTCAATCAACAAAGAATTATAATCCTCAATTTCCTTTTTGTGGACAACTATTTGTCAGTTTGTTCCCAAACATAAAATGCACCAGACATAAATAGCCCGTTTGGAACCATAAAGATGCATGAACAAACCAATGCAGAGAAACAAAATGACACAATGCTGCATGACTAAAATTTCAAGGTGCAGGAAACAAAACACAGAGATCCAAGGATCTCACCTTGACTCAGCTGCTGGTCGCACATGGGCAGCACCTGCATGAAGGCACAAATTATTAGACAAAAAAAGATTAAATAAAAAAAAATAATGGCTGACCCCATCCTTGCTGCTGCTGCAACTAATCACCAACTGACTTACATTTTAGAAAATACTACTGTATAGCAGGATTGCCTAAAATCTCAGTGATAGGAGATTGGACATGATCGTTCCTCCATGCCAATTCATTTTATCCAGACAATTTCTATATCAAAACCATCTTATAAGACCCGCATTCAAAACAATAATCGCTGACAAGAACAGTTTGTAGATGCCATATCACAATTCTAAACCAGGCCAAGTGACCACAATATCAATTTATATGCATTGAAGGTGCTAGAAAGGACATCTAATCACACAAAATCATGCTATCATGTTATTATTTTTGACATGACAGAATCCTGAAGCAATAATGAACTTCGAAGGTTACTTCAGACCTAGTTAACTGCTGACAAAAAAAAAAAAAAAAAAATACATCTTATAGATAGAGCATGTGACTGCAGAGAACCAAATTAATATTAGGAGGCATATAATACATTAGTAAATGTATACTCCCGTAATCCTGAAGGTGCTTCTATATATGGGCTAATTATTTGTATTTTTCAATTATTATTAGTTGGTGCTGTTGGGTTCCTTTTATGCATGTTTGTTTTTTATTACCTTTGTGGGATGAAAAGATGTACCTACTTATAGGTACACGAATCAAGTTAAAAAATCACCATGTGCATTCGAAAGTTATCAAAATATGTTATGAATGTTATTCAAACTGTATGTATTTGAAACACTCAACAATTTTTATTTGCAACTTAAATGTAAAAAAATCGCCATGGAGACGCTTTAAACAAGCAGTGATCACAGCCGAGCAGAGCCTATATCCAAATGCTCTTGTAATTTAAAATGAATAATCACTTTGTATTTTATTCAGAAAGAAGGATGAGCTCTTCCCCAATTTAATAACATAGATGTTTTGCATGAACCTTAAGCATGAACCGCAAATCTGATGTGGCCCTCGTTATACGACGCCAACACTAATAGATTATGAACAAGCAACTCAGTGATTTGGTAAGAAATCACTTTTGATTGTGATAACCACTTGTTCATCTTCATTTCATTTTTATTGCTTATTTTTCTTCCATTGCAACGCACGGGCATATTTCCTAATTATCCTCCTATATAATCAATGTCGTTTAATTAACAGCTGAGCTAACACTGGACGTCCTATGGACACCGGGTCCATCGGACGCTCCCGCTAGAGCCTAGAAAGAAAAAATCAGGGCCCAACAACAGACAAACCCCCCGGTCATGCAAGGGACACAAACCACACCCTCATCAGCCCCGGCACATGGATCCACCCCATCCCCAACGCCGTCGGACCCAAAGCACCTCTGCCCACCTCTAGGTCGCCCCCCACAGCCCGCTCTCCGCAACCTCTAGGTCGCACCCCACAGCCCGCCCCCTGCAAAACAACAAAACTTAGGTCGCCCCCACAGCCCGCCCCCGCAAAACAAACGAAACTTGCAACATTACCGTAAGAGGAAGGGGAAGGGCACTGTGCCGAGTTGAGGAGGGGCCGGGAGTGGCAACATTAGATCGACACTTGCAAAGATCTTGAAATCAATTGTTAAAACACTTGAAAAAGATTATTGCAACATCTAAGAAAATATGTTTCAAAAAATATCAAAATTGGCAATTGCAACATCAAGCCAAACATGTTGCAACATCTTGAAATCGACTATTGCAACATCCAACAAACATATATTATTGAAGTAACACCGAATATGTTGTATTTATATACATGTATTACTTCTCATTAATTTTCTAGAATCGTCACAGAGTAACAAAGGAAATAACTAAACATGACAACGCTTAATCAGTCATAAAAGGATAGGTCCTAGTGTCACAAAAAGTAAATAGACAAACGCCTTGCGGCGCCTCGACAATTTGTGACGATATTTGGTGACTTTATGTGACAATAAAACAAAGTCATCATAAAAAAATTCTGGCTCTCCCCTATTTGTGACAACATAAATTTTTCATCATATTATGGTACATTATATGACGAAATTAGGCACCGTCACGAAGAATTTTGTCATAAAAAGTAGGATTTCTTGTAGTGAGTTCGGCGCCGCCGATGTCTACATCGAAGGAGGAGGAGCAGACGGAGCCGCCGGTGGAGCGGATAGCTCGCCGCCTACAAACTCGCCCACTAGTCCTATGAGGCGGGGCCCCGCTTTGCCCCCTTTCGCGCCTACCGGCCGAGGCACGGAGCAACTTCGTTAGGGCAAAGACCGCCACGGCCACAACCATGCCTTGGAGTACCTCCACACTCCTTGGGCACTCAAATTTAGCATCGACCATGGCGTACCACCGGTCCGAGCATAGCAACGGCCGATCCGGTCTTCGCGATGTCCCCATTAGATTTAGCTTGTCATCGACGCATCCGACCCAATAGTCGATATATGGGATAGAGGACGTGGACTGGGTGTGCAATACATCTCGAGCCTCTTGGTGCAAGGCGATGAACTCATCTAGCATTGGTTCAACCCACGCGTGCGGCACCACATGCTCGCTACAGGGCTCCAACCCCAAATGTCGTCGTTGAGGGAAGCAACTCGCATGAACAATGGAAACCCGCGCTTGGACCCCACCAATGCTAATGTTCAGAGCCGATTTCCTCGCACTAGTGTCGTTGTCCTCGATGACCACCGAGCTAGGGCCGGGCAGGTGGACTTGCTTGTCCTCTTTCTAGCCATTCGAGTCCATGGCCCCACGGCATGACGTGGTCACCCGTCGCACACAACGAGGCGACGATGGCGTGTGTAAGGTCCTAAATGGCTAGAGGGGGGTGAATAGCCTAATAAAATTTCTACAAAACACTAGAGCAACTTGTAAGAGAACAACAAAGCAATAATTGCGTTTGCGCTTAGTTTCTACTTGTCGGCAAGCCTCCTAGTGACAATTCTAGTCAATTAAAGTCTCTAGAGCACTCAAGAGCTATGTCACTACTTCTCTAGCTAGGTGATCAAGGCAGATTACACTAAACAACTCTAAGTAACCTACTAGTCAACTAGCAATTCTACACTAGCACAATATATGTATGAAGTAAAGCTAGGTAGAGAAGAGGTGTTATACCTAACCGTCGAGGCAATGAACCAATCACCGAGATAATCAATCAACACAAATGATGAAGACAATGATTTGTTCACCCGGAGTTCACTTGAGCACCCTCTGTTAGTCTCCTGGTTGTGTCGACCGCCTCAACGGTGGATCAAGGTGGCGTGCACGCCTTGCCTCACTAGGCCTTCTTGATACACCAATTGAGTGGTAACTCAACGACACACGATTCCACTAGAGTATCAATTCGGCACTCCACGGAGAAGATCAAGAACCCTCACAATATCACCTGAGGTGGGCAAGAATAATTACCTTCTCTTCCCAACACCTCCACAATCACCGAGGCGGTCTAGGAGTGGTGCTCTCCAAGAGCAACAAGAAATCCACCGCAATGATGACCCTCAAGTGCCTCTAAATGCAACTCACAAAGCAATGCACTTGATTCTCACCCAATCTCTCAAGAATGTGCTCACAAGCAAGAGAGGAGAGTGGAGAGAGGTTTGCTCACCAAAAGGTGTTAGAAGTAATTCAAAATGACCAAGAGAGGGAGCATGAGCCGCCACCCAACTATTTATAGAGACCAATCCAAAATAGAGTCGTTAGGGGCAAAAACATAGTCAGCACCGGGTGACCCTGACGCATCGGCCACTTTCTCGACCGACGCCGGCCAGTGACCGGACGCACCGGCCACGGGTCCGTCAACCGACAAATGCCCGGGTTCACGCCGACGGCCGAATTTATCGTCCCGGCCAGAGCGTTTGGCCATCATCGACCGAGACACCGCCGGCCAAACGGCTGAAAAACGATGCTTATCGAATCGACCGTGACGCCCGGCCAGAGACCGGGGCCGGCCCGGCCGGTCCGGCCGCTGTAAATCTCGCGATGTCAAGCTTTTCATTTCGCCTTCGCTCGACATGCTATCCAACATGTATACCAACTTCAAAGACGAGGGTTAGCATGTTTTCACCACCAACTTGCATCCGTGCAATAGAAAATAAGCGTTTCATTTTCTCAAAAGCGGTACCCAAACCCATCTCAACCCTACAACCATCACCGCTTTTGCAAAAGTGCCAACACCACCACGTGTACATCACCATGTGCTCGTGTGTTAGCATTTTCACAATCAATTTCGAAGGACGGATTAGCTCTCTAGGTTAGAATGCATGCATATGATTGTTGAACCTAGAGGCACATGAGGATCGATGTTCCCGAGGTTTTCCCATCTTTATAGTTCCGGATATCGATCCTAAATCACTCACACCCTCTATGGTGTCTTGAGTGTAAAATCAAAATCGCCCTATGATATACCTTTGCCCGAGCTCAATTTGGTCCTCGAATCCATGCCACGCGAGCACTTGATCATCTTTTGATCACACCAATCCATCCACCATGGTCACCATGTGCTCCACCATTGGCTTGACCAATCTCCAATCTAATCATACACTTAGCAAAGAGATTAGTCCTAAGGATGTCACTAATTAGCCAAAACCAAACTAGATATCTTCAACGTGGGAGCCTAATCGCTCATCATGACATCCCGACGATAGACTACGACTTGCGCCAAGACCCTCCTCCCAAAGGCGAAACACCTCGACGGGACGAAGGCTTGGGCGCCGACGAAGGTCTCGCCGCACACCCGCCGAGCGATCGCACTTGCACGCCTTTGCCCAATGGCCTAATACCTTGACAACAAAGGCAATGGAACGGGAACGACACTCGAGCGGCCAGTGGTCGCGGTGCAAGGCGCTTGAAGCAAAGACTGCAAGCACCGGTGGAACAAGGCGGTGGAGTTTGGGCATCGTTGTCCTTGACCACGCCTAACGACAGTTCACAACAAGTTGGAATCCGCTGGCATCGACATTGGGTCCCTAATGATGTTGCCAGACATGGCAGTAATCGATGCTCGCACCACGGGCCGAGACGCCAGTAACCGTCGCACAAGTGAGGCGGCCCTGATAGCTTTTATGGTGTCTTCGAGGTATCGGGTGTTGATATTTCTTACACGATCCCAATTAGGAAGGCGAAAAGAAATATATATGGGAAATCTATCTAATCATGTTAACTTGGATATGGGATTAACCTCATGATCCAACAAAGCGGAGTTAGGCGGTGTTAGTAGTGGGGTGTAAACTTAGCATCATTATCCATAGTGGAATTGATCTCACCAGATATGTACTCAAGGTATACCACTTATTTCTAGGCATTACCTATACACTAGTCTCGTCACCCTAGCAATAACGCCAAAGAAATGCGGGGCATGGTATTTGTTGATTGGCCTTGATAAAAGAATAAACATGATATCCGCAGTTTACGCATAGAAATACCAATTGTAGCACTTCACCGGAGTAATCCGTATCGTATTTATATTTTACCACGGAAGGGAGTCTATGGAAAGCTTGTTGGCGCTTCTTAATGCAAACAAAGAGTTCAAGCGCAGTTTACGAAATGCCGGGCCAGAAGCTTTCACCCTTAAGTATTCGTGGTATCGTATTTCCACAGGAAGGCATGGTGTAAAAGTCTCTAATATAAACATGGACAAGATAACACGACTATGCAATAGACCACAATCCATAATAGGGATAAATCAAATGGTATGATAACTTGACACACACACTTCGAACCAATCTCAAAGGATAAAAAGAAAACATGCTAGGAGAAGGATATCCTATATAGCTTTATTAAGATAGCAGATATACATGCATGCCTTATACCGCCGAGATTCTAACTCGAGATAACCTCACTTACTATTGGTTTACTTCAGTGGCACCGGATAACGCCCGGGTCCGCCAAGCGATGCCCGCCAATAGCCCTACTTCAAACACCGACGTGGGGATTACAAGGGCCTGACAGTGGTCAAGCCACCACCCGCCGCCTACCCCTCATTCCGTGGCGAGTTCGAGGCAAACAAAGGCAGCCTCTAGCATAAACACCACGCTTACGCTATGACTACTACTCTAGCGTTGATCGTGGGTGACCCATTATGCGAGGCTCCTATCAGAAGCATCCGCCACAAGGGCGACGACGAACCCGTGAACCGACAAGCAACCAAGAACTATCTTAAGAGAGAACTCATTATGGTCTAATCATGTATGCATAATACATTTAAGCATAAAGTTCTATTTGACAAGATCGCGACATGCAAACTATATGCTAGTTCATATGCTAAGATCATATCGCATGAATCGTGCTCTATTTAGCTATTGATAATAAGAACAAGAATAATATGGAGAGAAAAAGTATTGATCAACATAAGTAAAACTATATTGATCATACCAAATATCTCCAAGAAGATCTTGATCTTACATTGTGCCTCACTCCTAACTAATAAAAAGGAAGAAGAGAAAGTGAAGAGAGAAGCTCTTGTGTGTGTTGTGTGTGTGTGTGAGGGGGTGCCTCTTTTTATATAGTGGAGAGGAGGAGTGAATGGAGGGCTCTCCTTGCTTCGAGGTCTTCATGGCGGAACGAAACTTTGCACCGCATGCAACCGCCAAAGGAAGAACGGTCCAAACCGCCCAGAGAAAGGGTGGCAAATTTTGGCGAAAATTTATACCGGCCGCCCCCTCGCCGGCCGCCCTCGGCCGGCCCTCCCCCCCCGCCTCCCCCCGTGCGCTGCTTTTGTCCTTCAAATGTTGGGCCTATGATGGTGCATGGGCCAAATTGTGCGTGGGGTTTGGTCCTCTTGATTGATCCACTCCTTGGCGCCTTTTATTCAATACGCTTTCTAATTTATTTGGTGACTTTGTACTGCTTTCCACTCTTATACCAAAGAAAACATATTTTCTTCGAATACAAGTGGAACTAGGTGAGTAGTAACGGTTTATGTGACATAAGTTTGCCTGTTTTTTATGAATTGATATAAGTTGGCGGTATTAATTACTCGATAATGACCGCCAAATGAAAAGTAGAGAGAAAAGGATATCTAATGATTTATGAAGTGATTTATTTATGAGATCCACTTACAAAGAGTGTAATGCAGAGTAGCCATATGTATCTAACATTACTCAACAGATAAGTCACAAGATAAAGATAATTATATAAATGATAAATACCCAAGTCTAAGATCATCATATGCCACTAGTATCATACGAGCTATTAGCATGTTATAGAAAGAATAGAATAAATATTCCTAAGATACTCCTAATCATATATGTCAAATGAATACTACAATTAGTGCAATACATCTAGCTATCATGGCAAGGTTGGATTACATCTACACATGGCAAGCATTACCAATAACAACCAAGGACGAAACTTGATCATTACCGTAATTATAAGCTCGACTAGTCCTACATTCTGAGGGTGGATTCCAAAGGACTCAACAGACCACCACTCCCACGATCTACCACACGTCCCTAATATAGGGTGCAATTGCAGATAAACATTGTATAAACACCACGCTTACACATTGCTTATCACCCACATAGTGATCATCTATATGGATGCTATACAATTCCATGCATAAAATATAAAGCAATCTTACTAAACTAAACATATAATCATAGCAAGCATAAACACATATCAATAAGAATATAATAATTATATAGATCAAAGCCATAACAATAGTGTATCAATAATAATACTTACAGATCGAATTCAAGAGCGAAGAACAATGCTCTTGCTATTGCTTGACTATCGTGAACTCAAGATGAACTTGATCTTGAACTAGAACTAACTAGTTAGCTAGCTACTTCTAGTATGATGAACTAGGACTTAGGTCTAGACTTGGCTCGACTTGATGGGTATGAGTTGATAATGAATTCGCTTTTAGCCCTCGGGGTCACTTGGTCTTCTTATATAGCACTTGGCGATGAACGTGAACCCTTGGATCAAACCGACCTTCAACAACGGTGTAGATATTAACCTCAATGTCTGTAGTAAACCGACCTAGAAAGGAGAGGCCGACATTGTGGGACCCACCTAGAGGTCGGGCCTAAATGGCTCCGGCGGCCGCCAGGTGTCTTGCCACCTTGGCTTCTCGCTTTGTTCCGTGTCCTCTCGTATCTTCTAGAATGTTTTAGTCCACTTTTCGGGTTGAGTTACTTCACGGTCAAGTCTTGTCATCATATATCTTGTATATTCCTAACTTTCTCCATTCTTCTCTCTCAGATTTATCTATCAAGTCCCCGGAAAGTCACGTATCACCAAAACTCATGGAATTATGTTAGTTAGACCCCTAGACTTATGTTTGGTCTTTGACTTGAGCCCTTATTTCATGTTATTTAACTTATAATATTATCAACATAAATTTAGGGGCTTTATAATTTCACGAGCTTTGGTGATTTATATCTTTTTAGGGACTTAACGGATAAATGCGTAGAAGAATGGAGAAAGTTCCTGCACTTTACATCCCATACGATGACAAGACTTTGACCGTGAAGTAACTCGACCCAAAATGTGGACTAAAACACTCTAGAAGGCACCAAAGGACACCGGAAGAAACAGAAGACCGTAACCTTCGATCCAAGCGCCGCGAGCCATTTAGGCGCCGCCAGAGCCATGTAGGCCGACCGCTAGGTGGGTCCCACATGTCATCATCTCCTTTCTAGGTCGGTTTATAACCGACCTTGAGGTTGTATCTACACCGTTATTGAAGGCCGGTTTGATCCAATGGTCATTGTTCATCGCCAAGGCCTATATAAGAAGACCCCCTCGACCCCGGGCTAAACCCTAATTCATTATCAATTCATTCTATCTCATTATCTCTCGGTTTGTAGAGGGGTCCCATGTAAGGATCATCTCTCTTTAGAGATTAGTGAAGTAAAATTAGAATGTAATTAGAAGTAGATTAGATCTAATTAGATCTAATCAAGAGTTAGCATTCAAGAAAGGATTAGAACTCATTAGTTCTAATCTTTAGAACAAGAGAGATAGAGAGGGAAGGAATCGGAGGAAGTGCCGGGCTTCTAGCGGTGCTATCTCCATACTTATGCCTCGGTGGGAAGTTAATCTACATTTGGAGTTACTACGGTAATCTACTTCTTCTTTTAGTAAGTAATATTGTTTATAATTATTCTTATTGGTCTCACGAGTCTCTTTGGAGTACTTTTAATGGGCGCCTAGATTAGAGTAATATTCGTAGTGCAAACGTGGTGTTTGGACTCGGGTATCTCGTTAGATACACCCTACCTTCCTGAGTGTGGTAGTTCGTGGTAGTGACAAGTACCATTGATTCCTTTGTATTCCATCTCCCGTTGGATAGGACTAGTAGGGCATGTGAGTGCTTGGGGAGAGTAAGTTTCGACCTTACTTCTCTTGGGTGCTTCCCATAAGAATACTATCAACATCACTTACCAAAATAAGATTTAGATATCTTAGTAATCCTCTCTATACCCTCAACCTTCGTAAGTCTTGTCTTTGCTCCGGGTTAAGATTAGATCGTAGTCTCCCTCACCCGTTTCCCTGTGGATTCGATATTTAAACCCTCTCCCGGGTGGAAAGTACTCACCTGTATCCGCGGCGCTTATGGATTATACAAATTATAAATATTTACGTGGGCTTAGCAAATACCAACAAACATTTAAAGCCGTTCTTGGGAAACGGGTTCTTTGAAGTTGACTTCGAATCTAACTTATCCTATCATATTCTTTTATTCTTTTTATCATTTTATCTCTTCTATTCTATTCTTTTCCTTTTCATTATGAATTCCACGCCTATCTATAAATATCTTATACCCACAAGCGAAAGCTTTAGGCAACCAGAATCTTCAGAGCCTATCCTAGCAAAGTCCTATAAGCTACGCTTGGGTTATATAAGAATGGTTCGAGAACTAGCCTTCTCGAGAAGGCGAGGCCAACCCACACTCACACCTACAAAAAATTTGAGGAAATCATGGGATGCTTTCGTATGGAAGGCATATCCGATAATACCTTACGCCGGAAGTTCTTTCCGTTCTCTTTGACGGAAAAGCTAAACAAAGGTATTACTTGAACGTAGAGAGAGTGAAAGGAGATTGGGAAACATTAATGTCCAAATTTTGTCTATATTTCTTTCCCACCTCCGTGAGTGGTCCGTCTTCGTATAGAACTTTTAACTTTTAAACAAAATAAAGAAGAATCTCTTAATGCATCATGGGATCGTTTTTAATGACCTCATCAACACCGGCCCAAACCTTGGTATTCCGGACAATCCTTCTTCAATACTTTTATTTTGGTCTTACTAAGGAAGATGCGAGAGGACCTTAGTGCAGCTTCGGGAGGTGCATTCCTTTCTCTATCTCGCTAGAGAAGCAAGAGATGTCATTGACAGATGTTGTGGATATGCCACCTCCACTAGAATTTTTTTTTTTTTTAAAAATGAAGAATTACCCTCCCGATCAAGGAGAAGAAATTATGATAGCTAATTCGCAACAATTCTAAATCCAAGACCTAGCTATCCATCCCGAACCATCATCATCCCAAAATCTCCCAAAGGAAGAAATTCCACCTTTGGAAGATCTTTATGAACCAACCCTTAGTAATTTTGGGAGAACAATAAATTCTCATCCGCACAAAGAGACCTCTAAGTAACCACAATTGATTCTTTTGAGATGTCTTTTATTGAAGGCGATGATGGCTTGCGGCGGCGAGGTCCGATTTGGGCCCACTAGGCGGGCGTCGGCTAGCGATCCTCGCGAGCACCAGCGGGCGGATCGGAGATGTCGGGACTAGGCGGGGACGGTGCACCGGGCGGGTGGCGGAAACATCGAAGGGGAGCTCCACATCCTCCGTTCGGACTTGAGGCCGGAGGGAGAAGGGGGGGGGAGCTTTTGGTGGCCGAGGGAGGGTGGAGGGGGTGGAGGTAGAGGGAGAGGGTCGGGAGGGGAGGGGCGCCGCGGCAATGTCGGGGTTTGGGGGCGGCCGCCAGGGAGCGCTCGTCGCGACCCTAATGGTCGAAAAAACAAGACAAAGGTCATGTTTTATCAAGTCTTTTTTAGACACATCCATCTCATTTAAATCCCTATTTATTTGGACTTTCTTGAGCTATTAGACCTCTCAAAAAGCCAAAAAAATACCAAAAACTAAATGCCAGAAGCTTACTATAAGCGTTTGGCCTATGGGAGCTGTTTAGCTTTTGAAAAATCTAAAAGCTAGTAGTTTAAAGTAGTCAAAAGCTCAAATAAACATGGCATAAAAGGGCTGCAAAACAAGAATACAATAAAATAGACAGTTCAACATCATAGGTCTTTACCGTCTTAAGGTCGTATTTTAGGAAAAATCCAATTTACTACCCACGTGTTTTTCAGTCAAGTCCAAATAACCCCTAATGTATCGTTTAGTTTATTTTACTCCGGTGGTTTTGTATATCGGTGCACTTAACACCTTTGTCACTAATCTAATCCGGTTTTGGTGACGTGGAGATGGTTTTGCAATTAGTCATGCCACATTAGTTATTGACGTGGACAAAAAAATGCATGCTTGGTAGCGATGACACTTGTAACTTGTACGTGACTTGTACAGCGTGCATGCATTTTTTGTCCACGTCAGCAAGTCACATACTAATCTAATCCTGGAGTCTACAAGTCACGTACAAGTTACAAGTCACGCTTGTTGTCGCTACCATGCATGCATTTTTTGTCCACGCCGCAACTTATGTGCCATGACTAATTGCAAAACCACCTCCGCGTCACTAAAATCGGATTAGATTAGTGCCAAAGGTGTTAAGTGCACCGGTTACAAAAATCACCGGAGTAAAATAAACTAAACGATACATTAGGGGTTATTTGGACTTGAGTGAAAACACATGGTAGTAATTTGACTTTTCTTTTATTATCACACACTAGCACTCGTATATTCGCATATCCATAATGCATTATTAGCTTATTACACACCAAGCAATTTTCCTATACAGCATGCACAAGTGCTGAGCTGGCGGCCTAACACACGATAGGCTTGTTGGGATGCATGCTGAAGATCCTCCCTTGTACACGCCGCGGTACGTCACCACCGGTCCGTCGCCGCCACCGAGGTCGCCGTCGACTTCCTCCCCTTCCGGTCCTCTCTGCGCTGTCCGCTGCGCTGCCGCCACGCAGCAGCCGCACACCACCACCGAACACCGCCATTGCCGCCACGGCGGGAGTACGACCCGCGCCCGGCCGAGCCCAGCCGCGACCAAGAGCGAAGCCGCGTGCTCTGGATCGTCGCCCGCGACCGCCTGGACCGTGGACATCATGAAGCGGAGGAGCTCGGCGAAGCGCCGGCCGACGACGTCCCACGGGACCACGTCGTCGCCACCGGCTGACCCGGGGCGAAACCGAGGCCAGGCGCCTTGATGAGCTTTCGTGATGCCGCCGCCGCTGCCGCCATGGCTGGCCTGGCGTGCTGTGCTTGCTCGACGCGTGTTGATGGTCGCCAATCGAAACGTGTAAGAGAAAGGAATCGATCTCTCCGCGTGCGGCTGCAATCGAGGACGTTTAATTTGTTTGGATGATGATGAGGAATGATTGATTGTTTTAAAGGACCAAGCAGGAGACGACTTTGGCGCCGTATTGTATATTAACGGATTAAATGAAATCATCGTGCGCCGTTGGATCGATGCTGAAGTCAGCAGTCGCAAACCATTAGCGACCGAGGTATAGAAATACAGACAGGATTGTTTTTGCGCTCCTAATTACACACGAGTGATGAACCAAGTAATTTAGATTTTTTGAAATAATAAAAGAGACAAAAATTAGTGATGTGTGAGCGTCACTTTTATTATATCATCACTAGCAAAAAGCCAAAAATGCTGGTGGGTTGCAACGGGAGATGAAAACAACTAAAAGTTCATAGTAATTGGTGATGATGAGGAGAAGAATATATCTATGCCTTCCTTTTTTTTATTTAAATAACCACAATACGAGATCTTTTGTTTTCCTTTTTTTTTAAATAACCACAATACGAGATCTTTTGTTTGTATTCAGGTCGCCTCTTGATAAACCACAACCGTTGGATTATACGGAGTAAACATATATAAAGGACAAGAGTCACTCTTCCACCCTCTATTTCGTTCCCCATGACGGCGAAACTTTTCTCGATCTCGCTATCATCCCTCTTGCTAAATACAAATTGTGGCGCCTAAACCGAGAGCCACACGACGATGGCCTAGGGCACGACGGCGGTGTCGTCAGTCGTATGTTTTTTTTTTAAAAAGCCATTGGGGGAGCTTCCCCACCTACTTTCATTTCAAAAAAAAATCTCGTTTTTAGGGAAGGGAGGAAACCCCGGTCGTCCGGGTTAATCTGAAAAACCGAACTAAAACCATAAAAGGCACCACACAAACACAAGAAAGACAGAAAAGAAAATTACAACGCCGAAACACATGAACTCTTCAAGGATGCCTCCGGGGAGGTGGGTGACGGAGACAGCCACCATCGTCGACCAAGCAAACCCGAGCTTAGCAAAGCTTTCGCCTCGAGTCTTTGTCTTTGAGGAGTTGAGCGGGGGTGGTCCGCAAAGCGGATCGACATAGGAGGTTCTTCAATGAGGCTTTTTCATGGATGCCATTATAAAAGTGCACTACTCACCAATACCCGAAAAATATTTGTTTTCACGGATGACATCCACACTTTGAAGTCTTTCGTGCGTGCCCTTCCGTCTAGGCTAGCCGTTTGTTTTTTCTCCGTTTGAGCTCTCGACATGCGGGCCCTGCGAGAGGAAAATGACTCGGTTGCCCTTCTCTTCTTTCTCCCGCTCTTCTTCTCTCAAATCGACAAGCAGGCCCCACATGTCGGCTTCTTCCTTCACCTCTTCTTGTGGTCGCTTAGGTCCTTCCGCTCCGGCAAGACGTCGAAGGCGCCCCCACACACACAGCGGCACGTCTGGCGGCGCCATCGAGTTCCACCGGTGATGTGATGCAAGCCCTTTTAGCATCTTTGGTGACACCATAGAGGAGTTCGATATATGTTGCTTACACTACAAGGAATGATGCTTTACATGACGTTCAATTTGGTCACAAACAATCAAAAAATACGTCACGGTTAACTTGTCATGACGATTGAAAAAATCATCATGTATCTCACGTCACGCATTTGCTAGACCAACTAGAGCCGTCATAGATTGATATTTTGGTTCGTCATGGAATCCTTGGAAATCCATTTAGCCCGGCCCCCAATAGTGTTTGACAGAACTAACCGTCATAGGTGGGCGTTGGATGCTATGTAGGATGTTTTTTTCGTCACAGATTTAATTTGCTTTATAAGCGTCATGTGTTCACCAAAATTGACTATCACAGATTATATAATGAAATCAAATATAGCCCAACAATTTGGTCAACTCAATTTCCAGTACATTAACACAAAAAGTTTTGGTCATCATAAAACGTAAGAAAACTCAAAAATAGGTCTTTGTACAGTACGTCTATAGTGGCCACCTTCCTAAACTCGACGGCACGCCTGCGTTGCCATTTCTGAAAAGGAGAAAGCCGCTGCCAGAATTACAAATACAAGCAGGAGCAAAAAAAAAAAAAAAAAAAAAAGGAGCATGCCATGGTGCCCTGGTGCTGCTGCAAGCAGCATGCAACGCTCACATGCCCGTCACCATGCTGTCTGAGATCTTGTCCACATCTATTACAATAGCAAAGCAAAGGGTCAGAGTCAGATAAACGAAGTCTTTGTCCACATCTATTACAATAGCTGCAGGTACCATGAATCTTCATAATTTCTTGCAATTTCTTGTTAAGACTTGTAGCCTCAAATTCTAGTTAAACTAAGTTATTCTAAACAAACTGAACAGCAAATCATTCCTGTGGAACAGCAACAAATCACCATGCTGTCTGAGATCTTGTAAACTACAGGACAATAAAAATTGATTTATTTCTACCAAGCAGAAACAAAAAATCTTTCAGAATAGAAAAAAATATATACTGACCTAATCATTTAGAACAAAGAATCAAATAATATTGCAATATTAGAAAGCCTGTAGTCACATGCCCGTCACCATGCCTGTAATCATGTTTTCCTCACTACTTTGCACTAAATCAAGACTTATACTACCAGATCTAACAAAAACAAAAATATATATCAGCACAATAATTGAGTCTATAAAGAGAGGATTTTGGTTCTATTTTGTTGCTCACGGAAGAGACAAGGTAGTGGCTTGAAGACCAAATCAACATCACCTTTAGCTGCAGGTCCCATGAATCTTCCAGGCGCACTCCTTATTGATTTCCCTTACTGATCTTCCAGGGTTCAGGTTGTGATCTAATCGAACTGGGGAAGAAATAAAATTAGACCTCAGATCTAGTACAGGAATAAAAAAGGGAAAGAAACAACCTATCATTGCCTTGCCACAGATGGCCCCGTATTGGCTTCCTTCACGGTTTCCTCCGAGTAGATCTTGCGGACAGCGAGGGATAAGGCTACGAACAGGAGCCACGGCCTTGGGAGCTGTCGCCATGAGTAAGAGCAGCACGATGGAGAGGAGGGAGCAGCGCAGGAAGCAGAGAGGGTGGAGAGGAGGGGAGCAGCGCAGGAAGCAGAGAGGGGTGGAGAGGAGGGAGACGGCAGACCTGAGTAGAGGAGGCGTGTGCAGCAGGTGGATGGACTGCCGTGGGAGCCGCCGCCGCTGTCGCAGCAGTCGCCGCTGCTCTAGGTTTTTGGAATGGGGAGTCGTCCGGTCGTGATGGTAAGGTAAGGGTGGAGGCGTGGTGATTGGGCCGATGGGCCTTATACTGTGGCCGCAGTCATATGAAGGCAGCGCGTTTCAATTCTATGATGATTTTTTAAAACGTCACGAAAAATTGTCATGTAAAGACCTATTTCTTGTAGTGTTAATAGCAACTGCATCTATGTTTGTACAGTGATGTGATGGAGGAGTTCCACAAGCACATCGTGCCCCGCGCGACAAGCCGCTGGGAGCCGCTTCCTGGCATGGCTCACTCACCGACGCAGTGGTGGCGGTGGCGGAGGCGAGCGGAGGATCGCCGAGACGATGACTCGGCCACCATGCACCTCAAGCGGTACCCTCGGTGCCCCGGACCGCGTCCGCGCTCGCTCATCGCGCTGGCCCGACTTCGGGCTTCTTCACCTTCGTCTTTGCGAGCCTCGCCCCGGGCCGCAGCTCTTCCGCCACGCCGGACCGGCGTCTGCGTCTTGGCGCCGCCGTCGCCAACGCCGGCGACCTCTTCCACATCCTCACCAACGGCCGCTTCCACAAATAAGTGTACCAACGCGCCGTCGCCAACCAACGGACCTCGACAGATCTCGCTCTATATGGTAGAAGAATTAAGAGATCGATGACGGAGGAAGAAGAAGAGGACACGCCGTACCTACGTAGTCGCTTTCTTCTAGCTAGTCTAGTTACAGCAGAAAGGCCGGCCGCTTTCCAATCGAGTTTGTCGTTATCGACGATTGTTAGTGGATCCATTAACTAATCATAGGTCTACAACCCTATCATGTACCGTTGTTTCTTTCGGTCCCGATTGAGAGGGGAAAAAAAAAATAATTGATGATGGGTGATGCAATGCAATAATGCAAGAGGGTTGCAATTGCAAGCTGCAGGTGGCCGCTGGAGATCGATGTAAATATAAATAAAATATGTCTTCTAGTTCTAGGTCATGGATGTGCACTGCAGCCTACGAGTGTAGAGGACAACACACTGCTCGCACGTCGACACCGCCGAGCTCGAGCGCTAGCCAATGTGGAAGAGACACGGGCTCATATGTCCCGCACGACCAAGCGCTACGACGACGCGGTGTGCGCCAGACGTGCCTCCGTGTGTCTTTGGCGCGGCTCGTGCGTCTTTGGAGCGGAAGGACCTAGCGGCTACGAGAAGAGGTGAAGGAAGAAGTCGACATGTGGGGCCTGCTCGTCGGGTTTGAGAGAAGAAGAGCAGGAGAAAGAAGAGAAGGGCAACCAAGTCATTTTCCTCTACCGGGCCCGCATGTCGAGCTCAAACGGAGGAAAACAAACAACAGCTAGACGGAAGGGCACGCACGAAAGACTTCAAAGTGTGGATGTCATCCGTGAAAACAAACATTTTTCGTGGGGTATTGGTGAGTAGTGCACTTTTTTTATAATGGCATCCATGAAAAAGCCTCTTCTTCAATGACGCCTTCAAGAAGGAGATTATCGCCAGCGGCCCGAGTAATCCTGTCAAAGCTTTACGCCTAGAACCATGGAAGAGGTCACATCGAGCCGCTGTTCGGATGAGGACGTTGCCTGCTACCACCGCTTGTCGGCCGCCGCCACACGCCGCGGAGCCGCTTGGACTTCGCCCGCGACGACGGGAGGCGCGCACCAACAGCTCCGCCATCGCCACACGCCGCAGAGCCACACGGACTCGCCCTGCAATGACGGAGGCGCGCGACTTGACGGTAGTTATTGTCAACTTTTTACTCTGAAATAATAGAACAAATGAGGACAAGAACAAATAAAAGATAGGGTTTACACTAATGATTTCCACAAGTTTTGTACATACTCGCTTTACTGGTGAACTCCGGAAAATCCCGAAAAATCGAGAGAGAAAAGAGGAGAAATCAAGATACCAAGAAAAGGACCAAATCAAGGCGATTGGTACAATTTCCGGGGGTCAAAATGTGAAGATAAGACACCTCGCCAAGGCCGGGGCCCACCCCTTCTAGGTAGGGCCAGGGCGGCACCGGGGGCACCCCCCGTCACGCCCACGTGTCCCGCCTCCAATGTTCCTACAACCGACATATGGAGTTGATCTAGTCCGTCCAATCAAGTCGGTTTGATTCAACCGAGATTCATCCTATGGGGTTATAAAAGAAGGGGCGGGGACTACCCCCTGAAACCCTAATTCAAGATCGCGAAGATCGCTTGATCTCGAGTTCCGAGATAAACTCCGAGTTCCTCGAATAGTTCTAGATCTAGAGAGATTAGCTACTTAGCAATAGACTAGAAGGAGTTCCAAGCATAGGAAGGCTTGAGCTTCGGATCCTCGTCCAAGGTGTTCATAGGTACATTGTTATACTCTTTGATATATTTATATCTTTGGTATATTCATTAGTCACCGATCATCTATGATATTGTTCTTTATATTCATTATATTATCATTTGCTTTGCTTATTGTTTGCTTTAATATGTCTAGTAGAGTTATTTATTTATTATGGATTGCATGCTTAGGATTGTATAGCCCTCATCATTTCACGGGTAAGGCTTCAAACTGGCCTAAATAATATGAATATCATTTTTCTACTCATTTTTTTTTCATTTATTTGAATCACTTGCGAGTTGTAGTTCAAATTTGACTTGATTCAAAAAATTGCTTGAAATGCTGTTAATTAATTAATTATAGCAAAAAAATACAAAAATATATCAAATTTTAGCATGGAGTACTACATGTTGTATGCGGAGAGTAGAAAATATTTGAAGGGTAAGAAAGGAAATAGTTTTATTGGTTTGCCGAGTCTTTGGAAAACAGGCCCCTTGTCTAGTGTCAACGGCAAATCACTTGACAAACTTTTAACGGCAAAGGGCCTATGCTAATAACAAAGGCATGTTTGGCGAGTGTTACTTATTTGGGGAGTCCTTTGTTACGGGCACTCGGCAAAGATAAAATTTTCCGAGTATTTTTGAATGGCACTCGACTTAAACCTATGATGTGCCGAGTATTTTTTTTTTTCCTTTGTCGAGTGTTCTTCCGCGACACTCGGCAAAAAACTGTTTTGGCGGAGTGCCCGATAGATCACAAAGCTCCAGAGACTTGGCAAATAGCGGGTTTCAAGTAGTGACACGTGTATGCTCTACGTGAACCCCGGATCGTAGTATCATATTTAAATGATATCACATTGAGCTGCAGTGACTACACCAGTACAGCACCGGCTGTGCCCCATGTACACCACTGGCTCTGCTGCTGGCGTTGGCTATATTTCTTTAGGATGATTTCTAGGGATGACCAGAACTTAAGACAACGTGTCGGTGCAAACTAACCCTTCCGTGCAAGGGACACGAGAAAATTAGGTAATTTACACTTAACCGCCCGCCGCTAATCACACTTTAGCAAATTCCCCCCACCTCCACGGTGTTTATCACCTCGTGCACCATGGATTTGCATCCTACGGCTTAGATTATAAGTTTGCATGGTTTGTATAGAGGGGTTGACTTGCACTAAATATGTCCCCCAACTATAAACCCATATATAAAAAGACAGAGGAGCGCCTCTAAAATGTTTTTGTATGAATGGTAACGGCTAAACTTTAACTGATACAGAATCATACTATCATAGTACAAAACAAATGCAAGCATATAGCCTTCTACGTACGACATATGGCGAGCTAGCACACATACTAAAACCAGATGGCAGCATCATATTTAAATTTAAATCATCACATGGAGCTGCAGTCCGCCGGCTGGAAGGAGAGCACGCCCTGCTCGAGGTCGTAGAGCAGCAGCATGTCTTGCTGCATGTAGTTGCCGATGATGGTCGTCTCGTTCAACGGCAGCCTGCTGTTCGGCCCTCCCGAGCTGAACACCACCATGCACGTCGTGCTGTCGTCCACGGGCGCCCAGTAGTTCTCTTTTGCGGCACCACGAGGTCCCCGCCGCCACTGCTGTTGCCGCTTCCGAAGTGCAGGACCAGCGGGGAACCAGCTTGCCGGCCTCCTCTTGCGCCATGCCCACGCACAGGTCGAGGCGTATATTCGGCTCTGCCGGCGCTGGCACGACGCTGGCGCCCAGCTGCCGCACCAGCTCATTTCTCAGCGCCTGGTACGCCACGTCGACGAGGCTTGTGAACGGGGAGCCCGAGTCGATGAGCGTGCCGCGCCACTGCGCCGGCGCGACCTCCCGGAGGTCGAACGCGGCCGCGGGGACGTCGAGCTTGGTTTCCCCACCGTGATCCCCGTGAGGGGAAGGTAGTAGAACAAGTTGAACGGGTAGTCGTCAGGGTTCTTGAGGAACGGCACGGACGTCGCCGGAGCGCCGCTGCTCAGGCCGGCGGACGCGCCGACGAACAGGCTGCTCGTGTTCGCGGCGTCGCTGAAGTAGGGCGTGAGGCAGTAGGAGAACCTGCTGTCGCCGAGCTGCGATGGCAGAGACAGCTTGCCCCTGCCCAGCCCGATGATGCCGGACGCGCCATCCAGGGAGCCTGGTGTGATCCTGGTCGCGTTGATGCACCCGAAGGCGAGGCTCACGTTCTGGCCGAACGTGAACACCTCGGTGCCAAGGACGCCGCCGATGACGCCCAAGCCGTAGCTGGTGAGCACGGTGCACGCCTTGTCGTCGCTGGCGCACTGGGTCTCGGGGCCGAGCGAGCACGCGGTGTCGTTGCACGTCACGGGCTTGGCCGTGCGCGACCGGGACGGGTCGTAGATGGTGAGGTTCTGGCCGAAGCAGCCGTTTGCCCAGCAGCTCGAGCACTGCGTCCAGATGAGGTTGCTGCCGGTGTCAATGATGGCCGCCGCCTTCTGCGGCGGATCGCCGATGAGGTACTCGGCGATGTACTGTGACCGGTTCCAGTGGATGGGCGCTCGCCTCGCCGCCCATGGACGCCAGCCGGCGGTGGGTGCGCTCGGTGGCACGGCGCATGCGCTCCTCGCTGGTGCACTTCTCCTGGCGTCGACGTGGGTGAGCTCCAGCCGGAGGCCTGCCGCACAGGTGGAAAACGCCAGGGCGGCGCACAAGATCGCGAGACAGAGCAAGGGTCTCTCCATTTTTGTGGGTGGGTGGGTGGGTGGGGAGTTATGTATATATGTGAGTTCGCGTGTGTGTGTGTGTGCGCATCGGGAAGTACAAGGAGGGTATACATGCAAGCAAATGAGAGAAGAATCGAATTTTTTTTTTTTTTTTTTTTTTTTTTTTTGACAAGGGGAGTGAAGAGTTGTTGGATATGGGAGATAAAACAACCACCAAATGTCAATATGACGACAATGCAAACGGGTGTATCTGAAGTTAGCATTTTTGTAAATTCAAACAAATGTCTTGATACGATAAGCACAAGGTTTTAATTATATATAAGATTATTGATGAATTAATTATGTACTAGCTATGTTATTAACCAAGTTTATCTTACCACGCCGATTATTTGAGCATGCATCTCGTCCGGAATGAATCAAGTTGACTAGACTTCATTTCTCAAAATGATGCTAAGTTAATGTTTAAATGGAACAATTAAGGCCATGTTTGGTTTCCATAAGTCGGTGACTAAAAAATCGTTGACTTATAAATCATGCCTGTTTAGTTGCAACTGACTTATAAGTTAAGGAAAAAAAAAAGAGAGAAAATGGGTGACTTATAAGTCAGGGTGAAAAAGAAGAGAAAATGGTTGCAAGTGACTTATAAGTTTTTTGAACGAAAAAGTGACGTATAAGTCCCTCGCTGTTTGGCAAAATAAGTCACTTATTTTGAATTTTTGACTTTATAAGTCACCCGACTTATAGAAACCAAACAGGCCCTAAGATTGTGTGTTCTTTTAGAGCAGATGTCATGCATGACAGTGATGTACTGATGTTTACGTTGGAATTCACGTCTAGCAAGAGCAGCATTGTAGCTGTCAGTGACTTGGACGTCCAAAATAAACCTACGTATAAAGACTCTTCTGCAAGTGGGTGGCAAATCCACGTCTAATCTCCAAATGTCAAACATTAGTTCGTGATGTATAGAAATGCTCGCGGTGCTAAATGTATTAATTAGTTCTTGCGTTGTTCGTTAGAAGATCGGAGAGATCGAACTTACAACGCAGGTACACCATGCAGTGGCAGCTACTCTGTCTCCTGACGCACTGCTTAACTCTGATGATCCAATACTGAAGCTATGCACTCACCACACAGAGAACATGCAACCAATTCTATGCGGCACTCTCACAATACCATAGGCATGCAAATTTTAAATGCAGGCACGTCGGAGCAGCACAACCCTCACATCATCAGAATGCCGGCTTTGATCCAGGGTATTAGATGCTACAGATGCTACTTTGATTTTTTTAAACAACGGGCAGGAGAGCTGCCTGCTATATTAAAAAGGAGGGGAGCCCAGAGCCTAGTCACCGAACGCGGGGCGACGCAGTGATCCTCGTTCCGCGGGACGACGCCCTGAACGCTGGTCGGGAACGGCGGGTCGCGCGTGGATCGTGCGAACGCGATCCGACGATCGTTGTGGTGTTGAATTCTAATTCCACCCCGGGCTGGGAAGCGCTGCGCCGAAACCCCTCCCACCCCACCTCAGCCCGCCCATGCCCATCCCAGCAGGAGGTAGGACGCCACCATGGACGCCGCTAGCAGGTTTCCTTCGCTCGTTTCTGGCTAGAGGAAGAAGATAACGATTCATTTCAAGTTGGGCCTTGAGAAGCAATGGGCCAGCGGGCCGCGCCCAGCCCATCAGTCATCCAAGCAAAAACATGTTGGTAGCCCTATAGCTCACGATACTGCATCCAAGGTCTTTGTCGAGATCAGAGGGCATGTAAGCTAGGCCTATGTAACACCCTAGGTGTTAAGCATCTTGAAAGCATGAGCATTTGCATATCATGATCATCATTTCATGCATAATCATGTTGTTAGTAGCATTCACTTTGAATTGCTCTCATTTCATGATTGATTGATCTAGCTGCTATGGGATCTTAGCTATAATGATGTTTTGGACCTAGATTGTGCCTAGATATATTTTTGACATAATTTAGGACCATGTTTGAGCTTGAGTTTCAATTTAGAAATTTTATTTTAAATCTGCCCTAGAGGTCAAACCTCTTTGAGTCATTTTGAAACTCCTTTCAAAAGTGCTTGATAGAGTGGTTTCTAGCAAAAAGTTTCTATAGATGAAATGTAGTACTTTTTATGTAGTTCAAATGATCTTTTATGAGTTTCTTGTGAAAAGGTTTGGAAATGGTTCAAATAGTGCCCAACAGTTTGGGTCAAATTTGAGTTGAATTCAAACTCTGTTTTGAATGGTTTGAGTTGACCTTGCTGTTTTTAATTTTTATTTCCAAATCTAGGCCGAATTAGAAAAAGTTCATGCTGAGTGTTTTGTAGCTTATGAAATTCTCTACAAAGTTGATGTTTTGACTTTTTCCAAATTCCGCACGAATCTCGATGCACGGGCCAAAACCAGGGCTGACTCGTAAAACGTGGGGGGGAGACCTGTCGGCCGGCCGACGGCCGACAATACGGGCGACGTGGCCACCGCGCCGCCGCCGCCGATGTAACGGCTCGACAGCCGTGTCCGCCGCCCATGCGCCTTAAAAACCGTGCCCCACACTCCGCCCAAACCCTAGCTTCACTCCACTGCCGCCGCCACCCACTTTCCTCGCTCAGGAGCGCCGCCGCCGCGTTCCGCCGTCACCACCGCACCAATCCACCTCAAAACGAATCCCTAGCGTCGCCATGAGCTGCTCTACCTAAAGCCGTCGTCGAATCGAGGTAAAACCCGAGGTTTCGAACCCTAATCCGCAGCGCCGCCGCCCGCCGGCGAGCCCGCCACGGCCGCCGTTGGGGCAAACTGTCGTTTGAGCTCGTAGATCGAGTTTAGGCCGTGCTTTTTCGTGTTTTAGAGTCGCCTAGAGGTGCTTGAGGTCTCGAGCTAGATGGTTGAGTGAGTATCGCCGTCGTTTCGCCGACGACGCTGTCGCCGCCGCCGACCGCCACGCCGCGTGCCGCCGCCGCGCCGCCGCTTCTTCGCCGTTGTTGCTCGGTTGAGCGTCTAGGTTGCTTGCATGTCTTAGTTAGGTGTCCTAGAGTCGAAACGGCCATCGGTTCGCCGTCTTTCGCCGGAGAACGGCCGGTCCGCCGATGTCCGCGCCGCCCGCGAAGCCGCCGTGACGCCGTCGCCGCCGTTTTTGGTCGGTTTGAGTGCAAACCAAGGGCACCATCGTGACCCTCTCGTCGCGTAGATGCGTTTAGGTTAGCTGGTTGCGCGATTTGGTCGCCGCCGGCGAAAGATCCGCCGCGCACCGCCGCCGCCGCTACGCTCCGTGTCGCCGAAAAAGCTTTAGAAATTCATAACTTGGCCATTTTGAGGTCTTTTGAGTGAAACAAATTTTGCCATGCTTGTTAGATGATAGGCTACAGTATAAAATTATGAAACCCTACTTTCTCGAGAACTTTTATATAGAGTTTTATTTATGGCCGAAAATGCATGGAAATTAAGGAAAATCATATCTTTTAATTTGTGCAAGATAAAAATATGCTTCCTGTACAAAATGTTCTTGGTTTTGTGAGTAGAATCCAGGAAAAATATCATGCATGGTATGTTCTGAGAAGAAATGTGATTTTCTTTTTATGTGCTTTGTGCAAGGTGATATTTAGAAATTCATAGAAAAATAAATGTTAGGGTTTTGGATGTGAGATTTGGTGTGCTTATGTTTGACAGGTTTTAGAAGTTTATCATACTCAGAAATCTGTTGTTTGACACTTTTCATAGTACAAAGTATTTTCATGCCTAGTTTTATCACTAGCTTGTTATTTTTGTGTAGGGCTGTATGAGCATGATCTTGCCATGAAATTTTTATGGTAGTTGTTATATTCCAGTAATATGCTCTGGTAATTTTTGTAGAATTTTCTGAAGTAGTTATGTATTTATCATATTTATGGTGCATGGAAATTAGACTAGAATTGCATGTTTGTATGAAGGAAGTGTGTGTTAGTATTTTTATTATGTGTTTCCAGAATGAGTAGGATCTGTTAGTAAGCTTAGTTTGGTAAGCTTGGTGGTTTTGTCAATTTGTCCTTCCTAGCATTTATATGCATTATAGTGTGCTTGTGTAGTGTTTAATAGGACATATCATTTTATGTGCTTTAGATGATCTTTTGAAATGTCCAGTAGGCTTATTTGGTAGATAATTACTTGGTTTACCTGCTGGTCAAGTTTAATAAAGTTTGCATGAGTGGTTTGGAAGTTATGGTAGATGTATGTGATGTTTGAGTACAAAACAGAGTCTCTGTTTTTCTTAATTTCAAGGCTGATAATGTCAGAGTCAGGTCTGGGTGATATGGAATGTTTTGTAGGAAATTTCATTAGCTTTCCATAGAGTATTTGTTCACTGAATTTAGAGTTGTAGAACTCCTTGTGTGACTGTTTTAGTGACAAAGATGTCGAGCTATCATTTTCTCTGATTAGTAAGTTAGGTGTTTGATTGATGTAGATTATTAGGGTTTCTTGTGTAGAATTAATTGTGTTTCTACAGAAGAGATATGCACTTATTAATAGCGTGCATCATGAAGCATCCATCCATCATACACATATTACTTTATGCAAGTTGATATTCATGTAATCGTAATCATATCTTTTCTCCATCATATGCATCATCTCAGGATCGGGGGAAGTGTTGGAGGAGCTGATCGAGGAGCCGACAGGGGAGCTGTTTCATCTGGGAGTGCAGTCAGGAGGAGTCACCGGAGGAGAAGGGTCGACAGACGAGCTGATTGAGTGTCCAGAGCACGTTCCAAATGACGTTCTCGCGAGGCAAGCCCCGCAGCATTCTCGACTTTCCTACTTTCTCCAATTAATTTGACTTTGCGCCCTTTATATGTTTCATGCATTAAGTTTAGGAAAATGGTTGAAACCGTTGATGCATTATGATCCTTGTTGAAAGTTGCCCCATCCTATTATAGAGGTCTAGGTTAATGCTCGCATCATGATTGCAAGAGACAGTGATTCCGGTCACTTATGAGTGTTGTGAACAATCACATGGGTGATTGTCAAGTCACTGTTGAGAACCCGATAAAATAAAACATGTGAGATTGGGTGGATATTGTGGTCCTTCCATCCGGTCGATTAAGGACTCATACTTTGTCGGGCCGTGGTCGGAAGTTGAAAGTAGTTGTTCATATAGTAGGCTCCGCCGGTCGTGAGCCACGGCTCGTGGGAATGTTAGGGGCCGGCTTTGCTCGCTTTATCGCTCCTCCTTTGGTGATGGTAGTTGGGGGAAATGATTGGGCGCAAGAAGATGTGCACGGCTTCGTCTTCGCTTTGTTCGCTCACTTGGCACCCCGAGAAGGAGGGGGTAGCCGGGGACCGAGACTTTACGCCCGTAACATCCTGGGAGTGATTGGGTCCGCCTTTGCAAAGTAGACCGGTTTATGGCGTGGTATTCACCACCGGGTTTGCAATCGATTCGAATCGCCATCTCTCCCGGATAGTGAGAACCCGGATGCTTCCACGGCAATGTAGTCTAATTATTACAATATATGTTATTTATCATGTTGCGGTGATATAATTCCGATCAAGTTACTTATGTCAAGTATTTATTCTACCGAGTGTTGGCGGTCACTATCATACATTTTATACCACCAACTTAGCTCTAAATAAGAGGGAAAAGCACACTTATGTCATATAAACCTTTACTACTCACTTAGTTCCACTTGTATTCGAAGAAAATCTATTTTGCAGAACAAACATGGAAACAGTGAAAGTACGCCAAATAAAAGAGTGAAACATAACTCAAGGAATGCGCTTTGCCAAGGGAACGCCACCAAAGCCAAAATCAACATGAACTAGACCAAAGCACCTCTCGAAGGTGCGAACTAGAGTGGTCCACCAGCCCACCGCTCGCGGCGCCTGCACCGAGGCGGGCCAAACCTCGGGCCGGCCGCCGCAGGCGCGCGGCCCGCCGCAGGCCTGCTCCGACCCCGCCGCCTTGCCCCTTGAGCTATCCCGGAATAGGAGACGGATGCATGCAGTGTTTTTAGCCTTGGCGCCAAAATTTACTCAAGAGGCGGTTGCATGGATTGGAGCATTGCATGCGGAGAACATCCCTCGGAAGACACGGGTTGCATGGCGCCCAAACTTTCACCATCGCGCGCCCCAAGACTCATGTGGCGGTTGCATGGGTACATGATTTAATCCCGCGCCAAGGAATCCCGCCAAAACATTTCACATATGCGGTTGCATGGCTTGGAAGAAGGTGGCATGCGTGGAAGAAGACATTCCCGCCAAGAATGCTTGGTTGCATGCCATGGGAATTAATTTGGCGCCAAGAGAAGGCGGTTGCATGCCCAGGAATTTGATAGAAACATGGAGAGCCCTCCATTCTCTTCCTCCTTTTCCTATATAAAGAAGGCCACCCCCTCTCTTTAAAACACACACACCTTGGAGCCATTCCTCTTCTACACGCTCACACTTTAGACTTAGGATTAATTTGTGAATAGGCAAAGCTTCATTGAAAGCTTCTACTTTGGAGAAGAATCTCGGTATGAATACAAATATGATTTATTCCAAAGTCTTGCTTTCATCTTATTATTATAGTTGTGCTATAGAACTAGAGCAAGGTTTTCATGTTATAATCTTGACGTATGAACTTGCATATAGTTTATATGTTATTGTCATAACATGTTGTTCCCGTGACATAATCATGGCATGCGTATTTCTAGGCTATAGTTCCTACGTTATGATTTCGTCATATAGAACTTTATGCTTAATCATTCATGCAATATATATATATATATATATCATGAGGTCTAGATGGCGGTCTCAATCGTACCTTCGGGTTTGCCCATATTCTTGCTTGTTGATCCGTAGGGTCGAGTCCATGGGGGATATGGGTAGTTCCTTAGTGCACGCGGGCATGGAGCCCTGCACGGAGCCTTCGGGGATATGTCGGTGCCCCACGGTAGTGAGGTAGGCGGCGGTGGTGACAGCCTCGTCGTCCCGTCCCTAGCACCCTCCACGTTCGGGTATTGAGTAGGAGTTCGAAAGTGTCCATCGGCCGCGAGACTAGCCGCGGGCATCTCCCCGACCATCTCACTTTGTCTATATACCTTGTATGATCATTAACTTGTTCTTAGCACAATTATACTAGAACATGCCTACTTCAGTTAGGACATTCTTTTATTCTTTGTTTTCTCTTTTTATCCTTAACCGTTGGCTCAAGTGTGTGTCACACTATCTTAAAACCTATCAGACTTACCCCAGTATTGAGTATTGGTTTATTATGCAAACATGTTATCTTGCCATATCCAAGTTAGAGTCTTTTACCATGCCTTCCCATGGGAAAATATAAATGAACGATACCGAATACTCCCGGTGAAATGCTACATCGATAATTCCGTGGCGCTTTGGGACTTGTTCTCAGAACGTTCGTAACTATCGTTAAGGTATTTTTGGGCAGCATTGCTAATACTAGCAATGATGCTAAGAAATGCCAACAAGCATTTCTCGTGCCGCTCTTAGGGGAAGGCTTTGGTTAAAAGAAACCCAAGTTGGATATGTTCATGATGATATGCGTGTATAGTAGCCATTACTCATGCAAAGCTAATCTTTTCATGTTTTCTCCTGTTGTGGATGAAAACAGGATAGTGTATGATTGGTTTGTCCCTCGTTGAACAACTACACCACTAATCCCGAGGCACTCCTAAGGAAGAACCGATCTCGTACCACTTCTTCTCCGCTACTCCATCGACAAACAAAACCAATCACCCCCGCACCATCCGCTACTACACTCATGGCCAAATCACTCCGCGATCACTGTTCCCTCTATTGCCAACGCGTGCCCGCTGGGCCTGGCCAATAATATAGGCATGGAGAAATTCGAGATCCAAATCCGCCTAATCAGATGGTGCGGCAAACCTATTTTGTGGTTCGCCAAGGAGGACGCAAGCCGCGCATCTACAACACTTCCTCGAGCTCACGACACCGTTGTCCTCAAAGATGTTGCACCGCACGCACAATTAGACTCGTCTGTTTCCCTTCTCCATCGGGGAAGGCAAAACAAAGGTTCTATAAAGACACGGAAGCCGCCAACACGTGGAGTAAATGTTCCACGGCGTTCCTCACCAAGTTCTTCCCCTTGAGCAAAACCAATACCCTAAGGGAAGGATTGCCAATTTCCGCCAGAATTCCATGGAGCCCATCCGCGAGGCGTGGGGCAAAGGCTACAAGAGTACATTCAAGCATGCCCGCACCATGGGATGGAAAACTAGCTCGTCTTTGCGAGAACTTCTACAACGGGTTAACACCCATGTCAAAGGATCACATCGATGCCGATCTTGAAGGTGCCTTCCTCTCCCTCACCATTGATAGAGCTACCGCTCTTATCGAAAAAATGATATCCAATCGTGGTTGGGGGATGAAAACAAACAACAAGAAGGCATGCATACCATGGAGGAGATGGATGAGCATGTTGCAAAAATAGGTCTCCTATTAAAGAGGCTTGACGAATGCGCTGCTAAAAAAGGAATGTATGGCAATCGCCAAGGCCATAGACTCGCATTTGACATGCTGAAGTTTGTGGCAATGTTGGCCATTCGGGGATGATCGCCCCGAAACTCGTGGAAACACCAAATACAACAACAACGAGTTCCGCCAACAAGGAGGCCATAATGGGTGGAATAACCAATCACACCTACACAACCAAGAAGGTAATTCAAATTCCAACTCAAGTTATAATTCAAATTATCTTTCATTGAAAAACTTGGTTTTGAGACAAGCAAACATAATTGAAAATCTAAATAAGAAGTTAATGCTTAATGAAAGAATAATTAAAGATATGAATTCTAAAATAGAAATTTTAACTTCTTGTGTGAAAAACCAATCGAGCTTTAATCAAATGGTAGAAACTCGCTTAGCTCGGATGTTCGTCGCTTTACACGCTGCGAGGTTCGAAAAAGATTATGGGACAACCAAAAACTTCTCTCGAATATGTTAATATGATCTCAATGGGGTCCGGTAAAACCTCTATGTCGGAAAACAACGAGCGCCCTACTGCAGCTACCATTCACCGCCAAGAAAGAAGACCCGTCGCCCGACGATCACATGCTCAATTGGCCCACATGTCTTCAAGGATGCCTTCTCGTGATCTTGGATCAAGCGTCAACATCATGTCCAAGGTAATGTATGATAAAATATTAGGTGAACCTTTGTCCATTGCGATTTTAAATTACAAATGGCGAGATCAATCACTAAGAAAGCCGAGGGTTTAGCCAAGAACATTTTGGTGAACATTCGAGGCACATTAATTCCTCGGACTTTGTTGTTCTAGACATGGGCCACAATAGGGAAGTTCCACCAATCCTAGGGAGACCATTTCTTAAAACTACAAATGCAAATCCTACACGTAGGGAACCTGGAATGTCGGGCTTCCATATGGAAGGACAAACAATAAGGTTTCCATTCAATGGGTTCAACATGCCTAAACATACTAAAAACAAACAACCCAAAAAGCAACCACAAAACATGTGTTAAGCGGTATGGCAAGTAGAAGGATCAACATCTACATCAACTTCTCGAGACACCTGATGTACCCCCATCGGAAAATGAAAGGAGAAGAGTCCCTACCAATGGACATTAAAAGGGTAAGCCCTTGCCAAAGGTAAATCTACAATTATCATTTGTTTTTGTCATAATAATATCTTCGTGTTAATAAAATTTTGATAATAAAAATAAATAAAAAATATATTGTTTACCTTTCAATATCTTAACCTCTATTGAATGAATCTTGTTAATCCTTGCATACTTCCCTTTCTCTACATTGGTATATTTGGGTTTGGAGGTTGGTCATACATTCCCTAAATTAAGCATGGTGCTTAGTTTAGATGTAATGATCATATTTCCATAAACTTTTTGAATTAAGCATGGTGCTTAGGTCATAAGTTTTGCCTTGATCAAATTAGGCATGGTGTCTAATCCGATTATTGAACCAAAAATTACTAGTATAGAGTTAGGATGATCATATGGACTAACCCCCCCAAGAACCTATCAAACCTCACGAGGGTAAGTTTTGAAGATATCAATAGAGATAAAAAAAAAAATTACGTAAAATTGATTAAAAATATATACAAATATATATAGATAACAATGATAAAATAAACCTTTCAACCTCGAGTATGTTTGTCTTGTTATTTTGATATCATTGAAAGACAAGCTTGGGGGAAAGTCTCCCTAGCACGCTCAAAGGCGTACCATGAACGACAAATCGTGCCATGGCGTGCACCAACTAGCAAAGATCACAAGAGGTAAGTTAAAAGCTAGCTTGGGGAGTACTCCCACGAGGGTAACTAGTATCTCATATTTCTTTATCCAATCTCTTATCTTATAGAATAATGAGATATAAAAATTATATATATATAATAATAAACATAAATAATTTATTCCACTCCTTTATGTGACTTAGGATTGTGTAAATCTCTCTTAAGTTGAAATGATGTATAGTTGCTCTGCTTATAAATCAGTTTTGCCCAGTTTATAACTTGAACTCCTCAATGTTTAAGTTTGTTGGCTAAAATTGTCTTGTCCTAAAAACTTGATAAATTGTGGGTTGCAAGTACATGATCCTTTTCTAGGTTGTTGTCGATATGATATGGTACAAAAAGATTCTACTATAATTTTGTTCTTAGAGAAACTTCACATTCTGAATCTTTCTCTCTAAAAAAGAGAGAAAAGGGATGAAAATGGACAAGTGTCCGAGGGCAGTAGAGCCCACATCTCTAAAAAAAAAGAGAGGAAATAAAGGACACAAGCCTGTATGCGAGTAGAGCCCACCTCTCAAACAAAAAAAAAAAAAAAGAAAAACCATACTCTCTCGAAAGTATTCAAAAAAAAAAGGGTGAAATATATATATAAATAATAAAATAAATCCCGATGAATAGTTGATCCAAAGAATGAATAAGTAGTGTTTCTATAAAACCGTTCTATCTTGCATCTACCCAAGAAAGTGGAAAATGTCATAAGCCCCATATGATTCAAGTAATAAGGATAGATGAAAAGGCCAACTTATTTAAACAATGAGTAACACTTTGTTACAAACATGGTACATCTTGATTTATATCGGCATTAAAGCAACTCCCGATCAACAACCAAACACTTAGCTATTTGCTCGACTTGCGAGCAAAGGTTAAGCTTGGGGGAGTTGTTGGCGGTCACTATCATACATTTTATACCGCCAACTTAGCTCTAAATAAGAGGGAAAAGCACACTTATGTCATATAAACCTTTACTACTCACCTAGTTCCACTTGTATTTGAAGAAAATCTATTTTGCGGGAACAAACACGGAAACAGTGAAAGTACGCCAAATAAAGGAGTGAAACATAACTCAAGGAATGCGCTTTGCCAAGGGGAACGCCACCGGCCAAAATCAACATGAACCGGACCAAAGCACCTCTGAAGGTGGAGTGGGCCACCAGCCCACACCGCGGCGCGCACCAGCGGGCCAAACCCGGGCGGCCATCGCGGCGGCGCCCGCCGCCGCAGGCCCGGCTCCGACCCCGCCGCGCTTTGCCCCTTGAGCTATCCCTAATAGGAGAGACGGATGCATGCAATGTTTTTAGCCTTGGCGCCAAAATTTACTCAAGAGGCGGTTGCATGGATTGGAGCATTGCATGAGGAGAACATCCCTCGGAAGACACGGTTGCATGGCGCCCAAACTTTCACCATGCGCGCCCCAAGACTCATGTGGCGGTTGCATGGGTACATGATTTAATCCCGCGCCAAGGAATCCCGCCAAAACATTTCACATATGCGGTTGCATGGCTTGGAAGAAGGTGGCATGCGTGGAAGAAGACATTCCCGCCAAGAATGCTTTGGTTGCATGCCATGGGAATTAATTTGGCGCCAAGAGAAGGCGGTTGCATGCCCAGAATTTGATAGAAACATGGAGAGCCCTTCATTCTCTTCCTCCTTTTCTATATAAAGAAGGCGACCCCCTCTTTTAGAACACACACACCTTGGAGCCATTCCTCTTCTACACGCTCACAATTTAGACTTAGGATTAGTTTGTGAATAGGCAAAGCTTCATTGGAAAGATTATACTTTGGAGAAAGAATCTCGTATGAATACAAATATGATTTATTCCAAAGTCTTGCTTTCATCTTATTATTATAGTTGTGCTATAGAACTAGAGCAAGGTTTTCATGTTATAATCTTGACGTATGAACTTGCATATAGTTTATATGTTATTGTCATAACATGTTGTTCTGTGATATAATCATGGCATGCGAACTAGGCTATAGTTCCTACGTTATGATTTCGTCATATAGAACTTTATGCTTAATCATTCATGCAATATATATATATCAAGAGGTCTAGATGGCGGTCCGTCGTACCTTCGGGGTTTGCCCATATTCTTGCTTGTTGATCCGTAGGGTCGAGTCCATGGGGATATGGGTAGTTCCTTAGTGCACGCTGGCATGGAGCCCCGGGTGCACGGAGCCTTCGATATGTCGGTGCCCCACGGTAGTGAGGTAGGCGGCGTGTGGTGACAACCCCGTCTGGCCCCTAGAACCCTCCACGCCGGGTATTGAGTAGGAGTTCAAAGTGTCCATCGACCGCGCACTGGGCCATGGCATCTCCCCGACCATCTCACTTTGTCTATATACCTTGTATGATCATTAACTTGTTCTTAGCACAATTATACTAGAACATGCCTACTTCACTTAGACATTCTTTTATTCTTTGTTTTCTTTTTATCCTTTACCGTTGGCTCAAGTGTGTGTCACACTATCTTAAAACCTATCGTGACTTACCCCTCGTATTGAGTATTGGTTTATTATGCAAACATGTTATCTTGCCATATCCAAGTTAGAGTCTTTTATCATGCCTTCCCATGGGAAAATATAAATGAACGATACCCGAATACTCACGGGTGAAATGCTACATCGATAATTCCGCGGCGCTATGGACTTGTTCTCAGAACATTCGAACTATCGTTATAGAGCTCTTGGGCAAAGATTGCTAATACTAGCAATGATGCTAAGAAATGCCAACACCGAGCAATGATTAATCTTGACTATACAGGATCTAAGGTTATGTATTTAAATAAGTAACCCTTTTAACTTGAAAATATACAAGTAGTATGCATAGGCGCACTAAACAACTTTATTTGTGAAATTAATGTGAGTCGGCTAAACCCCCGATAAAGCCTAGCATGATCCTTGGAGTCTTTTATTTTATTTTGGGCCGGGTAAGTCTAGGCGGAGTATTTTGTACTCGTGGTTTTATTCCCGTTGTTGCGGTGTGAGCATGTGTACCATGGTTACCGTAAGACTTGTCTGTTCCCCGTTGATGAAGAGTAAGGCCGAGGGCAAGGCAATTCTATATCCCCTCGCTCATCTTTGTTTGCGAGGATGACTATCTACCGCACTATCTTATATTTGTTTTCGCTAAAAAGACTATTTGGTTTTCAAACTACCGCTTCCGTATTTGAACCCGAGTTTGTAATAAATTATACCTCGCACTCGATGTTTAATATATCGAATTTGGTTTGAAATACTTGCGGATTTTACTACCGAGAGCTCAACGATCCTGTTGTGTTGTTAATGAGTTTGAAATCACTCGAGATTTCCGGAATACCGGTTTATATGGACTCAAGTGTAGATCAAGATTGCTTCGGTGATTGCGAATTATGCTTGATTTCTTATAAATTGGTCGGCTCTGGCATCACAAACCGCATCGAGTTTAGTTCGGTGATTACAAGTCCGATCCGGTATTTAAATTAAAATGAACCACTAATTTTTTGGAAAAAGTTTGCGAAAATAAAATCTTTTTAAGTGGTGTGAGTAAAAGATTTGCAAAATTAGTAGTGCCTTGGTCATACCCTTTATGCCCAATTAAGGACAAATGGGTGGCTTGGCTAACTGGGAAAGGGTATTGTATCATATTTTGTTGTTTGTGATTGGTTGCCGTGCGGCGCCGTGAGTACGGGCTACTCACTTGAGTGGTCATGAATGGATCGAAATACCTCTATGCCCCGTGTAAGGGTTGTTCAATGCCTCGACGCCAAGGTAATGGTGTGAGAGTGTGAGAGCATGATCGGATAAACGCCGGTCTAGGGGGAAATAAAATGATTTTGAGAGCTCCTTGGTCGGGTAGTGCCCCGTAGACTTGTGTATGGGTACACGAGTGTGCCGGGTGTAAAATGTGATTTTTCTCGCATGGTGTGCGATGCCGCGAGGGTGGACCCGATGAAGGTGTATATGCAATTTAATTCTTGTATTGCACTGAAATAATTTGCGTGTACACTAACAAATAAGAATGCGTATAGATCGACTAGTCACGCCTTATTTTCTTTTTGAGAGATCGTAGGATGCCACCATTAATACGAATAGAGAAATCTCTTTCCTATTCCGTGAGATACGTAGGGAAACGTTCATGCATCATATTTAAAATTCTACATCATATCATTCATGCATTTTTCCATCTTTTCCCTAATTAGTACTTGCCCTATTTGGCTAAAACTGACTATTGTTTCTCAATCTCATTTTATCTCCTAAATCTTGCTGGATGGCTCCAACCCCAAATTTCCGTAGTGGCACTATCGCGGACAAGAAGTTTGGCATGCCCACGATCTTTGTGGCGTGTACTCCGCCAGATCGGGTACACAGGGCACCCAGATACACTTGGGAGACAGCCCCGCAGCAGAAAGAGCGGTTGTTACTAGAGTGCACCTTGTGGTCCCCGCCCTTGCGCATAGCAGTTGTGGGGTAGGATGGGACATTATCGAGTATGGGCTATCCTCTCGAGGTCGCGGCGCACAATGCCGCATTTCGGTCTTGAGGAGTTTGATGGTGGACCACCCCGAGGTGTTGGTTGAGACGGGCCGCCTCCCGGCTTTCCCCTCGTCGACCCCCTTTTCACCGTTTGCTGGGAGCGGTGGTGTGGACCCTTTACGGAGGGGACGAGACTGGAGCGGGATAGCACTTTGTGACGCCATGAGTGCTATGTTCGCTATGATGCGAGATGGCGCTTGGGTCGAGGACAAGGCACAAGGGGGCTATGGCGGTCGTGGTTCGTGTCGAGGGGTGAGATAGACCGCTTGATCTCGAGATCGCAAGAGGTCGCGTGGGCATGCCGAGGCGTGCTACGAGGAGAAGGATGCTTCCGGTCACCCAAGAGCAAGGAAGAAAGCCAAGCGAAGCAGAGTTAGCAAAGATGAAGAAGCAGTGTCGGGTCTTCCGCACAAATTGGCGTCGGGGAAGGTGAATGGATCTTTGAGCATGCATCTTCAAAGCCGCTTAGTTGGCAAGAGAGGGGGCGAGGCCGCCTACAAGGAAATCAAGGAGAAGCTTGAGAACTTGGAGTGTGAGTACACCAACGTCGCGAGGAGTACTACCGTCCTGTACTACGCCTACCACTACCCTATGGGTGCGGACATTTTACGAGGACCTTCGTGATAGAGGGTGCGCGCAGCTAGCCAAACCGAGAGGACCGCCAGATCTACCGGGATGGAGACCCCACTTCTCGCACTTCACAGGGAGTAGATGACCGTGATGCCACGTTTAGATTCCAGCTAGATGCTAGCACGTAGACCTTGATTTAGATGGGACACCCTTGTAGCCGAAAGCGTGTAGTGCCACTAATGCCATGTAATTTCCTTTTAATTCGAGAGACTATCAAGCATGTAAGACTTGGATCCGTAATATTTTGAGACCTTATTGTATCGGGCTTGAGACATTAATTTAGTTCGCGACCTATATTTGTGATCGCTTTTATGGTAATTAAGCGACATATTTGTCAATTGCAAAATCATGCCTAAGTTGTAAACATTTTTTTTGCCGTTGTTGCGAAAATCTTGGTACACATATTGCGTTGACATAACCGCGATGTTGATGAAAGACCGTATTGAGTTTATTGTTACCGTTATTGTGGATGAATTTATTCTCTCAATAAATTTCCGCGTAACTTAAATTCAATATCTATACTTTAGACAACATCATCCGATGGTTATTGTTGATTCAAATGTGCGCATACCGCAAAACTCGATTAGGTGCCGGGGAGATCGACAAAGCAACCACCTCCAAAGGAACCAGAGCGTTCTTTGATTAGTTCCCGGGAGAGTTGCGTAACATCTCACGCAACACCGAAAGGGAGGAGGCCGTGGTGGTGCCGATAGGGATGAATTCCAAATGCACAAGGACTTTAAGGCCACGAAACCACCAAAGTTTACCGTGGGCAAATGAACCCTTGAGGCCGAGGAATGGCTTACCTCGGTGGAGGAGAAGTTCCGTTTGGTGAACTGCCCGAGACCCGTAAGGCGATTATGCAAATAAGACTTGTTGGAGGGACCAAGCAGGGATATGGTGGAAGAACCACCGCGCTACTTTTCCCCGCCAATGTTCCTATCACTTGGTTCCCGCTTACGCAGCCTTTTTCGTGACACCTACATACTCGCCGGTGCTATGGCAAAGAAGTTGGGAGAGTTCATTAAGCTCGGTCCGGGACAACAAGACCATGAATGAGTACCTACAGTGCTTTTAATAGTTTGTCCGTATGCTCCCGACATGGTTGACACGGAGGCCAAGAAGTTGGCTAGCTTTAAGAGAAGGTTGAACCCCAAAATGCGAAAACCTTGGGAAATTCCACTAGGGACACTTTTCGTGCCTTTGTGACTGACAGCATTCATCGAGGAGGCCGGAATGCTTTGTATGCTGCATCTAAAGGCAAGAAGAGAGCATTTAAAGGAAATCCGTGACAGGCGGTGGTTCCTTTGGATGTCGTCAGAACTATCGTCCACCTGCCGCACCTTCACGGTATGTCCCACCACAGAAGAAGAACCAAGCTGGGAATTTCCACTTCAGAAAGGTGATGATGACCCCTGCATAAAAAGGGAAGCCAGTACAGGGAAATGTTCCACGTCTCGTGCCCTTCAACCACAACAACTGCTTCAATTGTTGTAAGCCCGGGCATTTCTCCAGGTCTTGCCCACAGCCCAGGAAGAACTACAAGCAGCATGTTGGGCAGGCACACTTTGTCAGTGCTAAGGAAGTTCCTGAGGGAGAGACCGTGACAGCCGGTACGTGTTTAGTTAACAATCGTAGTGCTGTTGTTTTGTTTGATTCTGGATCATCGCATTCATTCATGAGTCAAGATTTTGCATTAAGAAATAGTGAACAGATATCTGATCTAGGGTTTGGTTATCGATTAGTTTAGCCGGGGCTAACCAATTGACTAGACAGAGAGTCAATGATGTGAAGATTATGATGGGAGATTTAGAAGTTGTCACGTCGTTGATAGTGTTACCAGGTTTGTGTTTGGATGTCATCCTCGGGATGAACTGGATGAAAAGTTGGGGAGTAATTATAGATACGGTGAATAGAGTAGTGCACTTGAAGCACCCCCGTGACTTAACTGAGCACCAGATTCTGTTACCCAAAGCCATTGACCTTAACCGTGTTTTAGCTGCCTTGCAAGTAACTGGTATCTCCGATATACCGGTAGTCTGTGAGTTTCCGGATGTGTTCCCGGAAGACCTACCTGGATTGCCGCCAGATAGGGACGTTGAGTTTGCAATAGAGTTAATTCCAGGGACTGCCCCTATATCCCGACGACCTTACCGAATGCCACCCAATGAGTTAGCAGAACTGAAGGTACAATTGCAGGAGTTGCTTGAGAAAGGTTTCATTAGACCTAGTTCGTCACCTTGGGGATGTCCAAAATTGTTTGTGAAAAAAAAAAAGATCGACGCCGAGGATGTGTGTGGACTATAGGCCACTTAATGCGGTGGATCGTGAAGAATAAATACCCGTTACCCCGCATTGACATTCTTTTTGACCAGTTGTCTCGAGCCAAAGTGTTCTCAAAGATAGACCTTCGATCTGGGTACCATCAAATTAAAATCAGACCATAGGATATACCCAAGACCGCATTCTCGACGCGGTATGGTTTGTACGAAAGTATCTCGTCATGTCCTTCGGCTTGACGAATGCTCCCAACAAGATTTCATGTGTTTGATGAATTCGGTGTTTATGCCTAACTTGACAAGTTCGTGGTTGTATTCATTGATGACATCTTGGTGTATTCTGAGAATGAGGAAGAACATGCCGAGCATTTGAGGATAGTTTTGGAGAGGCTCGTGAAACATAAGTTGTATGCTAAGTTCAAGAATGTGAGTTTTGGTCAAGGAAGTGCATTTCCTAGGACATGTGTTATCCGAGAACGGAATTTCAGTAGACCCCAGTAAGGTGCAAGAGGTGCTGGATTGGAAAGCACCCGCCAGTTTCGAGATCCGAAGTTTTCTAGGGTTAGCTGGATATTATCGTAGGTTCATACCTGATTTCTCCAAAATAGCTAAACCTATGACCCGATTGTTACAGAAGGAAGAGAAATTTGTGTGGACACCGGAGTGCGAAGCAGCGTTTCGTACACTACGAACGTTGTTGACTATGGCTCCCGTGCTTGCACAACCTGATATTCAGAAACCCTTTGATGTGTATTGTGACGCATGTGGTACTGGATTGGGATGCGTACTCATGCAGGAGGGCAGAGTCATTGCATATGCATCTCGACAGCTGAGGAAGCATGAGGTTAACTATCCAACCCATGACTTAGAACTTGCTGCTGTGGTACATGCATTGAAGATTTGGCGACATTACCTACTCGGTAATGTATGTCATGTTTATACTGATCACAAGAGTTTAAAGTACATTTTCACTCAGGAGGAGTTGAATATGAGGCAGAGAAGATGGTTAGAGCTGATAAAGGATTATAACATAGAGTTGCACTACCATCCGGGCAAAGCCAATGTTGTCGCGGATGCTTTGAGCAGGAAATCACATTGTTTGCTGGGACAAGTCGAATCTATGGAGGTTTTTCCTCCTATGCATCCGGCTATCTTATGCAATATTCAAGTGCAGAATGAGCTTGAAAGTCGAATTATTGAGGGCTAGAAAGTGTATAAAGGGATCGCACATATCAAGAAGAAATTAGAAAAAGAACCTAGTGATCATTTTCGAGTTGATGAGAGTGGAATTCTTTGGTATGATGATCGCCTTGTCGTGCCAAAGGATCGAGAGCTGAGAGAACAGATTCTAACAGAGGCTCACTCATCAAAGATAACAATTCACCCCGGTAGTAACAAGATGTATCGGGATTTGAGAACAAGATTTTGGTGGACAAAGATGAGAAAGGAGATTGCTGCACATGTGGCTCGATGTGACAATTGCTGCAGAGTTAAAGCTATTCATATGAAGACTGCAGGATTGTTGCAACCATTGCCAATTCCTGATTGGAAATGGGATGAGATTACGATGGATTTGATTGTTGGTTTGCCGCAAACAAAGAAGGGATTTGATTCCATTTGGGTAATTGTGGATCGCTTAACCAAAGTGGCTCATTTCTTTCCTATCAATATACATTATGAGCCCCATCAGTATGCAGAGCTGTACATTTCACATGTACTTCGTTCACATGGAGTACCTAAATCAATAGTGTCGGATCGTGGATCCACTTGGACCAATCGATTTTGGGAGAGCCTACAGGAAGCTTTAGGAACCAAATTACTTCGTAGTTCTGCTTATCACCCACAAACCACAGGCCAAACAGAACGAGTAAACCAAATACTAGAAGATATGTTAAGGGCATGTGTGTTGTCAGCGAAAAGTTCATGGGACAAATGGTTGCCTTACGCAGAGTTCTCGTATAATAACAGTTATCAAGCCAGTATTCAGATGGCACCTTTTGAAGCATTGTATGGGAGGAAATGTAGAACACCTCTGAACTGGATAGAGACCGGAGAACGACCCTACTATGGCATTGACTTGATAGATGAGGCTGAGCAAAAAGTAAGGGTGATCAAACAACATATGAAAGCTACCCAGGACCGTCAAAAGAGCTATGCGGATAAGCGTAGGAGACCTATTAAGTTCAATGTTGGCGACTTTGTTTACTTAAAGGTGTCACCAATGAAGTGAGTACAGCGTTTTGGAGCAAAGAGAAAGTTAGCGCCTAGGTTCGTAGGCCCCTATAAAATTATTGCCACTAAGGGAGAAGTAGCATATCAGTTACAGTTGCCACAGGAGATGAGAAAAAATTTTCGATGTCTTTCACGTGTCACAATTGAAGAAATGTCTGAGAGTTCCTGAGGAGCGAGTGCCAACCCGAAATGTTGAAATTGATCAAGATTTAACCTATTGTGAGAGTCCAAAGAAAGGTGCTAGACACCAAGGAGAGAGCCACTAGAGGTAAGGTAGTGAAGCAATACAAGATCCATTGGGGAAATCATGGAGAAAATGATGCAACATGGGAGACGATCGGATCTTTTGAGGAATTATCCACGGTTTTATAAAGAATGGTTAGTTTCGCCGAATCTCGGGATGAGATTCTTTTTAGAGGGGAAAGATTTGTAACACCCTAGGTGTTAAGCATCTTGAAAGCATGAGCATTTGCATATCATGATCATCATTTCATGCATAATCATGTTGTTAGTAGCATTCACTTTGAATTGCTCTCATTTCATGATTGATTGATCTAGCTGCTATGGGATCTTAGCTATAATGATGTTTTGGACCTAGATTGTGCCTAGATATATTTTTGACATAATTTAGGACCATGTTTGAGCTTGAGTTTCAATTTAGAAATTTTATTTTAAATCTGCCCTAGAGGTCAAACCTCTTTGAGTCATTTTGAAACTCCTTTCAAAAGTGCTTGATAGAGTGGTTTCTAGCAAAAAGTTTCTATAGATGAAATGTAGTACATTTTATGTAGTTCAAATGATCTTTTATGAGTTTCTTGTGAAAAGGTCTGGAAATGGTTCAAATAGTGCCCAACAGTTTGGGTCAAATTTGAGTTGAATTCAAACTCTGTTTTGAATGGTTTGAGTTGACCTTGCTGTTTTTAATTTTTATTTCCAAATCTATGCCGAATTAGAAAAAGTTCATATTGATTTTTTGTAGCTTATGAAATTCTCTACAAAGTTGATGTTTTGACTTTTTCCAAATTCATACTAATCTCGATGCACAGGCCAAAAACCAGGGCTAACTCGAAAAACAGGGGAGGGGAGACCTATCGGCCGGCCGACGGCCGATACGCCGGCGGCGACGTGGCCACCGCACGTGCCGCCGATGTACGGCTCGGACAGCCGTGTCCGCTCGCCCATGCGCCTTAAAACCCGCCCCCACACTCCGCCCAAACCCAGCTTCACTCCACTTTGCCGCCACCACCCGCCTCGCCGAGGAGCGTCGCCGCGCGTCGCCGTCGTCGATCCCGAAGCGCCGCCGCCGGCGTTCGCCGTCACCACCGCACCAATCCACCTCAAAACGAATCCCTAGCGTCGCCATGAGCTGCTCTACCTAAAGCCGTCGTCGAATCGAGGTAAAACCCGAGGTTTCGAACCCTAATCCGCAGCCCGCCGCGCCCGTCGGCGGAGAGCCCATGGCCGCCGTTGGGGCAACCGTCGTTTGAGCTCGTGAGATCGAGTTTAGGCCGTGCTTTTCGTGTTTTAGAGTCGCCTAGAGGTGCTTGAGGTCTTGAGCTAGATGGTTGAGTGAGTATCGCCGTCGTTTAAATCGGGGACGCGTCGCCGACGCTACGCTGCGTGAGCCCGCCACGCGCGTTCCGCTTTTCTTGGTTGTTGCTGAGTTGAGCGTCTAGGTTGCTTGCATGTCTTAGTTAGGTGTCCTAGAGTCGAAACGGCCACCGGTTCGCCGTCTTTCGCCAGAGAACGGCCGGTCCGCCCGATGTCCGTGCCGCCCCGCGAGCAGCCGCCGCCCGTCGTCGCCGTTTTGGTGCGGTTTGTTCTGCAAACCAAAGGGCACCATCGTGACCCTCTCGCCGCGTAGATGCGTTTAGGTTAGGCCGGTTTGCGCTGATTTGGTCGCCGCCGCGAAGATCCGCCGCACCACGCCGCCGCCGCTGCCGCTTCTGGTCGCGACACGCGGCCCCGCCTCGATTTTCCTTTTTCTTTTTCTTTTTCTCGTTTTCCGCTTTTGTTTGAAAAGCTTTAGAAATTCATAACTTGGCCATTTTGAGGTCTTTTTGAGTGAAACAAATTTTACCATGCTTGTTAGATGATAGGCTATAGTATAAAATTATGAAACCCTACTTTCTGAGAACTTTTATATAGAGTTTTATTTATGGCCGATATGCATGGAAATTAAAGAAAATCATATCTTTTAATTTGTGCAAGATAAAAATATGCTTCCTGTACCAAATGTTCTTAGTTTTGTGACTAGAATCCAGGAAAAATATCATGCATGGTATGTTCTATAGAAGAAATGTGATTTTCTATTTATGTGCTTTGTGCAAGGTGATCTTTAGAAATTCATAGAAAAATAAATGTTAGGGTTTTGGATGTGAGATTTGGTGTGCTTATGTTTGACAGGTTTTAGAAGTTTATCATACTCAGAAATCTGTTGTCTGACACTTTTCATAGTACAAAGTATTTTCATGCCTAGTTTTATCACTAGCTTGTCATTTTTGTGTAGGGCTGTATGAGCATGATCTTGCCATGAAATTTTTATGGTAGTTGTTATATTCCAGTAATATGCTCTGGTAATTTTTGTAGAATTTTCTGAAGTAGTTATGTATTTATCATATTTATGGTGCATGGAAATTAGACTAGAATTACATGTTTGTATGAAGGAAGTGTGTGTTAGTATTTTTATTATGTGTTTCCAAGATGAGTAGGATCTGTTAGTAAGCTTAGTTTGGTAAGCTTGGTGGTTTTGTCAATTTGTCCTTCCTAGCATTTATATGCATTATAGTGCGCTTGTGTAGTGTTTAATAGGGCATATCATTTTATGTGCTTTAGATGATCTTTTGAAATGTCCAGTAGGCTTATTTGGTAGATAATTACTTGGTTTACCTGCTGGTCAAGTTTGATAAAGTTTGCATGAGTGGTTTGGAAGTTATGGTAGATGTATGTGATGTTTGAGTACAAAACAGAGTCTCTGTTTTTCTTAATTTCGAGGCTGATAATGTCAGATTCAGGTCTGGGTGATATGGAATGTTTTGTAGGAAATTTCATTAGCTTTCCATAGAGTATTTGTTCACTGAATTTGGAGTTGTAGAACTCCTTGTGTGATCATTTTAGTGACAGCATGTCGAGCTGTCATTTTACATTGATTAGTAAGTTAGGGTGTTTGATTGATGTAGATTATTAGGGTTTCTTGTGTAGAATTAATTGTGTTTCTACAGAAAAGATATGCACTTATTAATAGCGTGCATCGTGAAGCATCCATCCATCATACACATATTACTTTATGCAAGTTGATATTCATGTAATCGTAATCATATCTTTTCTCCATCATATGCATCATCTCGGGATCGGAGGAAGTGTTGGAGGAGCTGATCGAGGAGCCGACAGGGAGCCGTTTCATCCGGGAGTGCAAATGAGGAGTCACCGGAGGAGAAGGGTCGCACAGACGAGCTGATTGAGTGTCCGAGCACGTTCAGGGCGACGTTCTGCGAGGCAAGCCCCGAGCATTCGACTTTCCTACTTTCTCCAATTAATTTGACTTGTGTCCTTTATATGTTTCATGCATTAAGTTTAGGAAAATGGTTGAAACCGTTGATGCATTATGATCCTTGTTGAAAGTTGCCCCATCCTATTATAGAGGTCTAGGTTAATGCTCGCATCATGATTGCGAGAGACGGTGATTCCGGTCACTTGCGGAAAGTGTTGTGAACAATCACATGGGTGATTGTCAAGTCTGCGTTGAGAACCCGATAAAATAAAACATGTGAGATTGGGTGGATATTGTGGTCCTTCCATCCAATCGATTAAGGACTCATACTTTGTCGCCGTGATCGGAAGTTGAAAGTACTGTTCATATAGTAGGCTCCGCGGGTCGTGGAGCCACGGCTTGTGGGAATGTTAGGGGCCGGCTTTGCTCGCTTTATCGCTCCTCCTTTGGTGATGGTAGTCGGGAAATGATTGGGCGCAAGAAGATGCGCCGAAGCGTCGTCTTCGTTGTTCGCTCATTTGGCGGCCCGAGAAGGAGGGGGTAGCCGGCGGACCGAGACTTTACGTCCCGTAACATCCTGGGGAGTGATTGGGTCTACCTTTGCAAAGTAGACCTGGTTTATGGCGGTATTCGCCACCGGTTTGCAATCGATTCGAATCGCCATCTCTCCCGGATAGTGAGAACCCGGGATGCTTCTACGGCAATGTAGTCTAATTATTACAATATATGTTATTTATCATGTTGCAGCTGATATAATTCTGATCAAGTTACTTATGCTTTGTTATTTATTCTACTTGAGCAATGATTAATCTTGACTATACAGGATCTAAGGTTATGTATTTAAATAAGTAACCCTTTTAACTTGGAAAATATACAAGTAGTATGCATAGGCGCACTAAACAACTTTATTTGTGAAATTAATGTGAGTCACCTAAACCCCGGATAAAGCCTAGCATGATCTACCTTGGAGTCTTTTATTTTATTTTAGACGGGTAAGTCTAGCCGAGTATTTTGTACTCGTGGTTTTATTCCCCGTTGTTGCGGGTGAGCATGTGTACCATGGTTACTTGTAAGACTTGTCTGCATTCCTCGTTGATGAAGAGTAAGGCCGTGGCAAGGCAATTCTATATCCCTCACAAGCTGCGGGGATGACTATCTACTGGCACTATCTTATATTTGTTTTCGCTAAAAGACTATTTGGTTTTCGAAACTACTGCTTCCGTACTTGAACCTGAGTTTGTAATAAATTATACCTCGCACTCTGATGTTTAATATATCAAATTTGGTTTGAAATACCTGTGGATTTTACTACCGAGCTCAACGATCCTGTTGTGTTGTTGATGAGTTTGAAATCACTCGAGATTTCCGAATACCGGGTTTATATGGACTCAAGTGTAGATCGCGATTGCTTCGTGATTGCGAATTATACTTGATTTCTTATAAATTGGTCGGCTCTGTCACAGCCTAGGCGCACGGCAAAAAAGACCAGTGGAGATTGGGTCATCGTTCCTTCCCATCGTTCCGGGAACATCGTCCCGAACTAACATGGGACGTGCTGAAGTTGTATACTCGTCATTCCAAATAGTATTGAAAAACGGCGTATCACGATCCTCGTTCCCGTTCCTCGACCCGGTCGACCGGGGAACGCGGTGACTAGGGCCCCGTGAGGCATAACAAAGTTTACAAACAAACCGGGAAAAGAAAAGCAAGAGCCGAAAGAAAAAAGAGTTGTACAAAACAGGGACAAAAACTAAAAGGGCGCATGACTTAAAAGGGTCGCCAGGTCCTTTGCTCCTGCTGAACTCCAAAGTCTCGCCTCGTCTTTGATCTTGTGAAGGACTCTGAAATTTGGTGTCTCTTCGCGCTAAAAAACTCTAGCGCGTGTTTCTTTCTTTCCAAACCTCCCTACAAATGAGGATGATTAGAGAGCGGAGACCTTTTCTGCTCTTCGCCGGTCTCATGGACAACGATGTCCACCAGCCGTGGACGGAGTCAGACGGTGGCCATGCGTTCGAATGTAGATTTTCATTCTGAGCCCAAGTAGTCACATCTCCCCAGAGCCACTTAATGAAGCGATAGTCCTTGAAGAGGTGCACGCCTATTTCCGCCTGAAGTCTGCACAGGGTGTAGATTGTTTGGTTGGGCCAGTTCCACCTTTGAAGTCTGTCCACCGTCCAGATTCTTTCTTGAATCGCAAGCCAACTAAAGAATTTGCATTTGGGTGGTGCCCATACTTTCCATATGATTGACTCAAAATTGTTGTGTGTCACTCCTATGAATTGCGCGTGATATGCCGAGTATTCGCCGCTACGCCCAAACTTCCAAGTAATTGAGTCTGGTATATCTGCTCTGAAAGAGTCAGATGTCTTGCCTGCTGCCAAAGATTTGTGTACTCGATCAGGTGTGACATCGTGAAGGTACTGTGGCGAAGGTTGATGTCTGTGATCCAATTATTGTTGTGCATGGCTTGGCACAGGGTTATGTTCTTCCTCTTGGAGATGGAATAGAGCCCCGACGCAACATCACACGGACATTGCCCATTAAGCCAGGCGCTGGTCCAGAACAGTGCTTTGTTCCCATCACCCACTACCACATTTGTGGCGGCCGCGAAGAGGAGTTTGTCCGTTCTGGTGCATGGTGTTTCACTTGCAAGGCTGCTTGCCTCAGCCGTAGACCATTGCTTCCATAGCCAACATAGTCTTAGTGCTCGTGCAAATTTCCGTAGGTGGAGAATGCCTAGCCCTCCTGAATTCTTTGGTCTGGCCGATCTTGGCCAGTTCACCTTGCACTTCCCTCCTGTTAGTGGTTCTGCCCCTGCACAGAGGAATTTCCTCATTTGACGTTCATTCTCGTCGAGGACCCCCCTTGGGTGCACATAGGGCTGTGAGGTAGTATACCGCCTAGGCTGTAAGCATCGCTTTGTTCAAAGTCAATCGTCCGGCTGATTTATCCGTCTTCCGTTCCAGCGTGATCTTATGTGTTGCTTTGTCGACCGGTGGCGGTAGTCCACTCTCTTGAGCCGCTTTGTCCGAGAGCGGTAGGCCTAGGTACTTTGTTGGGAATTACGAGATGGACGCATGAATCAGCGAGGGATGTCATTCATGTTGAGCCCTTGGCAATGGATAGGTATGATTGTAGACTTTTGAAAGTTTGTTTTTAGGCCCGAGACGTCGCCAAATAGTGTGAGCAAATGGGCGAGTGTCGGGACATCCGCCCTTGTCGGCTTGATGAAAATTGTCGTGTCGTCCCGCGTACATGGAGGTTCTTAGCTGCGTTCCTCCGCCCTCGGCTTTGATAGATGGCCTCTGCGTCACGAGATCAAGTAGCTTTTTGCAACAAGCATCCATGGCTATGACAAAAAGCAACGGCAAAAGAGGGTCCCCTTGCCTCGAGCCCTCTCCCGGTGGGCGATCGGTGGGCATGGAATGCCGTTTAAGCGAACTCGAGTCGAGGAGGTGCGCAGGCTGCGGCGCATCCATTCGCGCCAACGGCCAGGGAAGCCAAGTTTGCTTAGCAAGGTGAGAAGATATTCCCAGCGAACAGAATCAAAAGCTTTGGTGATGTCCAGTTTTAGGAAAATGGTCGGTTGTTTGGACATGTGGTAGCGTGAAATCGCATTATGGACTGCCATATAGTTGTCATGAATGCTGCTCTTTTTGATGAATGCAGTCTGCGATTGGGATACGATGGTGGACATATGTGGCGCTAGTCGTAGCACTAAGACTTTGGCGATTATCTTGGTGAACGAGTGGATCGGGCTAATAGGTTGGAAGTCGCCAATTTCTTCTCGCACCTTCTTTCTTAGGGATAAGTATCACATTTGCGAGAGTTTATGATGGGGAGGCTTTGTGATCTTAAGTCGTGGAAAGCCTTGGCCGCTGTGAGGAAGTCCTTCCTGATGATTTCCCAGCAGGATGTGAAGAAGGCACCTGTGAAGCCATCTGGGCCTGGCGCTTTGTCCGCAGGCATTTGGCCGATAGCTAACTTAATTTCCTCTTCTGTGAAGTCTGCATCTAGCTCGGCCAGGTTGTGGTGTGGGAGATTTAACTGCTCCCAGTTTATGTCGTGTTGCCTAGGTGGCAGCCGGCCCATGATGTTGGAGAAGTGTTCGTGCACAATGTCTGCTTTATCTTCATGCGTAACTGCCCACCCGTTGCCCCGTTTCAGTCGTTGCACGTGGTTTTTGCGCCGTCTTGCGTTCACTCTCCGATGAAAAAAAATTGTGTTAGCGTCCCCCAATCCGATGGATGACAGCCTCGGCGCTTGTTTGCATCTGGCTCTTTCGATCACCACCAAGCCTAGAATCCTTTTTTTGAGCTTTGCTCTTAGAAGAGCCTCTTCCGGCATTAGCTGTCTGTTTTCTTGCGCGATGCCAAATCTCAGGATGAGGTCTTGGGCCATGAAGAACTTGTCTTTGGCGTCTGAGGTTAGGGCATTGCTCCATGAGCGTAGCCTTTGCGCACTCGTGTGTAGTTTGTTGTACAAGACATGGAAAGGCTCATGATGGGTTGTCGGGGCATCTCACGCACTCTTTACTATTTCTTTGAAGCCTGGATGCTTGACCCAGAAGTTCTCAAATTTGAAGGACCTAGGTCGCTGTGGGCCTGTCTGATCCGATAGCATCAAGGAGCAGTGGTCAGATAGTGATGTCGACGTCGTGTTGAGGATGTGGGAGCTGAACGCTGTGTCCCATTCAGCGTTACAGAAAAAGCGGTCAAGCCTTGCCATCGTTGGCGACTGTCTCTCATTGCTCCAAGTGAATTTTCTGTTCTGCAGGCTAATTTCTGTGAGGTCGCACTCATCTAGCGCCTCACGGAACTGGCGCATTAATCGTGGGCTTAGCCTAGAGTTGTTTTTATCTGCCACTTTGTAGATGAGGTTGAAGTCGCCCATGATAAGCCAGCGGATGGCCGATGGCGGCCTCACCGCTTTGAGTTCCTGAAGGAATCTTGGCTTATCTGCATGACGCGTCACCTATACACGACCGTGAGCAGGAAATCTACGCCTGAGTCGATGACTTCAAACGTCGCCGAGAGGTGGTAGTCCCCTGAGAAGACATTCGAGCAGCTAACACGTTGATCATTCCATATTGCGTTGTAACCCAACTCTTGATTAGTGATGAGGAGTGTTGTTGGCTGGCGCCTGTGGTTTTTTTTTTCTTCCGCACTGGGAGGGTTTTCCATGCTAAAATCTCGTGTCTCCGCTGTGATTGATCTTGTTCTTCATCGTTTATTTGTCGTTAGATTACAATAGCTGGTACTAAGTATTACTGATCATTAGGTGGTTTTGCAGTTGGAGTGTGCCCAACTCTTTGATCATCAATCATCGGTAAAGGCAAGTAAACGGTGAAGTATGCTATTACACTATGATTAGGTGATATTAGTATTATTCTGTGATTAGGTGTTCATGTGTGTAAGTCATTGTTTAACTTTTAAGTAGGCTATTTTATATCTTGTGGTATTGATCTTTAAATTATGATCTCTCAAATTTATTAAATGCATTCATTGTAATATTCATTTGAACTCTTCCTGTTGATATGCATAGGTGAAAACATAGTCAAATTGTTGTGAGAAGTATCAGTACAACAATGCACATTAAAATTAGCAATGTGGTTGAAATCCTCACTCAGTCATTGGGACGTGTGGGTAAAAGTAAAGTCATGCATTGTTTCTCCATCTCAGATACATGATCTATGAGAATGCTTGGTGTGATGGGAGTAGTAGCACGTTTGCACATGTGTCGCTATACACTACAAACAAACAATTATGTTTTAATTAGTTTTGTTTGATGTTGGAGTTACATCTTTGCTTCCTTTTGAATTTGCTAGTTACAGCTCAGATTTTTTTTAATATTATGTAATCATAGAAGACTTAATTTAATGTTCAATCTAGATGTCGTGTTTTCACTTTTGGGTACTCTATTGATGAAGTGTAGTGTCATGTGGTATTCTCTAGAGGAGTGTTACGGTTTTCTTCTGAGGTGTTACACAAAGTCACAAGATGGGCCTCCCAACCACTATACCACATCATATCTATGGCGTACTATGGACGGTCTCTATAAACATATAGTGTCCGACATGGTCAGTTGCTGAAAGTGGCGTCACTATCACTTATAGCGACCAACCTTCTTATAGCGACCGACCGTGTGACGGTACGTCAAATATATAGCGATCGATCGTCCAACGCCACTTACAAACTTATAGCAACCAATGGTTTGACGCTATACCGCTTACAAGGAAATTACATGATAATATTATTTGTTTATACATTAATCTCAGGATCAGCACTAATCATACAATCAATGATACCTTCAATTAACAATTCCGTTTCAAAACAATACACAATCACGGCACAAAAGTTCATCATAACTAACACTTATATTATAGCCACAAGCATTTGTCTTGTCATTTTCACAAATCTTGCATAAATAAGTTACATCAAGGCAGCATGCGGTTTGGCCATCAAACTAGAACAATGCATAGCTCAAAGATGTTTGCACTGGTTGCACAACTCACATCGCATATGGTTTCCTTGCACTCATTACAATATGATTCATCACTAGCAAGTCTTAACAAAAGCATTTGTTGTAGTTAAGATGTCCAAAATAATACACCGACCATGCGCACTTCAATCCAACTACTTGCTTCCTACATGCATCAGGCTATCTCTAGCCATTACCTCCCACCTAAAAATAAAACAGTGCATCTCAGATGAGTTAGAATAGTGTCTTGTCCAATAGGAATAATGCAATAGGAAGGCCACAAATGTGGCCACAACAGTTCATTTGATTTCCTAAATTTCATATCTTGTCCCATGAGAATGATAGAAAAATGATGCAACCAATTTCCAATAATCATATATAACAATAAAATGGATCTTGTTGAACGTGCAAGTTGAATCGGCAAGTTCAAGTCGTCAAGCTCACATGGCAACCATTCCAAAGAATCAGAAACCACAAATCACATTGCATTGCATCCAGATGAACACATCATCAAGAACATTTCTACTGCAAGATAGATAGCACACACGACAAGGACCAAGATTCATTCTTCATTAAGCAGCACTGAGTAAAGGCGCCTCAGTTCATAGCATCATTAGATCAGTGAGGATAGATGCAATAAAGATGTTGGGAGGTCATGGTACTACCTCTCGTAGCTGCTCGTCGGTGATTGCGTCCTCGAAGACCTTCTCCTCCTCTTTTGCCGCCCTCGACACCTTCCTGCCAACAGTTGATGGCCGCCTCCTCGAGCAGGTGGCGTCGGACGCCAGGGGCCTCGAGCGCAACTGAAGATGAGGCGAGCGCTGCCTCCACGCCGGTGACGAGGGGCAGGGGCGAAGCTAGAACAAATTTGAGGGGGGGTGCCTCGCTCTTGTAGATATGAAAGTTTAATCCAAAACCATAGTGAAAATATGTTTCTAACATTGGTTTTTCAAATTTTTGTGGGTGTCTGGGCACCCACAACCTTCTACCTATCTCCTCCCCTGACGAGGGGTGCACCGCCTTCACGCCGGCTGCGGCAGCGAGGGTGCATTGGGCGTCGGGCAGCAGGGGGCATCGGGCGCGGGGGTGGCAAGGGCGCGCGGTGACAGTCGGTCTTTGATGGGGTCGCGGTGCATGGGAGTGGCGGCTGGGACAGGGGGATAACATGAGAGGTTAGGATTTGGTAATGCCAACTCTCAACTAACATGTGTGTCCTACAATTTTAGGTGCCACCTAGGTGGGTCCTCAAAATTTTAGGCGTGAATGGGGTAAATCATGGGTGGGCAGAGAGGCGAACAGAAGTGGCGTGGGTGTGGATCATAAATATAGCAGAGATAAAGCTACTATACTACAAATTGTGTTCCCTCTCAAAATATAGTGGAGATAAACCTACTATACTGCAAGCAGAATAAAAACTATTAGTCCCGTTAGTCAACATGACGATATATCTATTTGGATCCACCCTCTAAACATTAGACCTGTAAACTTACAGAATAAAGTCTCTCAACATGTGGTCTAAAGTTAGACCTAAGTTTTATCTTATTTCACATTAGAGTTTTAGTACGTGCTCAAAAGTCAAAACTAAGCTAAAGTGTTATGAATTTTTTAGAGCTTTAAAGTTTAGGAGGGGATCAAACAGGCCTCAGTGAAATGTCTGCACTAATCAAATTATTAGTTTCTATAGTCATATTTAAATGGCAAATGTTCTCTTACTGAATTTCTCTTTCTTCATATAAGATGCATTTATGTTTTTTTTCCCAAATGTTTGTGTCAATGAAATGTTTTGTTCAAATTTGCTCAAATCTTTAATCATGTGTGCATATACTTCCATTTGTGTTTAAGTATTTTAAATACAAATAAAAAAGAATCTTCCAATTAACTTTGTCATCAGAATCTTTGTAATAGGGCAAAGTCGTAGTAGGCACTCGCGGTTGCCGGGGCTATCAAATCCTAAACAATGTAAAATGTGAACGAACATTTAATCAATTAGACTTGAAAGTTGAAACCCAACCCTCACTTTAGCTGGAATTGTTCCACCACTGGCACCACAAGGAGCATATCAGCTAAACTACACTCAATTTGAATTTAAAGCCCTTAAACACACTAGAACACATAAATCTATTACGCCAATTAAAGCCTTTTGAATTCAACGCATATGAATTTGGGGAGTGATTGACCGATGCATGTCACATATTTCCATTGTTCATATGGGTAGTACATCGATGATCCATGTCACACATAACTTAGTAATAGGATTTTTTTTTTTTTTTTTTTTTTTTTGCAGAAAACTTAGTAATAGCCTAATAGGATCTGGCACTGGGAAGATTGAAACAAACATTATCAATCCACTGCTTCATATGGATCACTTCTTCCTTTCATGCGCCGCAACCAGGAGCTCAGTCAACAGCACCGGTGAAAGATCCTTGAACCCTTCAGTCTCCAAGACGGCGTGAAGGTTTTCAGGCGACCCTCCCGCTATGAACTCGACGCACTTGGCCTTGAGCTGCGCGCAGCCGTGCTGCTCTGCTAGCGCCAGCGTTGCTGCGACAGTGCTGACATCCATAGCAAACGCGAGCCTGCGCTCACACATCACCTTCAGCCTGTCGAGCCCGTACCTGTCAGCGGCAACAAGCAGATGCTGCGCCAGGGTCGTCGTCGCTGCATCTGGCCTCCTGTAAAGCTCCGGCACCGCGTCGGTGTAGATGAAGCGAAGCATGGCACCGAACACCGGGGCCTCCATTTCCTGAATCTCCACGCGTCCCGAGCTCTTCTCCTGCATTTCGCCGAAGAACTCGGCCTTGAAGACCGGGGACCTCGCGGCAAGCACGTTCTTGTGAGCGGGGAACGACTCGCCGGAGACGGTGAACGTGACGTCCGACCCGGCCCGGCTCGCTAGGAGCTCGCCGAGGTGTTGGTGCAGGTTAGAGGATGGCACGGGGATGGCTTCTTTTACAAGTCTGAATACGGTGACGGTGCACTCCACGGTGAGAGATTGATTATTCTTGATGTAAGGAAGTCGGTTGGATCGAATATGCTCACGATCGTAAGTGGTTCAGACGAATCTGAGTGATGCTGAAATGATGTAGTATTGCTAGTCTTCACTTTTGATGGCTCAACTCTCCCGCTCGGATCAACCACCCGGCAGCTCAGAGCCGCTGCCAGTTTGTTCGCGCCAGCCTCGCCGAGGAAGACGAGCTGGACTTCAACATGGCAGCGGGGACGGCAGATAGGGTATAAACGGATTTCCCACTTGTAGCCGTCGAATTCGACGCTGGATTTGTAGTGAACCTCGGTGTCGGTGCCGGGGAGTCTGTAGCTGGCGATGTTGAGCAGGTGTGTGGAGCGCGCGGCATAGGAGAGGTGAGTGCTGGTGAGAGGGAGACTCATAGTGTGTGAGGGAGCCCTCAAACACAAAGCGATGGAGGGGGACAGACGTACCTTGCGGATGAAAATATGGCAGTGTTGCTTCTTCAGTTCGGCATGCGGATTCTCACCAATTGATTTGGTGGTCGTCACAGGCAGTTTATATAAAGCGGAGAAGTTAAATGCCGTGACTGCTCGGGTGTAGAGCCAGGCATTCAAAACTGAAGATGAACCGGCCGGTTTGCTCAGCAAATGCACCAGAATACCATCGGTCACGACTCAAGCGTCCACCGAGGCAGGCTGCCTATACTTTCAACCAAAAAATCAAAACGCCTTCCAATAGGATCACAGACATATAAAATCTTCATTAATTAAGGCGCCATTGACATAACAGTACAAAATAATACCCACTCTGTAAACTCTACAAAAATTGCCCACTCTGTTTCATACTCTAGGGCCACTATGATAGGGCTCTGCCTCTTCATAAAACGGCTCCAAATCTAGCTCTACTTAGGCCAAACAATAAAATTAAGAGTAAAGTCCATTTTTGGCCATCAAACTTTTGGCGAAGTCCAAGAATAACCATCGAACTCCAAAACCGGGTATCTTTGACCATCTAACTCTTAAAACCGTTCACAATTGGCCATCGGGCGGTTTGGATGGGTGGTTTTAATGTTTTTATTTACAATTTAGTTCTTAGATCCTGGACTCAGCCTTGCCTAGCTGCGCCACCGCGGAGAGCGCCAGCACCACCTACACCTCGTCAGCCTCCACTCCTGACCTTAGCATCCACCGGAACAGCCGCAGCGCCTCGCTGGGCCGCCCGTGCTGCGTGTACCCGTCCATCATGGCGTTCCAGCAAATTAGGTCCTTGCAGCGCAACCCGTCGAACAGGTTGTGTGCGTCGTCGAGGAGGCCCAACTTGCCGTAGCAGGACAACATCGTCGTCACCGACACCACGTGCGGGTCCGGCAGCATCCCGTCGAACAGCACGCGCCGCCGCGGCATCCCCCGCACGCGCGTACATGCCCAGCAGCCAGCGGTGGCCACGCACGGGTTCGCCGGAGAGCACCAGCTTCATGGCGTACCCGTGCAGCGCTGGGCTGATCATGAGGCAGCCGCCGCGACGAGGAGGGAGGCCGAGAGGGTGTGCGCGGTGGGGAGGAGGTCGTGGGACAACAGCATCTCCGAGACAAAATAATAATAAATGATTTAAAATAGCGAGACAAAAACATAGTTTTTTAGTGAACTGATTTAAAATAGCAAGAATTATGGATGAACCTTGCACAGCTTATAGGTAAAAGGTCCGGCCTAAAATACATATTTATTAATATTAATTCACGTGGCTAACAAATTTTTCATTCGACATCCGACGAAAGCAACCAACCGATTGCATCCACCAACACAAGTTCTTCATTCATTTTGCAGAATATATATAACAATTCTCATTGATCTAAGGACTAAATTGTAAATAAAACATTAAACCACCCATCAAAACCGCCGATGGCCAATTGTGAACGGTTTTAAGAGTTGGATGGTCAAAGATACCCGGTTTTGGAGTTTGGTGGTCATTCTTAGACTTCACCAAAAGTTTGATGGCCAAAAATAGACTTCACTCTAAAATTAACTTGCATGAAATTCTCACTCTCAATGCAAATAGTTGCTAATCGTGTCAAGAAAATTTATCTAAATCAAACTTATTTATTCTCTCTTTTTTTATAAATAAAGTGCCATGTCATTAAAAACACCTACTCCTTCCATAGTTGAAAAGAAAGATGTTTTGAAAAAAGGTTTGGGTCAAACATTGGGAATATAAATCATGAATAACTTTTAAGTCGTTGAGTTTAGAAATGTGAAAATCATATCAATAAATTTGTCTTAAAAAATACTTTCATAAAAGTATAGATATATATAATTTTTTTAATAAATATTTTTATAGAAAAGAGAAGTCAAAGTTACGCTTTGGAGACCTTGTCGCTGTCCTAAACGTCTTTCTTTTCAACTATAGAGGGAGTATATGATAACTTATTTAGTGCAAATAAAACTTCATTGAGACGGGCCTTGGATAGCAATTGAGTAGCTTCTATAGTCAAACTAGAAAGCGTTTGACAGGAACAACTTCAGGTGCAATTTGTTATAGTTTACGGCGAAGCTTGTGAAGAGCTAGGAGAAACCACATTTTCTTCGTGGCTCAGAAAAATAGCTCTAGACTCTAGATCTTCCGAGCTCTTCTTTATCGAAGTTGTTTCCGTTGCTCCGATTCCTCAACAGAAAAATAGCTTCCGAGCTATTCTTTATCGAAGTTGTTTCTTTTTTTAATACGCAAAAGGTTTGTATATCTACTGTACAGTATTAAGTAGAGAAAATAGTGAAGGTTACAACGACGCGCTAGCAATGGCGCACTAGATGGGAATAGAGTTGTACAATCAGTTCAGCCCTCCCTAGCGGAAGGGGATCATAATGCTATTACTTGCTAATCGAACTACCTAGTCACCACCAACGATCGGTTGCGTCGGTTAGCACGGCGCCTCGACTGTCTTAGCCTCTCTCCTGTGAAGAACTGGCGTAGTGCCTCCTTATGAGAGGGTTGTGATCCTCGCGGTAATTGTCATAGGCCTTCTCTTTTGCCGTGGAGGGCTCCCTACATCTATCAATGAACCACATCCGTTGCAACCAATATCTTCGGCCTCAACGACTTCCTCGTCAACCCGTTCACCCCCTACCCCAAGCCCGCCTTCGTCCCTGTCTCCCAATGCGGTGTCATTCTATCCCAAAAGCTGCATGCAGGGGCGCTCAAAGCAACGACGGTGGGCGAACGGCGACAGCGACGTGCAACCCTTGTCTTATCTGGCTAGCCCGGCTAGGGCTCCCGGTCGTGGCGGGGCGGCTCGCGGGTGGCGTGGTCCCCAAAAAGGATGGAGGCAGCGTGATCGACCGTGTCCCCAGCTGGTGAGCGGCATTCCAGCTCTACCAGGGGAGGGTTGTGCCCATGCACGAAGGCACTTTGGACGACGCGAGCATGATGTGCGGTTGGCCGCCGGAGCCGCGCTCGAGTGGCTCCCATCCACCTGCGGCTTGGGCTGACGCGCCGAGCGGCGACGCTCCGACACCGACGGGTGGCAGCGTGTGCTCCCCAAAGACCCCCCCCAGCGGTGCAGCCACCGTGGTCATGGCGGCGCCATGGGTTGACGGTCGGGGAGCATAGCAGGCCACGACAGTTCCCGGCACACACCAATGGCCATTGCTTCAATTGTCTGGTAGTGGGGCATCATGTCGCCACCTACAACCTACCTTGGCGATGCCTTTGCTGCGCGAACCTTGGCCACATTGCACATGATTGCAAGAGGCCAAGGCACGCCGGCAATGTGGCGGTGTGGGACATTCAAGAGTGGCGCGGCAAAGGGTGTGGGGGCCGAGGGCGGCGGTTCCGTGTCTGCGCAGGTCCCGGTGGCTCGGTGACGGGCCCAAGCACCCCCACCGACGCGTGCCGTGGTCGCCGCCGAGCCAGCCCGGATAGAAGAGGAAGCGGGGGACGATCTGCGCTAGCTAGGCTTCCGTGGTTTGGCGGCCCCGGGTGCGCTTGCCCCGGGATAGAGCATCGACCGCGCCCTCGACCTAGGGCTCAAGCCATGGATCACCGACCCCTGGCGATCCAGTGGCCACCTGGTGGGACATGGCCTAGAGTGTCATTCTCAAAGGTCCGCTGCCATCACTCGGCAACGAGCCCCCCGCCATGCCAGGAAGGATGTCCCCAACGCCGATAACACTGGTAGCTAGCGCAGACTTGCAGACTTCGACCTCCTAGGCCGCGATCCTTGAGGGGCCGTTGCTGGCCCTCGGGGCCTCATTCGAAGGGGCTACTTCGGGACCTTCCTCGCCCACCTATGAATCTGGAGAAGCGCTAGTGCGGGGGGTGGCTAGGCCTGCACCAGGTGTCGGCTAGTATGGAGGTCCCAGCCACGGACATGCAAAATCCTGCAGTGTCCGCGATAGACCAGCGGGGTAGGGAGTACCGCGACAGGGCCACGACTACGAAGGGGGTGGACGTTGACTCTGAAGGCACACCGGCTTCGACAGCGGCCGGCCATGCGGCAGCCGACATCGAGGCTGGCGAGGGTGAGGTCACGCCACATGGTGCGGGTGACCCACATCAAGCGATTGATATCCCCATGTTGGTCGAATCGCCACCCGGAACACGGGGCGTCTTTAACGGCGATGATGGATGTTGCACGCTGCCACCAGGCTTCCCTATGCCTGCATACAAGGCCGTTGATAAGGCCAACCCAGAGCGGGCAACGTACGGCGCCTGCGCGGATTCGCTTCCGCCTGCCGGCCGCATCGGGATGGACCGGGATGCGTCGTGCGATGCCGACGCTGTTGCAGCGCTCAGTGGGCGCATCGAGGGGTTCGCCCAGTGGGTGCTCAAGAAGGCCGCCACACCCCTACTGCAGAAGCCCGCAACACCCCTATTGTGGACCAAGGTCTTCAACCCCTCATCCAGGCTTCCCCTTAGGAGCGCGAGGATAGCGGCGCAGCCACTCACCAACATCCCGGTCACCAAGCTAGGGCAAGTCCTCGTCATACAACGGCTTCAACGGCTTTAGGGGAAAATGATGGTGGAGGCCAAGCAGGAGTACGAGGCCATGCTCGGCGATGACCCCATTGACTCAGACGCAGATTGTTTGTGGGGATCTTCCCCGACCTCGCACACCCGTGGCAGTCCAACGGGCGACGTGGCGCTCGTGGCGCCTGCGCATGAGCGCCACTGCCGATCCATGGATCTGTGCCGGTGCGCGCAATCTAGGTTGTCTAATTCATGAGTAATCCTCTTAGGAGGAAAGGTTTGGGAGTGGCGCTTAATGTAGTATCCTAACTCCCAGGAACGTGCGAAAGCGCGGTCGTAAAAACTCTTCTCTTAAATACAAAGATGCACAAGTGTTTTGCGTATTCGAGAAAAAAAATTACGAGGTAAAAAGGTGATGTGAGCACCCCTGTGCATGTATTTCTAACTCTCCTTATTAATACAAGCCAGTTATATGCTGGAACGTTCAAAAAAAAAAGAACTCCTGCTCTGAAGATAATAAGGGTGGAAAGCACGAATATAATTTGGATGATCTCAAGCCTCTAAAATTTGATGAAGCCTCTCTTGACCCAGTTGTAACTTGGATGCCCTCAACCTTCTGAGCTTGGAGTTGGCTAGCGCATTAGCGGTAAAACCCAGTGGAGCCAACTTGGCAGTTGTCACTGGTCTGTGAACACACACAACTTGGCTCCATTCCCGCTGTGATATCAGACTACATCCAGTCAAACAACCTACTCGAGGCTTTCTCCAAAGCAAGCTACTGCACCCCACTGTCACATTGCTACATCATTTTCTGGGAAGCAGAAGTCTAGCTCTTCCTGCTAAAGAGTAAAGAGAAAGGAAAGGCCTTGCAATGTAAGGTTTCATCCGACATACCAGCGATGTATAGGCATCCACAGATGTGATAAAACTCTTGTAGTTGTGAGTGTGGGTTGCATCGCCTTCTCCCGAGAAGGATAGTTTCTGAATCAAGTTTATAAAGCCCGGGCGTAGCTCATAGCCAGATGTTAGGATAGGCTGTGAAGATTCTAGTGGCTCTAAGCATGCACTCATGGGTTTTGCATATTGATAGAAAGGAGTGGAATCCATAATGAAAAAGAAAAGAATAGAATAAAGAGATAAAAGAATAAAAGAGTATGGTAAAAGGATAAGATAGATTCAAAGTGAACTCACCAACCGTTTCCCCAGCAACGGCGCCAAAAAGCTTGTTGGGGCTATTTAAGACACAACACAAATAAGATGCACTAGCACTTTGTTCCTCAACGGCCAATCGCGAGGCGTGAATATGGCATGAACGGGCACACGCCCCCCCCCCAAAAAAAAAAAGTAGGGTAGGAGCCAAGGGCGCGGGATGTTTGTTGACGCTTCTTTAGTGTTACCACTAAAGGACCGATACATCTAAGTATGGCAACGGTAAACCGCAGTTTACGCACGGTTTTGTCGGTGTAGCTTTTCACCGTGAGTATTCCGTATCGATTTCCACGAGGAACGTGAAGTGAACTAACAAAGAATCAAGACTCGTCCTATGATGACACAAGGTGTGTATTTGGTAGTTGAGTTGAGAGGTTTTCTATAGCTATGATATCCGGATAGGCTAGATAGCTAAACGTGGCTTTGTCACCCTCGATCACGGAGAGGCAGTAGGTGATAACCGGTGATAACAATCACCAATACCAAACTACTCTTTTATCGAGCCTTACCTTTTTAGAACTTGCTTAGACTCGTGGTGATTTATACAGAGACCGGAAGGGCTGTCACTACCTTACCGGCTATCACAATCCATCCGAAAGCAAAGAAGCGGCAAATACCGATAAGAATAACCTAGACACCACGCCTACGCTATGCTTATTACTCTAATCTGCGATCAAAAGCTAGAGCACCCTACTAGAAGTAAGTAAATTACTTAAAGTAAAGCAATATACCAATGAAGACGAGTGAATAGCTATTATACTAAACCAGATATGCGAACTATAGAAGAACTTAGGATATATTACTTACTAGAAGAAGTACACCCTCAGAGATACACCTTGGAGGAGATTCCCGACAGATCCGGGCTTCCTCCCGAAGACTTCTCTCTCTCTCACTCTCTACTGATACACTAAAGGAGCAGGGGGCTTCGCCTACTACATAGGAGTAGAGATCTTCCTTGTGGTCATATCTTGGAAGTGAAGGGGTAGGGGGTATTTATAGCCCCGGGGGGAGTAGGGCTACTCCAGGCGCCATGTCATCGATCCGCGTGATCCCACCTCGTAGCCCTTGGATAAACCGCCTTAGAATCAACGGCTGGATGAAATAATCACGTGGACAATGTGGTAGGCGTGGGGGGACGTCGGTGGCCAAATGGGCCATGGTCGGCCGACCATGGTCCATGACCTGTGGGCCACCCCCAGTGCCGGGAATGTTGGCCCCACCGCTGCCGCTTCGTGTCTTGAGTCCGAACTTGCCGTGACATCCGCTTTGTACCACTATGATCCATGTGACGTCTTGATGGACCAATCAGGTGCCTTCTTTTGTTTTCCCACGGATTAGTGACGTGGAAGGTCGCGTTGGAAGAGTTTGGGCCTAAGGTCTATGGTCGGCCGATGCAGGTCCATTGGGCCCTGGCCTTCTCCAACTCTTCTAGAAGGTGTCCCCACATGTCGATGTCTCGGGATGAAATGGTCATGCATCGGCCGATGTAGGTCTTGTGGCCAAATGACTTCAAATTTTGTGTGGAAGCATCCTAGAACATGGAGATCATGATGGTCATGTCAATTTGTCCATTGGTCATACTTGGAGTGTCGACTGGATGATGACCAAATGTGTTATTTCAGCCAGATTTCCTCCAGTTTCACATCTGCATACAAATAATGACATCTACATGTGGAACTAGGTTATTTGTACAAGAAATCATTATTTATATGTATGTTGGCTTCCAAAAAAGGGTACGTTGTTGTTGCGGTTTTGACTATGTAAAAACATGGTGTTTCTACCGTCAACAATGTTCGGAGAGGAAGGAGAAAAATGACGCCCATGGAGTTCACCAGAAAAGAGAAGATAAACTTAGGGAACCGATCAAACGGCCATGGATTTGAGAAAACAAGTATACCACACTATAGAGAACAACGAGAGCTAACTCGTGGTGGAAACGGTTTTCGTCGGGACACGGGGACCGGAAAATCTTGCGGGAAAGTTCGCCGGAGTTTTATAGATCTGAAACTTCGGCGTCCGATCTCTGAGTTACGGATGGCGGGTGTGAAAAAGGGTCATACTTCTCGGAACCAACGCTGCGTCGAGGGTTCGCCAAGCATAAAAATTGAGGTATTTTTATAATTTTTGGATTATTTAATTTCACAAATAAAATAATTCTAGAAAAACCAGAATGGTATTTAAGCCAGGAAAATTACTCTGAAACCTCCAAAAATCTAGGAAAATTTCCCGAAAACAATTTGTATGATGAACCTAAATAAGGTATTTGGAGCTCATGAAAAGATATTTGATAGGATCTAGAAAAAATGAAAACCTTACAGAAAAGTGAGACAAAGCTCTAGAAAAGCCAGAAAAGTTCTCGGAAAGTTTTAAGTGAAGGATTAATAAAAGTTGACCATAAAGAAGTGATTTAGAGCAGGGGAGCAGGGGATAAAGGACTTTGAGAAATTAAATTGGGAGACGAGGAATTCGATGGTGGAAAAAGACAAAGACGGGTTAGAGAGAGAAGATTGTTGCACTAATCGCGTTCGAGAACTTGGCACACTCAAAAAGCACAGCACTAGCACCAAGCAAACATCACATCACAAGAAACCCATCAACTTAATTTGGAAAACAGATTTGAAAAAAGCACACTTTTCTATAATGAAAATTTAAGCTAATATTGACAAATTTTATCTAAATATTTAAAATCGCCCACTTTATTTAGTGATTTTTATGCACAAGCTTCGTGCTTTTTGAAAATTTATTTAAGGTATATGATCCCTGCTTGATTCAGCAGGTAACGGTAACAAATCACAGAGAACGGGCTTAATCCGGCCGACCAAACGGCACCCCTTTTCCGGACGGGCCGCATTCTATTCCTACTTGGGCTTCCCTCCTTCCGACGGCGTCGCTATTTATCGTCTCCCCGAGCCGCATACGGAAACCCTAGGATGCCGATGGTGGAAGCCAAGGTCGATGGTGGAAGCGAAGGTCGAACCGATGCCGATGCCGATGCGTTGGGATGGCCCGAGGCCCTGAAGGAGGCGTACGGCAGTGATGCGTTGTTTTTTGCCGAGATCGCGAAGGAGTCGAACGTCGGTAATCTGATGGTGCCGCCGTCGTTTATGATGCTGCGCTTAGGTACGTTCTTCATTTCTTCTTGGAGTCCCTCTATTCTCGTGTTGCTGGTGCTGTAGTCAACCCATCTTGGAAGGAGATCGTTAGTTATTGTGCTGTAAAGTCAATATGATACATGCTCCTGCTTGCTTGAGGTGTCAGTTGAGTGCGGATGCTGTATTTTTCCCTACAGTTTTTGCTTATGATGCTTTTGGGTCTAATTAATTTTGCTTCGTTGCCCATGCCAAGATCTTCTCGATGACTTGGGATGGAACAGGTTGTTGCCCTATGATGGCTATGTTGGTTGGCATGAGTTTAAGAAATACCTTTTGGACTATTTCAAACGAAATGCTGCCGAGCAGAAGCCTGGTCAAGCTGGACAACACTCTGCTGCTAAAGATGATGCCATAAAGGTTGCAGCGGGACAACACTCTGCTGCTAAAGATGATGCCCTGAAGATTGCAGCTGAACTGGTAAAGTTCCCTTGCCTCTGCATTAACTTAACCATGGCCTCTGTATTTTGTATTCTATATTGATTGATTCAGTTGCCAATTAACTCTCTTGCATCATTGCAAAAACAATCATAATGCTTTCCAGTGCCTTGATTGGGAGAACAAGCTTTTCAAGGGAGCCCTTGGTATTTTCGCTATTGATGATATCACACTGATCATCCAGATCAGGAACCGAGCAAAGGAAATGATAAAATCAAGAGGTGATCAATCTGTTACTGCAATTGTGGCTATGGAGGTATACCTGTCACAGACCAACCAAACAGGGGCTAGTCTAATTTTCTAGGAATTATTAGACCATATGTAACTTGTTTTTTTTTTGCCCATCCAAATGAAGTGTATCGCGAAGGAGGCTGAGTTGATGTTGAAGTTCTTGGAATGTAAATATGACACCGACAAAATGGTCGCCATCAGCAATAAGATTCGATAGTCTGCCTTGAATCTTATGCTCGCCAAAGGTTCAGAATCTGTCGCTGCAGCTGGTGCCATGGTGGTATGCTCCTACCCCTACCCAAATAATGTGATAGTCCCTCTGTTCAAATTTATAGGCTGTAATTTGGCTATGCAAATTTTATCTTCGACCATAGTTCTTCCTATAATATGTTACTGGTAGATACAAAATTTAATCATTAGCGTGTCCTTTTAAATGGGAATTAGTACATAACCTAAATATTGTGGGACTAATTGTTGGTCAAAGGATTAACTTGGGCACTGAGACCATTCCCTATAAAGATGATTGGAGGGAGTACTTGTGTTGTTGTTCTTGTTCTTCTTCTTCTTCTTCTTCTTCTGTTTATGCTGGCAAGCGTCTTGTAACTGATACTGATTACAAAAACAATGTATTGAAGGGTGCCATCAAAGAGGCTGCGCTCTTCCTTGATTTGCTGAGTCAACCGACCTTTAGCAATGCTCAGTTTCATTTCTGTGCAACAATGAGGGAATACATAGCATTAGTTTTGACCAAGGTCGAGAAGGAGCTTTCTTGTGATACTGATGCTGCGAACAACACATCAGATAATATGGGGTATTGTCTGAATAACGAATCTTCATTTTGTGCTACCTGACGCAAATATTGGTGCATCACATTCACTTGATTATTCTCTTTTATCTGTAGGTCCAGTAGCAGCTAGATGATCGCCAGGGACTAGACTTTGCAAGGAAGCCTTCATGCATCTGAGCTACCTGAGGTTAGTGGAGGGAGATGAGTTTTCCAAAATTAAGACGTCGTAGATACTGCAATGCCTTGTTTTGAAATTGACAGTAAATGCTGGTTGTCTTGCAAACCTCATTGGTGCAGTCCTAGATGAGATGGCCCTTGAAAATCTGGAAGGCATCCACCTGATATGCATGCCCGGTTGTGGTCACAGCTCTTTTCACGGTGAAGCACAGCAGTCGCGTTGGAACCAGCAGGCATCCCTGCCGTGATGTCATATGCTCTGCCATTTTGCTGATGGGTGTGTTTAGCACCCTAACTTTCTCTCCAAATTCCACTATGCAAAAAGAAGATTCCCCATCATATCAAAATGCCACATTTATCGAAAAATGTAGGTAAAAAAATAAACTAATTACACAGTTTAGATGTACATTGCGAGACGATTCTTTTGAGTCTAGTTACGTTATGGTAGGATAATATTTACCACTAACAAACGAAACGTGCTACAGTGCTCGATGTGACATTCCTCCAAAATTTTGCACCAAATTTTGGGATCTAAACACACCCGATGTTCCATTGGTGTTAGCAGTGTGGTGCCTGTATGTACTGGGAACCCCAGTGCTAGTGCTTGCTTTGACCCGTCCCAGTGCTCTCCCATTTTTTTTGTGAGGAAAAAGGGAGATATATCATTAACCAGATAGTAAATTACAATCATCATTGAGGAGATCATGTACGCACACAGGCGCCTGCCTCCACCAAGTAGCAGAATGCACATTTCTTCTAGCTAATTGAGCTAATTCAGGGGCTACTTTGTTATTCTCCCTCTTGACCTTCGCAATATTCCATTCAGGTAGTAATTGTAGATGTTCTTTTGCTTCCATGATAGTCCACCTTAGCTCAGATCGATCCTCATTGGTATTCTTGAGTGCCGTCACTATCCTTGCTGAATCTGACTCTATGTCCCAGTGCTCTCCCTTGACACATACGCATAGGAATTAATGGTTGCTGGTATATTTTTATTTGTTGTTGAGCTTTTTGGCTCATTGACTCTGCAATTAATTTTTTAGCAGAAAATGCAAAATGGTGTAAACCTGTGACATTCTTGAGTTCTCATCGATATCTATATATACTCTTGTTTTTGTATACCTTTTTGATCCCACAAGAGACCACGTCACCTACTTCTATTGGCCGCATGATAGCATTGACGACCACGATATCACGTCTTCCATCTATATGTACTCTCGTTTTTGTATACCTTTTTTGATCCCACAAGAGGCCACGTCACCTACTTCTATTGGCCGCATGATTCAGCATTGACGACCACGATGTCACGTCTTCCAACGAGCCTTCCAAGACTCAACGAACCTTCCAGGATGTTGTCCAAAAACCTTCCATGGGGTCATCGGTTCCCCTTCACGGCGACTCTCCTACCGCACATCTGCCCGCTTCCCCACACCCGGACGAGCGCCGCCCCTGCCTCTGGTGCCGTCCCCAGCCGACCACCATTGTCGTGTGCTGTCCGCGCCACCTGAAGGTTGTGGCGCCGCCGCTGCTCACCACGCCGGCGCCGACCGCGCACCAGCAAACCCTACCGGCGTAGAGCTCCACCGCAGCAAGGCCTACCAGTGCAACCTGGTCGCCTACGGCTTCCCCAACGGCCACGCAGGAGTATGGACCGGCAGCACTACCCTCGGTGGTCCTGAACTCGCCGGTGGCGAACATCTCGGTGAGTTGGCCTCAGCTTACTCCTCCGCATCATAGTGCTGCTCACAACTTTTGGAGAGACATCGTACAGAACAAAGCATCCAGGTGCCCACGATTTAGCCAAATCAGTAGTAGTTACAGATATTTCCCCTGGTCATTTTTTTCCTCAAACAATAGACATTTGGATCCCATGCCTTTGCCTGCAACTGCACATTAGCCAGGTTGTTTTTCTATCATTGATGCTTTACTGAATCGTTGGTTGTTGTTGCAATTTTAGTTAACAACTATATATCCTTTTATTCATTGGTCTGTACGTGCTAAGTTATAGTTGACTTACGAAATTGTTACACAACTGATTTGGTTCCAATATGAGTCTGAATTATTATTCTTACATCTTTCTTCAAAGTTTCGTGTACCAATAGATCGATTCTACTGTAGGTATCAACCCCACAAATGTTGAAATTAATTCTAATGATCTGACCTGCTCAATCAAACTTAGATTGACCAACGATTGTTTAATTGCTTAAAAAGCCTATTCTCAAATGTATATATACAGACTCAGCTGCACAGAAATTTCAGAGAGAACATCCTGCAAGTACAAAAGTGATGCAGCAGCAGTGATTTTATTCTTGCTAAAATCTAGGAGTTCATAACATTTCAAGCATTTATACTTTCCTGTACCTTTTTCGTTAGTTCTCTCTGACAATGAGAAGATCATACTTGCCATTCCCATAAAATCTCTCAAGCCATAATGTTTGCGAAATGTTTCCTCCTCTCCTAACGATATTGCTAGACATATAACTAATGAACATTTTAATTGCCATAAACTTCTTACTTGATGGCATCTCGCCAAAGAGTAAGTAGGATGTAATCATAAACTCTGATTTCCCTTAATGCAGCACGTGCGCAATGCACGCTTTCGAAAAAAAAAATTGCCATAAAGCGGTGCTTCACTACATGCGGCGAACCGCGCCTCCTTGTTTGTTGTACTCATAGAGGAAAACTATCTCCATTAGATGTTGCTAACATTTTTTCCTTGATTTTCAGCGTAGCAGCAATGATCGGGACATATTCCTCAATGAAGTTTCTTATATTGGTACATTATTCATCAAACAGTTTCTTCGCCGGTACCCACTCCTCCAACATCCCCAATCTATCTCTGAAATGTCGACGACCATCATCAGGGATAGTGTGGGGTTTAATGTATTCTACTATTTTCATAACCAAACTCTAGCCCGCGCAGTTTGCGTCGGGGTTACTGCTAGTTTCACAAGAGTGCAGGATATATGCCTCATTCCTTTGGTGTTATTGGACAATGGTTTATCTTATGATTATTGCTTCTTTTGCCCGAGATGATATGTTTGATAGAATTAGAGGATCTTTCTAGCAGTAAATCGGATTAGGAACAACGATAAACAAGAGTAATGACAAGTAGTAATTCTAGATTATATCAACTAATCTACTTAATCAACTACCAATAGTAAAAGGTGAAAGAATGTAACCGGAGTTCATCCCGTGTCGCGTCTTCACTTCGCACGGGCGGTAGTGGTACTTCCCGCCGCTGGCTGCACTCTCCGATCGGTAGTGGTACTTCCCGCCGCTGGCTGCGCTCCGATCGGTGGACTCCTCGAAATGACGGTGGGGAAGTGGCGGCGGTCTAACTCGCGTTAACTCGTGTTCGTGTCGCTGGTCCCCCACCTCTATTTATTAGCGTTAGGCGACGGGGGCCACTAACCATTAGGGTTAGATGCCCCGATCGTGGCTGACCAAGGGGATTACCAAGGGATTGGGCCAGCCGTTGGGCTGGGCCCTTTGAGATCAACCTAACATTCTCCCCCTTGATCTCATCTATCGCCTTACGCCGTTAACCCACCCCTTTACAAAACGATGCATTGAGCATGTTTCGTCGTCACAGTCATAACTGTTAGACTCGACAGCTACAAGCACCTTTCTGTTTAGAGATGAATTCTCGCCTTGGGCCCCTTGCTATCCAGGAATCACAGGCTTTCCCTTAAACCCATACCGGTTACATGTTCTCTGAACATGTTGGGCAAGAAGCCTTTGTAATCGGATCCGCTAGCATCTTTCTGTGCTTATGTTCTTCAAAACTTATGGCGTGATCCTAGATTTTATATTTCACGACAAAACTTGTGTCAATATTCTTGGTGGCCTTGCTTGACTTATTGTTGTGAGGATATAATACTGGCTGGCTCGTTGTCATAATACAACTTTAGTGGTTCATTGATGCTATCAACCACCTTTAAACTGGGTATATATTTCTTATGCCAATTCACCGTCCCAACTCACTTGACTTATGGCTCCTTGCGCGAATAGATGGGTACCCTCGACTTGAACTTTCTTTCATTTCTCGCGTACTCAGAATCTGAATATCCTACCATCTGTAGGTGTCCGGATCTGTATGAGCCCAATCATACCTTACATAGTATTTCGGGACTTTCTTTACTAGACTTCGGTGTTCCATACTAGGATTACTTTGATATCCGCTAAGCGGCTTGGTTACAAAACTAGGTTTGGTCATGTGCATATTGCTTATACTTCAAAACTTTCAACAACTAAAGCGTACACTAGTACCTAAAACGTTTTCCGTGGCGGTCGTTTTTTGGTTTTGCGTGGCGGGCACAACCGCCCGTCACCAACCAAAGGTCACGGTTAATCGCGTGATTAACCGTGGCGGGCTATAGTGCCCGCCATGCTTAATCGATTTTGCGTGGCGGGCGATTAGGATGCCCGCCACGGCCAAAAAATAAAAATAAATAAAAACCCTAGACAGGCCCGCCGAGCCCATCACGGGCCCGTCGAGCCCATCTAGGGTTGCGATTGCCCGCCACCGCCGCCGAGCACCGCCGCCGCGCCCGGTGACCCAGATCCGGCCGCTTGATCCCACCGCCCGGCCCCGGAGGCCAGCCGCATCCACCCCGGGAGGGTCGCCGCCCCGATCAACGCCAAGAGGGTCGCCCCCGCCGCAGATCGGGGGAAGGAGGCCGGATCTGTCGGTGGGAGGCCGATCCGCCGCCGGAGGCAGATCCGCCACCGGAGGCCACCCGCCGCCGTTGAGGTCGATCCGGTCCGCATCACCGCCGGGAGAGGGATCCGCCGCTGCCGAGGTCGATCCGCCACCGGAGGCCGGTTCCGCCAGCCGCCGAGGTCGATCCAGTCCGCATCGCGCCGGGGAGAGGGATCCAAGCACGCCGAAATCGTAGGCCGCCTTTGCGCCGCTGCGGCCTGCGCCGCCCGCCGCTCGCTCACGGGCCGCGACGCCACCCATCCTCGCGCCTGCTCGCCGCGGGCCGGCCGCCCGCCGCGGGGCTTCCCTCGCGCCGAAGTCGTGGGCCGCCGCGGCCGCCGCCGATCCCCGCGCCGCCGTGGCCTCCAACGCCATGCCGCCATCGCGTCGCGTCGCCGTGGCCAGACCTCGCGTCGCCTCGCGGGAAGGAGAGGAGAGGTAGAGAAAGTGAGGGAGAGAAAGTGATGTGGCCGGGTGGAGAGAAGTGAGGGAGATGGAGCACCGAAACCCTAACTTCTTATTATATAGGTGGCTATCCGATTGGGCCTCGCCCGGGCTTTTTGGGCTTGCTTTGTTTCCGTGATGGGCTTTTTAAAAACCGCCGCCACGGAAAATTTATTTTGCGTGGCGGGCACCTTAACATGCCCGCCACGTAAAATAGTGTATTTTACATGGCGGGCGCGTTAAGTTGCCCGCCACGCAAAAATTAATTTTCCGTGGCGAGTAAAAAAATGCCCGCCACGGAAAATAAAAACCGAAAGTGGCGGGGAATTTTGCGTGGCGGGCAAACCGTGTGCCCGCCATGGAAAAAACCGCACATCACGCAAAATCATTTCGTTACAAGTGGTATGGAACTGCTTTCATGCGATCGCATTCAAACTCATTCTTTGGGACATTGATGCCCCCCCCATATTTGTCACTTTTTGACAATAGGAGCAGGTGAAGAAATGTACTTATGCATATTGAATTTCTTCAAAACTTTCTCTATATATGGCTTTTGGGACAAAACCCAATACCCCTTTACTTCTATCTCGGTGAGTTTCTATGCCCAAAACAAAATAGGCTTCACCAATATCTTTCATATCTGAACTTGAGGACAATACCCTTTTAGTTTCTGCGCAGCAGAGCAACATCACTACTTGCTAGTAGAATGTCATCCACATACGATATTAGGAAAAAAAGTATTTCCCATTCTTAAGCTTTGCATACATGCAATTGTCCTCAACTTGTCTTTAAAACCCAAAAACTTTTGATCATCCGATCAAACTTCAAATTCCATTGTTTAGATGCTTGCTTTAGTCCATAGACATATTTCTTTAGGCAACATCCTATTCTTTCTTTATCTTACACAACAAAACCTTTCGATCGTGCCATGTATTCTTTTCTTCTAAGTCTTCATTTAGAATGTTGTCTTTACATCCATTTGATGTAATTCTCGATCAAACTAGCGCTCTTAGGGCCATTGTGATCCTGAAAGAATCCTTGCTCTCTTCTCTTTGGGTAAACCCCTTTGCCACAAGTCGCGCCTTAAACCTTTCTACATTCCCTTTGGAGTCACATTTCACCATGTAGACTCATTTGTAATCTACCTGTTTTTGGCTCCATTAGGAATGTCTTTCGTTCTCAAACTTTACTAGTGCTCATGAATCTCAATTCATCTTCCATGGCTTTATGCCACTTAGATGCTTTGGCGCTTCTCATGGCTTCTTCAAATGAACTGGGATCACCCTCTATCTGAACCTCTTCGCATTCATAGACAATGCAAATCATCCGAAATTAAAGATTTTCTAGCTCTTTGCGGTCTGCCGAAGGCTAGCATTTTGTCCACTTGGGGCTATTCATTTTGAGGCTATTCGCTGCTCTTACGCGACAACGGCTTCACTCGGCTCCTAAAGGACAGGTTCAATTACCGGGTCGCAATTGCCAATAGGTGAACATTCAGCAAAAGCCGCAACCGCAGTGTCCTATGATGTGGATCCAACAACAACAGGTAGCATAAATAGGCTCTTGCACCATCAGAGTAGGCACGAATGCCGCTTCTCCTCAAGGTTACTTTCTTGTGCTACCGTGCTCCCCCTGATCATCTATTGCTTTAGAAAACTAAAATGTCTTGATTCTACAAACTTGGTGCTCTTGTCCGGATAACTAGAATGATATCCCTTTGATTTCTCTTGATAGCCAATGAAATGGCAACTTACTATTTTTGGATCTAGCTTTATATTTGTTTGGGTTAAATGCTTTCGCCTCTGCCGGGGATCCCAAAACTCTCATATAATGGAGTAAGGGTTCTTTGCCTGTTCTCAACTCATGTGGTGTTTTGCACACCGACTTGCTTGTCGCACAATTAGGTATGTGAATAGTGGTTTTTAACACCTCTATCCACAAGTTAACCGGCAACGTAGAATAGCTAATCTTGCTTTATGCCTTTTTGCTATTCATTCTTCCGAGGCTCCCCAAAACAAGTGGAGAATCGTGCAACTATGCCAGTTCCGTAAGGTACCCCCTGCAAATAGGTCTAGAAAACTATCCATAAGGGATATGCCGACAATACTCCCCCACATCCTGATCTTACTACCTTGATCTTTCGATCGACTTAGCTTTGAATATCTTAAGTTTATCTTACACTTCCAAACGTCGAGAGTAGACATCTGTAAATGTGATGAAGGAAATCAAAAACCATCCACAAATGTTACTAGAAAAAATCCACGGATGTTCTTGTGAATCAATTCTAGTACTCTCGCTTCGCTTAGCTCCTTTCTTGCTAAAACTGAAAAAATTCTAGTGGTGGGAGGATTGATTCTTTTGCGTAAGCGTTCTTTTCTCCCCTCGAAATATGATCTTAACAACAATACCATAATTTCGATGAGGAATCAATTCTCTTTCTTGTCTTGCTTGCATTAACAAATAATGCATTCTCATTCAAATCTCTTTCTTTTCTTGCTTTCTAATTATTTATACGTTGGTGCAAAATAACTAGAATTTAAACTGTAGCTTACAATAAACTTGCGAAAATGATATGGCATTCTAAACCATAATTTAACAATCTTTAAAACTGAAATCAAATTTCTAGCTCAGGGAGGAAACTTATGCAACTTAAGTATAAGACCACTAGCTTAAAACTAAAGAAAAATCTTCTATAGCTTCAACCTTGTGCTTCAACAACAGTGGCCTCCTTTATCTTTCTTATTCTTCTTTGAATTCTTCAGCCTTTCTTCTTCTTGCATACACATGGCAATGACCTTTTCTAAATCCCACTCGTCTAGCTGTGTGTTGTAATTAACAACAAAAGTGGCAAACTCTTTAGGAAGTGACTTTAGGGGCCAAGTGGATGAGAAAAACCATCTTGTAGTGGTAACTCGGCTGCCATAGTGCTCATGCTCAAGATATGATCTCTCACACCCCTCCATAATACTTCATGGATGTGAGTTTCTGGATCTTTGCTTTGAGATCTGAAAAATTATCGAACATCAATACTTAAACTAAAAAATAATTGCATATCTTAATTTAACGTTGGTCAAAATCAAGATATACAAATAACTCGCTTCAATCTTGTAAACTTGCAAATTGCAATATTGCTATTATTGACGTTGGTCAAAAATAACAACATTACAAAATTACTTGTGCTTGAAAAACTTAGCTTCTCAATCAAATTGCAATATTGCTATCATTGACGTTGGTCAAAAAATAACAACATTACAAAAACAATTAACATGTAATGCTCACTTCGATACGGGCGGTAGTGGTACTTCCCGCCGCCGGGCTGCGCTCTCCGGGTCGGTGGAGTCGCCGGGAATGACGGTGGGGAAGTGACGGCGGTCTAACTCGCGCGTTAACTCTCGTGTTCGGTGCCGCTAGTCCCCACCTCTATTTATTAGCGCTAGTGCGACGGGAGCCCACTAACCATTAGGGTTAGATGCCCCGATCGTGGGCTGACCAAGGAATAGGCCAGCCGTTGGGCTGGGCCCCTTTGAGATCAACCTAACAATGTTATCTGCAGGAACGGTGGTTCGGATGAACCTACAATCTACAATTATCTGCCCCCATTGCAATGTACATGACTAAAAGAGCACTTCGTAATTGTGGCCATGTGGCATTAGATCGTGTTGCAGTATTTTACAATCATTTTGATGTTATAAACTGCTTGTTTGGTTTGCATTAGCACATGTTTTCATGTTAGACTGTTATGCACATACATCAGGATTATTAAAACCCACTCCTGTTTGCTTGCACCGTAGGGGTCTAAGCATCAGTGGCTCCATGTGTGGTTCTATTCATTTTGCAAAAAGAAAACATTAAATTCTGAAATCAACCCTTGGTCTAACTCAGTTAAGAAATTCAAAAAAATTTGATTAAATCATTAAATTTTATTTCTTCGTAGGCCGAAATTCTGAAATAAGTCGTTTCGAGAGCCTCGCTCAGCCGCTCCAGCGCGCCCTCAATGATCCCGTGCACACTCAAAAGCAGCACGGGGAGCGTGAATCGGCCTGATTTAGCCTGTCCCCACGCCCACGGCCTCCAAGGTTCGACGAGTCCAGCTGCGTTGAACCCCTGCCGTCCAATGAGTCGGCTGCTCGTGCTCGTGTTAATGTTCGACCAGACTCATGCCATCGCACTAGACTCACGGCAACGCACTGCTACACAATAGACTTCTATTCCGGAGGTCATTTTCGTGGTTACTCGGTATTTTTTGTGCCCCGGAGTAAAGTCCCTTTACCCAGGTTGGAGTCTTCAACTGCGAGTACGTAGAACCCCCCACCACAGCCCGTCCCACCCCCACCCACGTGAGCCGGGGACCTCTACTCCAGGTTAGAGTCTCCAACCGGGAGTAAAGGTAGACATTTACTCCAGGTTGTCGATTCAAACCGGGAGTAGAGGTCTTCTCTCGAGTGAGGGCACCAACCCGGAGTAAATCTAAACTTCTACTCCCGGTTGAACTTTCGCATCTAGATTAGATGTTTTCTCGACATTCACTTTTACACCATTCGGCCACCATTTTGTAGCAAGGACCTCGAGGATTCTTAATGTTCTCATTCCAACCTTAGCGTCTTCAAAGAATGTGTTTTTTCAGCTATGGAAAACCTTTACTCCAGGTTGTCGATTCAAACCGGGAGTAGAGGTCTTCTCTCGAGTGAGGGCACCAACCTGAGTAAATCTAAACTTCTACTCCCGGTTGAACTTTCAGACCTAGATTAGATGTTTTCGACATTCACTTTTACACCATTCGGCCACCATTTTGTAGCAAGGACCTCGAGGATTCTTAATGTTCTCATTCCAACCTTAGCGTCTTCAAGTGAATGTGTTTTCAGCTATGGAAATCATACTTTAGTAGTCTATAAGATTTAAAATATGCTTTCACTTAATTACAAATTTGACTAGTGTAAACTAACACTTTCTCGAATACAAAAATGTCCTCTATAAACATTGTAGATCTTGATGATTTGTAACACCTATGTATCCAAAAAGTTTTTCGAACAAGGTCACTTCGTGCTCTGTTTGACCAGGTTTGACGAAGTCAAATTTTTGAATTTTTAAATGAAGACAGGTTCGAACTACTTTTTGGACACTAGATGGTTTCAAATTGAAAAATCATGAATACCACGTTTGTTTAACTCTTCAAGATCCACACTCTATATATTGGACATTTTTGGATATGACAAATTTTGAACCATTCAAATTTAGAATTACAAAAACTTTTACAGAATTTTTAGTTTTTCGAAACCTAAATGGTGTCAAAATGAAAAGTCATGAATACCAAAAATTCACAATTCATCAAGATCTACCAAGGTTATTTAGGTCATTTTTGCATTTGACAAAGCGTTTGGAAAGTATAGCTCCAAACTGGTTTGGTACTATTTTTTTCAATTTAATTGAAATTCAGCAAGAACTTCATCTTTTTGAATTGTATGTTGAACGGAGTGCACCCATGAATAGAAATGATGTGAAAACAATTTTTCTCGACAAAAACAATACATTTCATTATTTTAGTTGAAGGCAACATTTTTGCATTAATGAAATAGTGATTATTAATTACATTGTATTCACTAATCTATAAAAACATAAACAATTTTAGGTTACATATTTTTCATGTATGCCATAAAGCAAAAGCAACTATAATTGCATTTTAAGAAATTCTTTAAAATAAAAGAAAGTTGTGCACAGAATGGCGGGAAGTGAAAAGTGGTTCCAATTTTAGGTTACATATTTTTCATGTGTTTCAAACCCGGAGTAAAGCTATCTTTGCACCTCTATTTCGGTTCCAAACCCTTTACTCCCCAACCCCTATTCCGTAGCATTACCTCGAGTAGATGGGGTTTCGAACCTGAAATAGAGGTCCATCCCGCACTAGTGGCAGCGTCTCGATGGGGTTACACGGTAAGGTTCGCACAACACGAAAATTGCACGAGCAGACGTTTGGTCACCCGCGACTAGACGCATCGGTCGCCATCCCCGCCGGCAGCCCCGAGGCCCCACTTCCATCCCCGAGCACCGGACTCACCCCTCGCGACTAGACGCATCGCACTGCGTCCGGTGCCAAGGCCACAAGCGCCGAGCCCTCGCTGCCTTTGCTGCCTGCACGCCGCTTTGCCGACTCTTTGAGTTGCTGCCTAAAGCCGGATCTATAGATGTCCAACGGGCCGCCGCGATCCTCGGCCCGCGGGCCCGCTCGGGCGGGCGGGCTGGCTGTTCGCTGCGGCCACACCGGCCGCGCCTCCACCGCGTGTGCCGCGCCGCGTCCTCGCCCATGGCCCGTCCCGTGGCCATTTGACCGCCGGTAGGGCCACGGGCGCCCTGACCCCCGACGGAAGGACGCCGCCGCATCGCCCTCTGCCGCCGCCGCGGGCGCGCCTCCGCGTTAGATGCCGCCGCGCCTGGGCTGGCGCGCCTCCGCGCTGCCGCCGCCCGGGCGGCCGGCGCCTCCGCGCGGCCGCCACGTGCGGGTTGCCGCCGGGCTTGCCGCGCCCGCCGCCGGCCCGCTAGCTGGCCTCCTCCCAGGCTGGGCGCCTCGCCCGCTGCTGGGTGCATGCCGAGCCTGTGGGCGGGAGGAGAGGGCGGAGAAGCCGGGGGGCACCGCCTGCGCTACCGTCGGGGCCGTGGGGAGAGAGCGTGGGGTCGGGTGGGGGTGGGGACTGTAGGGAGAGAACGGAGAAGCTTCAGGGGCACCTCATCACAGCCAAATTTTTAATGCCGGGCCAAATTCTAAAATGCTTAATTCAACGGGCCACCATCGGGCCGCCTTTCTCACCGGGCGCAGCCACGGTCGCGGGGCGCCGCCCATGGCCCGTCCGGCTACCGGGCCGTGCCGCCCCGCGGCCCGCACACCGGACCGGGCCGTGCCTCGGTACCGGGCCAAATCACCAGGCCTCGGACCGGGCCATCGTGCCACGGGCCGTTTGTACATCTATAGCTGGATCCTGCCGATGTGACGCATGCTGCTGCCTTGGACCATGCACGATGCAAGCAAGAACCAAAGAAGCCAAGAAGTTCCTCACGTGCATGTGGATGCATATACATATATATATATATATATATATATATATATGTTGCAAGCAAAGAAGCCAGGACATGCAAGGACTGGAATTCAACGTGCATGTGTGTGAGTGCATCTAACCGATAGAAGCCTTAATGGCTTCCCGGCCAGGAGCAGCCGCCACGTCTCCTAAAAATAATTCCTCTCGTCTGATTTCACCGTCAACGACCGTGATTAAGGAGCCGGCTTCGCAGGTCCGTAACTTCTCATCGTTTTAACCGTTTCGGCCGCAGCTCCTTCTCTGTAACCGCCCGGCTTCGTCACGGAACAAAGAGAAGCTGCCTCCTCGGTTTCTGCCCGATCGGGAGAAATTCTATCCTTTTTATCGCCCCTTCCGTCCCTGCCTCCTGCTTCCTACCTCGCTCCCTCCGCTCTTCTTTCCCGTTGTCCCGCCGCTCCTCCTCTTCGCTGAATGGCTCGGCGTCGGCTCCTGATTGGCGTCGGCAGCCCGTCCCCGCGTCCCCTCCGCGTGCCGACCTCGTCGGCATTGGGGGCGGCCTGATTACCGCCGCCGTCCTCGAGGCCCGCTGCTTCCTCGGTGCCGTCGTCGTCCATCTTGGAGTGCTCGCTGTCCTCGAAGCCCACTGGTTCAGCGGCGGCATCGTCATCTATTAGGTTCGGTTCTTCCTTGTGTCCCTGTAGATGAATGCCTCCGTGCGTGTATTGTGCCTCAGGTTTGGGTCCTTTCTCCCTCCTTGTCGTCAGCCTTGGTGCATGCGGACAGGATCTAGGTGGATGCGCCTTCTCGTCGTCAAGCCCGGCAGATTTGTCACCGCATTTCAGGTGAGGCTTTGTCTGTCCTTGGCTTAGGGTGTCGCTGTCTTTCTTTGTTGGGTCAGTGATTTCCCCTTTTTGTTTTTATGCTCAGGATCGACTGTGCTGGTCCCGTGTGTGCAGGTAGATTTTCTCTGTTCGTGCTGTTGTTGTCTGCTTGCCTTGCCATGCTTCCGTTTTATTCTTTTCCCTATGACTCTAGCCTCTTTGCGTCCTCTGTTACCATGTTACTGATGTTGTTTTCTTCCTCCCATTTTCCCTCTTTTTTTGTTTTCAGGTTCGTTGTCTTTTTCACAGCCCTCTGCTTCTAGGATTATTTAGTGGCCTCCTCTTTTTTATGTGTGTTTGTAGATGGAGCAGTGTGGACTGTTCGGCCTTGTACCAGACAATTTTTAAGACTAGAAATCAATTAATTTATTTGCAGACAATTAGTTAGACTAGAAATCAATTTATGAAGTGATGGGGGGGAGAGTATATTATATAGTAGTAGCTGAGTTAAACGATGGACAATCAGTAGAATGACTCGTGTGCTTATAGATTATTGGACGGGTTCTTTCCAGATAGGAAACAAGGGACACACCTTGCCAGGTTTGTTGGTGTCTATCGAATGTTTGGTTAGTTTTTGGGCAGCCGACAGGGGGCTCAGTAGCGCTGTGTTCTTCCCTCAGAGTTTTTGCTTGCCTGTTTGGTTCATACATGCCTTAATAATGTACAGAGCTTCAGTCACTGTTTCTCTATGCTCACTCGCTCAATATGCACCTATGGCTTTGTCTGCAGCCGCCGTATGGTGGCGTTGGTTTCCTTTTTTTTGGCTCACTGATTCCCCTTATTTGTTCTTGTGCTTAGGATCTACAATGGTCGTCCCGCGTCTGCACCTTCATCGTCTTTGCTCGTGGCCTCCTCGACTCCTGAACTTGGTATGCTTCCCTTCTGTTTTTATCTTAAATCTTTATTTGGTTTTTAACCTTTATTTCAACTTGGTATTATGTGAAGCAGCAAACAATGTAATATTCTCTTATAGCCTACATAGGATTAGCACTTTACATAATTTGGTTGGTGGTTAAAGTAAACACCTTCAGTCATCTCGGTGCCTGCATATCTCTTTTTATCTTAGTTTTGAAGACAACGGTTGGCATATCCATGTCACAAGTGGTGTTATTTTTTCCAGTTTTTTTTCTTCTTCCCAACATGCATGCAGTGTGCTCATAGATTTTTTCTTGAAGGTGAATATTTATCACGTAATTGCATTACATGTTATGCCTCAAGAAATTTTATTCAGTTCTCTGAATTCTGAAAAGCCTTATGATTTTTCAGTGGTGTGCACCTTCAAACTACAGACAACAATTCTCTATACAGATCATTGTCCTTATCCTTTTTCCTTTTGTAGGTTCACATATGCCAGCTGGTGATGGATCAAAGGAAGGTCAATGTGCTACCTAGGGACTACTACGGTGACATCAAAAGTGGTTGTCATGGCCGTGTCCTCAACAACATTCTTTTGTTGGTCTTGGTTCTTGTGACATTCTATTTTGAGAGCACAGCAGGAGGCGAACTGATGCATCTTGCTTTGATTCTTCTGCATTTTTGTAGGGTAATTTCAAGGATGTGAAGTGCAAGAGGCAGATTGGTTGTCATATGCTACAGTGCAGAGGGTATCTCTGCTATATATAAGGTTTTGTGCTGTCCAATCTCAGCTATGCAAGTACTTGAGCTTGAGCATAATACAACAATTTTTCTTATAGGAACACAGTAAAACGATTTTAGTTTCCACAAGGCTAAACCCTGATTTGCTAATGATAGGCTGATCATACATTTTTTAATTTATCACCCGTTTTGAATGTTATAAACAAAACTGTTGATGTCCATAATATCTAATAAACAACTGTTGTTTATGTGGTATTTCAGTCTTTGGTTGGGCAGCGGTGTTCCTGTGATCGATGGCCATGGAATGGTGAAGCGGCAGCTGTCGTCGGGGTCCGGGAGGTGCCTGCTGCAAGGGCCCCTGCTCAAGCGATCTGAGACGATATGACAATTCCTGGCCCAAGTCATAGGAATAGTGAAGCGGCAGCTGTCGCCGGGTCCGGAGGTGCCTGCTGCAAGGGCCCCTGCTCAAGCGATCTGAGACGATATGACAATTCCTGGCCCAAGTCATAGCGTGATGGATCGTATTTGTTTAATTAGGCGGGTGAAGATTTGACCCTGGTGCTAGATTTTGTTAACCATAGGGCCGAGGTGAAGTGTTCAGCTTTGCAGCTGAATTTTGGTGTTAGTATGGGTTGATTATGTAGTTGTAACTGATATGATGGTTGGTTGCGGGGCTTCTTTGGGGTATGAATTTTTAGTGTGCTTTTGTAATTATCTTGGAATGAATTGTGTTTTATTCACAAATTTGTATTGTACTTTTGGGTTCTACCAGGGACCTTATGTACATAGTCAATATTATCACATCTGTATAGTGACCTTTGTTGTCCTAGCCTACGAATTGTAGAATGGGTTGAAATGCATGCTGTTCATATTGGTATTGGGGACAAACATTGCATAGGAACTCTGTTGGAAAGTAATATTGGGTGATTCCCTTGGGCCATCTGTTTCCATATACACATCTGTATGATCGTAGCGAACAATTTTTTTCCCTCCATTTTCTGATTAGGTTGTCCTTCTGAGTTTTATCTAACAATTTTCATTCTCCAAACTCTTATGACCTTCAAGCAGTTACGGAAATGGAATGAACGTTGGGTCATATTGGATCCAACATCTCGAAAGATGGAATACAAGTATGGAACCTTTGCCTGTTTAATAACCGGGAATGCCAAGTAATACAGGTAGTAGTATCTAATCAGCAGTCACTGATATATTGGTGCAGACTCCGGAGAAATGAAACTGGCATTAAGGGGACCATTCTATTTGATGCCTCAAGTACCATTACTTTATCTCCTGTGAACTTTCAGTAAGATTGCCTCATGAACATAACATTTCCTTAGTACGTTGTTCCTAATTTTAGCGTTATAACCTACAATTATTGCTCAACTTTTTGCAGGGGATGCCAAAATATGATGGCTGCTGGTTCTGTATCCTATTTTCCTATGTTTCGGTCAAAGAGATTGTTTCAGAAAGAGTTCACTAAATAGTTATATATAGAGGATCACATGTTTAATATTGTACTGTTCCTTAACTGTATTTAGATATTGGTACTCCTCAAAAGAAGGATTACTTTCTTTGCGCTGAAACTCCTGGTGCCACGAAAAAGCTTGGGTATCTACATTACAGTAAGCTTTCTGATCCCTGATCAGTCAGTACATTCCACAGTATTGCTTGTATATTAATAGCTAAAGTACCTAGCAATCCTTTATCTCAGTGCAAGAATGCAGACTCGAAGTCTCCAATATGAAGTGAAGTGCTTTCCATTCGATAATTGAATCCTAGCAGTGTCCCAGTCGAAAATACTGTTTCTAATTTCCAACGATGCAGATCTAAACGATGTGATCTGCTTGAATGTTGATCCAACGATGCACGATATGAGCCTTCATGCTTAGACTAGGGTTCTCTATTTTTCAGTGCTCTTAATAATATAATAACCTGAAGAACCCCTCAATGCCATCAGATTTTCGTGTTGTGGTGTCTATTTATTCTTTTCAGCTACACATCGCATGTCTAAGCATGTTGGTATTTTAGGTTCATGTTTGCATGCTCTCCCTCTAAAATGTGAAGTTACCTGTCATTTTCTACTTTCTGAAATATAGTACGCCAATTGCCAAGTTAATCAGCCGACCTGTGAATTTCTTTTTATTCCTATATGACATTGAGTAGAAATACATACTCCTAGATAAGATAAGATATTTGTTTTGTTTCAAAACAGAATAATTCGTCAACATTCCTGAACCTTCCATGTCTCATCTATATTAACATTGTTTCTTAAATTATTCGCTTATCAATCCTGCTGAGACCTTTGGAGATATTGTGATTGATTACCTGTAAGATGCAGTAACCTTTCATTGTGATGATTTTTACTTATAAAACAAATTGAAGAAACATAAAACCCATTTTGCGTATATTGAATGTACAACAGTAGAAATTGAGGCCCTGACATCATTTAAAAACCTATTCCCTGGACACCGCAGGAAAGATGTGGATAACTGTATCAGCAAAGCTTCTAATTTCATTGAGTATTCAGAAAACTGATGGTTCTTGTCAGTATTAGGACTCCATGCTACACAAAATACCAACCAAACAAATTCGTTATTTTGGAAGTTGCCTCCAGATAGCCCTCATTGCCTTCTATATGTTTATCTGTTTCCAACAGGTATGGCTCTTGAGCTGTTTGTTTCACATAGGGCACTTGGTTTGGTGTGAAGGGACTAATTGCTGCTGGTAGAACATTTGAGAACAGTCCTGCAATCAGAAAGGCATGTGACTTCCTGGTATCAAAAGAGCTTCCTTCCGGTGGTTGTGGACAAAGCTATTTATCATGTTTTCTTACCCCAGCTGGCTATCAAAGACATATAATGCTAGAATGAAACCTACAGATCTGCAAGTAACCCTGTATAGCATTATTAATACCCTACTGAAGACAATGCTATGTTTTCATGTAATCCAAATTGTCCAAGCTATCAACCTTATGCACTGCCATATTATATACATATATGCGTCTTTTAATTTGCACCCGCCTTGGCAACCATATGCATTGCCAAATTATATACATATATGTATCTTTGAATTTGCACCTGCCTTGGCGCGCGAAGGCGCGCGCCCGCCTACTAGTATATATATACACACATGTATACAAGCAAGAATGTGTACTTGTATATATACGCATTCATTTCCTTTTTTTTCTCAAGACTTTTCCATTTCTTTAACCCTTGCTTCTCATATTGCTAACACCTCCATGTTAGCATTTCACAAACATTTAGCGAGGATTAGAAGTTATCTATCTAGGTTAAGAATGCATGCATATGATATTGAACCTAGAGGGACATGAGGATCAATGTTTCGACGCTTTCCTCTCTTTATAGTACAACTATCGATCCTAATTCACTCACACCTTCCATGATGTCTTGAGTGTGAAATTAAAATGGCCCTAACATTATACCTTTGCCTGGAGCTCATTTTGATTCTCTCAAATTCACACCAAGCAAGCACTTGATCATCTTTTGGATCACTTCAATCCATCCACTATGACCACTATGCTTCACACTTGGCTAGACCAATCTCCATTCTAAATCAACCACTTAGCATAGAGAAATTAGTTTTACGATGTCATCAATTATCCAAAACCAAACTAGAGCATCAACGAGTGGCATTTTGGAGCAACGGCGAGCGGCACAAACGAGGGTGGCGGTGGCAAGAGAGAGATTGAGGAAGTGAAAGGTCATGGGAGAGAGAGTGAGCTGACGGAGAGAAAGGGGAAAGAAAGAGAAGGGAGGGCGGTTTATATACAATAAGATGTCATATATCATATGCATACAATACGTAAGGTACACAATGTATAGGATCAGAAAAGAATATAGAAAAGAAGCCATCATATCAGCTGCGCATCTCAAGATTGGGCTGGACAGCCAGGATATTGCGTGCTGAGCATGTACCGGCCAAAAAAACGCGTTCGAAGACACACATCCATTGCAGTGAGAGAAGCCTGGAAAGACGTGTAGCCTTTGTAGTGAGAGAGAATCTAGAGCCTTGCAGGATCTACAAGGCATGCTGAACCGGTAGTGTGCCAGATGTAGTGGAGGAAGAGGTGGAAGCTTAACATATGCCAGCCTCACTGTCCTCTTTGCATCCCCGAAGAGGTGAGTCAGGATGACAGCGGTTCGGGTTCGAGGTGGGTATCTACGGGTTTCAATTTCTTGGGTTTCTATTTTTGTTTTTTCGCCCACGATTTTGTGGTTTTGGATACTCCAAATACTGCAATTTTGGTGTAGTTTTTAAATTTCGCCCGTGGTGCTCCTTCGGGGCCCTGAAAACTTGCGGCCAATTAAAAGCCCAACAGCTACAACCTTAAGTATATAATGTGAAATGAGTTAACTACTTAGCCACTGTCACACTAACCCGTGAGCCCCCCGCTGCCCTGCGGTACCGCCTCCAGTGGCCCTCTCTCGGTCTCCTCTCATGAGTGGTGGATCACGACGTGACTTCGCGGTCCTCGCCACCTGTGCTCCTCGCTGGTCACTGCTCCCAGTCCGATGACGACAGGTGGCACCATGAAGCACCCCACGCCCCCACGCTCGCCTGTCCAAGTCCTTGGTGACCTCCCAAGTCCACATCTTCCCTACCACGCCTAGTTCTATACCCCTTCCCTAATCCCTAGATCTCAAGTTGTTGTATCAATGTGTGCCATTTTGTCAATCTTCTCATGTGGAAATGTATGATTTTCCTTTTGCATTTGTTAGGAAGTGAGCACTGTCGACTCTTGTTGGTACACGTGGATCTCAAGCTGCTGCTATATCTCAATCTATGGGTTCTCGTCCTCAAACTCGTCCCCGTATTGCATCTAGTTTAGCACCGGCGACTGAATCTGCAACTAGAGGTAACATAGATGTGGTAGAGGTAGAAGATGATGTTCTTGTTGGACACAAGAGGAAGCTAAGATCTAAAGTATGGAAATACTTTGATTTGAGGTTTGTAATTGGAGAGCAAGAACATCTTGAGGTATTTAGTATGATCAATATAGAGTTCTTCATCTTGTTCTTATTCTTTACTTATCAATATAGCTATGTTTATGAATTAGAGCTAAGTCCTTGTGATATGATGTTGACATATGAACTAGTATTAGTTTACATGTTATAATCTTGTCATATAGAACTTTATGCTTAATCCATTGTACATACATGTTTAGACTAAGAGATAAGTTAAGATGTTGAGTTCTTCTTTGATTTCGTGTTGGTTGTTGTTGGTTTATAGGATGCGCCATCCATCCTCGTGGTGGATGCTCTAGTAGAAGGATCTGGGGATGGGTAAGCCTTGATATCACGCTAGAGTAGTGGTCATAGGCTACCTTTGCTTGCTCCACTCATTAATTAGATGGACGAGGTGGTAGGCGGAAGGTGGTGACAACCCTGTCCGTCCCTTGTAATCCTCCACGTCTCGGGTGGTGCAGAGCATTGGCCCTTAACGCTTGGCAGACCAAGTGTTATCGGGTGTCGAGGCAAGTCAATATTGACCTTGGCTAGATTAACATATAATCTCTAACAGTATAAAAACATATTTGTGTATCTACTATCTTAACATAGCTATGTAGGCTCCGTGTTAGATTTATTCTTTTATTCTTTCTTTTACCTTTATCTTGAGATTGGTTTAAGTGTGTGTGTCAAGTAATCATCTACTTATCATATTTTACCCCTGTTATGAGCATTGGTCTATTATGCAGCCATGCTATCTTGTCTATGTCCAAATTAGTGACTTTTACATCATGCCTTCCTTTGAGAAAATATAAATAACAATGCCCTAAATACTTTTGGGTGAAATGCTACAACGATATTTCTGTTCGCTATGGACTTATTCCGTAAACATTGCAGAATACCAACAGGCGTTCCTTGACGATTATTTTGCTAGAATATACCAATTCTAGTGATGTTGTTGTGGAACGCCAACATCGGTTTATTTAGTCATCATAAATTGCCTATTACAGAACTGAATCTGTATAATTTTATCCTCCGCGTATATTTTGAGTTGTAGATACTGAACTTGAACTTGACTACTACTATAATATTGTTACCTGTGTGTTTTTGTCATAGGAAGTCAGTAACTCTTGTTTCATATTTTCTTTATAGATAAATATACATGCTTAAGAACAATGACTGCTCTGTAGATTAGTATTACTATCCTGTCTTACAAAAAAATATACCTATTAAATGAACTGTTACTAAACTACGCTTTGTTTATATTCCTCTATTCCCTGAACTATATTTTTTTTATTTAGTCCTCATAGCTGCCTATTACGTAACTGAACTATATAATTTTATCCTCACATGGATATATCGAGTTGTAGATACTTGAACTTGACATCTCGACTCCCGATATAAGGTTGTTATCTCTCTTTGCTTATTTTGTCATACAAAACTGCAACAATTTCTGCTGCTTATTTTCTTTATAGATGAATATATGTGCTAAAGATAGAACAATGATCGCTCTGTAGCTCCCCCACCCCCCTCCCTCGAACTCTTTGGTGAAGCTTTGTCATGTGTGTTGGCTATTGACGACACTCAAAAATGGTAAGCTGCAACTATATGATATATAAACCCTACTTATTGTTAGCTTTTTAAGTGCTAGCTGTTGACTTCACTGTGTAACTTAAATTTGAAAGGGGAGGATCACCACACTCACAAGGTGGATAGAAGATAAGATAGTTATCACGACACTCGCTCCAGACGGGTTTCCCGTTGAGAAAAGGGCCAAAATGAAGAGACTTGTTTGGGTTACGATTGTTAGATAAAGGATCCCCTTGCGCATAGATTTAGTCTGTTCCTTAAGTGATGGTGTAAAGAAAGAATTGTTTGGTGACTATTTGTTGACGGTCACCAACGATATATTTTTCCCGTCAACTTACTACCATAAAGGGAGTAAAACTATACCTTTTATACTCATATACATTTATTACTAACATATTTCCACTTGTAGTATCCAAATTATTATTGTGCAGATTTCTAAAAGAAACAAGTGGAAAATATACCAAAAGGCCTCCCCCGAAAGCGCATTCCCTGAAGAACATCAAGCCCAAGGGAGAAATGGACCAAACACGCAGAACGGGGCCGAGCCAACGCCGCCCTACAACTTTTCAGGCCCAACAACGCCACCACCGCCGGCTCGAAGCCGGGCCCAAAAGTCTGCGCGCTTCCACCTGGTGCGGCGGCCGCACTCCCGGCCGAGGCGGCTCGGCCCAACCTTCGGGAGGTGGTTCATTACCTTCCAAAATCGGGCACTACCGACGTTGGATGGTCGGTTTGGCAGATTTAGAAGGTATTCCTAGGTCGGTTTTGCTCCTTCCATGTGGGGATGGCAATCTTCCAAAGAGCCCCCTCTCTACTCTACCTATAAAGGAGGCTCTCTCCCCTCATTCAACACACACCATTCCAAGGAAGAGTCTATCCCTCTCCTCTAAGAGAGCTCTCCCCTCTACTCTACCCCTTCACTCCAATGGGCTTAGGCCCTCATTAGTAGTAGAGAGATCGGCGGAGGAGAGATGTGAAGGGCCGAGAGCGGGGAAGCGCCGGACTTGTCGGTGTCTCCCCAACCTTGTACCTCGGTGGATCCGGACTTGGCTCCTTAACGGGATCTTGGATAAGTAAGCTTCCACGGTTCGATAATCTTTATTGTCTTTTGTTTATCCACGATTTATCTACTTGTTTTGCGGGATCGATAGTCGCCCTTGGGCGGGACTCTAGTGGTGGAACCCTTTGACCGGGGAACCCGGCAAACACCGGAGTGATAATCACTAGCGTGACGTGGTGTTTGGGCTAGCGGTTTTCTATCTTTTTAACGGTGCATCCCACGGTTGAGGGGGTAGGCGGCTTGGTCGTGACAAGCCTTGTTAGTCCCCTTGAAATCCCCGCGACGTTAAATTTTGGTGTCGTGAGCTAATTGCCGGACTCGCTCGATGGGCGTGGGCGGTGCCCGGTGAACAAGTAGCTCGAGACCGGCTAATCATAGACATTAAAGGTGTAGGGATCCTTCTCGCTAATCCTCCCCATCTTTGGTCGCGTGTGTGTCCTTGGGCAAACTAGTTAGGAGAGAGTACATCCGTTCCCGTGGAAAATACGATACTACGAATATTTCGGGTGAAAGCTACAACGACGATTCCGTGCGCTTGCGGATTTATCCGTGTGCGTTAAGAAACGTCAACAAGCTTTTCGCCGTTGTTGCGGGGAACGGTTGCTATTATCTTCGAACTTAGTGAGTCCTCGTATTTATCCTTAAAAAAATCAAAATAGTTATTTATTTTCTTTTTTTCAAAATGAAGCCAACCAATCCTTTTGAAAATCTTTTACGCTTCAACGGAGGAGTTCACAGAGCCACATTCTTTTTCAAAGCCAAAACTTTCATCCGGCTACGAACTTCATCCATATTTAAAATCCATTGTTCTGGCGGACCCTTTCTCTGCTACCACACCGAAAACCCATGTAGCCATCTACGAGTTTTTCGAGGAAATATGTGCGTGCCTAAGCATTCCCGGCACGACACAAGAAAATATTATGTGGACGTTGTTTCCGTTTTTCCCTCTTAGGGAGAGCGAGAACAATGGTACACAAATGTCGTAGGAAGTTTGAATGGGGATTGGAAAGAACTCAAAGACAATTTTTGTCTAGCATTTCTTCCCATCAACACCCTACCAAGGACAATCCTCGAATTCGAAAGCGGGGATGAGAAGGAGTCCATAGGTGCAGCCTCGGGCGGGTTTACAATGTTGATACATGCTAGCCCGTAGTTGTCATTACCCGATAGTGTGCTTTTGCATATCTTTTGTTGGTCTTGACATAGACGCTGCCCTATGCCTTGACATGACCACCGGAGGGTCGTTTTCACGCAAACCTACAACGGAACAGGAGGAAAATCCTTGATCACATCCTAGAGAAGCATGCTTCTCCCGTTGTAGAACCTACTCCCTCCACAACAAGGGCATGTCAAGTTTTGAGGAGCCCTCATCGGTCGAACCACACCACGTATCACCAATAGAACCGACCGGTTGAGCCCTCACCCGAACCACGAACACCGAAGGAAGGGATGCTTTATCCTTCGAAGTTCCCCGATCGAATTCGAGGATCATGGGAGAACCTTGAACCTTCTATGGCACGAATGGAACAAATGGAGCACGGCTCCCAATAAGGAATCTTCCTCTAACATGAAACCTTCTAAAGAATGGTTAATGGAGGTGAAACGCGTTTACCGAAGCAATTCATTCTTTCACCTTCCACGACCATACCTTGTTCATTACGAGAAAATTCCTTAAATGCCCTACACAACCCCACAATGGGCGAATATCATGTCACAATATCTTGTGGAAACCCTTTTGGGTAATATGCCGCTAGCCTCGACCGATAGACTCTTCAAGGGTCAATTCGGACTCATCTTTGCATGTTGTGGTATTGCTAGGGCCGTGCCAATGAAAATTCATGGAATCAAGGTTCACTTAGACTTCTATATCTATCCCATCCTCGACTTTGATCTTCTCATAGGCTACCCTCTTGAAAAGATTTTTCATGAAAAACCTATAGAGGAGAGCCATGATGAAAAGTTGGGAAGGAATGCTTGTGCCTCTCACCTAGAAATCTCAAAGGCGAAGCATCTTCCCAACCAAAACCTATTCGAGGAGGCAAAGTTCACAACTCCATCCGATTCACCTAAGTTGTTTACGCATCTTAGTGAAAGCGAAACACCCGTCGCCCTCACTTTCGAACACAAGACATGTCCCTCGGCCAACAAAACATGGCTCTTGACAATGATCGAGATTCAACGTTAGTTCTTCATGACATATCTTTTAAGGATAAGAACTCAAGTGCCATGGACATGCATGAAGCAACAACTCTTGAGACCAAGCATGAACACGCTATTGAGCATATCGAGTTTTCATTGAAACTTCTCATGATACATGCTCACCTCTTTGGATCTCTAGGGTTGTCTTGCTTCTCACCACCGTGCCCCTACGAGGACCCCAACCTTCTCTTAATCCACGTCCACAAACTTTTCAAGAGGATGGTTGTGGATGTCTTCGTGTATCACAAGTTTTGTCGATATCGTAGTGGCACGATGGCTTTAACCTTGCGACTCAAAGCGTAATGCTAACTTCTTAGTGGTGAGGCCGGGAACTTCACCACCTTTCATAGCCGCAAGATGATTTCCCATGGTCAAGCTTCGGCCCGAGTAAAAAAAGCAATCTTCTTGGGGAGATAACCCTTGAAAAAAAAAAGATGAATGAATAAATCTCTCTTGTTCTAAAAAAAAGGGGTTTTCCCTTTGTTCTTATTAATAAAGCAAGAGCATGTTATCAAGTTTGTATGCACCTTCGGGGTATTCTTATCGCTAACCATTTCGGTGGAGAGGCATGCGATGCTTAAAAACATGGGGCCGACATCATCATAAAAAAAAAAAAAAAAAATGATGCTCATGGATAATGGAACACGCTCAAAAGGAGACCGGACTTTTGCACACTTGACTTTTGCACGAAGTCCAAGTGTGGGGAAAGATGGTGAAACCTCAAGTTCCAAATACCAAGGCGTCATAAAAAAATAATGTCACCCTGCCTTGCTGAAAAAAAGAAACAAAAGAATTATAAAAAAAAAAAAGAGAGAATATAGAAAAAAAGAGTGTGTTGTTGAAAAAATATATATATATATACATATATATAAAATAAAATAAAAAAATATATATATAAGAGAAGAGAGGAGCAGTTGGCCCTGCATGGTCAAGATACATACCAAAGTGCTTGCCTAACTCCACCCATTATTGCTTCCACAAGCAAGAAGGGTCATCTCTCATCCTTTGGCGGCTACCATCAAGACCCATGGCCCATACACACGCGTGCGTGTGGCCTAGCCTTGAGGTGCACCGACGTAACCATCACGCAAAACCACGGCAAACAACTCCATTGCTTCATCCAAAAATTGTTGCGGTAAGTACATCCAGGTATGCAAAGGAAATAAACGTTCACCAACTAATTCACTCATTCTTGTCTCCATGAAATTAAAACGTCATGCTTCCCTTGCCATGATTTATGCTTTGAGTTTGGGTGCATTTCTTGAGTAATGCATCCATAGGTCTTCTACATTAAGCATGGTGCTTAGGGTAAAATGATCTCCTTTTAATCAAACTTTGACATGGTGTCGAGCTAGGTTAATGAACTTAGAGTTTTGTTGTCATGATCTTTGGAAGTATCTTCTCGTTGGAGATAAATCAAGGCTATGCTTACACTTTGCTTCCTTATGTTAGCCTTGCTTGAGTAACGTTGTGGTGAACAAATAGAATAGAATAAAATAAAATAAAATAAAATAAAACAAATAAAGTCTTCACAAAAAGGCTCCACGGTGTTCATGCCGATAGAGCCATGTGTTTTTGTTCTTTTGTTTTGTTTTCTTGTTTTGAATAAAAACCGGTACAAGAATAAGTGTGGGGAGGTCTCTCAAGCATACAAGCACACCCATCTGAGATCTCCCCAACACAAATGCACGAACACCAAGCAATTCATGATGGAGAAGGACGAGACGAACAACTACCATTTAACTCCTTCCTCTTCAACCGGTGGTTTGTGCAAAACTCTCGCTCTCACATTTCATAACAATAATAAAAGAAAGGGGAGAAGAATGAGGAGAAATGAGAGAAGAGGAGATAAACCTTTCAACCCCAAGTTCTTGGTCCTGTTTTTGTGATGATATCAAAAGACAAGCTTGGGGGAGCCTCTAAAACTCAAATCATTACGCCGCACAAGCTAGCACGACCATGAAAGGTAAGTAAAGAGCTAGCTTGGGGAGGACTCCAAGAAAGGTATCGTGTATCTCACATTTTGATTATATTCTCTATCTTACAAAATGATGAGTTATGCTAAAAAAAAATATTCATTCCTATACATATGAGATATGAAAATGTTTAGATTTATTCCCTTGTTGAAATGATGAATAGTTGCTCTGTCTCTTATGCTTTACCTTGCCTAGTTTATAATTCGAATTTCTCTAAAGTTTGGGTTTAGTGGCTAATTCTAAAAACTCATCCTCAAAAAACCTGATTCATGTGGGTTGCATAGGCTCTATCCAAATCTAAGTTGTTGCCAAGTATGATATGGTACAAATGGATTTGCTATGATTTAGTCCAAAAGAGAGACTTGACATCCTGGGAATCTACTTTAAAAAAAAAAAGAAAAAAGATATGGGCTATGCTAAAAAAAGAAGAAAGGAAAATGAGATGAAAATGGACAAGTGTCCGAGGGCGAGTAGAGCCCACATCTCTAAAAAAAAAAGAGAGAAAGAGAGGAAATAAAAGACGAAAGTCTAGGGCGAGTAGAGCCCACCTCTCCAAAAAAAAAAAAAAAAAAAAGAAAAGAGAAAATATATATAGCAATAAAGCCCATACTTTCTCGAAAAAAAAATATCTAAATAAATAAATCCCTGATAGAAAGTTGATCAAAAGGATGAATGATAAGTATTTACATTTATAACCATTCTATCTCGCAACCGCCCAAGACTTTGAGAAAAGCTAGAAAGCCCCGCTACGATGAAAGGTAATAAAGGGTGGAAAAAAAAAAAGAGATGTGCCATTTTATTCAAACTCTAGTAGAAAATCTTATTATAACCCCGGCACTTGAAAACATAATCGGCATAGTAGCAACTCCCCGATCAACAACCAAGTACTTATCTTTTGCTCGAGGACGCCAAGAAAAGGGTAAGCTTGGGGGGAGTTTGTTGACCGGTCACCAACGACATATTTTTCCCCTCAACTTACTACCATAAAGGGAGTAAAACTATACCTTTTTATACTCATATACATTTATTACTAACATATTTTCACTTGTAGTATCCAAATTATTATTGTGTAGATTTCTAAATGAAACAAGTGGAAAATATACCAAAAGGCGCCCCCCGGAAAGCGCATTCACGAAGAACATCAAGCCCAAGGGAGAAATGGACCAAACACGCGGTAATCGGGCCGAGCCAACGCCGCCCTACAACTTTTCAGGCCCAACAACGCCACCACCCGGGAAGCCCGAAAGCGAAAGCCGGCCCCCAAGGGGTGCGCGCACCACTCGGTGCGGCCGCACCTCTCGGCCGAGGCGGCTCGGGCCCGGCTTCGAGAGGCGGTTCATTACCTTCCAAAACGGGCACTACCGGCGTTGGATGGTCGGTTTGGCAGATTTAGAAGGTATTCCTAGGTCGGTTTTGCTCCCTTCCATGTGGGGATGGCAATCTTCCAAAGAGCCCCCTCTCCTCTACCTATAAAAAGGAGGCTCTCCCCCCTCATTCAACACACACCATTCCAAGGAAGAGTCTCTCCCTCTCCTCTAAGAGAGCTCTCCCCTCTACTCTACCCCTTCACTCCAATGGGCTTAGGCCCTCATTAGTAGTAGAGAGATCGGGCGAGGAGAGATGTGAAGGGTCGAGAGCGGGGAAGCGCCAGGACTTGTCGGTGTCTCCCCAACCTTGTACCTCGGTGGATCCAGACTTGGCTCCTTAACGGGATCTTGGCTAAGTAAGCTTCCACGGTTCTCGATAATCTTTATTGTCTTTTGTTTATCCACGATTTATCTACTTGTTTTGCGGGATCGATAGTAGATCTTCCGGGCGGGACTCTAGTGGTGGAACCCTTTGACCAGGGGAACCTGGCAAACACTGGAGTGATAATCACTAGCGTAGACGTGGTGTTTGGGCTAGCGGTTTTCTATCTTTTGCGGTGCATCCCACGGTTGAGGGGGTAGGCGGCTTGGTCGTGACAAGCCTTGTCCGTCCCTTAAAATCCCCCCGTTCGGGCCGTGTCGTAGAGCTAATTGCCGGACTCTGCCGGATGGGCGTGGCCGGTGCCCGGTGAACAAGTAGCTCGAGACCGGCTAATCATAGACATTAAAGGTGTAGGGATCCTTCTCGCTAATCCTCCCCATCTTTGGTCATGTGTGTCCTTGGGCAAACTAGTTAGAGAGAGTACATCCGTTCCCTGTGGAAAATACGATACCCTGAATATTTCCGGGTGAAAGCTACAACGACGATTCCGTGCGCTTGCGGATTTATCTGTGTGCGTTAAGAAACGTCAACAACTGTATCCAGACTTCATTGCAATTTCCAGACAACTTAAGGACCATAACATATAAGAAGCTTGGCAGGTAGTAGGCAAAAGTTTTAGGACCCACAAAAGCAATCTAGTGCGGAATTATGTCAAGGTAGGGTTGGATGCCACTATGAAGCACCCATACATCCTCAAGGATGATTGGGCAACTTTTGTTGCGGAGAAGGTAAGCGAAAAGACACTGGCAATGAGTGAGAGATACAAGCAACTTAGGGAGAAGTCCGGATATATTCTAAAATTTCTCTTTTGTATGGATATTTCTTTTCCCCGATATCTATAACCCCTGTAAAGGGAAGCCCCACTGGGGGAGTTCTCTCGACATGCAGGGGTGACAAATCACTGGTCCACGTCATCCTCCCCATTCACGATGAAAAGTAAATTCCGTCGCCCAAACTTCCCACCCGAACCGCATGCGGACCCCTTCATCGTCCACCCGCCTCCTCCCGACTCTTCGATGCGAAACGTATGAAACCCACCCTACAATGCCGCTTTCCCGACTCTATTCTGCGCCCCCCTCCGCTCCACCATCGTGATTCTGCCTCGGCGTGACACGTGGATGGCGCCGCCTCGGCGGATCCGGGTAGACGGCCACCAAGCTTCAATCCAGTCCAACGTCTCCTCCCCGATCCGTTCCCTCTCTCATGAGATGCGATCTTGATCCGAAGCTATCCCAGGTTTCCACCACCCGGTGACGCCATCGTCGAGGGCCACGCCCAGTCTCTGTCGCGCCGTTCTTTGCCGGTCGGCGTCCGAGGGCATACGCCAGTCTCGCCCGCGCCGCCGTGTGCCCCACCGTGTCGCAGACTGCTGCATCCCGCCCGTCACTACCCCACACCCGGCTCCGAGGACTCCACCGCCGCACGCCAACCCTAATTGATTCGCGAATTACCACGAAACGTGAGTCTGCTTACCTTATTCGCCACAGTTCTATTGAGTTCCTAATCAATAAAAAAAGGTGCCAACCGCCGGATCCATGCTTTTTTCCTGTTCCCTCCTAGATTTTGGAATTCTTTCATGCTCTGTCCTTTTTATTTCTTGATGTTTATATTAACTATAATCAGGCATTAACTGTGCAATGCTCTTTAACTTTTGTAATGATAATTGTGGACAATCAGATAATGTTGATCTATTGAGAGAGCAACTGAAAATCATGTCATCTAAAGCGCCTCATTGAAGAAGATGGAAGAAGCATGACCAATGGACATATCGAGGTAATTTCCATTTATGCACATTCAGTATGTTATCATAGGTTCTTTTTCTTTGTTAAAACTAGCAAACTGTATATATTTGACGATGGAAATGAAAAAAAAGGTCAGTGATGAGATTAAGGCCAAGCAGCAGCAGATAGCACATTAAGAAAGGCATTAAGGGGAAGCTTGACCGGTTAGAACATACACCGGTATATTATCTGCTGTCAATAAGTTCTCAAATTCTTTTTTCTCTGAATTGATACATATTAAACTGTTACAATGATTTTTCAGTCTCATGCTAAGCTATTGGAGCAGGTCAATGAGAAAGCATTTGAACTTGAGGTACAAAAACTCTTCTCAGAGCATGCATTTTCTTATGTATGCTTACATTGGTTTATACATTTGCATTTTGCATATATTAGGGACCGGTATTTTCCCTTAAAAGTTGAATTCACACTGTCCAGATGCTTACATCTAAACATTCATACAAACACTGTATCCATTATTTTTTTCTTTCTGGTGCAGCAAATGTTGATTTCCAAACTCTACACCATGAAAGCTGTTCAGACTGGCGATATATATAACCGAGCTGTTTCAACACAGAGCACCATCTATCGACCTAGCATCGGCTTAAACATATATTGCACGGTTATCCAGCCAGGTACACAAAATAGTGACTAATAAGCGATATCACACTATATTATGTGCAATACTACCAATTATTTGTACATAATATTCAGTTATACTGCTAAAACTGCTACTACCCAAACTAACTGTTACTTTTCACAGCACCAGAAACGTCTTTGATGTTGTATGCTTGATTAAACCTATATGAAACCATGCATTGATATATTCATTTTAAATATTATGATCCACTATTCCGGTGCTTTGCATTGAGATGACACTCCTCTTATTATTTTTCGCCTGCACAACAGTTCACCATAAACTGACATATATGACTTCCTTTTTCATAGATTGCTTCATATTCAGGGTGCACTGACAGCGGCACATTTAGGCTCCCAATTGATGCAAAATGTCCACATTAGTTGCCTTCTATAAGTGTCGTCATGCAGTTCAAACAATGAAAGATGACTGATCCAAGATAGTGTGCCATTTTCTGGTCTTACTATTCTTCTTTATCCACTCATTTGCTGAAGTAAGAGCCATTCTCGCATCCATACTCTCGAGTGCCCCTTTAAGCATTTATGATGCAGTTGTAGCTTATGAAGTATAATAAGTTTCGCTCTTTTTTCACTGCACTGATGGGCAAAATTTAATGGTACCTGTAAAGCTGCTGAACCTCTCTAGAGTCTCTACTAATATGTGCTCATATCACTAATAATGTCTATTATTAGGAAGACAGTGAATAGAAGGGAAAATAAAATGAGTGACAAATTAAGAAAAAAAAGACTAACATGTCAAATGGATAGGTTAGACTAAGGTCGTCGGTAGTTTTTTTCAACCCAAAAACTCCTATGTGGATGCAGCCTATTCTTTGAACTTTTTTTTTTTAAGTTTTCTGATGAGCACGAGTACAATGAGTGAACGACAGCTAGGTGACGATTCGTTTATGTTTACAACCCATTGTATACCTTCTAATTTGTTATTTATACACATTACATGTTTTTTCAATTTCTTTAAAAATTTATTATTCTCTAGAACTTATTTCAAATGGTAGAGCTCATCGAGATATATTCCTTCTCCTTCTTCATACCCGCGGATAGCTTAGCATGGTGTCTTCTCCGGTCCCTTCGTCGGCCACCCAGCAGCTGAGCTGCTTGGCACTTGCAGCCTGGTACACAACACCAACAGAGCGGGGCCAGTTCTGAAGTACTCAGATTCATTTTTAGGTCTTGGTTTAAATGCAGACCATATTCCTTCATGTAATTGGATTAGTTAACCTCAGGGGCGGATCCATGGGGGGCTGCCTGGGCTCTAGCCCCCCCCTGGGAGGCACAATTCCCATGCTAATTACTATACTTAGCCATTAAACCATCATTAAGTTTTTTGATTTTCGTTAATTGTCCACTAAATAGCCCTCCCCGGTGTCTAATCCTGGCTCCGCCCTGGTTAACCTTGATAAGCAGCCTATAGATTTAGTTGGGGTTAACAAAGACAGCTATTTGATAATTGATACTAGGCACATTGCCTTCAAAGTATGGTCTGCATGCGAGGATAAAAGGTCAGCATTGAACCTTCAGCTTAATAATTCTTACTATATTGATGCTTTGGCTCAGATTCTATTCAATTTGCAGATTGAGGAGGCAAAAATATCTCCTTCCAAATGAATTGATTCCACAAATTGGTGGACATGCAGATTGAAGTCTGTACTACTGGAACAAGTTAGTGATCTAACAGGAAGCTGCATTGATATTGAAAAGTGAAGTTTATAGAAAATATCACATACTGTGATGTTAATACTCCTGTCTATGCCCTGCAGGATGCAGCTCTTTTTTATCTTTGGTTATTGCAGGTTGGCTGCCTCCTTATGTGTACATCAACTAAGTTTTTGTTCTTATTCAGTTATCCGAAGACTGGACATGATTTCCCACTCTTTCCAAATCTATTGTTTCACATAAACATAGAGGCCAAAAGCATACTATGGCATCCTTAGTTTTGCTATTTGCTTTGCATTGTTTGTAAGATTAGGCTCTGAAGTTAGATTACTGCTAGAAGAACTCTCTGATTGCAAAAATCCGACAGTTTCTAATAGATTTCTAAAGTGGAGGTGATGGGCATTCCAGTTTATGTTCTTATTTACACATCCAGGATGGATGTGATTCTCCACGGATTATGGTATTGCTAATGTATGTGTTATTTGACTGCAGCACACCACAGTACACCTCCAACAACTTCTTAGCCATGTAAGGTGGGCATTAATTTGAAATTCAAGTTCATTCTTTTTTTCCTCCAAGTTTCCTGCTACTTAAAGCTTCTGCTTGCACTAAATTTAGTCCAATTTCAAGAATGATGACTTTACCTCAAATATTGGATATGCCCTTTTTGCTCTCACCACTGTTGCTAATTTAATATGTGTTTCTTATAGTTTCAGTAACATTAATGCATACTTTTTCTTAACTGCATTGTGTGTTCATGCTTTCACTCTCTTTGTAGTATAAGGCAACTTCTTTGTCCACTAGCAAGAAGATAGAGGCCAAGCAATATCAATGAAAGCGAAGTTTAGGTGTGCTCTGAACTTTTTGTTGCTATAAATGAGATTTGTATCCGAATTTATACACTACTATACGTTTTCAACAGTCCAACATGTCTAAATATTACTATTCAAAGTTTGTTCATCTTGGGGTTTAAAACATAAGGTTAAATAATCGTTATACCAATGAGTATATACTCTATTTCATGCATTCAAATTTGTTGTTACTAAATGTGTTTTCAACATACACAAAGTAATCCTGATGAATGGATAATTGCGATAAATTTAAAATACCCAAATTCTAATTCACCAACGAACGCTGGGTATCCTCCTAGTTCTCAATTGTCTATTAGCCCGTAACAACGCTACGAGTAATTCACCTAGTAATAAAACATAGGGAGGATATGTATATAGGTTCTACTGCCTACCTTATTTCATGTCTGAACTTGCCACGATTAGCTTTTGATAAATTGTGAGAACCACAAAAAGTGCCACGAGTAAAAACAAAGTTATTTGTAGCCAAGTTTGACACGAAAATGAGTCTATGACATGTGGGAGAGGGTATTAAGAAAAGTGACATGCCATAGTTACAGTACGCCAAACACACGTTTAAGAAACTGTGGGACACCTAACTTGAGACATGGAAAGTTGTTGTCATCATGAATCAAAGAGACCCTCAACGCTAAAACTCTGTTATTTTAAGAAAAAAAATTGCACAGAAGTTTGTTGGAATAAAAGAAAAGAAAAATAAAGAATTTGTGCATCTCCAGCAAGAGGTGGTACTACAACACCCCCTCCCCCCCCCCTATGCTCAAATTGGGTAGTGGTGGCGAAGAAAGGCTCCACCACACCCCTACTACACCTATCGGTTTGTTGGCATCCTATTTTACCCCCTCACTACCAATTGTTGTTGCCTCTTACTCTTGGCTATCCAAAATTTTCCTCCCTACATCTCCTTACCTATGACTCCACTCAACTCTTTCCTCAACCCATCGCCTTTAAAAGCCCCGGTGCGACGATTCGCGCTTGCCCGGAGCGGCGGTGTTATCTCCAACGTAGCGACTATACCGGGCGTTGGCAGACGTCCCCTACCATTGTAGTTGGTCTTTGTGTGCATGGTTCATGGCGTGCTCCCCACCAGAGTCCTTGACAACGGTTTGAACAATTGTAGGTGACTCAGTCTTGGAACCATAAGCGTCCACGATGTAACTCCGGGCGGTGGTGAGAGGTTTTAGTGCCTATGAGGGTTCACGTGAACCTTTAGGATGCTTCATCATCGTGTGTAGGGCAACACAATAGTGCGACAATGCGTCGGGAAACGATTAAGCCACCTACACTGGCTGTCTCGGGCGCCCGTCGCGACGCCGCCTCCGTAGTAACGTTACGCACCTCCCGGTAGTCCTTGTGTATAGTCATTTTACTGGCAGGCGTAGCGGTGCCCTCTATGCGCCGGTTGGTGGTTGGAAGACAAAGATTTTGAGGAGGTTTTCTCTATCGTTTAACCACTCTAACTATGGTGAGTTTTTACATCATATAAGATAAGTGGTTAACACCGAAATTAGAGATATGATTGCAAACACTAAAAGGGAAAAAGTGTACTTCACCCCAAACTATTGGGGGTGGGATACTCCCCTCACCTTTGAAACCCGGTCATTCTACCCCCTCACCTTTCTAAAACCGTTCAAATAACACCACCACGGATGGTTTTGGAAGCGGTTTTTCTACAGTAAAACCATGGGGCCCACATGTCGCCCACAGTCCTTTCTCAGTCTCCCTCCCCCCTCTGTAGCAGTTGTGTTGGGGCTGGGGCTTGAGCTTCGCCCGGGCCGGGGCGGGGGTTGAGCTTGCCCACGCCGCGGGGCGGGGCGGGAGCTCCCCACTGCACTTGGGGGCTTGGGTTGGGGCTCGGGAGCTTGCGAGGTGGAGCTCAGCTCCCGCTGCCGAAGTTGACACTGCCTCCGGCAGAAGCCGATGGCGCGCCCTTTGTCCCGCCTCGGCGACGAGTGCACCGCGAGGAGGCGGCGACATGAGAAGGCAAGGCGACGGGAAGGAGCTTCGGGAGGAGGCGCCGCCACCTCGCCCTCGGGGTGCGCCCGCCTACGCCAAGCCTCCCGCCTGCACCGCACCCATTTGCAGGCCACACTGCCGTGAGGGAGAGGGAGGCACAGGAGAGTGCAGAGAGGAGAGGGGCGCCCCGGGGGGGGAGAGGGGAAGTGGAGAGAGAGAGGGCAGCGCCAGGGATGGAGTAGGAAACAGAGAAGGGATTGTGTGGTCGTATGTGGGCCCATGGTTTTACTGTAGCAAACCGCTATCCAAAACCATCTAGGGTGTTATTTAAAACGGTTTTAGAAAGGTGAGGGGGTTAGAATGACCGGTTTCAAAGGTGAGGGGGTAAAAGTAGCCCACCCCCAATAGTTTGGGGGTGAAGTAGACTTTTTCCAAAACTAAAGTGGAAGACTAAAAGTAGAGGTATGATTGCAACAACTAATGTGAAAGATAATATGATAAGATGCTAAAGCAAGATAAGGTCCTGACATATTGCAACAAAGTGCAAGATTGGAAAGTAGACATAATATTGCAACAACTAAAATGAAAGTTAAGGTAAATGATAATATGCTAAATCAAGATAAGGTGTTGACATATTGCAATAAAGTGGAAGATTAAAAATAGACATAAGATTGCAACAACTAAAGTGAAAGATAAGGTAGATGATAATATGCTAAAGCAAGATAATGTGCTGATATATGCAATATCTAAAGTGAAAGACTGAAAATAGACATTAGATTGCAATAAAGTGAAAAATAATAGTGTAGATGATAATAATATGCTAAAGACAAGATAAAGTGTTCACTAACAACTAGTAACATGTACACTATCGTGTAGAGTTTGTACCCCAAATATCAACACGTTTTATCGCTTACATTGCCTAACTGTCCACCCATAGTCAGGGAGGAGTCCCCACCCAGCCGCCCAGCCCAGCCGCCAATGCTTCTCGCGCATAAATCTGTTCCCCTCCGGCTGCTCCTTCCACGCCGTCCTCTCAGACCATTCGTCCTCTCGCCGCCGCCGCCTCGCCCCTGCCGCCTCTCGCTCCTCCCGCGCGCGCTGCCATGGGGTCCGTAGCCGGCGACACCGCCGCCCGCCTCGCGTACCCGCCAGCCCGCCGTGACGATTCCGTCTTCGACGACTACCACGGCGTCCGAATCGCGGATCCCTATCGCTGGTAAGCAACCACGCGCGTTCAATGTGTAGCCAAGTTTCTCTCGCTCGCTTTATGGTTAAATTCCTTGCGCCGCGCAGGCTGGAGGACCCGGACTCGGAGGAGACGAAGGAGTTCGTGGCGCGGCAGGCGGAGCTGGCGGAGACGGTGCTCGCCGGGTGCCCCGACAGGGGAGAACCTGCGCCGCGAGGTCACGCGGCTATTTGACCACCCCGCCACGCCGCGCCGTTCCGCCGCGGGAACAAGTACTTCCACTTCCACAACTCCGGTCTCCAGGCTCAGAGCGTGCTCTACATGCAGGTATGCGTGTACTTCACTGGAGTGGAGCACCACGCCGCACGGTATCGGGCATTATTTGCTTGGATCACTTAAGAAAAATCAAGCTACATTTCTTAGGGATAAGTCTATTTTTGGCCATCCAACTATTGCCAGCCAGAGTTCGCTTTTGACTATGAAACTCTGAAACTAGATTGTCCATTCAACTATTGAAAACGTTCACAATTAGCCATAGGGAAAATTGGTTTCATAAAGCTCACGGGATTTAAAAATATACCATCGAAAAGAACTACACGAAATACCATCAAAACATTCAAACATTAACTAAAAAGAGTATTCTGTCATGTGTCATCATGTTTGGAGCTAATGGCGTGAGCCACGTCCACCACCTGTATGAGGTATTGCGTCGTGGCTTGTCATCGGGCATGAACAAGGAGCAGTAGGAATGCAAAAAGAAAAGAGCACCAGGAGTCCCATCTGTGGATGGCTTGGTCCCAGTTGATGATGATCCCTGATGGGTGATATGGGGATGTTTTTTTTAAGGTAGCATGATATTTGTCTTGTTGGTTGGAGGTGGCCACTATAATGTTTTTCTTATCATCATGTTGAATGTTTATGTCCTTTAAGTTGAATCCTTACCACTTGACATGGTGGAAAGATAGCCAAAGACTGATTTGATACCAAGGGTTAGGACTACAGATTTAAATATAGTGGACCAGAGTGGTGCACTGTAGCTGAGGAGATGAGCCGATGAGGACTGAGACCTTGGCAGTCTTAAAAAAAACTTTCTTTAGCTTATCTGATTGTAATGTGGTGTTAAAATTGTTGAGCCTAATGCAAATTGTTCTAATTGTTGGTATCCTTATGGTGAGACTAATGGGGTCTATATGTGCTATATGCTATGTGGGCATTGCAGGATGATTTGGACGGGGAGGCAGAGGTTCTTTTGGATCCAAATACTCTAAGCAAGGATGGAACAGTTGCTCTTTCAACATATTCTATTAGCAAGGATGGAAACTACATTGCTTATGGGCTAAGTGAAAGTGGTAGTGATTGGGTCTCTATTTATGTGATGAGCATCACTAACAAGCAGCCTATGCCTGATAAACTGTCCTGGGTATTGCAACTTGCCACTAGACTGCCAAAGGCTTAGTTTTCCTTTGTGCTACAACAGTGCTTCTAGGTTCTTCTAAGCCAAGTTTTTTCTATTGCTGGATGCAGGTAAAGTTCTCATCTATCAGCTGGACTCATGACGGAAAGGTTTTTTTCTATGGTCGGTATCCAGCACCTAGGTAGGCCTATGGATTTTCCTTTATCTTCAACTAGCAACTGCTTTTTCCAGTAGCCTGTTACTCTGATAGTATGAATTTCCCTTATTGATATCTAATGCAATGTGACAAAGCCCAGATTACTTGGGAGTAAAAGGCTTGCGGTAATGCAATATGAAGAAAATAGATAAAAGACAACCCAAGCCAATTCAAGATGTTGCAATTGATGTATACACTTAGATATAGTGTTCTCTGTTATTCGCTTTGCTAGCCTCACCTTGATCTGAATGCTAGCTCTGCAATCACCAAAGGAAAACATAAGAGTACTCTTGGAGGAGAGTTCTCTATTAGCATTCGGTTTAACAAAACTTAGCAACTCAGGCCCTGTTTGAATGCAATAATGTATGACCTGTTGTTGCCACATGTTCTGGCTGTGTCACAACTCCATGTGAATTTCTGGCTATGATATGGATCCAATGGGCTTATCTTTTGCTCTCAAATTGGTTGAAACAGTTCTAATTCATTTTAATATATATTTCTTCTCTGCATGGATAGCTTGATTATCCAGTTTCTAGTTCTTTTGGCATTGCTTAATTGTGAGTTTGGGTACCTTTGGGGGTGAGTATCTCTCTCTTCAATACAAATATATGCAGCTCTCCTGCAAAAACAATGCTCATTTTGGCATTTGCACACCTCTTCGTCACTTCATGTGGATAGCCACCTGTCCTCAGCTCTGGGATTATGTGACAGTAGTACATAGACAGAGTAAGCTAGTAACTCTGTGTGGCTAATTCTGGTACTTCTATTAATCTCTTTCATATCTAATTTATTCACCTTGAGAATAGTCAAGCAAAGTCAAAGATTTGTTACTAGCCAATTTAGAATAGACTTTTCACAAATATTTAATGTTAAAATTAGCAACTAAGCTTGTCTGTTGTTAACTATATCCATGGCTTCTCACCCTCATCTGTAAATAATCCCTCTTTTAAGTTTCCTGGTTTGAATTGGTCTGATATCTGTTTGCTCTCAAGCACTTTGAGCAGCATCATATGTTGTGTTTGGATTGTCCCATCCCCATCATGTGTTTTTTTTTTCCTCACTTGTTTCTGTAGAGGAGGGGAAGTGGATGCTGGAACTGAGACAAACATCAATCTTAATCATCAGATATATTACCATGTTTTGGGATCTGATCAGTCAGAGGATATATTGTGCTGGAAAGATCCTGAACACCCAAAGTATTCCTTTGGTGCCTCAGTCACTGAAGATGGAAAGGTAACTCACTCTTGCTCATGTCGTTTTTACAAGGATCTTGTAATAAAAGTAAAAATCATATGTAGTTTGCATGTTGATTTGGAAGAACAGAGGGACTACTAACAAATATTTTCATCTTTAATGATTGAACCTTTTCAAAGTTGTTTTGATTGCATAGAAAAAATTCTGACATTGTGCTTTTGACAGTACATCATATTGGGCATCTATGAAGGTTGCGACCCTGTCAACAAATTATACTATTGTGAAATTTCTTCTCTTCCCCAAGGAATAGAGGGCTTCAGAGAGACACAGGATTTACTTCCATTTGTCAAGCTTATTGACAATTTTGATGCTCAATATGATGTTGTGGCCAATGATGGTGATGAATTTACATTTTTGACCAATAAAAGTGCCCCTAAGAATAAGCTGGTAAGGGTAAATATAAAAAACCCAGAGCTGTGGACTGATGTTCTTCCAGAGCATGAAAAAAGACGTGCTTGAGTCAGCTGGCCGCCGTTAACAATAACCAACTGTTGGTGTGTTATATGTCAGATGTTAAGCATATTCTGCAGATAAGAGACCTTAGAACTGGAAACTTTATTCATCAGTTGCCTCTGGAGATTGGTGCTGTTTCAGAGATCTCATGTAGACGGGAAGACAAGGAAGTATTTATTGGCTTCACAAGCTTTTCTTTCTCGGGCATTATTTTCAGGTGTAACTTAGAACCTACAATCCCTGAAATGAAGATGTTTTAGAAAATTTCAGTTCCTGGATTTGATCGCACAAGTTTTGAAGTTAAGCAGGTAGATATCTACCTGTACAAATTTGTGTTCTGCATTCTATTATGGTTCAGACATAAGTATCTTGAACTTGCATCAGAAGTAGTTTTTCTGTTTGGTTCATAAAATTTCTTTTCGCTGGTCCGAATAATATTGTTTCTGTATGTAATGTTTTTATTTGCCACTATATCTCTTATTATCCTCAGGTTTTTGTCCCTGGCAAGGATGGAACCAAAATTCCCATGTTCATAATGTCAAAGAAAGATATCGATCTTAATGGATCACATCCAACTTTGCTATATGGTTACGGAGGATTCAACATAAGCATAACACCTTCCTTCAGTGTTAGTCGTGTTGTGCTATGCAAGAACATGGGTTTCGTTGTCTGTGTAGCAAACATTCGGGGTGGTGGAGAGTACGGGGAGGAGTGGCACAAAGCTGGAGCACTTGCAATGAAACAAAATTGTTTTGATGACTTTGCTGCCTGTGCGGAATTCCTCATTTCTAGTGGTTACACCAGTTCCAGACGTTTATGTATTGAAGGCGGAAGCAATGGTGGTCTTCTGGTTGCTGCTTCCATTAATCAGGTAATATGGTATAAACTCTTGTTTTACATACAAGGTATTGTGGCTGTTGGAGTATGGTCTGAATTCTAATGTTCATGGGTATGCTTGGCGGGCCCACGGCTCGGGTTATTTGCTTAGCAGATTTGTTTCTGTATTTGATTGCAGTTAGTCTACCCTATATGTACATCTTGTAAGCCGCACGGAAAGAGCATGCGACTCATTTTGTTCCATGTGTTTTGTAAACTCTCATATAGTGAAGGTCGCTAGTTGGTGCAGTGATTTTTTACCGCAAGGGTTTTCCATAAAAATATGTCTGATGTTCGATCTCGATTCGGGTTATTTGCTAAGAGACCCAGGTGCCATGGGCTGGCTGGGTCATGAGTCATGCCATGGGCTAGGGTCAAGTCGAGATTGTCATCAGTTAATCATGACTGTATGAGTCATGACCACATGAGATTAAGATAGGACTAGGAAGTTAGAGAATATAGCAGAAGGAAATAATCTTTATATCTGTATCTCTCGTCTATAAACATAATGCTATGTAGTTATTATCAATCAAGGAAAAGTGGTTCCTTCTCACCCTCCCCCCTGCACCCTGCTAGCTACACGTGGGTAGTGTTCATTTGAGCAGTGCCACACTGCTGGTCAGCCACCATATAGTTGAGCCATGATGCTCCTCCTTCAAACCCTCTCACTGTTGCTTCCTATGACCTACTCCCTCCTGTGCTCAAGCACATAACACAATACTTCATGGACTTGTATTCTTTTCTGTGTGTGTTATTATTACAATGCAGTATTTGTGCTGCCATGCATTAATTTAACTACTCATCTATTGCAGAGGCCTGATCTGTTTGGGTGTGCTCTCGCTCATGTTGGCGTCATGGACATGCTCCGTTTTCACAAGTTTACAATTGGTATGTTCAAATAAAGTCAAATAATTGCTCTGAATGTTGTTCTTAGTACACGCGCACAAGCAGACACAGACACGCTTGCATGGAAATTGGAGGAATTCATGTACCATCCTTCCAAGCACCAGTTGCAGCTTTTGCTTCTGTGCTGGTGGTGCTCATGGTTGAAGGAATTCATCAGTGCTTCTGTTGCACAGCCTATGAGATGGACTGTACCATCCTTCCAAGCACCAGTTTCTGCTCTGCATCATTTATGCTTTCTCCCATTCCAACTCCAACATATCCAATAGGATCCCATGTGCTGAACTGCTGCTAAGAAGCGACATTAGGGTTTCCTGAGTTTTTGACCTGTCACATTTCTTGACTGTGTTTGCTCAATAACAAGATATATGGGAATGCAAACCCAGAGAGTCAGAGTAATAATACTGTAATACCTGTTTATTGTTTTGTATAGGTCATGCCTGGACTACAGACTATGGATGTTCTGATAAGGAAGAAGAGTTCCAGTGGCTCATTAAGTATGGCTGTGTATTTGAATTCTGTGTTACTTTTCTACCGACATTGGACTGATTACTGCACTGTTGAGAAAATCATAAGGTCACATTATTGACTTAAAATAAAACAAATACATCTTACAGCTGTCAGGGTTAATTATGCAGGTTTGCTAGGGATACATCATGTGTTTTTTTTTGGTTAATGCTTACATATTTACTCGATTTTTTGTAGGCTAAGTCGAATTTGCTATATTTCTGTATATACAAGGACATAATTAATTTGATCTGTGGCATCATATTCCTGATGAAATTATCTCAGATTTTTCTGTCAGAGGAATGCCACAGTCCAAAACAATTAAGTTGGATGACCTGCTATTGTTTTGGTCCTTCACCTGATTATTATTTTAGTGCTTGACTAGTTGACCTGACTGTTCTTTTCTTTTTCTTTACTAAAGATTAAAGAATAATTACATTTGCTTTTGTCCTTAGATTTAGTCTACTGAATTTATCCTGATCCTCTTTTGCAATTTGCTGCCCTATGAACATAAACAGATATTCTCCCCTTCATAATGTACGGAGATCTTGGGAGCAAAGCTCTGGTAACGACTGCCAGTATCCAGCAACCATGTTGTTGACAGCTGATCATGACGATCGTGTTGTGCCGTTGCATTCACTGAAGTTATTAGCAGTAAGTTCATTTTTGTATTATGTCCTGAGTTCTCATTTGAAACGAACCAAGAATTAGACTGCAGTTGCCAATTAGCATTCTATTCATAGCCGTAGATTCAACAAACAGTTATCCTATATTTGTTAGTGGCGCAGCAAGAAACTGACCTTTTTCATTGTGGAAATCTTTTATCGACCTTTGTGATATTCCAGGTGTCAGGAGTGGTTCTATACTTATTTGGTACTAGTATAAATTATTATTTGCTCATTAGGTGGTGTGTACCCCAACTAGCTTGGGACTAAAGGCTATATTGTTGTTGTTGTGGTGGTGGTGGTGGTGGTGGTGTGTGTGTGTGTGTGTGTGTGTGTGTGTGTGTGATGTCCACTCAGGCACCCACCTATCTTAGCAACATGTTATCAATCTTAAAGATAAGCTGATTTCCTTAACATAGATGATATATAGTCTATATAAAAGATAGCCAGGGATAATATTTGTTTGAAGTTAGATTCAGTGATGAAGTAGATCTCTTTGTAAAGCCAATCTGTAATGAAACTTCACTATCAACGTAGGCAGCCCATGGCAACAAGTTTGTGAGTTGCACATGGCTTGGCCAGTGGCCATGCCAACAGATGTGCCTTGCATAAGTTTGGGTTTCTGATGCCTTCCTATTTTGGAGCCCATTTAGTTTTGGCCATGCCTGCTGTTGGTTTTCTGTTTGTGATTTTATCAGCAATGGCTTACTGTTCAATGCAAGTTTAACCGTTCATTAATCTTCTTTTGTTGTTTACTACGTAATAGCTGTTTGATATTCTTCAATCCGTTTTAACTTTTACCTTTTCTGCTCTTACTGTGCTTTCATTACCATTCATAGACGTTGCAGCATGTCCTGTGTACCAGCACTGAGGACAGTCCACAGACAAATCCAATAATTGGTCGCATTGACCAGAAGTCAGGGCATGGAGCTGGCAGGCCAACTCAAAAATTGGTTTGTGCAACTGCTTCTCTGAATACTCCTGTGGCTTGCACTCGATAGTTTATGTGATGTATTGCCTTATAAATTTCAGATTGATGAAGCTGCAGACAGATATAGCTTTATGGCAAAGATGTTAGGGGCTTCGTGGACTGAATAGTTTATTTTGTCCAGCTTTCTGTGGAGATGGTGAGCAAGATTACCCTATGCAATCAAAGTGGCAGGAAAAGTTAGTACATTTCTTGTTTTGCTCTTCGCTTTTGGATGGTCACCCACCAGATAGCTGTAGGGTTTATGCTTCGGGTTGAGATAAGGGTTCAGGAAACATTGTCATGCCTGGTGTTGGTGTGCCATTTCTTCTATATATCTTTCGATTGTTTGAACCCTATATATTACTACTACATTCCAAATTATAGTATATCTAGAAAAGTTAAAACATCTTATAATTCGGAATGGATGGAGTATTTGTGCCTGGTGGAAGTATTAGGACTTTCTAATGTAAGCTTGTTGCATGTTTGGAAAAGGAGATGTTGGAAAATGTACGCAGGATCTTGAACAATTTGGAGCAGTCTGGCATTTGAAACCCTGTTTGTTCAATTGGAGGCGGCTCTGCTCTTCCAGTTGCTATCCAACTAAGTTTTAACGAAGCTCACTGAGCGGTCGGTCCGATGTTGCCCTGCATTAACCCTGCGAACTTAGGCAATTATTACTGCATCAATAGAATCGCGTGGCTTGTGGAACCTCTGATTGCAGCCGACGAGGGACCAAATTTTTGTTTCTCGCATCTGTTATGGGTTGGGGATAGGAGCAAGGAGCAAATAGCTGAGGTCAGTGAAGTGAATATGGGTTGGGGATAGGAGCAAGGAGCAAATAACTGAGGTCAGTGAAGTGAATACGTGCAAGAGAGAGAGAACATATGGCATACCAAACCTACAGTTCCAATGTTACAACCAAGTTCCACATCTGTTACAACTAGGGGTGCAAATTAGTCACAATTAGGAGCACCTCAACCCTCTTTAGTTCAAGTATTTGTACTATTTGTCCAAATTTTTAAAGTAGTACAAATATTTTAACTAAAGAGGGTTGGAGGAGCTCGTAAAGGTATCCCTTTGCACCCTTAGTTACAACCAAACGATTTTCAGTTATGTTAGCTCACAACTGATAGCTGCTTTTTGGAGTTCATTTATATACTCAAATTGTAAGTCGCTTAGACTTTCTACATATATATCTAGATGCATAGAGAAATGAATATACCAAAAAAAGTTAAAGCGGCTTATAGTTTGGAATGGAGGGATTAACTTACTATAATTTTTAATAACTCACAGCCCAACTGAACACAGTGTGTGTATATGTTTACTCTCTCCGTCTAAAAAACATGCAATTCTCGCCTCCTGATAAGTCATCCATTCTAGCTTTGACTAAATCTATGTAAAGTTTAGAGTGAAATGCATCATGGGTACTTAAACTTTTGCCCACCGCTTATCTAGGTCCATAAATTTTTATTTTGCTCATCCGGGTCCATGAACTTTTGTCCACCGCTCATCTAGGTCCAAAACCATTCAAACTAACCACGATTTTGCTACAATAATTACACTTTTGTCTTTTCCTTTTTTATTTATTTCCACCGAATCTTTGAAAAATCATATTAAGAAATGAAAGGCAGTAATAGGTACAGAGTACTGGTAGTGAGGTGATATGCTCGCTGATTATAAATCGTCGTCCTGGCAGGTCACCAACCTCAAACCATGCCGAATTGCCCATCTTTTGATAGCAAGAACACGCGGGGCGAAAATGTGAGTCGCTGCATTGCGTGCCCACATGGAACATGATCCCAGGCCCAGCTTTCCACTGGAACAGAGCGTTGCTAGTGCGATTTTTGGACACTGATTGTATTTGCGGGTGTGTTTAGATCCCAAAATTTTGGGGCAAAATTTCTGTAGCATGTCAAATCGCATTAATCGTAACACGTTTCGTTTGTTAGTGGTAAATATTATCCTACCATGACGTAAGTAGGCTCAAAAGAATCGCCTCGTAATGTACATCTAAACTGTGCAATTAGTTTTTTTATTTACCTAAATTTTATAATGGCCGACAAAAGCGTTTTTAGGTGCATTGAATGTTTCGATGTGATAGGATGTGATGGGAATGCAGGAAATTTTGGAGGAAAATTAGGGCTCTAAACACACCTGTACAATCCAAATTGGCAATGCAACTACCTGACTGACACTGTCATGCATCCCGCAGCAGAAAATTACGAGTACTAAATTAGGATTATATATTGCTGATGGTTCCAGACATGGTACTAATTAACAACTAGTATTAGTATATTCATTTTCTATTTGTTATTTGTTCCCTTTTGCAAATCCATTTGACAAACCAAATCCAAACTTTTTAAGCCAAACAATTTAGTGGATTATTTCTGAAAATATTCATGAGTTTATAGATTTTAGTTTGGTTTTATTTCCACAATAATTGTCCAAAATATTTCTTTATTTAATTTATAAGCAAAAGCAAAATCAACTCGATACTAAATAAAAATAAATTCATTTATCACTCAATAAAAATAATGCAAGAGCATGAATGCAACAAACATGTTGCTAAGCCTTATATAAATTTAAATTTCATAAAATTATTAATTTTCCCTATATTTCATGAGCACAAAAATACATAATTAAATCATTTTGAATCTATTTTCAAAAATGCAAAATTCTAGGTGTTACAACTATATCCTTCAAGTACCATCGGGTACCCTAAATAGTGAGTAGCAGAGCTCATTGTGCCCTTTAGATAGCACATTACCCGACCAATTACAAGCCAATGATCAGTTCCTGGATTAGCTAGAGGAAAATCTACTCAACTTTCTTACAACAAATGAGATGTCAGGACGAGTTGCACTAGCTAGGTACATTAGTAAGCCAATAATTTTGGAGTATCTCAGATGATCCTTTCTTTCTTTGCCTTTTATTCTTTCAAGTATTAGACTAGGATCATAGGATGTTGGACAAGGTTTGCTATCCGTATAGCCAAATCGGTTCAATACCTTTTCCATATAATGAGACTGCAAAATAGTAATCCCATTCTCACCCTTATTAAGTTTAATATTAAGGATCACATTGTCTTCTCCTAAATTTTTCATGTCAAAATTTTGGGATAAGAATGATTTTACATCATTAATCTCATCGATACTTGTCCCAAAAATTAGTATGTCATCAACATACACGCACAGGATTACTCCTTTGCCCCCACCATAGCGGTAGTACATGTGTTAGCTTCATTAACTGCGAACCTAGCAAAAGTTAAAGTCTTATCGAACTTCTCATGCCACTTTGCTTGGGTGCCTACTTTAATTCATACAAGGATTTGAGTAACCTGCACACAATAAAAGATGCCATGGAGAGAGAAATATGAATTTGGTGCAGGCCTGTAGATTTTTTTTTTGAAAATGGGACTTCTATTAATTTCAAGAAACCTCTGGTGCAGGCCTGTCGATGGGCGAGAGAATTATTTCCAAGCTAATTACCTCTGCTAGATCTATGATAGAAACTCATGACAATGCACCGTCACGAACCGGTTCGATTGGGCGGTTGTGACACGCCACCGACGATCGTTGAGGCGGAGAAGGTGGCGTGAGGGGGTGGCCGTCTCCGGATGGCGGCGATGGCCGCCCGGCGCGCTGGCGTGCTAGGGCGGCGGGCTGGGGTCGCGCGGCGACGGCAGGTGCGGCGGCAAGGGAGGCGGGCGGCAATGACGGTTGGAGGAGAAGAGAGATAGATAGGGACTATTTTTATTGCTTGCTTATCCCCAAAGAGATTACATGCCTTTGCTTATATAGCTCGGCTAGTGAGACTTGTAACCTAAGAAATCTCCTATAAGGTTTCCTTATATGTTTGGAATACCTTTTACAAGCAATATTTATTTATTTCCCTTTTACACACCAAAAGCTAAGATAATCCTAACTTGAAGGCGAAGCGTAGTCGGAAGCGGAGAGGGAGGGAGGCGGCGGCGGGGGCGCCGCCCCCGCCCGCGAAGCGCCCCTCGGGCCCTCGTGGGGCGGCCGAGGCCGGTTCAGGGCCCTTTTAGCCCGCCCCGGGCCGCCCAATTCCTGGTTCATGACATTTCCCCACCGTTCGACCGAGGCGGCGCGTCCCATCGTGCCACACAACCCACCGGTGGTCGCTTGTTGGTATTTCTAACGTCACTATAACAAAAGGTGGAATTAATCTCACCTTAGGCCATATGCCATTAGACACTCAGTGTGGTTCATCTCTTAACACTACTATGTGCTAGGTTGTCATCCCCAGCAGCAATGCTAGGAAATACATATGTGATACTCGTGAATGTGTTGTTTTTGAAATCTAAGAAAATAAATATAAAAAGGTCTATCCGTGTTTACGATATAAATACCACTTTGTAGCATTTCACCGGGAGTAATCCAAGTTTTGTCATTTATATTCTACCACAAGGAGGAATAATTAAAGGTGGGCTCATAGATAACTGATGAATGGCATACTTATGAGAGAAACTATTACTAGTGCTAACTTTAGCAGGGGTAAGCCAATAATGATAAGGATATGATAATGATAAATAAAGGCAGAGGCATCACACACAGAGATAGGAAATAACTACTATAAGTTAGACTTAACATTGGACTACTTTAAGAGACAGAATCCTTATGTAGCATCGAATCTACTAAGTCATTACATCTACTCTAAGACATACATTATCATATATAGCATAGTAAACTCTAGATCATGTATCCCACGACTATCAAGGAAAATCAAGAGCGAAACAAGATATTCCCCATAATCATTGTCCACTTGTCTTATAGACGGAGGGTGGATTCCAAAGGACTCAACAGGATCTGTCACTCCCGCGATCTACAACACGTCCCCTAATATAAGGTGCACGCGCAGGTAAATCATATATAAGCACCACGCTTACATAATTATTTCTACCACCTAACCCACTCGAGAATTGAATTAGGCGCTCTACGAATAGATACATATATCTATCATAAACCACATCTATATCAAACATACTATTAGAATAAAGTAAGAACATAGCAAACAAACACATATTATTATAATAGAGCAAAGTCATAGATACAAGATAATATTCGTACCGTAGAACTTGAAGATCTAGAACTCTGGGTAGGCACACCCAGCTCTACTTGATTCTGACTTGCTAATCAACTTAAACGAACTAGAACTAGATGAACTAGAACTAGACAAGTAGACAATCCTAATCTCTGGTGGAGATACTCTCTTCTACTTTTGCCTGACTTACAACTGAATTGATATGAATTAGAATGAATTAGGGTTTCACCCTGGGGGCAGAGGTCTTTCTTATATAGGCCTTGGCGATGAACGATGACCATTGGATCAAACCGACCTTCAATAACGGTGTAGATACAACCTCAAAGGTCAGTTACAAACCGACCTAGAAGTCTGAGGCTGACCTGAGGGTCCCACCTGGCGGCCGGCCTAGATGGGCCTGGCGGCCGCCAGGGGGTAAGGTCCCCTCGGCCTCTCGTTCCTTCTGGTGTCTTCTAGAGTGTTTTAGTCCACATTTTGGGTCGAAGTTACTTCATGGTCAAGTCTTGTCATCATATGGGATGTAAACTCGAACTTTCTCTATTCTTCTCTGCATTTATCCGTTAAGTTCCCGAAAATATATAAATCACCAAAACTCGTGGAACTTATCGGTATAAACCTCTAAACTAAGTATTTGTTCATTTTATGTCCTTATTTCATATCTTATTGACTATAAAAGTATATGATAACAGGTGTCAACAAGCTCCCCCAAGCTTAACCTTTGCTAGTCTCTTAGCAAAGTCGTTCACCGTGAGTGGATCGAGGAGTTGCTACAATGGTTTATTCTCTCACAAATACACATATCATTAATTTAAAATTCTCCTCCAAAGAAAGGTGGAACCATTCTCGATCTTCCAACTCACTTATATTACCCTCGAAAATATGGGGCTTTTACCTGCACTTAGATCTTGGGTAATTGAAAGATAGAACAATCAAGTCAAGCACTATGTCTCAAACTCTTTATTTCACCTCTTTCGAGTTTTTATAGTTTTCAAAATAAAACTTCGAGTTTCCATTGTATGACCCTTTCATGTCTCTCATATGTAGTGTTTTTGGATCCTTACCAAGGCAATGATGTTGTGCCTTCTCTCAAAATATGTAGTATTTGTGGAACATGACAAGTGTATCATGCCTTCTCTCAACCTATCTATTAAAGCTTATATCTGAAGCTCATAGGTGGGAGACAAAGATATACATACTTGCAAAGCATATATTGTAAAGTCAAACAACGGATCCAAAGGAACACGTCATACAATGTGAGTGTATGGAATGTATTTGTGAGGTGGATATGGTGGTGATAGGATATAATGATCCTAATTCTACTATGCTCCTACTTGAAGAAATTGATCTCTCTTTTTGAAATTTTAGGAAGACATAGAAGAGAACTTGGGCTAGCTTTTTCTTTCTTTCTTTTCATTTTTCAGAGAGGCGGGCATCTAAGTACCCATTGTTTTCATTTGTTGGACACTTGTCCATTTTTAACTCTCTTTTCTTTTTCTTTTCTTAGGGAGGTAGGCTCTACTCGCCCGTAGGACACTTGTCCATTTTTCATCTCCCTTTTTCTTTCTTTTAGCATTGCCCCAGTGTTTCTTCTTTTTGTCAAATATTTGAGAGATACTTAAATGAAACACATGGAGCATAAATGGGGTTTCGAGAATAAGTATAGGGATAAGAAATATTTTTTGGTGTTTACTCCTAGGATAGGAGTAAAACATTTTTGATGGCTAGCAAAATGAATGAAGGGTTTGTATACTTCCAGGGTAGAAGTGATCCATAAAATGAGTGGTGTGTATATAATGTGGAATATGTGGAGATATATGTGGAATTGTATGACAAGTTCCCGAGGGTCTCAAAGGTTGACAAAACTCAACACTAAGCAAGTAGTGAATGATAAAAGAGTTTTCCTATTCTAAAAACATATATATGGCTGTGGTAGGAATTTCGAACTCTCTGTCATATAGGAAACTCATCATGTAATTTTCAAATTTTCAAAAATCAAATCTTCAGAATTTAGTGCAATTAGGAGTAAGATAAATAGCAGCTCGGACTATCTCATATCATATCCGTCAATTACCTAGATTAGCTTAGATGTATGCTCCCACAAAATTTTCAAGCTCAAAGCAAATTTATTCATAACATTGGAGAATTCTAAACCAATGATAGGCACTTGTAAGAAAATAAAATAGAGCAACTATTCATCATCTCCGAACACAAGAGATAGTTACTATTTTATTCAAGCAACAAACTTAAAACAAATTAATTATACGTACTCTTTTTTTTTTGGTTTTCCATGGTTATTCATTTTTTTTAGCAAACAAAGCAAAGCAGATTCGGACAAACTATGTATATATATAATATAAATAGATATTGCCGTGTCATGGGGACTTACCTGGCCAAGTAGGGACAATTCCCCCAAGCTGGTGTTGATACAGGGGTTCAACGATGCCGCTGACGGCGGCGGCGCCCGCATTGGGCGATCGATCATCAAACCGGTGTTCGAGGGTCTCTCTCATATCGGTGATGTTCTCGCTCGCTCGACATTCCAATCTCTCTGGTCTTGATAATAATTGACCTGGTCATGCCTCATATCTTGGATAGTGTTGTACAGTCCTTGAAATGAGTACGCGTCTTGCTATCCGTAACCTGCAAAAGAATTGCGAGCTGGTTCGGGAGTAGGGTGTGAGGTACCTGGTGTATCATAGAAGTAACCACTTCCACGATAGGTTTCTCGACGAATATGTGCATCATCGCCCCGCTCACTTGGGCCTCCTTGTGCAAACCGGGGTGAATGGTCGGCCAAGATGCTTGTGAAGGTGGGGGGTAGGTCCATGGCTGGTACCCTCCAAACGTTGGCTCTTGTGGTCTTGGATCTGCACCTGTCCAAATTGGATCATGGGCACGTGTCTCACGAGTTGGCATGGCTCTTTGCATGTTTATCAGCTGTGCCTGCACATTCAATAGATAAGATTGCACACGATATATGGAGAGATCGGGGTTAGGCAACCGAATCTCCCCGACAGTAGCATGGGTCATGACATAAGTGCTTCCTATTTTCTTCAAAATATGTCCCTTACTAAAGAAATCAAAACCTATAACAGGTCTATCTTCCCTTAGGTAGGCAACATGAGCGTATTGTGACGAACCTCCTAATTACCGGGCCCACCCGCACCCGGCCATTGTCCCAAAAACCTCTAACAAAGATCTACACCCAATAACTTAAAATTCGTCGGTGTCATCGGAAAACCCCGATAACACCTCATACCAGATCAACAAAGGAGTAGCTACAACATTACAACATTTGTTACAAAAAATACATATCGAGTGCGGAAGATTAATAACATAATTTTACTAAATGTGAGTAGGTTACATTTGAGTAAACTTAACTTAATTCAATAGAAGTAGACAGAACTATAGGAGATAACTAGATCATGTCGAGCCCACCGACATAACCCTAAGTTAGTAGCACGAGTCAACACCCGCAACAAGGGTCAAAGAACCCTGAGTACGGGAGTACTCAACAAGACTTAACCGACTAAAAGAAAATAGGTGAAGACTCGTGAATGCCGGGTTATAGGAAAGGTCTTAACAAGGACTCATTTGCATAAAAGCTTACTAAGAGTAGATCCTTACTTTCAAAGTTTTATTTCAACTTTAGTAAAACCTCTCATCTAGGTGATCATCTACTAAGCAATCACTTCTTAACCAACTCCCTTTTAAACTACATCAAGGTTCCATAATTCAACTACGATGGAGGTGCGAGGATCAAGTCTCCTTATATCGTAGAGCAAATCGACGATTCAATCACTTGTAACCCAAATTGGGGATACCTCACCACACGATATATGTAGCACCCAAGCTTGCATATATCAACCATCTCCCGTGATCGTTCAAAACGGGACCGGCCCTACGCCACCCGAGAATACAAGACGCCCCGCCCCGGGACTTTAACCCACCGAGGGTATCTTGTACTCCCGCCATCTCTCCACTCCCAAAGGCGCCGTTGTACGCTCCCGATTTGACACACCCCCGAGATCAGGCTTACCCAAAGTATGTGGCCAAGATACAAAGTTCATGATCCAAGGGCCTTCCAACGGGACGGTCCTTAACCGGGGTACAAAGAGACTCCCTTCTCAATGCAAGTTACCGACCGCCTCAACTTAACTTATCTCTTACATTCTAAGTGTGAATCATCATTGAAGAACTTTGTAAACATTGTAAAAGCATTCTAACTTTTAAGCAAAGCATAGCATCTAGCTCTTTTTTGAAATAAAATAGGTTATCAAGGATGATAATTCAATAACAAGGATGGTTATGCATCAAATAGGTAATCACTCAACTCCTATTCACCTAGTGCATCATATCATCAACATACGTGTGTAAAACTTTGTAAATAATCAAGGAGGGTTTAAATGTATCCGGGCTTGCCTTCAACAGAGAAAAACTCCGGCCGGGATCCGATCCACGATGTCAAATCCCACTTGGACCGGGTTCACAATCTCCTCCTAAAACTTCTTCAACTTTGAAGTTCCCACTATCGCTCTCTACACGAAGATAATGCATGCTTCAACATGATGCCGAAATGATAAACATGATGCTTTGAAGTGCATGGAATTTAAACAACAACTTGAGTACAACTTTCCTTCATGATAAAGTTGCAACCTAACAAAACCAACTTGTTGAACTACTCTATAAGATATCATCACCATTGCCTAAGGAGTTCTCAAGGACCATCTTACTCAAGTAAGATTCTAACTCACAAAACAACACAACATATCTACATCAAACAACATCTAATTTCTCTAAATAAAACAAATCACAAAAATAGAAAATAAATTAAACATCTCAAAATGACCCCAAACTTTTTCTACAGATAGGTCCTATCATAAAATAGTTCCAGATAAAATTTCAAGAATTTTGGAAATCTAGATTAATTTATAAAATTCACCAAAGTCTCATTTTTAATTAAAGCTGCTAATTTTAGAACATGTCAAAATAGTTTAAAATTTAAATTTGATATTTTTCCTACATTCTAGACATCATGAACAGCTTCTACAAAAATTTTCATAATTTTCTAGGCTTTGGATAATTTTCTATGAATTTTGGAAGTTTCTTATTCATCAAAACAGAAAATAAAAAATCAAATAAATAAATCGAAATCGCCATCTTTGGCTCGGCCCTCGGCGCACACGCGCGCGCCCAGCAAAGGGTCGGCCCAATACAAGCCCTGTGTGTTGCCCTAGCGCTTTTTCCTCGCTGAAATTTACAAATCTACGTAAGCACTATTCAATTGAGTCACGAGTTTGCAAACAAACCCCTGAATGTTTTCCTATTCCTGTTTTCATAGGTCCCCTGGCTACTCCAGGATGGTTTCTTGCCGGCGGCGAGGTTTCCTACCACCTTTGTTCACGCTCAACACGACGGTGATTTTTGCACTCAACCCTTTCCTAGGACATGGAGACACCCTAAATGGCGGCCACCGGCGCGGATGCGCGACGGCGGAGCTCACCGAGCTCTCAAAATCTCGGGCGACCCTTTCCCTAACTTAATCAACCTAACTAGCACGGCCACGCTTCTTAGGAACGCGTTAGCTAGCACGGCAAGGCAAAACCCAAACCAAAAGGTCCCTACAAAAGTACTAGTGCTCACGTTGGATGGGTTACGGTATGGACGAAGGTGAAGCGGGGCTTGGTTCTCCGTAAGGCTCCTGTGGTGCAAGAGTAAAACGGTCGAGCCGACCATGATCCGCGGCGTCAAGGCGATCCTAAAGCACTAGCTGGTTTGGTGCGAGGCTCACGGGCAAAGGGGACGGCGGCAAAGGTGCCATGCGGCCACGGTCGCCCCGGACCTTTGTTCGGGTGACTCCGGCGATTTCTTGTTTTGGGGTGCGCTGAGAGATATGAGGCTTCGACCAAACCGCTAGCCGAGAGATCGGAGCGCAGGCTCGTCAAATTTATAGGTGAAGGCGGGCGGTGGTCGGGCCGGCGATGACGGACTAACTCAACTCGGATACGACGACGCCGGGCCCTCTCGCGCCGATAGGGATGGAATATGACGAGGACACGCAGCGGGGCTTGTTGACACGTCGAAACTCCCAAAAACGGTGAGAAGGCCATCGGCGGCGGCGATGCACCCCCTGTTGGAATCTCTCCCTTTTCTAATTTTCAAAACCCCTGACTGAAATTTGCAAATTACTCCCAAAAATTGAACTGCACTCAAAAATCTCCAAAAACGACTTTTGCATAATTTTTCGAGATCTACATTTTTCTCAATTGGAAGATTTCCTAATTCGGCCTCTAAGTTAGACTTCTTGAAAAGTCAGATTTGAAATTCAAATCGGGATTTGAAATTACTTCAAAATTTTTAACTAAACTTGAAAAACTCAAAACACCAACTTTGTTCATCTCAAAAAGATCTACAAGGTTGATGTTGAAGTTTTCCCAAATTTTGCTTAAATTTGGAATAATTCAAAAGGGGTAAACTAGGATTTTGGAAAGCTAGGGTTTTCACATGAAATATTAAACCTCTCATTATTCAAACTTCAATTCCAATCATTTAAAAGCACAAACAATAACTCAATCAATGAAACCAAAGTTTGGAAAAATTTTATTTATAAAAATCTACTTAATAATTAATCTAAAACATATCTAGGATCAAACATATGTGCATAAAATAAAATCACTCTAAAACTCTAAAGCACAAACAATTACTAAATAAATAAACTTATTTTAATTTAAATGCATAAGAGGTTATCCACAAATGCATGCTTTGCAATGCAATGATGACATGATCAAAATTTTAATTGCATATTAACATCTGGGATGTTACAGTTATCATCCAAGAGTCCTAAGTGGTTGGCAATTCTTGTGATAAGTGATGTGCAATTAATTGTTCCTAGGATGGTTGGCACACCTATCCAATGCTGAACTAACATATACACCGGTGAAACTTGTCGTCTCTTTATAGCTGCATAAATCAACCGTAACTCTCCTACTCTAACATTATGCCTATCCTTCTTAGGAAAAAGAGTGAAAAGTAACCATTTATGGAAGAAGCGAAAGGTTGGTAAGTGTAAGTCTCTCGCTTTTGCATCTAAAAATGCGTCCTACGTTGGTTAAGTCTTTCCAAACAGTTGCTTGATTGAAATCGTTCAAAGCTACGCCTAAGTCCATGGTGCAAGAGTGTAGAAAACCAAGTGCATCACTTAAATTTCTCCAAGTAAGAGAGTACTCTTGTTGGAAGAATCTAAATGTGACTCCTTCATTTGTGCAACGAAGAGTGCAAAGAAATTCCATGGTCAAAAACTTAGAACCTTGCTCTGTGATTTTTGCAAAAGTTTCCCACCCCAAAAAGCAGAAAACATGAGCAAATTCAATATCCATACCGTTCAGCTAGAAGATCGGGTCGATCTCGTGGAGTGTGAGTGAACTTACGGTTTTTCAACCGACCGTACCTTGTTCTCTCGTATTGTCCATGAAACCCGAGATGGGAGTCGAGGGTCAACCTTCTTACTGCAGCAGGGGCTGGATGTGGTGGTACGTCTTGCTCTGGCTCATAGCTTGTTTCTGATGGAGCTCTGGAAGATGACTCTCCAAGTTGTTGAAGACGTCTTGATCTTCTGCCGCTGAACGACTCCCAAAAACTCATCCTGTAAAATGTTAATACACAAACAAAAATAAACAAGAAACTAATGGAGGGGTTAGAATAAAAAGTTAGAAGTCAGCCATCCAAAGTTAGTCGTCCAGGGGTTAGTCGTCCAAAAGAAAGATTACAAAGTTGTTTTTATTTTGACATAACTTCCCCTAGCAAAGTTTTATCTTGATTACTCCATTGGACAGCACCTCCACTAATCACTCTTGCTTATTCTACTACTTTCAAAAACTTCTCCTCTCTCAAGAATTTTTCTATTACTACCAAGAACTTCCTTTTTCTCCTTCTCTCTTCTCCTTTTCTTCACTACAAAGCTCAAAGCTTTCTGGATACTAGAACTTCGAGTTTCAAGCTGAAATGTTGAGCAAAGCAATGTGGGTGTGAAGAACAACCGAGGGATGAAGGGGCTTTTATAGAGGAGGTCATGGCCTGGCGGCCGCCAGAAGTGGTGGCGCCGGCCGCCATGGTGCTGGGCCCTCTCCCACTCACCTTCATGCAGCGTATTGCTCACTCCAATGCCAAGGTTTTAGATGGGGTTTTCGGTGGAAAAGAGTGGCAGGAAGTTGTGCATGGTGGTAGGTGAGGTTTGAGTGGTATATGTCATGTCCAAGTTAGGTGAAATATGGAATTTAGTGTATGACATGTAGGACCCATCACATAGTGACTATATTTTTGTATTTTCAATATATTAATGCAAGAGTAAATATGATAATGCAAGAATAAATATTTTTAAGCCACCACAATAAATATCTTCACGAGTTATGACACACCGTAAAATTATTTATATGGGGCATAAATTTTCTGATGCGAAATAGAAAAATAAATATGCAATGTGGTAAAGTAAAGATGGGTACTTACCGATTTACCTTTCGGCGAGAGTCCGTAGTTAAAGTCCTCGAACTGGGACTTTCCAAAGTTATTAATTATCAGGTGCATTCTCCGATTCCGGAGATGGTACTGATGATGATTCTTCTTTCTCTGATTCAATCCTGTTTACTGTTGAGCTGAGCTCTGATCTGAGTTTGAAAGCGAACTTCTCTTCCTGTCCATTTAAGTTGAATGTAATCTCTCCAGCTGTGACATTGATGTGTGCATTGGCTGTGCTTAGGAAAGTTCATCCGAGAATGATTGATACTGAGAGTCTGGTGGCATATCCAAAACTACAAAATCCAAAGGTATAAAGAATCCTCTGATATTAACTGGTATGTTTTCTGCAATTCCTGAGGAGTATCTGATTGATTGGTCTGCCAGTTGTAATGATATTGAAGTTGGCTCCAGGGTTGTGTGCTTGAGTTTGTCAAAGACAGACTTGGGCATTACACTAACACTTGCTCCAAGGTCACAAAGTGCGCTGAAATGATGATCTCCAATCGAGCAAATTAATTACGGGTATCCCGGATCCGTCATTTTATGTGGTAATATATTAAGGATAGCCGCACTGCATTCTTCTGTTAACTTGATCACCTCTGTGGTGGGCAATGGTCTTTTCTTATTCAAGATATCTCTGAGATACTTAGCATAGGTAGGAACTTGAATAGCATCTAGTAGAGGTATGTTGATGTATAGTTTCTGAATTACCTCCACAAACTTTCCAAACTGCTTCATCCACTTGGGGTCCACGTTTTCTTCTAGGATATGGTAAGAGATTTGTATCATGAAAGTCTTGTGTCATCCGGGGTTCTTGAGTCAAATCTTCTATGTCATCATTTTCTTCTTCTCTAATTGGTTGTACCACAGGTCTCGTTGTTCTTTGGTGCTTTGCAGTGTGCCGTAATTGGTGTCCTCACTTCCGTTTCTATTATCCTTCTTGGATCAACGGGATCACGTGTAGATTTACCTCTTCTTGTAGTAACATTATGTACCGCTCAAGGTTAGTGGCAACAGATTTTGCGGTGATAATTTTGCTATTTGAGTTTGTATCTTTTTATTAAAAGCAAGTTGATCTTTTAAAAAACAAATGTAAAAAATTATCCATCTTAAGAGTTATATCTTCTAAAACTTTATCATTAGCAACAAGCTTCTTAGAAAGGGTATCATTTAACTTAGCTTGCTCCTCAATTAACTCTCTTAAAAATGGGTTTCTAGGAATATTACCTCGATACTTACCTGGGTAGTTGGATCACTGTTGTGAACTTCGTTCTTGTGATTGAGTTGATGTTGATTTGTTAACAGCCGGGCTTGAATTTGATGCGAAATCAATGTAATCTTGTAAAGCCTGTCGATCCTTCTTGTCATTGGCTCGTTGTTCAAGCCAATTCAATAACACATCCATCCGGGTTGATATTGCTTTTACTTCTTCTGGAACTTCTTCAATCTGATGGTAGTGTTGAGTGTCTTGAATCCAGATTTGATTTTCTCGATATTTTGTTCATGAGTGCTTCAACTTTGTCAAGAGTGAGTGATAAAATGATCCTTCAGCAGATTGCATCTAGTTGCTCTCTTGCTCTTTGTGTTAATCCATGATAGAATCCTTGCATGAGCAACCAATCTTCTATTCCATGATGAGGGCAATCTGATATGTATTCTTGTAAGCATTCCCAAGCACCTGGAATTGATTCTCCTTTCTGCTGTTGGAAGTTGGTGATTTTTCCTCGTAGGGCATCGGTTTTACCCGTAGGGAAGAACTTTGATAGGAAGGTTGTAGAACATTCATCCCATGTCTTGATTTCTTCTTTGTTGGCGTAGAACCATAACTTCGCTTTTTCCTTCAGTGAGAATGGGAATAGGCAGAGTAATATGATATCTTGGGGAACATTCTTGGGTGAGAAGGTGTTGGCATCTCCAGAAAATTCTGCAGATGTAAACGTGCATCTTCGTGTACCCTTCCACTGAATGGAGTAGCTTGTACCATGTTGATGAGGCTTGGCTTGAGCTCAAACTCAAGATTATTAAGTTGAAGTGTCGGTCTGTCTATGAATGTTCTCATTGCTTGGAGCGAGAGAACTCTCGTAGGGATTTTTTCAGCCATAGCTTCGAGAATTGGTGTATGCTCTCTTGATTGATTTGATTCTGATGAATGAAGTGGAGTGAATCACAATCAATTTTCAATTTGATAAACCCTGTATAAAATAAACAAAAGACAAACAAGGGTAAGCCTGCTAAAGCAGCGGTTTCCTAGTTTAGATTCTCATCATAAGTTTTCATCTATCAATATATCTAGCTAACTTCTATTTCCTCCCGAAACGGCGCCGCCAAATGCTTGTTGGTATTTCTAACGTCACTATAACAAAAGGTGGAGTTAATCTCACCTTAAGCCATATGCCGTTAGAGACACTTTCGGTGTGGTTCATCTCTTAACACTACTATGTTCTAGGTTGTCATCCCCTGCAGCAATGCTAGGAAATGCATATGTGATACTCGTGAATGTGTTGTTTGCAATCTAAGAAAATAAATATAAAAGGTCTATCCATAAGCGCCGCGAATATAAATACCACTTTGTAGCATTTCACCGGGAGTAATCCGTGTTTTGTCATTTATATTCTACCACGGGAGGAATAATTAAAGGTGGGCTCATAGATAACCGATGAATGGCATACTTATGAGAGAAACTATTACTAGTGCTAACTTTAGCGAGGGGGGTAAGCCAATAATGATAAGGATATGATAATGATAAATAAAGGCAGAGGCATCACACACAGAGATAGGAAATAACTACTATAAGTTAGACTTAACATTGGACTACTTTAAGAGACAGAATCCTTATATAGCACCGAATCTACTAAGTCATTACATCTACTCTAAGACATACATTATCATATATAGCACAGTAAACTCTAGATCATGTATCTGGACGACTATCAAGGAAAATCAAGAGCGAAACAAGATATTCCCCATAATCATTGTCCACTTGTCTTATAGACGGAGGGTGGATTCCAAAGGACTCAACAGATCGACATCACTCCCGCGATCTACCACATGTCCCGAATATAAGGTGCACTCGCAGATAAATAAATCATATATAAGCACCACGCTTACATAATTATTTCTACCACCTAACCCACTCGAGAATTGAATTAGGTGCTCTACGAATAGATACATATATCTATCATAAACCACATCTGTATCAAACATACTATTAGAATAAAGTAAGAACATAGCAAACAAACACATATTATTATAATAGAGCAAAGTCATAGATACAAGATAATATTCGTACCGTAGAACTTGAAGATCTAGAACTCTGGGTAGGCACACCCAACTCTACTTGAATCTGACTTGCTAATCAACTTAAACAAACTAGAACTAGATGAACTAGAACTAGACAAGTAGCTAATCCTAATCTCTGGTGGAGATACTCTCTTCTACTTCTGCCTGACTTACAACTGAATTGATATGAATTAGAATGAATTAGGGTTTCACCCTGGGGGCAGAGGTCTTTCTTATATAGGCCTTGGCGATGAACGATGACCATTGGATCAAACCGACCTTCAATAACGGTGTAGATACAACCTCAAGGTTGGTTACAAACCGACCTAGAAGTCTGAGGCTGACCTGAGGGTCCCACCTGGCGGCCGGCCTAGATGGGCCTGGCGGCCGGCCTAGATGGGCCTGGCGGCCGCCAGGGGGTAAGGTCCCCTCGGCCTCTCGTTCCTTCTGGTGTCTTCTGGTATCTTCTAGAGTGTTTTAGTCCACATTTTTGGTCGAGTTACTTCACGGTCAAGTCTTGTCATCGTATGGGATGTAAACTCTGGAACTTTCTCTATTCTTCTTTGCATTTATCTGTTAAGTCCCTGAAAATATATAAATCACCAAAACTCATGGAACTTATCAGTATAAACCTCTAAACTAAGTATTTGTTCATTTTATGTCCTTATTTCATATCTTGTTGACATATAAAAGTATATGATAACATGTGTCAACAGTCGCGAAGGGGATGCCGATCGGGGAAGTGACAATGCCCGGACCGAAGTGGAGGATGAGAGGACCCGACTTGTCATTGTCGTCATTGCAGACGCTGGCGTCCTTGTCGGAGAAGGAGAAGTTGAGGCGCAGGCCGCCGAAGTAAATGTTGAACTTATAGGTTTGCGGGGGCTGCACGAAGGGGCGCTCCCCCATGCACGCCGCATGACGGAGGTGCTGAGGGTGCCCGAGAGCTCGAGCATGTGGCGTGTCGCTAGAGGAGTCGTGAAGGCGTATGTCGTCGGCACGGTAACCTTCGGGTGAATGTGCCTGCAAAACACATGTCGAAGCGACAAGGTGGTGACGAGGCGAAGTCGAGGAGACGGCCGTAGAGAAGGTCGCTGGGTGCCAGCACGGGCGGCCCTATCTAGGGCTCCTGCGCCCATGGTGCACCGACGGCGACGTTGTCGATGCGGAGGAAGACGTCGCCATTGTTGTCGAAGAGGAGAACCGTGGCGTCCTCGATCCTGTCATCTGGGCGCACCTGCAGGAGGAGCACGCTTGCTAGGAACGCCTGGTCTTCTCTTGGACGGTTGGGGAGGTGGAAGCCCACTACTACGCCATGCGGTGGGGCTCCCTCCCTCGAAAGCAAAGTCCCGTAGGAGCTCTCGAGCGGTACCGATGTAGTAGCGGTGGAAGTACCTCACAATGCCATAGTGGAGGCTCCACTGGGGCGCCGGTCGCCAGAACTTCGATGGCGTTGCCCCGATGATCCCGAGCTCCTTGTTGGTCGTGGTGCCCGGTGTAGCTCAGCGACGAGGTCATTCGACGTCGGCTGGCCGATGCCATCCATAGCGGCAAAGCAAGACGCGGTGCCGGCCTAGTATGCGGTCGGCCGGGGCCGCGGGCGATGTCGCCGTCGATGTCGGCCGGGCGGCGCCGGGTGGCGAGAATGGTCGGCGTCGGGGTCCACCACCGCCGGGCGCAGGCCGGTCGCCGTCGTCGAAGGGCGGGCGGGCGGTCGATGGCCTCCTCCATCGAACGAGGCTCGAACCACTCGGCGTTGTGTGAAGTGTGTCGCGTAGCCTCCGGACGAAGAGGCCGACACGGTGGTGCTATCCCTCAAGATCCATGCGCGAGCGCATAGCTCTCGGCTGGGCGGAGATGTAGTCGCCCGACTTGCCCTCCTAGGAGGGAGGCGCATACTCCCCCGTAGTGTCGGGTGATGGTGGTGGTGGTGGTGGTGGTGGGGGGTCTAAAGTCGCGTCGCGGTGTAGTGGGTGAATGCGTCCCACTCGGTAGGGACCTCCTCCGGGACAGCCTGAGGAGCCGGACTACAGCAGGGACTGTCGGATGGAAGGCAACATACCGTGGCGTAGAAGTCGGGTCGATGTCCTCCTTGAGCTCGAACAACAACTCCATCTTGGCGTATCCGGAGGTCGGGGTTGTCGCTGCCGCCGTACTCGGCCCTCCGGTACGTGTGTGACGTAGAGAGGGGGTTAGGTCCGGTGACCGGGGCGAGGTGCCGCGGGTGGCGTGTCGTGTCGGCAAGGGCGCCAAGCGGGTGGCACTGAAGGGGGCGCCGCGGTGACGCCATCTCTGGGGAGAGTCCCGTGGTCGCAGTGTCGGGGACGAGAGAGGGCAGCCGGGTCCTACGGTGTCGCCCGGCGACGATGTCGATGATGTTCGGTGCGTCACGCATAACGCGTCATCATCTCCTCTAGCTGGAGGATGGCGGTCGGGCGCCGTCAACGATGTCGCAGTGGGGAGGGGCGCGGCCGGGCGGCGCTGGGGGGCGGCCCGTGCTGCGGCGGGCGGCCGCCAGCCCAGGCTCTCCTCCAAAGATGGTCGCCGTGGGTTGTCGGCGGAGCGGAGGTAGGGGAATCTTCGGGCGGTGTAGACGTACTCCATGCGACGCAGCGCGCGCGTCTCGATCTCGTCGAAACGCGTCGGCTAATCTTGGCGCAGTTGTCGTCGAGGAGTGCCTTGGCCCATGGTGAACTTGGTCATCTCGGGCGCCATCGGTGGTGGGAATCGTCCCCGTCTCCGGATACCAAATTGTCACGGGCCGGTTCGATTGGGCGGTTGTGACACGCCACCGACAATCGTTGAGGCGGAGAAGGTGGCGTGGGGGCGGCTGTCTCCCGACGACGGCGGGGCGGCGGCGGCGAGGGGGCGCCCGTGGCGGCAGCGGCGGTTGGAGGAGAAGAGAGATAGATAGCGACTATTTTTATTGCTTGCTTATCCCCAAAGAGATTACATGCCTTTGCTTATATAGCCGGCTAGTGGGACTTGTAACCTAAGCAATCTTCTATAAGGTTTCCTTATATGATTGGAATACCTTTTACAAGCAATATTTATTTATTTCCTAATAAGGGCCTTCCTTGTAGATTGAATATTCCCTTTTACACACCAAAAAGCCTAAGATAATCTTAACTTGAAGGCGAAGTAGAGTCGGAAGCGGAGGGGGGGAGGCGGCGGCGGCGGCGGGGGCGCCCTCCCTCGCCACATACGTGCGCCCTGCCCCCTCGTGGGCGGGTCGCGGCCGGTTCAGCCCTTTTAGCCCATCCCGGCTGGCCCAATTCGGTTCATGGCATGCACAAAGGCTATGAAGTGGAAGCCCCCTCCGACTGGATTCATTAAGATTAATGTACATGCGGCTTTCAAAGCGGAAAATCAACAAGGTGTCGCTGGGGTGATTGTTGATGATGAAAATGGATGTGTTCTAGTAGCTTAATGCATGCTTTGTGGAAAAGTAAGGATAGCAACAAGTCAGCTATTTTGCCTGTTCTATTTGAAATTCAAGAGCTTAGCGGGAGATGCATTTCTTTTGATTTTTTCTTATGTTAAAAGAGAGGCCAATACAATAGCCCACCACATTGCTAAATTTGGTTTCTCTGCCTGTTTAGATCGTACGTGGTGGTATGAAAGTCCATAATGTATTCTCTCAAGAGTCCATAATGTTTGTACTCCTACTATTTGATCGATATAACATAAGCTCTTAACCAACTAATCTACTATCAGTTCGCCTTTATGCGAATGCATGTGAATGCGAAATATTATGTATTAATATTTAAGGATATTCCGATCCATATGTATCAATTCCATTTGTTTGTACTCTAGTTAGAGCATCTCCAAGAGAAGACTAGTAACACCCACCCCTCTCTCTCCCAAAACTTATATTGGTGTGATTACCAACAAAACAAGGTTGCAACAGCTCCCCAAACCTGCCCTTAAGATTTATTCGCTCAAAAAAAAACGAGGTGGAATCCTGCAGGCATGCGTAGGCGATGGGTGGACACAAAAACTCATTATGTAATAACTGACTAATGGTGACCTGTTTGGGTGAAATCATTTTAGCATGCAAAGAGGAATCTAATTTTAGATGAGCCAAATGCATGGCGTCAATAAAGAGTTTTGAGAGTTAATTTTTTAGATTGGAGTTGCTCTTAGCTGCCACGAATACGATCTACTACTAGCATTGAAAACGAAGACATCATCGCGATCGTTCATTCTCCAGTTGGTTTTTGCCTATATAATGTTTGGGCCACTCATGAACCCTAAACATTATCCTCCCCCGATCCCTCAGCGTCGGCGGCCGTGGCTTGCGCCGCTCTAACTCCCACCGATCTGACCTACACCGGCGGTTGTCTCGGCTGCGCTCTACCTCCGAGGCTCCGACGGGCTGAATGATCTGACCGGCGGCTGCCGCGTGTCGCCAGTTGCCACGGCCGGCCGGCCGGCACCGGCACGTCCAATCCTCTGCGGCAAGTTCCAGGTCAGATTCAGGGCTCCATCGAGATGAATCACAACTGCACTCACCTCATTGAGGAAGTCTCGGTCTCCTCCGTGCACCTTCTCAAGGTCGACGGCTTCTGTGTCACCAAGTCCACGTTCAGCAACGGAAACGACTGCCACATCAAATCCAGATGCAAAGTCGACGGACACGACTTTGAGATCCAGATCCAGTTCGTCCCTTGTCCCTATCAGGTGGCCGTCGAAAGGTATTGGGTAGTCCTCGTGCTTGTCTACCTCGGTGCACCGTGCGATGATGGTGTGGCAGTGCGCCTGAGCTGCCGTCTACAAGGTCAAAGCAGCGATCTTCTTCGATTAGTAACAACAGCAGGCATACCGATAATATTTAAGCGTCCCACGGATCGCTCGACTCGAATTTACCTTGGCAGTGGGAAGGTTAGAGACGATGTACAAGTACCAGCAGGTCAACTCATCAATGGTGGTTCTCAATTTACCGTGAAATGCATGATCGACGTGCGCAGCCGCCTGGTCCTAAATCCCGTTTCTCGGCCGCCGTCTGACCTACACCAACACCTCGGGAAGCTCTTAGAGAACCAGGCTGGAGTCGACGTCACCTTCGTCGTGTCCGGTTAGTCATTCCCGGCACACAAGAGCATACTAGCAGCAAGGTCTCCAATCTTTATGGCTGAGTTCTTTGGCAACATGGTGGAGAGGAGCTCCCAGCGTGTGGAGATCCAGGACATGGACCCGACCGTGTTCAAGGCCATGCTTCACTTTATCTACACCGACAAAGTGCCTGAGCTTGAGAACAATAAAGAGCACCAACCAGCTGAGAAAGATGAGGAAACGGTGATGGCTCAGCACCTGTTTGTAGCTGCTGACAGGTATGGGCTAGATAGGCTTAAGGCAATCTGCGAGGAAAGGCTCATTGACATCAGCGTCCGCACAGTGGCGTCGACACTGGCTTTGGCGGAGCAACACAACTTTACAAAGCTCAAGGCCAAGTGCATCGACTTCATTAGTGGAGCATCAAGTAAAGATCTTCAGGCTGTCTTGGAAACGGAAGGGTACAAGCATCTGGAGGCTAGCAACCCCTCAGTGTTGACTGAGCTCCTCAAGGCTATGCATGGAAAGAAGAGGAAGCAATCGATGGATTCTTGAATTAGGATGGAGTGTGTATATTGCTAGAAATATGTTCATCCTTAGTATTTTTACTGTCTCTCTCTATATTAATATTATCGTGACAAACTTTTAGTTGCTTGTGTTTCCCAACTCCTGTGTGAAATAACTTTGAATTATATATCTTTGTGCTTATCATATGTATCAGTTATTTGTTTTTACCATATGTATATGTATGAGCAACTTGTTGGTGTGCAATTGTGCTCTACCGTAATGTGTTTAAGCAGTTTACCAACATTGCTAATACTTTTCAATTAACCAATATATTATGCTAGAAAAATAAGAGATATATTGAACCTTGTAATGTTTGTACCGTACTTTCAGAAGATGGATCTGTATTGTTGGTTCACAAGTCGGACATGCAACTTCCCTGTCTGCTTGTGGCTGTATGTCAGGTTTTGGTCCATATCAGACGATGAGGAGAATGTTTTTGGAGTTACAGTCCACAACAATGTGCTTCAAAAAAATTCTCCTAGCTAATGTGTCACGTATTGGAGGCAAGGTTGGTGAAGAGACACTACCACAGATCGTCTTCGCTCCACCGCCTGTCTTCGCTCCACCACCGGATCCTTTTCTCACTGATATGAGTTTCTCTTCCATAACTCCAAATATCCATATATGAATGTGAATGGAAATCATCTGGAGTTTTGAATGCACCATGAGATGTGTATATGGACATGTGGTTGTCGGCCATCGAGCCGTTGTTTTGTTGCAGGTTTTGGAAACCCCTCCGTGCAGGGGAGGTGTTGCCGAAATTTCTAACATTTTATCTTGCTTTTTTTCAAGTTAATAGAACTTACCTTGAATTTTGTCTCACAAATGCAATCACTTCTTCTATATGCAGGATCAGTCTCACGCCTCGAACCCAACTCCGGACGGTACCCCAGCTCTAGACCCTAGAGGCACGTGGGACCCTTGGGAAGGGCGGTAATGCAAGGCCCTTTCCCATGATGAACTTGTGAACTTGTGGAAACATCGATGTGAACTTGGCCACCCTTGTGAACTTGACCATGAACTATATACAGTTGATACCTATGTTGATTTTATGTAATATATGTGCTATTATGAATTATATATATGTGATACGTGAGAATGATGTGATATGTGATAAATCTATGATATATATGTGTGATATAAATGTGAGAAATACATGTTGTAATAGAAAAAAAATAAAAAGAACATTTGCCGTGAAGCCTGTAGGGCGGCTCACGCCAAAGGATGCTTCTTTCTCATGACCTACGCCGTTAGGGCTCACGAGAAAGGAGATAGAAACACCATTTCTTTTATGTATTTATCGTAGGCCATAACGGGGTGGCTCACAGGAAAGGAGCCGTCACCCGTCACTGTAGCCCCTCGCCCCCCTCAACTCTTTCCCCGTGAGCTAGCGGGTACACGGAAAAGGGTAACCCGTGAGCCCCTCGTGGGCTCATGGTAAAGACTCTTTTCCCAATGCGTCCTTTCCCCGAGTCCGCTATGCCTCGAAAGTTACTCAAGCTAAAGGCTTTCCGGTGCGCGTCGTGCTCACAGGAAAGCCTTTGAATCCGGTAGTGGAGATGATTACATGGCGTTTAAATTTTGTGACCAAATAGTGCATGCGGCAGCTAGCGATGTGAACCCGGCCACTACCCAATCCTCTCCAAAGTGGACACGATTTGGGGGTGGTGCATAATGTAATATCCTAACTCCTAGGAACATGCGAAAGTGCGGATGTAAAAACTCTTCTTTAAAATACAAAGATGTTGTCACAAACCGGGACGAATTCGGCGGCGGCGCCCAGCGGCAGCGCAGCGAGGGAGGGGGCGATGACGGCGGCCACAAACCCACGCGGCGGCCGGCGCACGGCGGCGGGCGGTGGCGCCATGAGGGGAAGGGGACGGCGGCGGTGAGAGCCGAAAACCCGAACTAACCTTTATTTGCTTGTTCCCCTAAGAGATTACAGACCCCTTACATATATAGCCCTCCTAGTGGGACTTGTAATCCAAACAATCTCTCTAAAGGTTTCCTTATAGAGTTGGAATACCTTTTACAAGCAATCCTATTTATTTCCTAATAAGTGACTTCCTTATAGAGTTGGAATATTCCTTGCACACCAAAAAGTCCTAATTTAATCCTAACTTGATGACGAAGTGAAGACGGAGACGGAGAGGCAGCGGTGGCGCTGGCAGTGGCGGCGGCCCCCTACCCACGCGCACACCCTCCCCCTCTTCTAGGCCGCCCATGGCCGGTTGGGCCCCTTTAGCCCGCCCATGGCTAGCCCAATTCTGGCACTCCCCACCGTTTGATGAGGCGGCGTGTCCACGCACCGGCCAACCCACCAGGTGCGTGCGAAGGCGATGCCGATCGGTGAAGTCGCAACACCAGGTCCGTAGCTGAGCATGAGGCAGCCGGATTTGTTGTTGGAGTCGTTGCAGACCGTAGCTTCCTCGTTGTTGAAGGAGAAGTCAAAGTGCAGGCTGCCGAAGTAGATGCTGGACTTATAGCTCAGCGGGGGCTGCACGATGGGTCGATCCATCCACGCGCTCCTCATGACTGAGGCACTGAGGACACTTGACAACTCTAGTGTCTGGAGCGTAGCTAGGGGTGCTGGAAGTAGTAGGTACACGGCACATGTACCTGAGCGTGGATGTGCTTGCAGAACACGTGTCGAGTCAAGGCGACCAGCGACGAAGTGAGGTGAAGGAGACGGCCGTAGAGGAGGTCACTGGCTATCTTGATGGGTGGCCCGAGCTGGCGCCGGCACATCCACCGCGTCGACGCTGACGTTGTCGATACAGAGGAACTCCTGGTCGTTGTCATCGAAGAGGAGCACCATGACGTCGTCCAGCCGGACGTTCGGGCGCACCATCAGAAGTAGAACACTTGCCAGGTAGGCCTGCTCCTCCCGGGGATGTGTCGGAAGGTGGAAGCCCACTGTAACACCACGTAGGGGAACACCACTGTCGAGGAGGAGGTCCTGGAGTAGCTCAGAAGCTACGAGGACGTAGTATCGGTGGAAGTACCTCACAATGTCATTGTAGAGGTTCCACTCTAGTGCAGTCGCCTATAGCTCAATGGCGCTTGCGATGATGCCGAGCTCCTGGTTTGTCGTGGCGCCCAGGTGTAGCTCAGCGAGGAGGTCGGTCGCTGTCTTGCCGTCGGTTGCCTCCATGGCAGAGGCCAGGCGCGGCCACCATGGCACCCTATCTGCCAAGGCTGTGTCGATGTTGGTGTCGGTGTTGCCAATGTTGTTGTTGCGATTGTCGGCGACATCCTCCGGTATAGCTGTTGATAGCTCATCGTCGCAGCGACGCGCGAGATCAATGGCCTCATGCATCGAGTGTGGCTCAAACCACTCGAGGACTGTACGAAGAGTGTCCCGTAAGCCACCGACGAAAAGGCCGACGCGGTGAAGCTAGATCTCAAGGTCCATGCGAGTTGCGTAGTCCTCGAAGGCGTCGATGTAGTCGTTTAGCCTGCCCTCCTGAGCAGGAGGCGCGAACTCTCCGGTGGTGTCGGTGATAATGGGTGGTACGAAGTCGCACTGCAGGTAGTGGGTAAAGGTATCCCATTCGACCAACGGTCTCCTCCGGGACAGTCTGTGGAACTAGACAACAGCAGCACCTGTCAGATGGAAAGCAGCATACCAGGCGTGGAACTTGGGATCGATGTCGTCCTTTAGCTGGAACAGTAGCTCCATCTTGTTGATCCAGAGGTCGGGGTTGTTGCTACCATCGCATGCGGGCGGTACCTTAAAGCGCATACCCAGTAGAGGGGGTAGGTCTGGTGACTGAGGCGGCGCGGTGGCGGCCGGCCGAGCTACTGAACTCCCCGCGTGGTTGCAGGTGTCGGTGGAGAGGAAGAAGCGGTCGGTGCCGTGTTGTTGTCGCCAGGGACATGGACTTCCGCTACTTCAATCACCTCAACGTAGCCTTCCTCGTCCTTTTACAGAAGACCTCCAACCCCATTGAGTTGCGGGACTACCGGCCTATTAGTCTTATGCACTCCTTCGGGAAGCTCTTCGCCAAGTGTCTTGCCCTGCGCCTCGCCCCTCATATGCCGGATCTCATACATCCCAACCAGACGACTTTCATCGGTGACGAGAGAATCCACGAGAACTTTCGTTCGGTCCAGGCAGTTGGCAGGTGGCTTCATGCTCGGAGGGTGCCCTCATTTCTGCTCAAGGTTGACCTCGCAAAGGCTTTCGATTCCGTTTCGTGGCCTTTCTTGCTGGAGGTCATGGAGCACTTGGGGGTTCCTTTTGTGTTGGAGGGATTGGGTCTCCAACATGCTGGTCACGACCAGTATGCGGGTGCTCCTCAACGGCTGCCCAGGGACCGGATTCTTCACGTTAGGGGGCTTCGGCAGGGCGATCCGCTATTAGCTTTGCTCTTCATTATCGTCATGGAGGTCCTCAACGCTCTTATCAAGGAGGCCGACCGGCATGGCCAACTCTCGCCGCTACCCTCTTCCGGTCGCCATGCCGACGGCATGGCCAACTCTCGCCGCTACCCTCTTCCGGTGGATGACTGATGACATCGCTACCCTCTTACAGCTGGAGGATCGCAAGCTTGAGTCGTCGGGGCGAGGGTGGCGCCTAGGGCAGCCCCCGGGGCGCCTCTTGGCCAAGGCGGCGGCTGCCACCGGGCTGTCCTCCGGTGTCGTCGCCGTCAGAACGGAGAGGGGGTAGCTGAATCTTCGGGTTGGTGTAGAGGTACTCCCGGTCAACGAAGGCACGCCTCGATCTCGTCCGGCGCCGTCCGATCTTGGCGTGAGTTGTCGCCGAGAGCTCCTTTAGCGCCATGGTGAACTCACGATCTCGAAGCCATCCGTGGTGGAATCGCCCCGGTCTCCGGATACCCCGTACAAACCGGACGGATTCCGGCGGTGACACGGGCGGCGCGGCGCCCAAATGGCGGTGCAGCGAGGGGAGGGGCGATGATGGCGGCCACGCCCGACGGCGCTGGTGCATGGCGTCGGGCGGCGGCGCTGCGGCGTCAAAGGCGGCGCACGGTGGCGCAAGCGCGAGGGGGAAGGGGCGGCGGTGAGAGCGTAAAACCCGCACTAATCTTTATTTATTTGCTTGTTCCCCTAAGAGATTACTGACCCCTTACTTATATAGCCCTCCTAGTGGGACTTGTAATCCAAGCAATCTCTAAAGGTTTCCTTATAGAGTTGGAATACCTTTTACAAGCAATCCCTATTTATTTACTAATAAGGGATTTCCTTATAGAGTTAGAATATCCCTTGCACACCAAAAAGTCATAATTTAATCCTAACTTGATGACAAAGCGAAGACGGAGACGGAAAGGCGGCAGTGGCGGCAGCGCGTCCCCTACCCGTGCGCGCCCCTCCCCCCCTTCCGGGCCGGCCGTGGCGGTTTGTCCCTTTAGCCCGCCCATGGCTGGCTCAATTCTCGCACGTGATAGATGCGCAAGTCTTTTATGTATTCGAGAAAACGCTTCACTTTAATATATATATATAGACTCGAGATAGATATAGATTCTCAACCATTGACATTCAACCTTTAAAAGTTGGTAATATTTGAAAGTTCTCTGTATGACTAGTGATACTTTTTATTAATAATTGCAAGTTTTTTTTACTTTTGGTAATATAATTTAAGATTCTAATGGCATAGAACATGTATTGTGCTTTTAGTGACTAATGATGCATGCTACCAAAATTTATTTAATTATTGTTATATGGTTTTATAATTTATTATTTAATGTGACTAGTACTTTATTGAGTTGCAACGTATTATTCTACGCCAAGTAGTACCTAGCTAAAACTGTACAAACAAAAATATGGAGTACTAAACTATGTTCAGTATCGGTCAGTACTATGCAACAAATAATAAATTTTGTTCAGTATAACAGTTTGGTGTAGAATATATAGCAGGGTGTCGAGTAGCGCGTAGTATCCCTACATTTTGATCTCTAATTAATTACATGATTTTGTTATGTAAATTATTGGTAACAGACTGACAGCTAAATCAAATAGATATCCACATGTGTATGCGAATGCGAATCTGAAATATTACGTATTTATTTGAGGATATTCTGATCCATATGGAGATATGGAAAACATAAAAAAAAAAAAAAAATCTATCAATTCCATTCGTTTTTTTGCTCCAGTTTTAGCTGTCACGAATTACGATCTACTGCATTGAAAACCAAGGATCCTCGCGATCGTTCATTCTCCACTTTGTTTGCCTATATAATGTTTGGGTCACTCGTGCTTCCAGAACCCTAAATATTATATCCCCCGACCCTCGTCAGCGTCGGCAGCCGTGGCCTGCGCCGCTCCAACTCCCACCGATCTGACCTACACCCGCGGCTGTCTCGGCTGCGCTCTATCTCCGACCGGCCGGCCGGCCGGCGGCCGATCCATGTGACGGCGGCAGCCGTCTCGCCAGTCCTCACGGCGCCGCCACGTCCGATCTTCTGCGGTAAGTTCCAGGTCAGATTCAGGACTCCATCGAGATGGAATACAACTGCACTCACCTCATTGAGGACGTCTCAGTCAGCTCCGTGCACCGTCTCAAGGTCGACGGCTTCTCAGTCACCAAGTCCACGATCAGCAACGGAAAGGTCTTCCGCATCAAATCCAGATGCAAAGTCGACGGGTACGACTTTGAGATCCAGATCCAGTTCCTCAATTGTCCCCATCAGGTGACCGTCAATAGGTATTGGGTAGCCCTCGTGCTTGTCTACCTCGGTGCACCGTGCGACGACGGTGTGGCGGTGCGCCTGAGCTGCGGTCTACAAGATTTAAGCAGAGATCTTGTTCGATTAGTAGCAATAGACATGCCACCGGTGTTGGTAATATTTAAGCGTCCCAAGGATCGCTCGACTCTAATTTACCTTGCCACAGGGATGGTTAGAGACGATTCACAAGTACCCGCAGGTAATCTCATCAATGGTAGTTCCAGATTTACCGTGGAATGCACGATCAATGTGCGCAGCCGCAGGGACCCAAATCCGGTTTCTCCGCCATCGTCTGACCTACACCAACACCTCGGGAAGCTCTTAGAGAACCAGGCTGGAGTCGACGTCACCTTCGTCGTGTCCGGTGAGTCATTCCCGGCACACAAGAGCATACTAGCAGCAAGGTCTCCAATCTTTATGGCGGAGTTCTTTGGCAACATGGTGGAGAGGAGCTCCCAGCGTGTGGAGATCCAGGACATGGACCCAACCGTGTTCAAGGCCATGCTTCACTTTATCTACACCGACAAAGTGCCTGAGCTTGACAACAATAATGAGCAGCAATCGGCTGAGAAAGATGAGCAAACGGTGATGGCTCAGCACCTTCTTGTAGCTGCTGACAGATATGGGCTAGACACGCTCAAGGCAATCTGCGAGGAAAGGCTCAGCCAGATCACCATCGGCACAGTGGCGTCGACACTTGCTTTGGCGGAGCAGCACAACTTCACAAAGCTCAAGGCCAAGTGCATCGACTTCATCAGTGGAGCATCAAGTAAAGATCTTCAGGCTGTCTTGGAAACGGAAGGGTACAGGCATCTGGAGACCAGCAACCCCTCAGTGTTGACTGAGCTCCTCAAGGCTATGCATGGAAAGAAGAGGAAGCAACCGATGGATTCTTGAATTAGGATGGAGCATATATTATTTTTATTACTGTCTCTATATTATTATTATCGTGACAAACTTTAATTGCTTGTGTTTCCCAACTTCAGTCTGAAATATCTTTGAATTATATTTGCGCTTATCATATGTCATGAGTTATTTGTTTTTACCATGTGTATGTATGAGCAACTTGTTGGTGTGCAATTGTGCCCTGCCGCAATGTGTTTAAACAGTTTACTAACTTTGCTAATTCTATTCAATTAACCAAATATATTATGCTAGAAAAATAAGAGAATATTGAACCTTGTAATGTTTCTAACATACTTTCAGAAGATGGATTTGTATTTATTGGCTTGTGCTCTCTTCTCCTTAATCAGTGGGTTTACAAGTCGAACATGCAACCTCCCGGCCTGCTTTTTGGCTGTACGTTGGTCCATTAAAGTATCAGACGATGAGGAGAATGTTTTTTTTGGAGTTACAGTCCACAACAATGTGCTACGTAAATACCACAGAGATATGATTTGTGTCTACTAGTTCATCTATAAGATTCAACTGGAGTTTGTCGATCGAATTTCAGAGTTTAACACGAACACAAACGAATTCAGTTACACTCAGGCGAGCAAGACGCTCCCTGCCAACTCCTCCGGACGCAGCCCGCCAAAACTACGCGACTCCAGTCGTGGTCTCCCAAGTTGATCGATCTCCTCCTTTTACCTTGCGTCGACGGCTATTCTTTCATTCTGGGCCAGAATACTTGGTGTTGGGCCGCGGCACCCGCTTTTCCTTGACAGCTTGCGAAAGCCCATCAGCATGAACATTTGAATTCCCCGCCAGCTGCTGCTCCGCGCCTTGACTCCTGACAACCCTCCTTCCTTGAGAACCGGCTTGTCCCGAAGCCAGTGCATAGGAAAACTAATCCTTGAGTTGCACCTCCAGCTCCCAGGTCTCCATAGAAGGTGGCCATGAAGACCACTGAATCAGCACCTCAGACACCAGACAATCACCATTTGGGACAAGGCGACTTTGAAGCCTTAACTGGGTACCTGAAAGCATCAGTTTCGAGAGAATTTGGTAGTTCAGATGAAACTTGGACCAATGGTGGTAAAGCCATCTTCAATTGAGAAACATGAAAAACTGGGTGTACTCTTGAAGAATCAGGGAGCTTCAGCTTATAAGCCACAATACCAATCTTGGCCACAACAGTGTATGGACCAAAGTACTTGAATGATAGCTTATAATTAGACCTTGTAGCCGATGTTTGCACATATATGATTGTAATTTGAGATAGACTGAATCCCCAACAGCAGAAGTTCTTTCGCTTGTATTCTTGTCAGCTTGGTTTTTCTGTCTCTGTTGTGTTCTCATCAGTTGTTGCTGCAACAGCTGAACCATCACACCTCTTTGTTTCACTACAGGAAACTGGTACTTCGCCGACGGGACTGTGTTTCGCCGAGAACCAGGAATACCAGCTCTAGGCAAAGTTTGTCTTCGCCGACAGGCCTTCTCATCAAACAAATACCCTTCGCTGAGAATTGAGTTCTCGTCGAAGCTGCCCCTAAGCGAAGATGTTCTTTGCCGACAGTCAGCTTTCGGCGAAGCGGAGGTTCTCGCATAGATGGCAGACAAGATGACGCCGTCGATTACGTTGACTTTGCCGACAGATACCGAGAGCTTTGTCTTCGAGCTATCGGCAAATCATTATTTTATTTTGCCATCAGAACTTTGATGATTTTGTGCATTAAAAATAAAAAAAATTTGAGAACTTATAACTCAAACTTATAACAACTCACATATATATCACATCCATACAAACTTGCTTAATTTAAAATGTGCATAATTTAAACCAAGTCACTTACAACTACTACTGCTGGCACATCAGGGCATTATCCCCAGATCTTGAGAACTTAAACACACCATCGTTGGATGCATGGCACACAGAAGCGCTTATTCTTGCATGAATCACACCAGACCACCCTCCCCTCCCTTTATCATTCCTCTGGCACTGGTGGCACATCAGGGCATTATCTCCAGTCAACATCTTCTACTATAACTACCGGTTTTGAAATAACTGGGTAAGTGTAGGTCACCGATGTTGAAAGCACTGTGCTCCGAGAGGACTAACAACGTTCTAACTAATACATCCTCCTTTGCTTCACAACTATGATGACATGGTGTGCTGACGACGGTTAACCGAGCTGGACGTGTCAATGGGCCTCGAATCTTACGGGCAACCACCTTTCCTTGATATCCATCTGTAGTGAGTGTTGGCATTGGATTAGCCCAGGTCCAAACATAACCCAATCTCGACATTGCTTGGGTTAGAATTGATGCATAACTACACCCAACGTAGGTTAAGTCATACGCTAGAACCTGTAATTATTGGAAAACAATTTATGAGAATATATCGGGATTACCATATAATTTGTAGATATAAGCTAGGTGATAAATTAACATATCGAGATTAACACATCATTTTGGTTAATCTGAGCCAGGTTTGCAGCCAATCCTGCAACATCATCTCTCATGTTCGTACTATTAGCTGTCATCGGTAAAGAGGAGAATAATGTAGGAAAAGTGTACCCCATTTCTTCAAGCTTCTATACACATCCCATGACAAAGATATTTTTGTGCAACCGACGGCTGGTCCGCAGGTGCTTTCATTCCGCCTCTAACATTTGTACGGTGCCCGTGTTCTCCTCCTCGGGCGTATGGAAAAGGTAACTCAACATTGTATTTCTCGACCCAACCGACTATGAAGAGTACGAGAGACAGTCTTTAAGCCAAGTGATTTGGTCAATTGGCTGCAATACAATTGAAATTCATATAAATGGTAAATATACATGTACAAATATATTTGACAAATTAATTATACAAATATTTACTATTACCGGAACATTTTCCACTATGGTGGGCAAACGCGTCTTCCATCGTGGTCAAATGCCCGGGCGTTACATAGCCACAGAAACTTAAGACTTCCTACGGTGGAAGATTACGTCCAACCATCTAACAAAAAATGTATAAAAATTATTTTTATTTGTTTTTGCAACATAACTACTACTAACATTATATAGCACAACATTTATTTTGACAAAAAATAATAGCAATATATATAAAGAAATAATAACAACTAATAATATATCGACGGCGGTGGAGGCCGGCGGTGGTGGCCGGCGGTGGCGTCTTGCGGCGTAGGGGGCCGGCGCGGGGGTGGCCGGCGTGGGCGTGCCGGTATGGGGGGGCGGTGGCGGGGAGGCCCGGCGGTCGCAGGTGGCGGCGGCGGCGCTGTGTGTCTTGGTGAGTGTTTGTCTCAAGGGTGAGTGGGCGTGCCGAAATGAAGGGTTTTTTTTATATATTTCACTTCTTCGCCGAGAGGTAGATCTAGGAGGTCGTCGGCAAAAAGTCGACATTTTGCCGAGAGCTCACCGACAACTCTCTCGCAAAGCACACTTTTTAAATACTTTCAACAAAAAATCTGGCCCACGTGTCCCTTATTCCGCGAGAGGTTACTACCCCGAGAGTTTCATGTGAGACTCTCGGCAAAAATGGAGCTTTCCCCGAGAGCACTGAAACTCAGCTCTCGGCAAAGCCATTTTTTTTGATTTTGCCATCACAACTTTTTTTACCTTAGATACAGTACATGGAGTTCCTTGTTCAAGTTTCCAAATTTTTTAAACATTTTACTATATTTCATGAATTTTCATGTATTATTTGAATTTCTTTTCAAAACTCAAATTTGAACTGCAAGTGATTCGAATTATGGATCTAAATGATTGGAAAAATGGTATACATGCTTGTGAGTCTATCTTTAAGCCTAATCCAGGTCCACACCCTAAAATTCGAACATCTTGTCTTGCGAAACATGTCCACTCACTTGTGGGTGAATCATTTTTAAATTCTATAAAATGAAAATTAAATGGAAAAATCATGAAATTTAACGAGTCATCGGATATCGCATGTGTATGCGCTCTAGTAAAATTTGGAAAGGTTTCATGGAAGTTTGGATCCCGGACTACGAAACCTGGAGACCTCTACATGTGATAACTGAAACTTCGTGTGAGAGATGTCCTAGAAACTGTCCCCGATCCAAACTTGCACGAAACCTTTTAAATTTTTTATCACGGGCTACACATGCGATATCACGACAACTCGGTACAATTTCATGATTTTTTGACTTCGTTTTCTTTTTTATAGAATTAAAAAACGATTCACCCGAAGGTGAGTCGACATATTTTGAGCACAAGATGTTCGAATTCTAGGGTGTGGTCATGGATGAGGACTCAAGCTACACTCACAAGCATGAATATGATTTTTCCAATCATTTAGATCTATTATTTGAATGACTTGCAGTTCAAATTTTAGTTTTGAAAAGAAATTCAAATAAAAGACGAAAATTCATGCTTATATCATTGGACTATGAGTTGTATCATTGGAACTAAACTTGAGGCCGTTAATCTATGTTTGGGTCATGACCTTATATGTGTCGCTTGATATATATGTGGTGAATTTGATATATATATGTGTTCTGTGATTGAATGAATGTGAAATACGTGAAAAACGTTGTATATGCGTCTGTTTGTGAAGGTAGAAAAAAAAAAACAAATATTGTAGACTTTGCCGACGGTTCCACTCGGCAAAGCTTGCTTTTTGCCGACGTCGCCAATGGGATCGGCAAACCTGGGAAGAAATGGCTGCCCGACGACCGGTCCTCGATTTGCCGAGCACAATGGCAGCGGCCGTCGGCAAATATTTTTTTTGGCCGAGTGTCGTCGGTGCTCGATATAGAGTTTTCCGAAAAAAAAATGTTTTTTTGCCGACCGCCTTTCCAGTAGGAGCTCGTCAAAGACGTCAATTTTGTCGACAGCCCACTGACAGGTGGTCGGCGAAGATTGGCGCAACTGCCGTCACTTACAATGGCCGTTAACGGTCACTTTTCTTCGCCAACAGCTGCGGTAGGTGCTCGGCGAATTCTTCGCCAAGAGCACGTCGTTAGGGTGCTCGGCATAGGACATGTGCCGTGAAAATTTTTCCCGTCAGTCCTATGTCGAGCACTATACTCGGTGAAGCCTTCGCCGACAGCCTTTTGGTCTTTGCCGTGCGTGCCATGTGCTCGGCAAAGAACCTGTTTCCTGTAGTGTTTAAGCCAAGTATCAACATCAGGAATAGCACAAGAGTCCACAATCTCAATCCCCAAATGTGTGGGATGGATGTTGCTCTCATCAAACAAGTATATAAATATAATAATAACAACATATAGCTGATCATTACGCCTGTTCGATTTTCACGTAATAATAAGAGTAGTATTTCAGGTTACTTTTCTAGACCAACACGGCAAACTATTATTTAGCAAATAGCTGCATCAGTACGAGGTCATCGTATTGTCTCTTGTGAATTCCTTTTACAACACATGCAAGATCTTCCATTACGTTCTAATTGTATTCAACTCTCGTCTACTTCTAAAGATGGACCTACATTGTCAACAAAGCACGCCTACCGTGCTATTAGAACATAATCTTTCATATATTGTTTTCCATTTAACTAAGCTTCAAAGCTTAAGCTCTTTGGCCCTTCTCCGCATCCTTTCCATGACCATGATATAATCAGGGCATCAAACTTTATTTATTATAATTACTATCTTTTTTGCAGCGACCTTAACTAATTTAGTAGCAACCATTTCGACATAATTGTAGCTCTAGTTCAAATGTGGCCCCTCTCAATTGAGCGGTCATAGGGCCACACTATGCCATCTAGCACACACAGCCATCTACACCTCTCCTCGCATGTACTCTAGGAGCCGTGTAGGTTGTTTGTGTTATTTTAAGTTTTTAAATTAAATCTCTCTAGACACAAAAGAGTTTTAAATTTCTCTACTTCTTAGTGAAATTTATAAAAACTACACAATGAATATTTATTACGAAAGAAGTTTCACAATAGTTAGAAAAATATAGACCATCTAGAGCAATCTAATGGTGTGTAAGAATAGGAAGCACCAAAGCAAAAGGTTGAGACAGTACTAAAATAGTTATCATTCATCATTTAAAAGTTGAGACATCTAAAATTGCATCTTCAATTATTAATAATTACTTTGAAAGTATATAATCTTATCTCTATGACAAATGATATTATTAATAAATACAGTTGTTTATATTTATTAATATAATAATATTTAATATGTTAATGATATCTACAACATATGACTAATGCGCCCATAATTAGTTGATATGACTACTGTCTAATTTATTTTATAATTCAATAATTACTGCGATAGCAAATAATACGTGGCACAATAAAAGATTGATAGCCGAGATATCCTAGCCTACCATTTAATTAGGGGCAAAAGAGCCTGAATTTCGGTTCAGAAATTCTGGTTCATATTTCATTCGACATCCGAATCGAGGGCCAATAAGGGCGACATACTCGGGAGTATCTTTTCTTGATTTTATTCTCTAATAACACACGTGATCGTACGTGAATTGTGCAGGTTCCATATATATATATATCCATGTCTAACGTGTGCCTGCATATTTTATTGCATTGTAGAGCTAGGATAAGCTAGCGGGTTGTCTATCCACATCCTTTTGACTTTGGTATATAATATATATAATCGTGATGACATAAGATTCTCTTCATTACCTTGCCTAACGCGCCCATAACGCCCATATATATATATATACATACTCATGCAATCGATCTTCTCATGCAATTTATTGCTAGGTTAGGCTACAAATATGAGTGGTAGTAAGTTCTTTGGTGTCTGCCTGGCAGCCATATTCCTTCTCCTTTTTCTACAAAATATTGTAGCAGGGGCGTCATCATCTGCTAGTGTCTGCAAGTTCATCACCATCATTGTCGTCCAATGAGACACAAAGCGATGTTGTATTTGTATTTTGTGCCGAGAATTCGTGTCAAGGTTTGCGGATCTGCTACTGCTGCATGAATGCTAAGCCGCGACCCGTGTGTTATGAAAAACGGGATGAGTGCAGGAAGCATTGCTCTGTTTTCAACCCTAAATGCCCGCCGCCGTCTTCTAGCTAAAAGGCCAATCGATGACGCATGGACTGCTGGGAACGCTAGTTAACTCCACTTTACATAAATAATTAGAGGAGCTAGCCCCCTGTAATCTTCAAAAAAACCCGGACATCCTCAGGCTGCGTCATCGGATTCTCCTGCTCGCCATCCGCTCCACCACCACCACCGTCATCGTCGTCATCGTCGACGTCAGCCGTGCTTTCGAACAAATCTGATGGAATTAGACCGGCTGGTGGACTTTCTGGTACTGGATCGGCCGGGGGACTGCCTGGTACTGGATCGACTGGTGGATCGAAGGGTGGAACTTCTTCGCCGTGAAAAGTCCAGACCAAATAGTCATTGACGAAGCCATGCATGATTAGGTGAGATCGCACCACGATGTCAGTGAACGCTTTCAGATTCTTGCAGCGAGCGCAGGGACGGATAATCGCTCTCGTTGAATTATCTCGGCCAGGTCGCGCGCCGCCGAGCAACAAACTTCTTCACCTCATCATAGTATTCGTCATCAACCCTCTTCATCTCATACATCCAGTGGGCTCGGTGCCTCTCCATCCTGTCTCCCTGCTCTTCCAAAAAGCTTAGTGCCGTTACATAGTACTCAAACCAAAAAAAAAGAAGAAGTTCCACCATAGATCTAGATCTAGAGAAAGGCAGTTTTCTCTCTCCTCCATGGATCTAGATCTAGAGAGGGGATGAAAAAGAGGGAAAGAAAGATGAAAAGAGGCATTTACCGACCAACTAGTGTCTTCTCCTCCCCCAAATCAAAGCCAAAAGTCCCAAATCAAAGATTTTGTCAAAATTTAGGTCAAAACCTCCCCCCACAAGTTGGAAGAGGAAGATCCGTGGAGAAGATGAAGGGGCACCCGTGCAGATTTTTATAGGCGTCGGGCCTTTTGCGTGGCGGGCGCCTTAATAGGCCCGCCACGCAAAACATGGAGGACGCGTGGCGGGCGCCGCAACGCGCCCGCCACGCAAGAGTGCTGGCGCCTCCCCCCGCCACGCAAGAGTGCTGCCCCCGCCGCGGCCGTAGGCCGATCATTTCCGTGGTGGGTGGAAATTGTGCCCGCCACGGAAAAGATCCGCCCTTGCTCGAAAAAAAATCAAATCGGTACTAGTGATTAGTTGATATGACTACTGTCTAATTTTATTTTAAAATTCAATAATTACTGTGATAGCGAATAATACGTGGCACAATAACAGATTGATAGCCGAGATATCCTAGCCTACCATTTAATTAGGGGCAAAAGAGCCTGAATTTCGGTTCAGAAATTCTGGTTCATATTTCATTCGACATTCAAATCGAGGGCCAATAAGGGCGACATACTCGATCGGGGAGTATCTTTTCTTGATTTTATTCTCTAATAACACACGTGATCGTGATTTGTGCAGGTTCCATACTATATATATTTCCATGTCTAACGTGAGCCTGCATATTTTATTGCATTGTACAGCTAGGATAAGCTATCGGGTTGTCTATCCACATCCTTTTGACTTGGTATATAATATATAATAATCGTGATGACATAAGATTGTTTTCATTACCTTGCCTAACGCGCCGATAACGCCCATATATATATACATACTCATGCAATCGATCTTGTCATGCAATTTATTGCTAGGTTAGGCTACAAATATGAGGGGCAGTAAGTTCTTTGGTGTCTGCCTGGCAGCCATATTCCTTCTCCTTTTTTCTACAAAATATTGTAGCAGGGCGTCATCATCTGCTTGAGTCTGCAAGTTCATCACCATCCTCGTCATACAATGAGACACAAGGCGATGTTGTATTTGTATTTTGTGCCGAGAATTCGTGTCAAGGTTTGCGGATCTGCTACTGCTGCATGAATGCTAAGCCGCGACCCGTGTGTTATGAAAAACGGGATGAGTGCAGGAAGCATTGCTCTGTTTGCAACCCTAAATGCCCGCCGCCGTCTTCTAGCCAAAAAGGCCAATCGATGACGCATGGACTGCTCGGAACGCTAGTTAACTCTACTTTACATAAATAATTAGAGGAGCTAGCCCCTGTAATCTTCTCAATATTGTTCATCATCAGTTTTGTTCGCAGTCAGAATAAGTAACGATGAGTTGTTATATATGTTTCATTGCTCTCTTATTTTAAATTTGATATTGAGGATCTATTTTGGGTTGCTGGGTTTTCTTTATGTATATATATGTGTCTAGGATGAAGATTCTTGGATTTTCTATAATGCTGGTTATCGTTCGATGTTCGGTATTCATCTGCGCGTGTCTTGGCTTTGTTTCTGTAAAACATACATACCTTTACATACATACCATCTTTCGGGAAGAACAAGAAGACCATGACTAGAGCTGGTGGATGGCTGACCTACGGGGCCTCGCTAGATTAAAAAAAAGTTTTGGTATTTTTTGGTATTTTTATCGTGAGATCTGGAATTAATTTGTAGGTGTTGGATTTTTATTTATGGCTTTCAATATTTGTTATTGTAATTATTTATAACCTCAATGTGGATACTATTGGTAATAAGTAATGAACTTGAGGAATTAATATACTCGAGGTGTCGAGGACATTTATGCTGGAATATAGTACGAGGAATAATTGAGATTGACTCTACTAAAATATATTATGTACGTACTTATCTTGCCCGGGTGCAACACAATGGAAGAGCTGAGTTTGTTTGTAGGATCGGCTCTACAGGCTGTTGACTCATATAAATAGATTGGTATTAATCTCACATATACAATCTAATTACACTACTACAGAATTGTACATCACTGCCGTTTCTCCGCCGCTGTCTGACCTACACCAACACCTCGGGAAGCTCTTAGAGAACCAGGCTGGAGTCGATGTCACCTTCGTCGTGTCCGGTGAGTCATTCCCGGCACACAAGAGCATACTATTCTAATATTCGAGAATTGATTTCATACGAGGAGATACCATATGTTACAACATGCTGCGGGCAAACGAATGTCATCCGTAGCGAGGATATTCGTTGTGTGAATAAGAACCATGATATTAGTAGCAGAGGAGATATAGTAAGTAGTATTAGCACCAAGGTCTCCGATCTTTATGGCTGAGTTCTTTGGCAACATGGTGGAGAGGAGCTCCCAGCGTGTGGAGATCCAGGACATGGACCCGACCGTGTTCAAGGCCATGCTTCACTTTATCTACACCGACAAAGTGCCTGAGCTTGACAACAATAATGAGCAGCAATAATCGGCTGAGAAAGATGAGCAAACGGTGATGGTGCAGCACCTGCTTGTAGCTGCTGACAGGAATGGGCTAGATAGGCTTAAGGCAATCTGCGAGGAAAGGCTCATTGACATCAGCGTCGGCACAGTGGCGTCGACACTGGCTTTGGCGGAGCAACACAACTTTACGAAGCAAGGCCAAGTGCATCGACTTCATCAGTGGAGCATCAAGTAAAGATCTTCAGGCTGTCTTGGAAACGGAAGGGTACAGGCATCTGGAGGCTAGCAACCCCTCAGTGTTGACTGAGCTCCTCAAGGCTATGCATGGAAAGAAGAGGAAGCAATCGATGGATTCTTGAATTAGGATGGAGTGTATATTGCTAGAAATATGTTCATCCTTAGTATTTTTACTGTCTCTCTATATATTAATATTATCGTGACAAACTTTTAGTTGCTTGTGTTTCCCAACTTCTGTGTGAATTATCTTTGTGCTTATCATATGTATCAGTTATTTGTTTTTACCATATGTATATGTATGAGCAACTTGTTGGTGTGCAATTGTGCTCTACCGTTATGTGTTTAAGCAGTTTACTAACTCTGCTAATACTTTTCAATTAACCAATATATTATGCTAGAAAAATAAGAGATATATTGAACCTTGTAATGTTTGTACCGTACTTTCAGAAGATGGATCTGTATTGTTGGCTCACAAGTCGGACATCCAACTTCCCGGTCTGCTTGTGGCTGTATGCCAGGTTTTGGTCCATATCAGAGGATGAGGAGAATGTTTTTGGAGTTACAGTCCACAACAATGTGCTTTAAAAAATTCTCCTAGCGAATGTGTCACGTATTGGAGGCAGGGTTGGTGAAGAGCCGCTGCCACAGATCGTCTGCGCTCCACCGCCTGTCTTCCACTACTGCAGAATTGTCCATCACTGCCGGGCTCCAACCCCCTTCACCGCCGAAAATTGAACCGCAGAACCATAGCGTAGTGATGTGGGGTTTGAAACACTAACGGGTCAAAACACCGGGCGGTGATTTGAGGAGAGACTGCCGGTTTGATATCGAACCGCAGCGCGATCGTCACCGAACACCGCCGGGTGTTTCACGACCCGCAGCATTTTTGATCCAAGCAATGCGGGTTCGGAAGTCAGCCGGCGAGTTGATATTGGGAGCACCGCCGGGCTTTAACGAACCGACGTAATCGTGGGGATAACACTATCGGGTTAGACCGAGCCGACGGTGTATCGAAGAGCTAACAATGGCGGCTTACTTTGAACCCGTCGCTGAACTTTACGTGAACACCGCCGGGCTGATCTCAACCCGACAAATAAGTTATTAGAGTGGAGACTATCGGTTGATTAATGCAGCCGGCCGGTGATGTTTCGCTGCCTATGACGGTTAGTAATTCAAACCGATAGTGTTTGGTATAGTTACACTACCGGTTTGTTCCTCATTCACTTTATCGGGCCCATGCCACCCGGCGTTTTGTTTTAAATTTTTGAATTTATTCGTGGAATTCAGCTCTTTTTAAATCCAAAAAATCATCATACATTAATATCATCAAAACATTACAGGATTTAATGGTTACATACAACAAAATCCACCTAATGTTATAGAAACTAAGCCTACATGAACTTCTAAAATAAAAAGACCAATGACCATAGAGTCATAGACATAAATAAAAGCATGACATCTTTCCAAAACCAATTAAGCAAAGAATTCTCTCGCAATCTTCATAAGTATGTGGGGTGGCTTCTCTTCAATCTCTAGGGCGGCTAGTTTGCACCATTGTAGGCGACGGCTTCACCTTCGGTGTTGTATTTTTCAGAACAATTATTAGCGTAGCCTTGGACTTGAGCATAGCAATCTTCCCAAAGTTAGATAGATCCCCAACGCGCGACCAACAAACACTACGTACCATGCCATGCTTGCCTATACATGTCACCAAAATAGGATGATATTGCTATGTTATTCATAAAAGTTGTACAAGAAGTTACGCATATATATTTAAAATATCCAAACTGGATTTCGAACAACACTAACTCATGAATTTCAATCACAATTCGAGCACGTTGTTGCGGTGACCGAGACGGGCATTTCAACGAACACCTCAAGGGGCAAAGGACCGACGCACTCACCAAGCTTTCGGCGCCTCGTGCGCTCCTATCTTGTCTTGGAGGATTTGAGGAGGACAAGGTCGCAGACGGTACGGTGTCGGGCGGTGAAGAGGAAGACGGCGTGAGGCTGCGGACGGCAGAGAGGTGTGGCGGCGGTCCTCCGTCGGCGTGGAGGAAGACCAAGCGGGCGACGCGAGGCTAGGACAGCGGCGAATTAGTTCTCATTCTCATAGGTAAAAATTGCACACCTAAAGGGATAATTAGTTCTCACCGTGGAAGGGGCCGAAGGGTAGAGGATGCCGGGCGCGGGCGTTGGGGACGCCGGAGTGGAGGAGCGCGGCGTGGGAGAACGCCGCCAAGCCTCGATTCCGCTGGAGCGAATGACCGGGATGCGCGAACGGACGGCCCGGGTGGCGAGGGGACGACGAACGGCGACGTTGGAGTTGGTGGTGCGCTCCGTCGGCGAATCTGGTGCTCTTTCGGGATTCGGCGCTGGTGGGGAACGAGAATGGCGTGGTGTTCAAATGGCTTGCCAACATTTTGCTCCGAGCCACTCACCTATATATATAGGCAAGGCTGGTTTGGGCGCGGTGGGGAAACGAAATGGCGGGAGGTTCGGATAGATTTGGAAAATTTCACCCCAATCCTATTCGGCCGCCGGTTATTACACGCAACCGGCAAAGAAATAGAAATGCTTTGCCACTTCATGGATGATCATGTACCTTTGTGAAGGATGTGTAATCCTCCATGGTGGAAATGGCTTGAATTTTTTTCCAAATCATGTACACCCAAAATATGACCCCACACAAGTTCTTAGGTTTTTCTCGATAAATATTTTAATTACTATGATTTTCTTCTAGCTAAATCGGCGACAAGAAGGCTAATTAAACCATGGAAACACAAGAATTTGTCTTGGACCTCCACGGTGATTTGCCTCCTAGGGCACATGAGACCCCGTGGAAAAGTCTAGCAAAGATTCCAAAATTTTTCGTGGGTACGCTTTCAGTTCAAACTATAATTACAAGGTGGCATCGCGCAGAAATTCAAATAAACTGAAAAAGTACCAAACCAACTCCGAAAAATCTCAAACTTCGGGGTGCTTCCCCATTTGCATGTGAAAGGCTCGAGAAAAGTTTGAGACCACTACAACACCGGCAAACATATGAACCACATGGAGCACAAGAACTATACTTGTATAGTCCCGGTTCGATGGAAGGGATCATGTGCCTCTGTGAAGAATGTGTAATCGTCCTTGGTGGAAATGGCTTGAATTTTTTTTCCCAGCCATGTACACCCAAAATATGACCCCACACAAGTTCTTAGGTTTTTTTTTTTGATAAATATTTTAATTACTATGATTTTCTTCGAGCTAAACCGGGCGACAAGAAGGCGAATTAAACCATGGAAACACAAGAATTTTTCTTGGACCTCCACGGTGATTTGCCTCCTAGGGCACATGAGACCCTATGGAAAAGTCTAGCAAAGCATTCCGGCTCTTTTTCGTGGGTACGCCAGTTCAAACTATAATTACAAGGTGGCGTCGCGAAAATTCAAATAAACTGAAAAGTACCAAACCAACTCCGAAAAATCTCAAACTTCGTGGGTGCTTCCCCATTTGCATGTGAAAGGCTTAGAAAAAGTTTGAGAGCACTACAACACCGGCAAACATATGAACCACATGGAGCACAAGAACTACACTATATAGTCCTGGTTCGATGGTAGGGATCATGTGCCTTTGTGAAGGATGTGTAATCCTCCTTGGTGGAAATAGCTTGAATTTTTTTTCCAGCCATGTACACCCAAAATATGACCCCACACAAGTTTTTAGGTTTTTATGATAAATATTTTAATTACTATGATTTTCTTCGAGCTAAACTGGTGACAAGAAGGCTAATTAAACCATGGAAACACAAGAATTTTTCTTGGACCTCCACGGTGATTTGCCTCCTAGGGCACATGAGACCCTGTGGAAAAGTCTAGCAAAGATTCCGGCTCTTTTTCGTGGGTACGCCGCTTCAAACTATAATTACAATGTGGCGTCGCGCAAAATTCAAATAAACTGGGAAAAGTACCAAACCAACTCCGAAAAATCTCAAACTTCGTGGGTGCTTCCCCATTTGCATGTGAAAGGCTCAGAAAAAGTTTGAGACCACATGGGCCACAAGAACATTACAAATTAATTAGGAAGGAACCATACAACCTTACAAATAATTAACATAGTAAACACACTAATCATCATCGCCGCCGGGATCAATATTGGGTCCAAATTTTGTGATCCATGCACACGAATGTAGGATTGTAGAAATATCGGGTAATTGATGTCACGGATTAAGTATCCGCTTGAGTCAATGAAGGTCAATGCCCTTATGATTGCACTCTCTCGCCCCTCGCAAGGGACGTAAAAAATGCTCGACCATAGATATAACCTACTTGAATCGACCCGGTGTCTAAGTTAGTAAACCTTATGTAGTATTGTCGCCCTTCCGTAGTTTGCTGGCCGAGGTGTGCACGAAGTCCCAATCGTATTCGAAGTCGGGCCTCAAGCTTGGTCGAGAACGGCCGCCAAGCCACATGCAAAGCATAAGTAAGATCGTGGAGCAAAATCGCAAGTGGGAGAATCAAAATGAATGACGATGATGTGAATCTATCTAATATGCATTGCCAAAATGATGAATTTAATTTATTACCACATCATCATGGTTGTAACTCCCAACATATTCGCTATATTGCCATGGAGGGATATTATCGCCAGACAAGGCAAATATCTTGAAGTGCGAAAATCGTGCACAATGTAGCAAACACGTCGAAGAGAATCTAAGCATAAGGAAACGGCATGGTACTCTGCGTTTTGCATGGTCGTTCTCTCGTTTCCCCTCTCGTGGATTAGGTGGCTGTGGTATCCTGGAATCCTTAAAGGGATGTAAAAACTTATTTCACACGTATATAGTTGATGACCTACGAGACGATGCTCTAGATGTCGTGGTCTCCACAAAACCAGAGATAGAGAACCAAACTAAGTGTCGTTTCTAGCCATTGTACTTGGGATAAAGTATGTGACACATATAAATGCAACAAAATGACGTTAAGTTAAACTAATTGTCCATGTATTTGTTATAGTAAAATAAGAAATAAAAAATGTTAGAAAAAATTACATACGATTGATTTGGATAAGGGAATGGCCTTGTGTCCACACACCGGGCGAATGGCTCATCGCCCGGCGTGGAAACCTGGTTCTTGTGGTGGCGGCAAAGGCGAGGACCGTTCATACCACCAAAGCTAAGCGATAAAAAGGAATAAAAAGGACAAAGCTCATAAATATATATAGTATATATATATGTATTGTTTATATGCATATATATAGGAATTCTAGACAAGCAAAAAATATCCTTACCAATGAAATATCCTCGGAGCCATGAACAAATCTCCTAGAAAGAGAGAGAGAGAGAGTGAAAGAGCCGAGTGGATTTCGTGCGGCAGGGTGACCGAGCTCGTGGGTGCGTGCTTGGGTATGTGTGTGGATGCGGCCGGGCGCCTTGATTTATAGCAGTTGATCAAGTCTTGGTACATCACTGCCGGGTATTAAGATATACCCTGTAGTGATAACAACATGACTACCGGTTATTTGAATAGAGCCGCAAAGTGAATACAATATCACTACCGGTTGTTTGTATGTATCCCAAGGTGAATTCACAAAGGTTGTCACTTCACTTTCGGTTTGCATGCATGCATTGTTGCAAAGGTTTCCGCATATATATATCACGAGTAGATGCTTCACGCAAGCCGGGGTTTTGGTTATCTCGTTCTTAAGGGGATATGGATGTGAATAAAATTCATTATCTGTTCTTTTGTTTTTGTTACATATATAACTTTATTTCATTCACATTAGATTTGGATATATCTGTTGAATTTTCCTCACAATATGCAAAGATATTTCATTGACGCAACCGTCTTTATTATGTTCGATGAAGGGTAAAAATGGAAACTCAAAGATATCGAAGAGAAAATCAACATTTATAACAAAATGAAATACAACGTATAAGAAATTTGATTGCATATATTTCCATAACAAAGACCTTACATTACATATATTTCCATAGCAAAGACCTTACATAGAACTAAATATACGGTAATCGTTGACGGTAACCAACTACATATTTTTAGCATCAACATTCTACCAAAAAGGGAGTAAAAATAATCTTTACCATGCTCATATACATTTATCACTAATAAAAATCCACTTGTAGTGTCTAGTATTTTATTTTGCAGGTTTATAATAAAAGCAAGTGGAAAATCGGCCAAAATACGCCATCCGGGAAAGCGCATTATTGCAAAACACAAGCCCGAGAGCAAATCGACCCAAAACATCAAAATTGGGCCGAGAAAAGCCCGGCCTACAACTTTTCAAGACGAAGGGCGCCAAACCCACCGAGACTTCGGGCCAAGCCGAGCCCCGAGGGGTGCGCGCGCGCAAAGGTGTGCGCCGTACCCCCCCCGAGGCGGTTTTCGGCCCAGCCTCGGGGAGGCGGTTCATTAGCTTTGCCTTCTCGGGGTTACCGACATGGGATGGTCGGTTTGGCCTGATTAGGAAGGCGTACAGGGTCGGTTTTGGTGTAATTTAGCATTTAGGCCCCTCCTCCAATTGTATAAGTAGTCCCCCTCTCTTCCTCTCTCAACACACACCACTTAGAGTCCAAAGAACCAAAGATTCTTCCTCTCTCTACCACCTCTACCTCTCTCTCTTCTTCTACTTCTTCTTCTTCTTCTTAGTTCTTGGTTAGCACTTGGAGTAGAAGAGCTACAAGGAGGGCTTGTCTCCTAGAAGAAAGTGCCTTGGTAATATATCTTCTCAATGGAGCATTCTTCTATTTGCAAGTCTTATATCTATGTTCTTGGCCTAACTTATGAACTAGAGTATAGTTTTGTTCATGTTCTTGTGTTGGTATATGAACTAGCATATAGTTTACATATCATAATCTTGACATGTTCATATCAGTTCATCATCGATCATCATATGCCTAACTTGATTAGAGGTGGGATATCGGTTCGTTGTTCCTTCGGGTTTGCTCTTGTTCTAGTCCGTCCATTCGACGAGTGGGGATCCTGGGGGGACAAGAGTAGTGCTCTGATATGCGGGCATGGTGCCCGGGTATTATGACACCTGCGAATATGAGAGCATGCCACGGTTGAGGGGGTAGGCGGCTGGGTCGTGACAAGCCTTGACCGCCCCTTGAAATCCCCACGTTCGTATGTCTTTGTAGGAGTTCAGAAATGCCTTGGTGGGAAGCGAGACTTCCCGGTGGGGTCTCCCGGTATCCTAGACTTAACCATGCTTAAATCATATTTGCATATGATCCTAACTATTCATTTGTATGGCCATGACTAGATACATTAAGATTACTCCAACATTAAGATTACTCCATTAGGTTATTCATTTATTCTTTATCTATTTTTCTTTATCCTTTGCTGGTGGATTCTTAAGTGTGTGTCACACTATCTATAAACCGTTATTGCTTACCCCTGTTATGAACAAATTGGTCTAAGCAACACATGTTCCTCTATTCAGATGCCATGCTAGCTTAATAAACACATGCCTTCCTTTGGGAAAATATAAATAACGATACCTCAATACTTCCGGGTGAAATGCTACAATGATAGATCCGCGCGCTTGCGGATGAAATATCTAAGATGGCAAGATCTATCCCGTTGACGCCTGTCGGGATCACCGACATGGTGGTTTCACTTGGGGATGTCACGGCGCATTTCTCGCGCCGTTGCCGGGATGGGTTTTTAACCCGTCTCTAGTGATTGCGCTTTGAGAAATGCAATGAAGAACAAAGACCAATTCACGATAGGTCAATGCTACAATCAAAGTGTACAAACACATTAAAATTTAACCACCTCGGTAAGTCTCTTGTAGCATCTCCTCGGATCGAAGAAGTGGCGAGGCTGCTACGTGCACTCATTGAGGAGGTTGGAGGATGAGATTCACCGGGAGCTTCATCTTCAGCCCAAACTTGACCATTGGACCAAGGATGAAATCATAGTAACTTGGTCCAATGAGGATTGTTTTTCCATGGATGCACCATATGATTCGGATACTATATGCCCATGTGCCTGGGATATTGGCTGAACACTAGCACCCCAAAGCACAAAGACTCCGGACTCTTAATATGAGTCCAGAGTTCGATCTTGAATCATGGCTCAAGATGGCAACGGGTACATACCCGGCGGGTACTGGCCACCCATACCCGCACCCGCGAAGCCAAAACCTTACCCGCACCCGTACCCGTACCTGCAGACGGGTAAGAACTTTGTTCCATACCCGCACCCGCGCGGGTAGCGGGTTACCCGTCGGGTAAGCCGCACCCGACAATGCGCATACGGGGAGGAGCAGGGGTAGGTGTGCCGCGTCGCCGGAGAAACAGAGGAACAGGTCGGAGCCTAGGAGGTGCAGCGGCTACTCGCGTTCTTGGCTCAAGAGTCGTGACACGCCGTCGCACTCGCAGCCGGAGGTCGTGTCGCGCCATCCATCCTTCCGCCGTCTTGCTCGCAGGGGGGATGGGGGTGGGGCGAGCGGCAAGGTCGCCGCTTAGTGCGGGGCCGAGGCGAGGGGCGAGGTCGCAGACTCCCGGTGCTCGCGCTGGGCCGCCGGGGCGGGGTGGGGCGAGGTTGCGGTCGCTGGTGCTCGCTGGGGCCGTGGGCCGCGGGGCGAGGCGAGGGGCGAGGTCGCGGTCTCGCGGTGCTCGCGTGGTCGGGAGCAAGCGCGGGCCGAAACAGACAGGGAAGGGGAGGCCCGGAGGGAGTGGAGTGGATGGACTAGGGTTTCAGGAGGGGTTCACAATATATACTATGACGGATTAGTTGGATTTGGGCCAAATTCATAGGCTACATGGGGTAAAATGAGTTAGACACACAGGCTGGCGGGTTTTTTCTCGGGTGTTTTTCTTACCCGCGGGTAGACACCCGCACCCGCTATACCCGATGGGTATAAGATTTTGCCCAATAACGTACCCACGGGTAGAAAACTCGTTCCATACCCGCCTCCTTATCGGGTAAAACCCGTCGGGTAGTCGGGTTTCGGGTACCCGTTGCCATTTTGAATCATGGCACCCACAGAAGCTGCAAGCCCCGGTGTCTCTCCTTCATCGAGAAGACTCTTCTAGCACCTTTTACGTAAACCATTTTCTTGGACTAGGCATATTCAGTATGTGGAGGGCTTTCTCCCAAAGAAAGGCCATATGTATGTGGAACTGGAAAGTACTGCTAACAAAGACGATCGAGGACCAAGAACAAGGAAAATAAGGAGAAAAAGATTTCCTAGATCCAAAACCCATGACACTAAAAATTCAAAACTAAGCCCTCTGAATTTTGAGGAGAGGGTTAGGAACTACTGGACGAACCAAGAATGCAACAACAGAGAGGAGAAACTGGGTGCAAAACACAGCGTCCCCCTTGCTGTTTAAATAGGCGAGATGGCGTGGTTGAGTGTTGACACCTGTTATAGCATAATATTATAAGTCAATTAACATGAATTAAGGGCTCAAGTTAAAGACCAAACATAAGTCTAGGGGTCTAACTAACATAATTCCACAAGTTTTGGTATTCTCGTGACTTTCCGGGGACTTGATAGATAATTCTTTGAAAAGAATGGAGAAAGTTCCTAATATACAAGACATATGATGACAAGACTTGACCGTGAAGTAACTCAACCCGAAAAGTGGACTAAAACATTCTAGAAGATACCAGAGGACACCAGAAAAGACGGGATGCTGAGGTGGCAAGCCACCCTGGCGGCCGCCAATGCCACATAGGCCGGCCGCCCGGGTGGGCCACCCCCTCGTCGACCTCTCCTTTCTAGGTCGGTTTACTACCGACTTTGAGGTTGTATCTACACCGTTGTTGAAGGTCGGTTTGATCCAAGGGTTCCCGCTCATCGCCAAGTACTATATAAGAAGACCAAATGACCCCAGGGCGATAACAATTTCATTATCATATTCATTCATCAACTCATACCCAACAAGTCCAAATGCAAGTCTAGACCTAAGCCCTAGTTCATACTAGAAGTAGTTAGCTATCTAGCTAGTTCTAGTTGAAGATCAAGTTCATCTTGAGTTCCTGATAGTCAAGAAGTAGCAAGGATCATCGTTCTTGAGACTTCTCTCTTGTATTCGATCTGTAAGTACTATTATATTTAGAATACAATTGTTATGGCTTTGATCTTTATAATTATTATATTCTTATTGATATGTGTTTATGCTTGCTATGATTATATGTTTAGTTTAGTAAGATTGCTTTATATTTTATGCATGGAATTGTATAGCTTCCATATAGATGATCACTATGTGGGTGATAAGCAATGTGTAAACATGGTGTTTATACAACGTTTATCTCGCAATTGCACCCTATATTTCGGGCCGTGTGGTAGATCGCGGGAGTGACAAATCTGTTGAGTCCTTTGGAATCCACCCTCAGAATGTAGGACTAGTCGAGTTTATTATTGCGGTAATGATCAAGTTTAGTCCTTGGTTGTTATTGGTAATGCTTGCCATGTGTAGAAGTAATCCAACCTTGCCATGATAGCTAGATGTATTGCACTAATTGTAGTATTCATTTGACATATATGATTAGGAGTATCTTAGGAATATTTATTCTATTCTTTCTATAACATGCTAATTGCTCGTATGATACTAGTGGCACATGATGATCTTAGACTTGGGTATTTATCATTTATATATTTATCTTTATACTTGTGACTTATCCTGTTGAGTAATGTTAGATGCATATGGCTACTCTGCATTGTACAACCTGTAAGTGGATCTCATAAATAAATCACTTCATAAATCATTAGATATCCTTTCTCTCTACTTTCCATAGACTCCTTCCCCGTGGTAAAATATAAATACGATACCGGATTACTCCCGGTGAAGTGCTACAATTGGTATTTCTATCTGTAAACTTGCAGATATCATGTTCATTATTTTATCAAGGCCAATCAATGAATACCATGCCTCGCATTTCTTTAAGCGTTATTGCTAGGGTGATAGACTAGTGTATAGGTAATGCTTAGAAATGAGTGGTATACCTTGAGTACATATCCTGGTGAGATTAATTCCACTATGGATAATGATGCTAAGTTTACATCCCACTACTAACACCGCCTAACTCCGCTTTGTTGGATCATGAGGTTAATCCCATATCCAAGCTAACATGATTAGATAGATATCCCATATATATTTCTTTTGCCTTCCTAATTGGGATCGTGTAAGAAATATCAACAAGCATTTCTAGCGCCGTTCTTGAAGGCGTAGTTTATTTAGAGAAATAATTTTTCTTGGCTTTGTTTTTCAAAACTTTCCTAGTTTGGAAGAGCATAGTCAATATTTCAAAATTTTCAAAATGTGTTTTTCTAACTTCATAAGTTTTTCTAGTGCTTCTTTCCAGCTTTTCTCTAGTTTGGAAGGGTATTAGCCAAGACTTAGAAAGTGTTATTCCTATTAAGTTGGTATTGTTTCTGACTTTTACTAGTTAGAAAGGGTGCTAGCCAAAAATCCTATGAACACATCATATAAGAAAACAAGAAGAGATCACTTACACTACATAATGCATTGAGAACCCATTATCACATACTCAAACAGGTTCAACCCTGTTTTCTATTTGTTTTTATTCTATGTAGGGGAATTGTATGAATTGGAACCTTCAAGAAAATTTTATTGAAGATCCTGAAAAGTTAATCAGGCAGGCAAGAGCAAAACTCGACAAACTCCAAAGACGTTCTTCATCATCATCATCATCATCATCGAGACACCAAGACCTACCGATTTGGAAGTTGATCAAACAAGGCGAAGCTTAACACCTGAATTTGAAGCTATGGCAACCAAGACACTTCGTGAGTTCTCAGCTCCTACCACGGACAACATTCTCGTTGGTCCGAAGGTAGAGGTTGGAGACAAAGGCTTTGAGCTTAAGCCAGGGCTCATCAACATGGTGCAATCAAGCCAATTTTGTGGAAAGGCACATGAAGATGCTAGTGCTCATCTCCAACACTTTCTGGAGATTTGCAGCACATTTACAAAGAAGGACGTATCCGAAGATGCAATCTTGCTCCGTCTCTTTCCATTCTCACTTTTGGGAAGGGCTAAGCAATGGTTTTATGCTACGAAAGATAAGAATACAACATGGGATATATGTTCCACAGCCTTTCTTGCTAAGTTCTTTTCTGTAGGCAAGACAAATGCCTTAAGAGGGAAGATATCAAATTTTCAGCAACAGCATGATGAATCAGTCCCGAAAGTGTGGGAGCGTTTCCAAGAATATATTTCAGAATGTCCACACCATGGGATGGAGAAGTGGCTGTTGATGCAGACTTTCTATCATGGGCTTGTTCCCAGTGCTCGTGAAACTATGGATGCTGCAGCTGGTGGTGCTTTCTTATCACTTACATTAACTCGTGCCACAGAGCTTGTGGGGAAGATGGCTTCCAACCAAGGTTGGAGTGAAGAGCGTCAATCTCGCAAGAGAGGAATGCACCAGTTAAAAGAGGTAGATATGCTATCTGCTAAGATGGACCTTATAATGAAGAAGCTAGAGGATAGAGATCCTCAACCCAAGGCAGTCATGCAAATTCAAGACTCACGTATGACATGTGAAGAATGTGGAAACACAGGCCACATTGGCAGGAATTGCCCAGAGATTATGGAGGACATCAACTTCATTAATAATAACAACAATAATTTCCGTCCTCAACAGAATCAAGGTTGGAATCAACAGAGGCCCAACTATGAAGGAAACTACCAAGGTAACAATCTAGGTAACAATTTTAATACTTATCAACCTTCTTTGAGAGACCTTGTTGTTAACCAAGGTAAAACCGTGGAGAATCTGTTTAGAAAAATAGCAACTAATGATAAAGCTCTTGAACTTTTCAATACTCGTTTAGAAAGCTTTTCTTCAGCTATAAAGAATCAGCACAACTTTAATAAAATGATAGAATCTCAGATTTCTCAGTTATCTGTTCCACTGACCACACCAGGTAAGATTCCGGGGCAGCCGGAAGAATTAGAAACTGCAAACCTTGTCGATATTTATAATGCAGGTCGTTACTATAGAGAGACCTCAGGAAGCTGTTGGTTGGATGACTCGATGCCACCTAAGAAGGAAGATCCAGGGAGGCCAGTCATTACAATCAAGATTGGACAACACACATTCGACAATGCTCTATGTGACTTCGGCTCAAGCGTCAACATACTACCAAAGGTAATTTATGAAAAGATTTATAGTGAACCGCTTTGGAAAACAAATATGTGCTTGCAGCTTGCAGATCAATCATTCTGTTATCCCGAGGGGATCCTTGAAGACGTGTGTGTGGGAATCAGATGCTCTTATGTGCCAGCAGACTTCGCAGTGATAGACACCGGAAGAAATGAAAGAGCAACAATCATACTCGGTCGACCATTCTTATGCTCAGTCAAAGCTGTCATCTATGCAGACAGTGCTGTTGACACCTGTTATAGCATAATATTATAAGACAAATAACATGAAATAAGGGCTCAAGTTAAAGACCAAACATAAGTCTAGGGGTCTAACTAATATAATTCCACGAGTTTTGGTATTCTGTGACTTTCCAGGGACTTGATAGATAATTGCAGAGAAAGATGGGGAAAGTTCCGGAATATACAAGGCATACGAAGACAAGACTTAACCGTGAAGCAACTCAACCCGAAAAGTGAACTAAAACATTCTAGAAGATACCAGAGGACACCAGAAAAGATGGGACGCCGAGGTGGCATGCCAGGTGGGCCGCACCCTGTCGGTCTCTCCTTTCTAGGTCGGTTTACTACCGACATTGAGGTTGTTTCTACACCGTTGCTGAAGGTCGGTTTGATCCAAGGGTTGACGTTCATCGCCAAGTACTATATAAGAAGACCAAATGACCCCCTGTGGTGATAACAATTTCATTATCATACTCATTCATCAACTCATACCCATCTAGTCCAGCCAAGTCTAGACCTAAGCCCTAGTTCATACTAGAAGTAATTAGCTACATAGCTAGTTCTAGTTGAAGATCAAGTTCATCTTGAGTTCCTGATAGTCAAGAAGTAGCAAGGATCATCATTCTTGAGACTTCTCTCTTGTATTCGATCTGTAAGTACTCTTATATCTAGAATACAATTGTTATGGCTTTGATCTATATAATTATTATATTCTTATTGATATGTGTTTATGCTTACTATGATTATATGTTTAGTTTAGTAAGATTGCTTTATATTTTATGCATGGAATTGTATAGCATCCATATAGATGATCACTATGTGGGTGATAAGCAATGTGTAAACGTGGTGTTTATACAACGTTTATCTGCAATTGCACCCTACATTCTGGGCCGTGTGGTATATCGCAGGAGTGACAGCCCTGTTGAGTCCTTTGGAATCCACCCTGCGAATGTAGGACAAGTCGAGCCTATAATTACGGTGATGAACAAGTTTCATCCTTGTTTATCATTGGTAATGCTTGCCATGTGTAGAAGTAATCCAACCTTGCCATGATAGCTAGATGTATTGCACTAATTGTAGTATTCATTGACATATATGACTAGGAGTATCTTAGGAATATTCATTCTATTCTTTCTATTACATGTTAATAGCTCGTATGATTCTAGTGGCTTATGATGATCTTAGACTTGGGTATTTATCATTTATATAATTATCTTTATCCCGTGACTTATCCCGTTGAGTTATGCATATGGCTACTACGCATTACACTACTGTAAGGTGGATCTCATAAATAAATCACAATATAAATCATTAGATATCCTTTCTCTCTACCTTTCCATAGACTCCCTTCCCCTGTGGTAAAATATAAATACGATACCGGATTACTCCCGGTGAAGTGCTACAATTGGTATTTCTATCCGCGGCGCTTGCGATATCATGTTCATTCTTTTATCAAGGCCAATCAAGAATACCATGCCCCGCATTTCTTAGAGCGTTATTGCTAGGGTGACAGACTAGTGTGTAGGTAATGCCTAGAAATGAGTGGTATACCTTGAGTACATATCCCGGTGAGATTAACTCCACTATGGATAATGATGCTAAGTTTACATCCCACTACTAACATCGCCTAACTCCGCTTTGTTGGATCATGAGGTTAATCCCATATCCAAGCTAACATGGTTAGATAGATATCCCATTTATATTTCTCTCGCCTTCCTAATGAGGATCGTGTTAGAAATATCAACAAGTGCGAAGATTGTTTTCAACATCAAAGGGAAAAGGGAGAAATTCACTTTCAAGAACAAGGTACACACCTCTCTTACTTATTCCCCGAATTCCCATTCTTATATTTTAGAACCGAAGGTAGAAATTTATAACAAGAACGTAAGGAGGAATCAGAATCGAATCGAGAACAAGAACAAGACGGCCACAGCCTACAAAGGTAATGGTAATAAATAAAACAACATCTTATAATGATCATTTACTTGAATCTCCAATGCTTTGTCAGCAAGATGATCCAGGTACGCCTACCATCGCATGTTCTATCCAATGTTTAACTTTCTATAATACATTTTGCGATACGGGATCTGGTATTAATCTAATGGCAAAGGTTACATATGAATTATTATTTGGAAAATTGCCATTGCAACCAACATATGTGCAGTTGCAGATGGCAGACCAATCTTATAGAGTTCCTGAAGGAATTGCCAAAGACGTGCCAGTCAAGATCATGGACCACTATTTTCTCACTGACTTTGTAGTCATGGACATGGGGATGGAAGAAGACCCTCCACTAGTGCTTGGGAGACCATTCCTCAACACTACTCGTGCAATCATCTACATCCATACAAGAGAGATACATTTCCACTTCCCTAAAGAGAAGGTACGTGTTTACTTTAATAGTTATAATTATCATGAATTTCCCAGGAACAGGTCAGCTCGTCGCCGCCATAATAGACGATGGATCAAGAATCTAGAAGAAGATAAGGTAAGTGAAGAAGATAAAGCTCTTACACCTAATACATCCACGGAAAAAGAAGAATCAAATACTCTAAAGAAAAGTTCATCATCTAAAAGATGGAGGAAGAAGAAGACATCTCCCGAAACATCATAAGAAGAGACCATAGAATCATCGGTGCCACCGATTGTGACGACCGATATACCATGGGAGTGAAGAGCGTAACTTGAAGTCTTGTTCGGAGGACTCTAAACGCCGAATCCTCACCGAAAGGTAAGTCGAGTAAGTTATCAATAAAATCCCCGCATTGCATATTTATCTTTCCATATTATGTTTATCTTTTAGTATCTTATATATGCTTTTGAAAACAACAAAAATATTTTATCTTTTGTCTTTTGTGAAAACCTTTAAGCCCCATGCTAATATCCCCGAGGCTAAACACCTCTAGGCTATTTGCTGTGGTGGCATAAAAAAATAAAATAAAGATGCATAAATTCTTTATCTTTTCTTGCATATAATAAAATAAAATAAAAAAAAAATTTGAAAAGTGAAAATCTAAAAATATTTCCCAGGCAACATAAAGCAATGTGACTAACCCCTAATACTTAATCAAGTTCCACTAGCTTTGTTGTCTATTTGAGATCAACGGTTTCAAGAGGAGAAGAGATATGTTAGGCGCCATCCTTGTTGCCAACTACCTCAACTTCTACATCATTGAAGATTACACTCCAATCTAGCTTGGGGAGTGCAACCCCCTGTTATCCGAGATAAGTATCCCTATCTATCTATTTATATATTATATTATTAGTTAAATATTTTGTTTGCTAGAAAGTTTGTTAAGAGTCTAGTTTTATAAAGTCTAGTTGTTTTAAAGAGTCTTTTGTTAGAGTGTGAATAAAAGGATCAAGAGAGAGTGTTCACTAAAGTTTACTTTGCTCAACTAAAATGAACTCTAAAATCTGCCCAAACATGGAGATAATGAATAGTTGCTCTGCTGTTATACTTTTCTAGTACCTAGCTTTCAAGCTTAATTTCTCTTGAGCTCCATTTGCAAAATACTTTGATTTGATATTTACTCTAAACCTGAAACCTATGGGTTGCAAATGTTTGCTCTTAAGTCTAGGTAATTGACGAATATGATATATGATAGTCTAAGTTGCTATTTTATCTTACTCCTAGTGACACTAGATTTACGGAGATTTATATTTTGAAAATTGAAAATGCATATGATAAGTTCCTGTGTGACAAGAGTGTGAACCTCCTACCACAGCCATATATATACATGCTCCTAGATTAGGAAAAACCTTTTTGATTTATATATATAGGTCGCTTGCTTTGCATTGAGTTTGTTCAATCTTTGTCGACCCTTAGAAACTTGTCATGCTGATCATGTACACTCCACTTCACTATATTCCACTCCACTCGACTCCATACACATATGCTATTTCTATCCTGGAAGTACGCATCCACCATATATACATCCACCATATATATACCACTATCATTTCACTCTAGCCAGCAAAAAAATGTTCTACTCCTATCCTAGGAGAGAGCAACCAAAAATATTCCCTATACTCATCCACTCATTCATTGCTAGCCAACATCTTACAAAAGCTCCATTACATTTATTTACCTCTCAAAAGTTATTGCAAAAGATTTGGGTTGTAGATTAAAAAAAAAGGGAGATAAAAAATGGACAAAAGTCCTACGGGCGAGTAGAGCCTACCTCCCTAAGAAAAAAGAAAGAATAAAGGAGAGTTAAAAAATGGACAAGTGTCCGCTGAAAACAATGGGTACTTAGATGCTCGCCTCTTCATAAAAAAAATAAAGAAAGAAAAAGATACAGCCCAGGTTCTCTACAAAGTTTCCAAATTCTACAAGAGAGAAGATTCCTCAAGGAGCAAAAGTAAGATTTTCCCTCATCTATTCTATTCACTTCTCTACATACCTTACTATATTCCTTACTATCTATATTCTATCCACCTTATGCATGCACCACTTGATCAGTGTGACTTGTAACTTTGGATCCATTGCTTGAATTTACAATATATGCTTAGTAAGTAAATAAATTATTTTCTCCTACCTATGAGCTCCAGATATAAAGCCTTAGAATATAGGGTGAGAGAGAAGAAGGCATAGTGTGCTACTGCCTTAGCCAAAAATACTACATACTATGAGAGAAAATGCAACACTACCTTATTGCCTTAGAGAGGATCCACAAATACCACAAATGAGAGATTAGAGAGAAAGTCATACTGAGGAACTTTGAGTTTTATTTAGAAAATCAGCAAAAACTCCAGAAGGACAGTTGATCAAAAGTGTTTGAGATATAGTGCTCGACTTGACTGTTCTATCTTTCAATTACCCAAGATTGAAGAAAAAGATATAAGCCCCAAAAGGTAAGAGGTAATATGGGTAAGTTGAAGTTTTAAAAAGCTTATCTTTTCTGGAGAGAAATTTTGTTTGAAAGCATGTGTACTTTTAAGGTGTGATAGCGTTGCAGCAACTCCTGATCCAAGTAAATAGTTTAATTTAATATCATGTGTCTTGCTAAGAGACTAGCAAGAGGTAAGCTTGGGGGAGCTTGTTGACACCTGTTATAGCATAATATTATAAGTCAATTAACATGAATTAAGGGCTCAAGTTAAAGACCAAACATAAGTCTAGGGGTCTAACTAACATAATTCCACGAGTTTTGGTATTCTGTGACTTTCCAGGGACTTGATAGATAATTCTTTGAGAAGAATGGAGAAAGTTCCTAATATACAAGACATATGATGACAAGACTTGACCGTGAAGTAACTCAACCCGAAAAGTGGACTAAAACATTCTAGAAGATACCGGAGGACACCGAGAAAAGACGGGATGCTTTGAGGTGGCAAGCCACCACCGGCGGCCGCCCGGTGCCACATAGGCCGGCCGCCAGGTGGGCCACCCCCATCGCCTCTCCTTTCTAGGTCGGTTTACTACCAACTTTGAGGTTGTATCTACACCGTTGTTGAAGGTCGGTTTGATCCAAGGGTTCACGTTCATCGCCAAGTACTATATAAGAAGACCAGCTAACCCCAGGGCTGATAACAATTTCATTATCATATTCATTCATCAACTCATACCCAACAAGTCCAGCCAAGTCTAGACCTAAGCCCTAGTTCATACTAGAAGTAGTTAGCTATCTAGCTAGTTCTAGTTGAAGATCAAGTTCATCTTGAGTTCCTGATAGTCAAGAAGTAGCAAGGATCATCGTTCTTGAGACTTCTCTCTTGTATTCGATCTGTAAGTACTATTATATTTAGAATACAATTGTTATGGCTTTGATCTTTATAATTATTATATTCTTATTGATATGTGTTTATGCTTGCTATGATTATATGTTTAGTTTAGTAAGATTGCTTTATATTTTATGCATGGAATTGTATAGCATCCATATAGATGATCACTATGTGGGTGATAAGCAATGTGTAAACGTGGTGTTTATACAACGTTTATCTGCAATTGCACCCTATATTTCGGGCCATGTGGTAGATCGCGGGAGTGACAGTCCTGTTGAGTCCTTTGGAATCCACCCTCCGAATGTAGGACTAGTCGAGTTTATTATTGCGGTAATGATCAAGTTTCGTCCTTGGTTGTTATTGGTAATGCTTGCCATGTGTAGAAGTAATCCAACCTTGCCATGATAGCTAGATGTATTGCACTAATTGTAGTATTCATTTGACATATATGATTAGGAGTATCTTAGGAATATTTATTCTATTCTTTCTATAACATGCTAATTGCTCGTATGATACTAGTGGCACATGATGATCGTAGACTTGGGTATTTATCATTTATATATTTATCTTTATCCTGTGACTTATCCTGTTGAGTAATGTTAGATGCATATGGCTACTCTGCATTGTACAACTGTAAGTGGATCTCATAAATAAATCACTTCATAAATCATTAGATATCCTTTCTCTCTACTTTCCATAGACTCCCTTCCCTGTGGTAAAATATAAATACGATACCTGGATTACTCCCGGTGAAGTGCTACAATTGGTATTTCTATCTCGTGGCGCTTGCGGATATCATGTTCATTCTTTTATCAAGGCCAATCAATGAATACCATGCCTCGCATTTCTTTAAAAGCGTTATTGCTAGGGTGACGCACTAGTGTATAGGTAAACTACACCCGGCGGTGATCTACACATCAAGTTTTAACCGACATTGATTTAACCCATCGACGCCGCAGTACCGGTGCCACGTGCTTTTCTCATCGATTCGGAGACACCGCTTCGTTTCCTAACCGGCGTGAATGCTACCGCCAACGCGTTCTCCAAGTGAGCAAAGATGCATGCAGCCGCGGCCACCGTGTGAACACGCTAAGTGAACGTGGATGGCTACAAGATTGTGGTAAAAAAAAAAAAAAAAAACATGATGGCTATCCGTTGGGCGGTACAAAGTTTGATTCTTTAAATAGTCCGGCGGTGTTGTTGGGACGTGCTACGGCTTAGTTGAGTGTGTCATTTTCGTGCTCCAGCCCGGCGTAAGTCTCTCGTCTCCCTCCCTCCCTCCCTCCCCCTCCCTCACCCGTCGGCATCGGTTACGTGTGGTTGATCTTGTAGCAATGGTAAACAATGTGAAGCATGCATTCCTTGTTTAACAATGCTAAACTCGATCATCGTTCTTGAAAAAATGGTCAAAAATTAGCTTGTTGGGGATCGAACCGGGGATTTTGGGATTGGGTGTTGGGAAACGCCGTGCCACCGAAGCGGACATTGGAAACGCGCGACAAACGCTGCGTAGCGGGTCGGCCTTTCGTGGGGAGACGGGCCGATCGCGACGGCCATTGGATGAGCCGGTCGTCGGCGCCGTTGGATCGTTTTCATGGCGCCGCGTCTTGAGAAATGACAATGGATCGCATGCATTCCATGGCTTGCTACTATATAACAACGCTCGATTTGGTACCATCTCCATCGCTAATTAGCCTCTCTCTTTCCATAAACCCCGTGCAGCTAGCTTCTTCTTCATCGACGAGATGGCGGCGTCTACACCAACGAGGAGCTTGTCTTCACCGTGGGGCGCCTCCACGACGCCCTCACGCCCACCAACCTGCCGGAAGCTCACCAACCTGCCGTGGTGGAGAAGGCGAACTTCTACGCCTTCAAGGTCGAGGCCATGGCCGACATCCTCGCTAGGGGATACCGGCGGGCCGGGCGAGCTCCGTGCAACCGGCGGCGGGAACGCCAAGGCGGCGGGCGGCGGGACGAGGGGCGGCGGCGGCGACGACGGGCCTAAAGCGCCGGGCGGGAGGAGGCGATGGCGGCGGCGCGGCGGCGGCGGAGGCGATGGCGGCCGCCGCTTTTTTTTTTTTTTTTTTTGTAAATATATTATCTAGTAATATATAATGACTCTCAAGTCGTTTTTAATTCATCTCCGTTCTCTTTTCTATCATTTGTTTTTACTGTTCCTTCTTCATTCAACCCCGCGAGCTATCGGTTCCTTTTGCTTCCCCTCCCAAATCGCTATCGGTTCTAATTCAACCCGGTTGTGTCAATCTTCAAATCGCTTTTCGGTTCTAATTCAAACCCGCGAGTGATCTGTGTCCATCAAGACCACTGCCGGGAACGATTCAACCCGGTGGTGATCCGAGTCTTCACCGCCGGAAGTGGTCGAATCCGTGGAGTTTCGAAGTTTCCCATAGCCCGAACGGTTCATCAACTGCCGGGGCGAGGTTCAACACCGCCGGGTGGATTAAATTCCGGCAGTGATGCCGGGCGTAGTGATGAGCAAATCTGTAGTAGTGTTCGCTCCACCACCGGATCCTTTTGTCACTCATATGAGTTTCTCTTCCTTAACTCCAAATGTCCATATATGAATGTGAATGGAAATAATCTGGAGTTTTGAATGCACGGCCGCTTTTTGTTGCAGGTTTTGGAAACCCCTTCGTGCGGAGGTGCTTTGCCAAAATTTCTAACATTTTATCTTGCTTTTTTTCAAGTTAATAGAACTTACCTTGAATTTTGTCTCACAAATGCAATCACTTCTTCTATGTGCGGGATCAATCTCACGCCTCGAACCCAACTCCGGACGGTACCCCGGCTCTAGACCCTAGAGGCACACGGGACCCTTTGGGAAGGGCTATACGTGCAAGCCCCTTTCCCATGATGAACTTGTGGAAACATCGATGTGAACTTGGCCACCCTTGTGAACTTGACCGTGAACTATATACGGTTGATACCTATGTTGATTTTATGTAATATATGTGCTATTATGGATTATTATATATGTGATATGTGAAAATGATGTGATATGTGATAAATCTATGATATATATGTGATATAAATGTGAGAAATATATGCTGTAATAAAAAAAAAAATAAAAAGAACCTTTGGCGTGAGCCTGTAGGGCGGCTCACGCCAAAGGGTGCTTCTTTCCCATGACCTACACCGTTAGGGCTCACGAGAAAGGAGGTAGAAACATTGTTTCTTTTGTGTATTTGTCGTAGGCCGTAACGGGGTGGCTCACAGGAAAGGAGCCGTCACCGTAGCCCTCCCCCCTTTCAACTCTTTCCCGTGAGCCGGCGAGTACACGGGAAAGGCTAAGCCGTGAGCACACAAAATGCGGCTCACGGGAAAGGCTCTTTCCCAATGCATCCTTTCCCGAGTCCGCTATGCCTCGAGTTACTCAAGCTAAAGGCTTTACCGTGAGTTACTCAAGCCTTCGAATCTGGTAGTGGAGACGATTACATGGCGTTTAAATTTTGCGACCAAATAGTGCATGCGGCAGCTAGCGATGTGAACCCGGCCACTACCCAATCCTCTCTGGTAGTGGAGACGATTACATGGCATTTAAATTTTGTGACCAAATAGTGCATGCGGCAGCTACGATGTGAAACCTGGCCACTACCCAATCCTCCACCTAGGCGGCGCGAACGGGCCTAGATAGCTGTAGGGTTTATGGCACTACCACAGAAGGCTTCTATAGGGGCGGCTGGTTTGCCTCTGTAGGGGCGGTTCGGCCAGCCGCCCCTAATATTCCGTTGCTACAGCTGATTCGCAGTAGGGGCGGTTGGTGATGCAACCGCCCCTACTGTATGAGCCGCCCCCCCTACAAAGGGTCTTGTATGAAATCGTGTTTTCAAAATTTGAAAAAAATACCAAAACATTTTTTTTGAACCGGGGGAGCAGCCCGTCGCCATGCGCATTTTTTCGCGTAAAACCGCGCGCTACGCGGCCGGCGGGATTCGAACCCGCGACCTCGTGCTTGCGCGCGACCCCTCCCTACCACTGCGCTACACACTCACATGTGTCCATAACCCATTCCGCGTCCCCACATATTATGCATATCCGAGTGTAAATTGACTATTTGAGGCCCTAAATGGATTCAAACTAAAAAGTCGTCAACTACAAAGTTTCATAACTTTTCGAGATCTACATTCCATATGTAGAAAGTTTTTCCATCCGAGGTCGTTTACAAAATTCGAAATTCAAATTTGAGACATTCGAACACGACTTTTGCATGACTAGATGAATTCAAATTAAAAAGTCGTCAACTACAAAGTTTCATAACTTTTCGAGATCTATATTCCATATGTAGAAAGTTTTTCCATCCGAGGTCGTTTACGAAATTCGAAATTCAAATTTGAGACATTCGAACACGACTTTTGCATGACTAGATGAATTCAAATTAAAAAGTCGTCAACTACAAAGTTTCATAACTTTTCGAGATCTACATTTCATATGTAGAAAGTTTTTCCATCTGAGGTCGTTTACAAAATTTTAATTTTTAGTGTCTCGTTTCAAAATTCGGGATCCCACTGTAGGGGCGCCTCAATATAGAGCCGCCCCTACTATGGACCGCATTAGGGGCGGCTCGTGATTGAACCGCCCCTATTAATAGTAGGGGCGGCTCGTAACACCAGCCGCCCCTAATGTGGTCACTATAGGGGCGGCTCGTTTGGGGTGTCGCTATAGGGCGGCTCAGAAATGAACCGCCCCTAATGCAAAAGGGGGCGTTCTTACAAATAAGCTTTTTGTAGTAGTGTGGTTCTTACGGTGTTGGTGTGCCATTTCGTCTATACATCTTTTGATTGTTTGAACCATATATATTATTACTGCATTCCAAATTATAGAATGTAGAAAAGTTAAAACATCTTAATTCAGTATGGATGAAGTATTTGTGCCAGTGGAAGTATTAGGACTTTCTAAATGGAAGCTTGTTGCATGTTTGGAAAATGGACGCAGGATCTTGAACAATTTGGGCAGTCTGGCATTTGAAACCCTGCATGCACATCAATTGGAGGTGGCTCAACTTTTCCAGTTGCTATCCATCTAAGTTTCAACGAAGTTTATTCACCGAGCGGTCAGTCCAACTTGCACGATGTCGCCTCGCATCACGTCGGCTTGTGGAACGTCGCAGTGGTGCCGATTGCAGTAGACGAGGGATCAAGTGTCTGGGTTGGGGATAGGAGCGAGAAGCAAATAGCTGAGAGGTGAGGGTTCAATACGTGCAAGAGGGAAAGAACATATGGCATACCAAACCTACAGTTCCATGTGTTACAACTAAGTTCCACATCCGCTACAACCAAATGACTTAGTAATGTGGCGACTCATAATTGATAGCCGATATCTGTTTTTTGTCGTTTAAAACTTATTATTGTTTTTCAACAACCGTACACACTATTGTCACAAACCAGATCGATCTGCCGTGACACGTGGCCGGCGCGCCCGACGGATGGGGGCGGCGGCGGCGTGGGGCGTGGGCGGCGGTGGCGGCGCGGCGGGGGGAAGGCGGCTGCGGCTAGCTAGGGCGGCGGCGCGGGTAGGGGGCGCTCGTGGGCAGGTAGAGGAAGAGAGGACATAATTTTTCTTTATTGCTTGTTGCCCTGAAAAGATTACTGACCCCCTTTACTTTTATAGCCCGTTAGTGGGACTTGTATCGCAAAGCAATCTCTCTAAAAGGTTTCCTTATAGATTGGAATACCTTTTTACAAGCAAATCCTATTTATTTTCCTAATAAGGGCCTCCCTTATAGATGGAATATTCCCTTGCACACCCAAAAACCTAAAATAATCCTAATCAATGTCCTCCTTTATCCACGAATTAATTGCCGAAAAATCCGCGAAAGGGAGGCGGACGCGGCGGTGGTGCGCGTCGCCGCTCTGGCGGCTCGCTTGCCCCCCCTCGGGCCTCGTGGGCCTGTCATTCGGGCCCTATTTCCTGGGTCATGACATCTGCCCCCTTCTCCCGACCGGGCGCGTCCTCGCTACTGGATGAATGTCCATTCGGTCACACCTTGGGAAAGGTCCGCATCGCACCTTGGCATGATGAGCTCAACCTGCAGGATCAGCTTGCCATGCACCGGGTTTCTGAGGATCATGTTCTCCCGGGTTCGCAATGGTGCGAACTCCAAGAGGTAGTGGAGGTTCCCGATGTAGCCGTGGTAGATGTACTGGTGGACGGTGCGTCCCTGCTATGACGCCGTCTGTCGACGAGCTGCGAGCAAGAGCTCCCTTGGAACTCCTGCCTCAAGGTGTTGATGCACCATGTCGTGAGGCGGACTCTCCAGGAACAGGAAGCGCCGTTGGGCGGAGCGTTGACGTTGAGCGCGTAAGGCGCCGATGGTGATGTCGCGGCGAGTGGGGGGTGTAGCAGCCAAATTTAACATCGTACCGTACATGAAGGAGCCGACGTCGAACATGGACGGGGACAGCTGATGTGTGCCCCATTCTGCGTCGTAGCTGATGTGGATGTTGTCGATGGTGAGGAAGAGGCGATCCATGCCGTCGAGGAAGACGACCCGAGCTGGGCCGACATGGTGGCGCCTCATCCGGATGCCGCCCGGTAGGGGTCGGCGCTGCCGACATCGGTGTGGTCGTGTAGGCGCCCGGGCCTCCAAAGAGGTCCGTAGTAGCGGTGAAGAAGCCGGGAGGTAGAAGCGGCCGTCGAAGGAGGAGGTCGTCCTCCACCGTCCAGGCAGGCGCGGCGCGGCGCCCGTGGTGACGCCGAGGGTGATCCGCGCCGCTTGCCGGTCCTCCGCAGTCGCCGTCGCAGCTATATATGTCCATCATCCGTGCCGGGCCAGCAGCACGGTGTCGGGCCGCCTCGGGCCGTCGTGGCGTCGCCGGGCTGTGTCGGGCGGGCTTCGTGCCTGGCCTACGGCCCGGGCACGGCCTGTTGAGCCATTGGGCGGCGACAGCCGCGGGGAGCACGGGACGCCCGATGGCACGCCGCCGCTCCACCGCATCCTCCTCACGCCTCCTCACGCCGCCGCTGCTCGCTTCTGCGTGCGCCCAGCGCCAGCCGCGCGATCCTTGCTTGCATGCGCGCGCCAGCGACGACGAGCTGCTCCTCGCCGCCTCGCGCCGCGCCGCCGCCTCCTCTCGCCACACCGCCGCTGCTCCTCGCGCAGCACCGCAGCCACCTCGCGGCTCGCGCTCCTCTGCGCCGCTGCCGCGCGCTGGACCTCGCGGTTTGCGACCGCCGCATGCTTTTCCTCCTGCGCAATGCGGATCGAGTCTCGAGACATCGGGTAGGTTAGGTTCTTTCTTGGCTAGCGCGACAATAATTGGTCTTGGTGGAGTTAGCAGCCTCGGGAATCAGATGTGGAGGTGGGCTGGACCAAAGTTCCCGATCGTTGTATTTCATCAGCCGCCGTGCCGGGCCTATCCCATGCCACGGGCCAAGGTGGCGGCCCAGGCATGGCCTGGTTACCGGGCCGTGCCGTGCCTCAGGCCAGCATCGTCGGGCCGTGCCCGTGCTCGGGCCAGGCCAAATTTTCGTGCCGCGGGCCATGCTAACGAGCTCCGGGCTGCATGCACATATATAGTCGCAGTTGTACGAAGACTCCAGTTGACGTGTCGTAGAGGTCCAAGGCAGTTGTGTTCCTTGAACGTTTCTCCAGCCTGGAGGGGAAGGTCCGAATCCCCGCGAAGATCCCTGAACTGAGCAGGCCAAGTCCGAGGGCGCCCCCATCCATGTGCGGGGGTGGTGCCGACGTGAACGTGGTCGGGTGGCCGTCGCGGTAGTACTGGAGCTTGTTGGTGGCGAAGTCCCATGTCACTCGTCCCAGGCTTGCCAGCCAAGGCATGCCAAGGATGACGTCGACGTCGTTGCCCACATGCATGACATAGGCATCGATGTCGAAGACCCCAGCGTCGATGTGGAGCGGTACGTCCAAGGTGGCCGTCCGGCATGTCGATGTAGCGCCGGTGCCAGCGGTGATCAGCACACGCACTGGCTGAGTCTGTAGTCCTGCCGGGGTCACCACACGGGGGTCGATGTAGTTGTGCGTCGCTCCCGAGTCGACGACGATGCTGACGCCCATTCCTGAGATGATGCCGACGAGGTATAAAGAATGTGCACCATGTACCGGGGAGTTGGGGTCCCTGAATAGGACCCTGAGGTCAGCGCCTTCAGTGGCGACGTCGACCTCGGCGGCGCCCTCCTGGTCGTCGTTGTAGTCGTTGAAGATCGTGATGTCGAAGAGGTGCTTGCATTTGTGACCACGCGTGAACGGCTCGTCACAGTTGAAGCAGAGGCTAGCCTTGCGTCGTTCCGTCATCTCCTCTGGTGTTAGCCGCTTGAACGGCCTAGTCGGTGTTGCTGCTGCTGACGCTGGTGGTGCCGTTGGTGTAGTCGCCATAGGCAGAGGCGCGGGTGCCTTGCCCCGCTGCTGTGCCGGCTTGCCGGAGTTGTAGAGGATGGTCAGGCGGCGCTCGTACGCTCTGGCAAGGGACATGGCTGTCTCCATGTCCTTTGGGTCCTGCAGCTCGACGTCCTTCTTGAGCGGCTCCCCCAGTCCTGCCGTGTAGATGTTCACTTGCTGCTTGTCGTCGAGGTGTCCTGCGCGTGCCACGTGCGCCAGGAACTGTTCCGTGTACTCATCCACGGTGCCTGTCTTCCTCAGCGATGCCAGCTCTCCCAGCGAGTTCCGCCTTGTAGCTGGGCTGAAGCGTTCGTTGACGTATTGGGCGAAGCTCGTCCAAATGGGTGGATTTAAAACCATGGCAAATCAATCCGTCCGGAACCATTTCTTAACCGAACGCATATTTTTATCATGGACCGGATTCAAACCAAACCAAATCAATCCACCCGGAATGGAGCCAATCCGATAAAAACGAACAAGGCCTAAGAGATTACATATCCCTTAGTTATATAGCCCTCCTAGTGGGACATGTAATCCAAGCAATATTTCTAAAGATTTCCTTATAGAGTTGGAATACCTTTTATAAGCAATCCTATTTATTTACTAATAAGGGATTTCCTTATAGAGTTGGAATATCCCTTGCACACCAAAAGTTCTAATTTAATCCTAACTTGATGACGGCCAAGACGGAGACGGAAAGGCGGGCAGTGGCGGCGGCGCCGCCCCCCGCCCCTACCCGCGCCCTCTCCCTCTTCTGGGCGGCCGTGGCCGATTGGGTCCCTTTAGCCCGCCCATGGCTGGCCCAATTCTAGCACGTGACAGATGTGCAAGTCTTTTACAAGAAAACGCTTCAGTTTAATATATATAGAGAGAGAGACTCGAGATAGATATAGATTCTCAACCATTGACATTCAACCTTTAAAAGTTGGTAATATTTGAAAGTTCTCTCTATGACTAGTGATACTTTTTATTAATAATTACAATTTTTTTACTTTTGGTAATATAATTAAAGATTCTAATGGCATAGAACATGTATTGTGCTTTTAATGACTAATGATGCATGCTACCAAAATTTATTTGATTATTGTTATATGGTTTTATAATTTATTATTTAATGTGACTAGTACTTTATTGAGCGGCAACGTATTATTCTATGCCAAGTAGTAGCTAGCTAAAACTGTACAAACAAAAATATGGAGTACTAAAATATATATGTTCAGTATCGGTAAGTACTATGCATGGTATCACAAAATACTGAACAAATAATAAATTTTGTTCAGTATAACAGTTTGGTGTAGAATATATATATAGCAGGGTGTAGGGTAGCGCGTAGTATCCCTACATTTTGATCTCTAATTAATTATATGATTTTGTTATGTAAATTATTGGTAACAGAAATAGATATTTCCTAACAGCTAAATCAAATAGATATCCAAATGTGTATGCGAATGCGAATCTGAAATATTACGTATTTATATTTGAGGATATTCTGATCCATATATGGAGATATGGAAAACATAAAAAAAAAAAAAATCTATCAATTCCATTCGTTTTCTACTCCAGTTTTAGCTGTCACGAATTACGATCTACTGCATTGCAAACAGGATCGTCGCGATCGATCATTCTCCACTTTATTTGCCTATATAATGTTTGGGTCACTCTTGCTTCCTGAACCCTAAACATTATCCTCCCCGGACCGGCGGACCCTGAGCGTCGGCGGCCGAGGCCTGCGCCGCGCGCTCTAACTCCCACCGATCTGAGCGGCGGCAGCTGTGTCGCTCGCTAGTCGTCGCCACGGCACCGGCACGTCCGATCTTCTGCGGCAAGTTCCAGGTCAGATTCAGGGCTCCATCGTGATGAAGCACAACTGCGAGCACCTCCTTGAGGACGCCTCAGTCAGCTCCGTGTACCATCTCACGGTCGACGACTTCTGTGTCACCAAGTCCACGATCAGCAACAGAAAAGACTTCCGCATCAAATCCAGATGCAAAGTCAACGGGTACGACTTTGAGATCCAGATCGTCACTGCTGGACGCTATGAGGTGGTCGTCCATGGTTATTGGGTAGCCCTCGTGCTTGTCTACCTGGGTGCACCGTGCGACCACGGTTTGGCGGTGCACCTGAGCTGCCGTCTGCTACGTAAAAGCAGCGATCTTCTTCCATTAACAGCAATAGACAAGCCGATGTTGGTAACATTTAAGCGTCCCTTGGATCGCTCTCCTCACATTTACCTTGCGAGAGGGATGGTTAGAGACGATGCACAAGTACCAGCAGGTAACCTCTCTTCATTTACCGTGGAATGCACGATCAACGTGCGCAACCGCAGGGTCCCAAATCCCGTTTCTCCTCCGCCGTCGTCTGACCTACACCAACACCTCGAGGAGCTCTTGCAGAACCAGTCTGGAGTCGACGTCACTTTTGTTGTGTCCGGTGAGTCCATTGCAGCACACAAGGTCATACTAGCCGCAAGGTCCCCGATCTTCATGGCCGAGTTCTTTGGCAACATGCTGGAGAGGAGCTCCCAGCGTGTGGAGATCCAGGACATGGACCCGACCGTGTTCAAGGCCATGCTTCACTTTATCTACACCGACAAAGTGCCTGAGCTTGACAACAATAATGAGCAGCAATCGGCTGAGAAAGAGGAGCAAACGGTGATGGCTCAGCACCTGCTTGTAGCTGCTGACAGATATGGGCTAGACACGCTCAAGGCAATCTGTGAGGAAAGGCTCAGCCAGATCAGCATCGGCACAGTAGCGTCGACACTTGCATTGGCGGAGCAGCACAACTTCACAAAGCTCAAGGCCAAGTGCATCGACTTCATCAGTGGAGCATCAAGTAAAGACCTTCAAGCCGTCTTGGAAACGGAAGGGTACAAGCATCTGGAGACCAGCAACCCCTCAGTGTTGACTGAGCTCCTCAAGGCTATGCATGGAAAGAAGAGGAAGCAACCGATGGATTCTTGAATTAGGATGGAGCATATATTATTTTTTATTACTGTCTCTATATTATTATTATCGTGACAAACTTTAATTGCTTGTGTTTCCGAACTTCAGTCTGAAATATCTTTGAATTATATTTGCGCTTATCATATGTTATGAGTTATTTGTTTTTACCATGTGTATGTATGAGCAACTTGTTGGTGTGCAATTGTGCCCTGCCGCAATGTGTTTAAGCAGTTTACTAACTTTGCTAATTCTATTCAATTAACCAAATATATTATGCTAGAAAAATAAGAGAAATATTGAACCTTGTAATGTTTCTACCGTACTTTCAGAAGATGGATCTGTATTGTTGGTTTGTGCTCTCTTCTCCTTAATCAGTGGGTTTACAAGTCGGACATGCAACTTCCTGCCTGTCTGGTCGTCCTTATGTTTCCTGCTTGTGGCTGTACGTCAGGCTTGGTCCATTAAAGTTATAACTAGTAAACATATAGTAGGTATCAGACGATGAGGAGAATGTTTTTGGAGTTACAACAGCCCACAACAATGTGCTTCAAAAATAATTCTCTCAGTTCTTCGTGATACTGTTCCCATGATTTATACTATATAATTCTTTCCTGGTTTATTTGGTTCAATATTTATGGTTCTTCTGCATTCAAAGTAAGCAAAAAAAAAATCTTGTTGGTGTGCTTGATTGATATTTTAGACATTCATGTGTACTGTGTTTGGTAAAAAAACGGCTGAAGTTAGCAATGATTCCCATTTTGGTGTGCTTTGCTTCCAAAATCATTTTGGTGTGCATGATTCCATTTTTTACGTCAACAGATTCTGGTCAAAATATTAAAGCTGGACAGACCCTTTTCTTCCAAGATAACGTACGTACACAGACAAAGTGTATCTACACCTACTAATAAAGAGAGAAAATTTCTTGTCCACCTTTTTTCCGTCTGCCTTCTATCTGCTTGCCCTATCTGCGCGTATCCTGAAAGTTCTCCGTGGCCTGCCGCCTAAACCAGCAGAGTTGGAGGCGGATACAACTGCGGCAGCCAGGCCTAATGTGGCAATACACATCATGACCAATAGGAGGAGGAAAACACCTCCGTGCCCCACCCTCTCTTGCTTCAAGTCCGGCTCATGTAGAATAGAGAGACAAGCAATGTCCACCGATAGGTGTTTGGGAGCACGAGAGCAGTAGTGGGCAGCCTGGACAGCTGACCAGGCCCACGTGTCAGTCACAAGAAAACACTACACCACAGCACCAATATTAGAGATGGATGATCTGACGCTGAAAGCGGTTACAGCGAGCCCCTAAGTAGTTATAGCGACAGATTTCTACAGCCGGTATAAGTCCTGCCGCTAAAAATCTTTAGCGTCAGACAGAACATTTATAGCGTCAGACAATCTGCTGCTACTCTTTGGCGACAGATAATCCGTTAACAAGCATTTAGCGACAGATTATCCAACGTTCGATGTATTTATAGCGACAGATTGTTCAACAGGGCTATATTAATATAACAAAAAAATAAATATAATGAGAAAACATTTATCACATTTCAAACCCAGATTCAAGCTTAATATAGTGTCCACTTGTCACATGAAGATACATAAACACATATATCACATGAAGGTCAGTATTTATTACATCCAAATTTGTCTTGTACACCATATGATGCTACAGAAAGTTAGCAAAGAACCTAAATTGCTAGAGAAGTCCTACATCTCAATATGAAGCTACAATATCCCTAAGTAAACACTAGAGCATATCCATCGAGTTATGTGGAGAACCATTTTTCGGAAACTCAAGCCAAAAACTGCCCAACACTTTCCTGAAAAAATAAAACAAATATGCAATTAGGCAAGTGGAGAAAACATGTGAAGCTGCGGTGTAGTATGGGTTTGTAATCAGCAAGTGTAGACATCCATTTATTTTCAAGAAACTCAAGCCAAATTACAGGTTTTCTCTCATACTACAGTTAAATAGTCATCAACTACAAATAACAGCTAGTTCTGAATTTCAGTTTACATATTTCAGATGTTCATAGTGGTTGGTTATAGTTATAATGGAACCTTGCACATAGGCTGCTCAAAGACCGTACTACTGTTGTCACTTGTTTTTATCAAAGTGGTGGAAGCTTGCAAAATTATTACATGGTAAGAGCTCCTAGAAAATCTTTATACGCAGCATGCACTAGTTGGAAAAGAAAAAACGTGCTTAACCAGTTCAGTCACAGATGGCACAAGTAAACTGAGGATCATAACTAACTGTTACTCATTGTTCCTCTATATTTTGAGTGGAATGGCTAACTGTTCCTCAATATTTTGAGTGGAATGGCACTAGTACATAAGTCTACTCACAATTGAATCATTCACTGCATAGGAAGAGAAAGTTTAGACACAATTCAGAGCCTGGAAAGAAATTTAGAGCAAAAAGATTCACCGCTGTGTCTCTCTTTTCTTTTCTTTCAGCAGACATGCAGCTAACTTGTACGTTGCACAATCACATCCCAGCCTCCAAGCTCAAGACAGCTCAATCTGCAATAAGAAGTAGTGCTTCTATAAATAAACTACATTAATTTTCACGGCTACAACTTAAGAATGGCAACATGAATGGCTACAGCTTAAGAATGGCAACATGAATGGCAGCGTGCAGCTTAAGAATGGCAACATGCATGAATAACAAGTAGTGCTTCTATAAATAAACTACATTAATTATCACTACTACACTTAGAAAATGGGTTGTCAATTTAAACAATGCATACCAAACAAATGTAATTATTTTGTAAAGCATGGAAAATCTTTTAGATTTTAGAGGTTAATAAACACTTGTTCAATGTTATTAATCGTAGGGCATGCATCAAACATTTGCCATTGAATTGAATGAATCTAAGTTTTAACTAAATAGCAGAGGAGGATGTACAATTCAGGGCAGCTACTCAGTTACTACGTTACCTAAGATCTGCATGGAGTACCTGGTGACATTTTTTTCTGAAATGAACACAAAATTCATATGATCACCAGAGATGACCAAGCAGTTTGGAAATCTGAAATTTATATAGCTGCGAGCCAACATAGGTGTTCCTAAAATCAGACATGCAAGACACTGCCCCCTTCTTCGTAGGACAGCAAGAGACCAACTTACTCTGAGAAGTGAACACAGTATGTGGAGGGACGTCTCCTGAATGTGCAGGCAAATTAGTAAAAGCTGGGGGCGATTCAATTATGATAGACACTAGAGTCTGTCATCTGTATCCCAGAAAGCTGCTGCAAATCTTTTGTTGATGGAACTGCTGAAGATATCCATGGATCTCTTTGCTTTATATTCGGATGAAAAGAACAGAGCAGATCATTCACCTGTTACAGGCTTGTTCTACATACACAGCAGATCAACTCACATAAATCAAATCAAGTACGAATGTTGCTAGTATGAGCAATGGCAACATAAATCACTGCATAATAAGATGTACTTCTGTATTTTTTTGCATCATGATGTCTTTAATCCTGAACACAAATCAAAAGTTCAGAGATGTAGAGATGCTCATAGGCAAAGTTTAATCACAGACTTAGTACAGAGATTCTCATCGGTATTGCTTTATTCAAAGAGAACCAAATCATATCTAGTACAAGGTAACAAAGCACACAATCAAGCCTTTTATATTTTTTTTTTTCTAACCAATTTTGGATATTATTATATTTATTCTATGGAGATTCAACAAAAATTTATAATAATAACTAAATTTGGTTAGGAAAATTTTCAAACTAACACAACATATTTTTGGTCCATAAGCATTGCATAAAAAATTCAAGCAAATTTAATAAAGTAGCACTAAACTTCCTTCACAAATAAAATTATCTCTCTCTTAGTCTCACAAAGTACGTGTGAGATGTATCTATTTTGGCATAATAAACAATTCTGGGATTCTAAATGACCTTATATAAACAACAATTTTATCAACAACAAAATTTTAAAACTATAACTTTTGTATTAGTCATTTCTCCATAAAACTTTATTTGAACCATTCAAATATGGATACCATTGTTGGGTGTGTGAGCTTGATGGGGGCCACTTCTTTTTAGTGACAGATAGATTGAGGTTGTATACAGTTTTGGCGACAGATAGTACAACGTTAGATATTGATACCTATAGCGACAGATAGATTGACGTTGTATACAGTTTTGGCGACAGATGATCTCTGAGTAATCTTTAGCGTCAGATCCTCCATCCAAAGATAATTTTTAGCGTCAGATATCTGATCTAAAAAAGTGTTGTGGTGTAGTGAAATGCTAGACGCCTCAGGAAAACATGCACAGTAGAATAAAAGGTAAGTTAATTAATTAGTCTTATAAAAATTGCAGGGAAATTATAAAATAAACTAGATTCACCCTAGATCATTAGTAAATAATTGGAATTCATTATCATTAGATGCAAGTGAATTGCGCACAATGGATAGTTTTATTACGTCCTACTTCTTTAACTTCTCAAATTGCACTCATGTTCGCTATGTTAAACCTATATATATATATGATCATACCAGTTATAGCAACTCACGTGTAACAATGATGAATAATCCCAATACATATCGGACTGTACCCTACTAGTGATTTGCGCGCGCCCATGCGCGCGAGTGATGGCCACGGTTCTATCTAGAAAATGGAATAATGTTGACAAAGAACGAATATAACAGGTTCTATCTGGTTAATGGATACATGTATTTGCTACCATTACAGTCCACGCTTAGCCTAACAACAAGGCAAAGACACACCGGGATAGAAGGCTGAATTTCTAAAGCAGCCGCAACATGTTCAAATACTACATATATATATATCTAATACTGGCAGAGTACAAAAGCCGGATTTGTAAACCAGGATGTGAGCTATCCAAATAGTACATATATCTTACATGAGATATATACTCAATTTTTATTTTTGTGACATGTTGTATCATCATCGACACTGAAAGAGCGTTCTTGTTTCACATGAAGATGCAACCATTTTGCAGCTGTAGCGAAGATGACTTTCGCATTGACGCTGATCACCCTTGGAACCTGAAGCAGAAACTGTAAGCAAAGAGGATGCATGTTTCATGCAGAAGATATGATACTTGTGGCTTAAAGACAAATGATAGAATACCTTGGAAAGGTGGTCCTCTTCCTCCATATATATACGGGAGAGTATATGGCAATGGTACTATGCTAGACAAATGTAGTGCTTGCATGTCCAAAAGCATTAGAGATCCGACATAAAAGTACGAGATCTTTTCCTATCTGAATCGTGTGATACTAAAAGCAACCCAAATATAGAGCTGCATTCTATCAATTTAAAATAGTCTTGCAATAAGCAAGGAACAATTTTTGGTACCTATATGCTTGACACTCATCAGCAGCCCGGGTAGTTAACAGAGATGACTACTATGCAAATATATGGTCTCTTGAAAATGTACAATTAATACAATGCACAGCTGAGGGAAAACCTCATATCTAATATGAACTCAACCTAAGATCATAATGCGTTAAAGGACTATAATTAGGCTGATTCACCACGGGTTGGCTTTATTCCAAAATTTAGAATATGCAAAGCTCTACCAATTTCTAAGGTAAAACAATTTGGAACTTAAAGCCGCCCAACAAAGTTACCTTGACAACCTAAATTCAAGGGGTGGAGAGGAGGGAAGAGAGAGCAGGAGTTCTCGTGCAAGCATAGGCTAGCAGGAGAAAATTTGTTTGAAAGAAAATTAAGCAGGGGGAAATAGAATGCTTGCAAAAAAAAAAGAAGAGAAGCTACTATAAATCATCTTGACATGAACTTTCTCGAGTTCCCCTAATGTAGCAAAGATCAATACTCAAAGTTGAAGATATTTCAAATCCTCACCTTGCGATGGAAAGGTTCATGTTCATTGTGACAAACACCACACTCCTTCATTCGACTGAATTGAGCCCGACCAGCTCGGATTCTAAGCTAAAGCTGAAAAAAATCAATTGACATAAAACCTTACACTTTGACCGCAAGCAACAAATGACTCGTATCTCGTAGAAAATGTTTTTTCTTTAGTTTATCTTTTTTTACCAATGTTGAAATGACATTCTTAACAAAGACATGTATAGATAAGGTCCTCGAAAACAAGATCTTAATAGTCAAACCTCCTATATTCTCGCTGCTATTCTAAACAGCCCAATAAGTGATGAGCATATCCGATAAGCTCCTCAATAAACAAGATTCCTCGCAGCTTAGATACTCGCAGCTTCATAATTTTAAAAAATCAAAGCATCAACAGATATTCCTCAAAATTAGTTTCAGAGGTGATGTTCCATCGGCAGCCCAAATTCTTGCGAGAAGAGTTGTAAACTATCTGTATTGTATTCATACTCTGCGTCTGAACATCAAAGCATAGTTTGTTTTGCTTCGGAACATTAATCATATCTTTTTTTTTGGAATGTAGAAACATTCATTCAATTAATTCAACCTGCACATGGCGGCATCTACTTTATCCTGGAAAAGTGAACGACAAGTATAATGCAAGAAACAATCAGCAAGCAAAATGTCCGCAAGCCAAGCAATCACATGCACCGGTTCACATAACTGTTTGCATCCAACCGCACAAATACCAGCAAACATCCCATGAGTTATGAGAGGAACGTCGTGCACTGCAAATCAAATAAACCAAAATGCGAACGAATAGCATAGGAACTGAAGTAGAAGTAGAAAAGAAACCCAAAAAGAAGAGCACTAGCAGTACCATTTTCCCAAACGCCGAGGGGGGACGGCCGGCCATAGCCACGGGGCACCGGATCGGGACGCGCAGACGGTGGGATGGTCAAATCCGATAATGGAGGCACCAGACCTGGTCATGGAGTTGCCGGAGCACACATCTGAGCACATAGAAGAGGAACGGAAGAGAGAGAGCAGGAGAGGAGAGGGAAGGATGAGTGACAAGAAACCCGGGCTGCGTGCAAAGACACGCCGTAGCACCCCATCGCGCCCGCCGACGCCGGAGTTATGCCGACCAGCACCGCCGCACCACCGCGCCCGAGGGGGCGCACCGGCTCCGCACCGCAGGGGCTAGGTTTATTTGAAGAAATGTAGGTAAATCTCTGAAAATAAAGTAATAGCATAAGCACTATGATAAATTTATTTTCCCTAAGAATGGATGAAAATGAACCTTTACAATAACAAATCAAGATAACTAATTTGACTAAATTTGTGCATCAATGGATTTGAATGAATGGTTCTTGTGTTAAAATATGGTAACATGGATTTGCATTTTCATAAATGCTAAGACTATAAAATGAAGTACCAAAGCAAAACATGAAGAGCAGTCCTAATTATTTCTTGTAATCGAGCACGATGTTTTTGCAAAGGTAGGGAAAGAACTATAAGAATTTAATGATTGACTATACAGACAACTTCCTTTTATTCAAAATCGCAGCTACAACTCACTAATGTGATACATGTAAAAACCTAGAACCTAATCAATGAATAGGAACATTATTGATTAGCAACCTCTAATATATTATATGTTTTTTCCTTTCCAAAATTCTTGCCTCAAGTAGGAATCAAGAGTGAGTATTAGCACTCGAGTCATGTAGCTTGCATAGAATCAACATAGCATCCCTTGCAGCAAGGATCTTAATAAGACTTAACAAGGAGGTAATGCTTCGCCTGGAGCATAGTAAACTGCTCTTTGATGCCATTGGTGGCACAATAATCAAAAGTCTGTACAGTAGAATAATTTTAAATGGAAATAATAGCTGTGACTTGAAGCATAGAAGATGTAACTACAAAATATTATAAGTTTTCCTTTTATCATGCTAAGATATACACTTTGGATTCTGGATGCAGTAAGCCAAATAGATGCGAAAATAAGAAAGACCAACACTAAATCAGTGAAGGCATTTCCATTGGTTGAAGAATTGTTTTCTTTTCCCTTAACTGAAACCCTTTAACCACGACATCAACCAAAAATGAATGCAAAGGAGATAACAAAGGCAAACAAGCATGCACATTTTAGCTAGATAACAACGATGTCACTCCTTTAGTGAAATCAATTCCATTTGTGCAGATCCTTTAGGAAACAAGGGAAAAAAAAAAGATTCAATAGAGCATCTCTTTTAAATCCATAAAGATAAAAATGGCATGAGAGTAAAAATAGAGCATTGCTTTTTCGAAAAACTCTTTTTTCTAGTTCAAGCAGGAAACTGTTAGAAGGAGCACACATACATGGTCAATATACATAATTGGAAACTGTCATAGGGTCAATAGAGCATGCATTATTTTTCCTAGGGAATTATCAGTCGTACTTCTATATCAGTGTAGAAAGCAATGACCACCTTTAAAAAATAATGGTACATGATTGGAAGCCAAGAACCCCAACAACAATGGTAGGTAATCCAAAGTGTGGAAAGTGGTGACGCCTAAAAAGAGAAAATTGATAACAAATGCTGCATAGAAAAAAGAGAAATTATCAAAACTATAAAAATCCATACTTCTAGGTCTCGCTGGTTAGGATGACTTATCTATTTGTGGTAACAAAGACCATCTTACCCGCAAGCTCATAAAGCGCCATAAATATCTAAAATCTGTGTCAAGATCAAATTTGATGTGATGGAAATAGGAGCAACTGGAATGTGGCTCTTTTTCCTCTTAAATGGAACTTTTGAAGTGAAAATAATTAGTGCTTCTAGTCATTACTGAATAATACATCTCAAGCTGCATAAAAAGCATTGACTGCCAAAGGCTTCAAAGAAACCGAGTGGCTGCCTAACTCGTGGATTCCTTTTAGGATTTAGGAAATCCAGTCATTACTACATAAATAGTAAAAATGTGTGGATGACTAATTTTATTTTCTCTCTCATGCAATTTCTGAAGTGGCACACCATTACATCTTATAGCTAGAGACTTTCAAACTCTAATATGGAAAAAAAAATCATGGTACATGTTTTAAGCTGAAGCTTCAAAAATCCATAGTCCGAAACCAAATGTAGGTAACGTTTATATAAACACAATAACACTCTTAACCACCTTGGCTGACTAAGTAAAGGCATTCATCCTGTACTTTTTGTTATAATGTCAAAAGAGAACTGAAATGGTCACCATGTTTTCCATCTACAGCTGTACAGTTGTATCTCTAAAATATCACAACATTCATCATAGTGAGTAGACCTATTCTGGTCAAAAGAGAAAGAAAAGAAAAATAGGATAATTCTGCCATGAGGGAGGAATAATGGATAGTAAGTTGACCTGTCAAGTTCACCCCGTGGACCGACCCCCCGATCTCTGCAGTGGAAATATAAATTCTTATCGGCTAATTCAGCGGTAACCATACAGCTTACGAAATGGACGAAAAGGAAATAGGAAAGCGCACATATATGGGTTAGTACCCAACATTCAGCTGTATTGTGAAATAATCTAATATAATATCTAAGAAGGGCAAAGGGGAGTAATAACTCACCTGAACTTGAGAAGGTGCCCCTGTGTTTGACAAAGTGTTGGAGCTGATCGAGAGAGCCCAACCTAGAAAATACAACCATAACATTATTGGATCTGAAAATGTCATAAAGGAATAAATATCTTTTGATTTCAATATAGCAAAGTACCAATTGACTGCCCATTTTGTCACCATTTTTTTATAAAAAAACATATGCACATCGTGCAGTCAGTCAACTTCCTAGCATCATCTTAGATTGTGTGGGCATAGAACCTAAAATTTACAAATGTCTTGAAAATAGGGAGGACTGAGAAAGAAGAGGGTTGAGCAAGGAAACATGATCAATCTTTTTCTCAAATCATCAAATTCTCTAATGGAAACTGGCACCAACAAGCTTGTCCCACATATGAGAAAAATGTAACCACATGTATATATACAGCCCCTCCCCACGGTAACCACATGCTAAGCTTGTCCTACATTTTTTTTTTTTTTTGCCTTTTCATAGAACCGAGAAGGCCACACCTACAACAAAGGCAAAAAAAAATAGCAAAGAACTATATCGATTGGTAGGAGAAGAAGGGGGAAAACAATAGATCCGAATTGAAACCGACCTTGCCTTGCTCGTCTGATTTGTTTCACCAAGATTAACCCCTCGAATTGTCATGCCATCCATCGCCATCGTAAGAAACCTCGGGAAAAAAAATGAGGACAGATCGGCTAGGGTTTTCTCGATTGAAGGAGAACAACTCGTGAGGAACAATGGAAGACCGTAACGCGCCGTTGGTGGAGGGCGCCGGCGGCGGCCACCGCGGCATCCACGCCTCGTGGGCCGTGGCGGGGATGGCGCCGCCAAGGGCCGCGTCTGCTCGCCGCCGCGCCGCCGCCGCCGCACCGACATGACGGGAAGAGAATGGTAGAGAGGAAGAAGAGAGGGGAGGTGGAGGAGGGGGCGAGGGCGAGAGCGGCGGAGGCCGCGCCCTCCAGCGACGCCGCCGCATCAGGAGAAGAAGGGAGAGATCGAGAGCATTCGTTTTTTCTTTTTTTCTTTTTACCGCGAGGAGAGGGGAGAAGGGAGAGGATGAGAGGCATCGTTTTTTTTTTTTACCGTGGGGAGGGGCCGTATATATACATGGGATGCTACAGTCGGTTGAGGCATATCAGAACGTAGAAACCGAGATCAAACGTGGAAAATAATTTTGCTACCGTGGACGCCCTGGCCGAGGAGCTCTTCCACACCAAATGTACTCTTTAAATGTTCTCATATATGACCTAACTATGATCCCGTGACCCGTGGCAACGCACGGACACTTTTGCTAGTAAATATGAAACAACATAAGCTGGTTATTACGCCTGTGCCATTTTCACGTAATAATAAGAATAGTATTTCAGGTTACTTTTCTAGACCAACACGGCAAACTATTATCTAGCAAATAACTGCATCAGGACGAGGTTATCGTATAGTCTCTTGTGAATTCCCTTACAGCACAAGCAAGATCTTCCAGTTCGTTCTAATTGTATTCAACTTTCGTCTACTTCAGAAGATGGACCTACATTGTCAACAAAGCACGTCTACCGTACGTGCTAATAGAACATAATCTTCCATATATTGTTTTCCATTTAACTAAGCTTCAAAGCTTAAGCTCTTTGGCCCTTCCCCGCATCCTTTCGATGACCATAATATATCAGGGCATCAAACTTTATTTATTAATTACTATCATTTTGCAGCGAACTTAACTAACTTAGCAGCAACATTCCAACATAATTGTAGCTCTAGATCAAATGTGGCCCTTCTAAAATGAGCGGTCATGGGGCCACTATGCCACGTAGCACACAGCCATCTACACCCACTACTACAGAACTGACTTTTAGTCTCGAGGCCAAAATGGCGTTTACTCCCGGCTGGAAATTTACCCGGGAGTAAATGTATCTTTACTCCCGGTCCTAATTCTCAACCGGGAGTAAAGCGCCGTGCGCCGCGCGCCCCCACCCCGGCCAGGACATCTAATCCCGGCTTGTGCCTACAACCGGGAGTAAAGCTCGAGCTTTACTCCCGGTTGGTATTACAAACCGGAATAGATCTTTATTCCCCGGTTCGTAATACCAACCGGGAGTAAAGCTCGAGCTTTACTCCCGGTTGTAGCCACAAGCCGGGAATAATGTTCCCTCCTATAAATACTCCCGCCTTCGAATTTTCAACGGATTTTCTTCCCACAAAAACAGCTCAACCCCCTTTTACTCCGGGTTCCCCAACCAAACCGGGAATAAAGGTTCGCAATTTCACTCCCCCTCCTTTTCATCATTTATTTCATGTTTTTGCACTTTATATAAATATAGTTGTTTATGTAATTTTCTTTTGATTAGAAAAATGAGAAAGTTAACTTAATTTACCAAATTGTGTAAATCATTAATTTGTAGTCTAAATTAGAAATCAATTTAATATAATTACATGTATAGGAAACATGGCATGGTACGTAGTGCATGTTGGGCGCGTACCAGGGATCTATCGAACCTGGCCAGATTGCCATGCTCAGGTCCATCGCTACAAAGGAAATTGTTACAAAAAATACAACACAGAAGCTGAAGCTTTGGCGGCCTACCATGGTGCAAATATTCCAAATAACAATGACCAAGGTGTAGCAATGGAGATTCAGGAGATGCCAGGCGAAAATGTTACTTTCTTAGGTTCATTGCTCCGTGCCCTACGAAGGATGTTCTGCTTTAATTGATGTCTAGTTCTTCTTTCTCTGCTTTAGTGGAGTTTGTTGTATGCAGGCAAACAAAAGTTGTAGGCTACCTGTCCTAAAATAATGAAATGTACTATGGTTGCATGTTGTGTTTTTACTCAAATGTATATGGTGTTTACTTTTTTTCATACGATGATTATGTTCAAAAACTACAGATGAAGCGAAATTGGATGTACAACGTAGATCGACGCGACGATGAGTACGAGGCGTGGGGTGCATGAGTTCCTATGTGCGGCCCAAGCAAACAAGCGAAAACGGTTTTATGTGCTGCCCATGTGCCGTGTGTGCGAGGAATAAGAGAGAGTTTTCCAAATCACATATCCTTCATTTACACCTCAGATAAGTCGGGATTCATGCCCAACTATGTTTGTTGGACCAAGCACGGAGAGACCGGTGTCCCAATGGAAGAAGGTGAAGACGAAGGAGGGGACGACGACAATGTTATTGCTGAATATGCTGAATTTGGTGATGTCATAAAAAATATTGCAATGGAGGAAGATGCGTAGGAGGCACCGGTGCCGCCAGGAGATGAGCCTACCGATGTGCTTGATCGGGGCTATTCGTGAAGCACGTAATGAATGCGAAAAAGAAAAGGAGAAGAAGAAGTTTGAGCGCATGCTAGAGGACCACAAGAAGTTGTTGTACCCAAGCCGTGATTCGGGGGCAAAAAGTTGGGTACCACACTAGAATTGCTGCAAAGTGGAAGGCGAAGAATGGTGTTTCGACAATGCGTTTAGCCGCTTATTGACTATCCAAAAGAAGATGCTTCCGAAGGACAATGAGTTGCCTGCCACCACGTACGAAGCAAAGAAGGTTGTATGTCCTTTGGGATTAACAATCAAAAAGATTCATGCATGTCCTAATGATTGTTTCCCGTACTATGGCGAGGATAACGAGAAGTTGGATGAATGTCCGACATGTCATGCATCACGCGGTAGATCAGCGAGACGATCCCGGTGATGTTGAGGGCGAAAGGCCTAGGTTGAAAATCCCTCGCTAAGGTTATGTGGTACGCTCCGATAATACCACGCTGAAACGTTTGTTCGAAACAAGAACCATGCAAAGTTGATGCGATGGCACAAAGAAGACCGTAAGATAGACGGCAAGTTGAGACACCCCGCCGATGGGTCACAAAGGTGGAGAGCAATTGATTTAGAATTCAAGGATTTTGCGGATGATGCAAGAAACGTGAGGTTTGCCTTAAGCACGGATGGTTTTAACCCCTTCGGGATCGAGCACGTAGCCATAGCACCCGGCCGTTACTAATCGTCTATCTACAATCTTCCCCGGATATGCATGAAGCGGAAATTCATTATGATGCCGATACTCATCGAAGGCCCGGCGACCCGAAACGACATCGATGTGTACCGAGGCCTCTAGTTGACGAGCTTCTTCTTTTGTGGAATAAACCCAGGTGTACGTATGTGGGATGAGTACAAACAGGGAACACTTTGACTTGCGCGCTCGTTGTTTGTAACAATCAACGATTGGCCGGCTCTAAGTAATATATCGGGGCAGTCAAACAAGGGATATAATGCTTGCACGCACTTTGCTTCCACGGATTGTAAGGGTATTTTTTTTGAAAAACTGTCGACAGTCGTGTACCCCGGCTACCGCCGATTTCTTCCCAAGAGTCACGTGTTAAGAAAGAAAGGCAAACATTTCAACGGTACCGCGAGACCACAATGCCAAGCCTCGCAACCGACCGGTCGATGTACCGAGATGGTCAACGATGTCAAAGTAGTGTTTGGGAAGGGACCCGGCATACCTGTTCCAAACGACGATGAAGGTCGCGCACCCATGTGGAAGAAGAAGTCAATATTTTGGGAGCTACCCTATTGGCAAGTCCTAGAGGTTCGTAGTGCAATTGACGTGATGCACCTAACAAAGAATCTTTGTGTCAACCTTTGCTAGGCTTCATGGGTGTGTACGGAAGCATAAGGACACACCTGAAGCGATCGGACGATGATGGACGCCAATACTTAGGCCCCGCTAGCTTTAGTCTTACCAAAGAAGAGAAGGAAAGCATGTTTGAATGCCTCAACAAAGATCAAGGTACCATCCGGATTCTCCTCAAATATAAAGCGATTAATAAATGTGCCGAGAGAAGAAATTTCAACACTTAAAGTCCCATGATTGCCACGTGCTCATGATGCAGTTGCTTCCAGTTGCGCTAAGAGGGATTCTACCTCCAAAAGTACGTCATTTTGCTCGTGAAGCTATGTGCATTTCTCAATGAAATATCTCAGAAGGCAATCGATCCACACGAATTAACTAAGCTACAGAATGATGTGGTTCAATGTTTTGTCGGCTTTGAGTTGGTGTTCCCTCCGTCCTTCTTTAATATCATGACACACCTCCTAGTTCACCTAGTCAAAGAGATTGCTATTCTCGGTCCCATGTTCCTACACAACATGTTCCCTTTTGAGAGGTTCATGGGAGTCTTGAAGAAATATGTTCACAACCGGCTCGCCCGAGGGAAGCATCGCCGAGGGCTACGGAACGAGGAGGTCATTGAGTTACGTGTTGACTTTATTCCCGACCTTGACCCAATTGGTGTCCCCGAATCGCGACATGAGGGGAGGCTAAGTGGAAAGGGGACACTAGGTAAGAGAACACTAGGTAAGAGAACATATATCAAGATGGAGGATAATAATTTCGATAAAGCACAATACACGTTACGCAAAACAAAGACTTTGGTGCGTCCGTATATCGAAGAACATAAGGAGCTAATACGATCAAAGTTTCCCGACATGGATGAGGATTCGATTAGGCGTGAGCACTTGTCAAGTTTTATCTACCGGGTTGAAAAAAAAAAATGTCAAGGTGATCGAGTCTTCCGAGAGCGGCTATATAGGTTGGTCGCACAACCATCGTGGCATGTCCTCACATACAAAGGGTATGAAATAAATGGTAGCACATTTTACACAAGATCCCAGGATAAAAGGAGCACCAACCAAAACAAATGGTGTTCGAATAGATGCCAAAGACCCAAATGGGGTGAAGGAAACATTTTATGGCTGCATAGAGGACATATGGGAACTAGACTATGGAGGTAATTTCAAGGTCCCTTTGTTTAAGTGCCGGTGGATGAAGTTGACCTAAGCGGGGCTTTAGCAAAGAGACCCGGATTATGGATCGACAACGGTGGATCTAAAAACCACAGATTATAAAGAAGAACCATTTGTCCTCGCCAAAGATGTACGTCGGGTATTCTATGTCAAAGACATGGCTACAAAACCTAAGAAAGGGAAAAACAACAAGGAGCCAACAAATGATGAGCCCAGCGCCACATAGTTCTTCCGTAAATCAAACATCGTAGGAATTGAGGACAAGTCGGACATGTCGAAGATTATGAGAAGCAAATCGAATTGTGCCTTTCAAAGTGAGCAAGTATCCCTCCATCTTACTCAATGAAGAAGACACTCCATGGACAAGATAGAAGCCAACTTAATTTAGTGTTTGTTTAATATCGTATTTTGAGACAACCCTATATGTAATAATTATGACCGAACATCTTTATTAGTGTGTTCCATTTGACAATGTTTGACAATGCTACGAATATACTTTTAAAAAACAAGTAATGTGAGAATTTTTACGTATGAGATAATGTAAAAATAATTTTCTGTCAAAATACATTACATTCAATTATTTTATTTAATGGCAACAATTTTGCATTAATGAATTATTGATTATTAACTACATTATCATAGCTAGTCAATAGAAAAAGGTAAAAAAAATTAGGTTACATATTTTTATAGTGTGGAGTAAAACAATGTGTAGTTAAATTATATTTTTCAAAAGTTTTAAAATTGCTATGTAATTTGCTTTATTAAAAAATGAATTGTAGTGCATAAATGAAAAGAAAATGTAAAAAAAAACACAAAGAATGAAACAATGGGCGGGAAATAGGAAAAAATTCACCTTTATTCCCTAATGAACTCATGGCCCGGGGAGTAAAGGTGGGCTGATTTCGATGGCCCGCCAAAAAAAAAAATCACCTTTACTCCCGGGCCACGAGTGCAGCCGGGAGTAAAGGTGGGGACTTCTACTCCCGGTTGTAGAGAGGAGCCGGGAGTAAAGGAGTTCTACTCCCGGTTGTGGAGGGGAGCCGGGAATAGAGGTGCCTCGTATATAACTCGGGCACCCGTTCCCCTCCTTCCTCCGCCCCTCCGCCCGATCGATCCAGATCTACGTCGCCGTCGTCGTCGTCGATTCGCCGCGCTAAAGCCTCCCCGGCGACGTCGTCTCGCCGCGCGAAGTGCTCCGTCCAAGCTCCGCCACGCGCCTTCGCCATCCCTCGCCGACATCGCCTCCGTCTCCCACGTCCCGACGCCACGCGCGCCTCCCGCGCCTCCCGCCCCTCCTCGACGCCGGCCGCCGCGCCCGCCTCGACGGCCGCGTGCGGCGCGCCGCCCCCCCTCAACGCCCGGCTACGCCCTCCACCTCCCCACGGCCGCGCGTGCCTCCGTCTCGCCTCCCACGTGCTTCTCCGCGGCTCCCGCCCCTCCTCGACGCCGGCCACCGCGCGCCTGCCAAGACGGCCGCGCGCCGCCCGGCCCGTCCTCAACGCCGCCCTAGCTAGCTAGGCCTCTCCCACGGCCGGCCGTCCACGACCGCCGAGAACGGCGCCGGCGCCCCCGCCGACCCGCGTGCTTCCCCACCGCCCTCAACGAGAGGTAGAAAAAAATTCCAATAAAATTAAAAAATGGAAATAAAATTAAATTGAGTATTGTATATATATGATTGTATGGGAATTGTATGTTAAAACCAATAGGGTTGATGACGAGTTGAGATTGTATGACCAAATTGCATGTTAACAATGCTAAAACCGTTAGGGTTTCCGACGACTTGAGATCGATTGTTCGCGAATGTGTGTTAGGGTTTCCGACAACGTCAAACATTTTCCGATGTACCTAAAAGTTGAACGTTAGGGTTTCCGACGACTTGAGATCGACTTGAGACCGTTAGTTTTTGACGAATGCACGTGTAAGGGTTTTTGGCGACGAATTAAAATAAAATCTTACTTTTCGATGAAAGCATGTGTCAGGGTTTCCGACGACGTCAGATGTTTCCGATGTACCTAAGAGTTGAGCGTAACATGTCAAATAAAAACTTAGTTTTTGACGAAGGCACGTGGTAGGATTTCCGACGACGTCACGTTTTCCGATCTACCTACGAATGTGTTAGGGTTCCCGATCGATGTACCTCTCAGGCAACATCTTCCGACGAATGTCAAACGCCTTACATTAGTAGTGGTTATTGTTTTAATTTCAGGAATAGATGGCCGACCGAGAGACAATGTCAACATGGACGAAGAGGAATTAATGATGAATATTATCCACGGTGGTGGCAATGATCAAGTTGACGATGATAATAATAATGAAATGGAAGATGCGGATGTCGACCAATACTTAATGGATTTTGTGCGAACAACCCGGGCAGCTTATGATGAGGAGGTATATATGTGTTCATTATGTATGAATTAATATATGTATATATTATCTATATATAACATTTTCTTCTTATTTGAAATGTCTTTGTATATCGCCCTTCGCATCAACGTCAACTACGCCAATAGTAAGACAACTCGAGGGCCCATTAAGCCGTTGGAAGGCCGATATATCATCTCGAGTTCCATGTGGGAAGAGGACAAGTGCTAGGAGAAGATGCCAAAAGATATACGTACCATCGTGGGTACCTTGTAAGGGAAAGGATCCCGATCACATGTCGGCTATGGAAGAAGAGGAAGAGTGCACCTCAAATTAGTTACGTCTCGATCGATGCCGACAAGGCTATAATCCGCAAGAGGTTTTATTGAAATTCTCGTTTGAAACGTATAAGTATCACGATGTCATCACCCATGATGATTTGGTGGATAGAGTTTATAACGAGTATGCAGCTCATGGCCAAACAATTCGTGTCCCGGAAGAAGGATTTGTACAACAAATACGTCCAAGAAGGGCCCGACTCCAAATTGGTTAGTTCCGGCTCCTATTGCCAGCGAGAGGCCGTATTGGGACGATTTTGTGGAGTACAAGACTTGAGAGGAGGCAATGGAACTTTCGAGAAAGAACCAACAAAATGCCGAAAAAAAGGAGTACCACCACCGCTTAGGGTCCGTGGCTATGCAAGTTCCATTCCTAAGTGGAGAAAAAGAAGAGGACCTTCTCAACAAGGGGATCACACCGAAACACTCAACCGGCCCTTGACGCACTAAGCGGTGGCTTTTTGGGTCATGGGGACAATTGTGCCTGAGAGACCCATGTTGACGGTAACCAACGACATATTTTTTCCCGTCAACTTACTACCATAAAGGGAGTAAAATTAAACCTTTTATACTCATATACTTTTATCACTAATAAATTCCACTTGTAGTGTCTTGTATTTTATTTTGCAGATTTATAATAAAAGCAAGTGGAAAATCGACCAAAATACGCCTTCCGAGAAAGCGCATTATTGCAAAACCCAAGCCCAAGAGCAAATCGACCCAAAACATCAAATGGGCCGAGCACAGCCCGCCCATAACTTTTCGAGGCGAAAAGACGACACCCCACCGAGACCCGGGCGGGCCGAGCCTGGGGTGCGCGCGCACCACCTAGTGCGGCCGCACCCTCCCGAGGCGGTTTTGGCCCGGCCTCGGGAGGCGGTTCGTGCACTTTCCAAACGGGGTTTCCGCCTCTTGAAGGGTCGGTTTGCGCATACAAGGAAGGTTTACCAGTCGGTTTTGATGTAAATTAGCACTTAGGCCCCTCCTCCAAGTGTATAAGTAGGCCCCCTCTCTCCCTCTCTCAACACACACCACTTGGAGTCCAAAGAAACCAAAATCTCTCTCTCTCTACCACCTCTACCTCTCTCTCTTCTACTTCTTCTTTCTTCTTCTTCTTTCTTCTTTATTCTTTCTTAGTTAACACTTGGAGTAGAAGAGCTACAAGGAGGGCTTGTCTCCTAGAAGAAAGTGCTTTGGTAATACATCCACTCTATGGAGCATTCTTCTATTTGCAAGTCTTATATTTATGTTCTTGGCCTAACTTATGAACTAGAGTATAGTTTTGTTCATGTTCTTGTGTTGGTATATGAACTAGCATATAGTTTACATATCATAATCTTGACATGTTCATTACATTCATCATCGATCATCATATGTCTAACTTGATTAGAGGTGGGATATCGGTTCGTTGTTCCTTCGGGTTTGCTCTTGTTCTAGTCCGTCCATTCGACGAGTGGGGATCCCGGGGGACAAGAGTAGTGTTCTAATATGCGGGCATGGTGCCCGGGTATTACGACACCTGCGGATATGAGGGCATGCCACGGTTGAGGGGGTAGGCGGCTTGGTCGTGACAAGCCTTGACCGTCCCCTTGAAATTCCCCCCGTTCGTATGTTACGTAGGAGTTCGTAAATGCTTCCTATCGGGGCGTATGGTATCCGGGGAGTCTCCCCGCTATCCTAGACCTAACCATGATTAGATCGGTTTGCATATGATCCTAACTATTCATTTGTATGGCCATGACTAGATACATTAGAACTACTCCATTAGGTTATTCATTTATTCATTTATTCTTTATCTATTTTCTTTATCCTTTTGTTTGGTGGATTCTTAAGTGTGTGTCACACTATCCATGAACCATTATTGCTTACCCCCTGTTATGAACATTTTGGTCTAAGCAAACACATGTTCCTCTATTCGGATGCCATGCTAATTTATTAATCACATGCCTTCCTTTGGGAAAATATAAATAACGATACCCCGAATACTTCCGGGTGAAATGCTACAATGATAGATCCGTGCGCTTGCGGATGAATATCTAAGATGGCAAGATCTATCCCGTTGACGTTCCATTTCGGATCACCGACATGGTGGTTTACTTGGGAATGTCACGGCGCATTTCGACGCTCTTATTGGGGATGGGTTTTATACCTGTTTCCTTTGATTGCGTTAAGAAATGCCAACAACCGACAAGGTAATTCATGGCAAAAAACTTGAGGAGGCAACAAAAAAGATTGATGGACATTCTTCAAGCAAAATCTGCTGGCTTGTTCAGGCCCAATAGAGAGAGATGAACTTACATATGCCATTGGGACCGCCGAGCACACCGGGTCGAACAAGAGGCAAAGGGGCCGTTCCGTGGAAGTTTGGTTTCCCAGATGACATCGGTACGTATAGAACCCACCAGAGAAGGAAGGAGCTTGAGTTAGAGCACATGCGCATGTTGGAGCAATATGCCGTTAACGCAGTGAAGCAAAAGGAAGAAGAAATGCAAGCAAAAATGCAAGAAGAAGTCAAAAGGCAAGTCCAAATTTACAATTGAATGAGCCGCTTTTACGGTGCACCGGTACCGCAGCCTCGGGTAGCCACTCGATCAAGTGAGAAGCACCTGTGCTTCCTCACAACAGCCAAGTCTTGTTGACACGGACCTGCGCTTCCCTGTGGATGACATCACTGAAAAGTTGACACCATGCGAGCTGCACATCCCAAAGGAGGGTGGCCATACAGTGAAGGTGGCCATTGCGGTTGTTAGTCCAATTGACCGTACCAAGACACCAAGACTCCATGGCACGATCGCCACCGGAATTTGCTGCCGTCTTGGTGGATAAAGTAGTTGAAGGTTACGCCGACGTGGATCTTGAAATTGAAGGAGGTGACGGGGATACAAAACTAGGAGACGTTGAGAAGCAATTCATTGCATGGCGTAAACGGTACATTGTTATTCCTGGGATGCCGATGCCGCAGCTGCCTCCTGAGTTACCACAACCCAGTGGAAAGGATGGCTCCCCAGAGGATCGTAGTAGTCCTGGCGGAGGTTACGATGGGCCGGTAGAAGACACGACAACATCCCCGGCCGCATCTCCAAGGCAGTCGCCACAGCCTCCTCCACCACCACCACCACCTCCAGGGCCGCCACCGGCGCCCGCAAAGGTGCAGTCACCGCCTCCAACGCGGTCTGCAGTGCCTCCTCCCGTGACAAAGGCAACTAAGAAGACAACCTTACAGTCTTCGGCGCAGCAGGCGAAGAAAATATTGACCAGTAAACGAAAGCTCATTCCCAAGAAATTGCCTGGGGAAATGAGTAAGGAGGAATTGGACGTCGAAGTCAAAGAAATAAACCAAAAATTCTTCAAGTCAGTGTGCCCGAAGAAGGCGGCGGAGGCGGCGGCGGCGGAGGTCAAGTCCTACTTCCTACCTCAAAGAGTGCTAAGACAGAAAATAGAAGCTAGGAAAAAGAAAGATAACGAGTCAAACAAGCCCTCGCCACTTTCAGACTTTGACCGCACTCTATTCAAGGAAATTGACCCAAAGAAAAGGAAGAAGAGTCAAAGTGTTCCACAACTTGGAGATACGTCACGACCACTTTCCAGTGAAGTGTTCGATCAATACGGTTCGAACACAGAGTACATAAAGTTTCCTTACGGTGCATCGGTTAATACCGGTGAGCTTTTTTAGAGTACTATTTTGCTAGTGGTATCGACATGAACAGTGATCTTTGAGACCGCAACAATAGATGATGACCAATATAGAACCTTTCAATTGGGCCGAGTCTATGGGATCCCGATAGATGTGCTAGCCCGGGTACTCAAATGTATGAGCTAAACAGAAGTACCTAGACTTGTGTGCAAAAGGACAAGACAAATTTGGTGTCGGACTAAGAAACCAATGGGGAACGGGCGATGACGTGATGTGGGTTGATTTTTGTGAATTGCACCAACTATTCCACCGACCTCCCTCGACAAAAAGCCTCCTCGGCATTTATTGTTTGTAAGTGATTCTTTCTCTCGTTTACTAATACGTCAATATGTCCCGATAATATATGTATGTGTCTAATACCATATGCTCTTTTCGACCATATATGTAGATCTTGGATTCAACATTTTCGAATCAAGGAGCGCATCGATATTGGATACATTGATCCTTATATCGTGCACAAAACCCAAAATCAATACATGGTTTGAAAGTAGACACACGTAAAAATATAAAGATGTTCCTCGAGCTACACCGCACCGACAAGAGGGTAGTAATGTTCCCATACGGATTCAAGTGAGTGTTCCTAACATTGACGATCATGTTCTTCATAATAACCTTTCTTTCTAGCTAGCTCAACCGTTTACACATGCGGTGGACACCGGATATTGTTTCACATCGAGCAACCAAAAAGTCACCTCACAATCTTTGACTCGTTGAGATGGCCCCGAGATTGGTGCGAAGATATGATCGAAATAATTCAGGGGTAATTGCATAAACCTCGTCAATTTTATATATACTCAAGAATTTCAAACCCTTTGCTTATGTGTTAATTAATAGTCTAAGTTTTTTGTTCTATTGTGCGGGGTTTGGGCGGAGATAAAACATGAACATAACATGACCAATCGTGCACCGCAAATGAATGTTCAACTATTCCCGCATGTATTGTATATATGGTTACATTAATTCAAGTCCCTATATTACTTCATATATATGACAAATGACTCTTTTTTTTATCTTAAAGTGGGGTCTACAACAACCACGGGGGACCAGATCATTGTGGATTATATTGTTGCGAGAATATCGGGATAAATTCCACCAATTACACCGAGCATGAACGGGTGCGTATGTACATCAAAGTCTGTTGTTATTGACGTCGTTATTTAAATAACTAATCATATCTTATATATACTAATACTTTTTATTTTACTCGAATTGCGCATTTCGAGGAGGTTAATGGAGAAAACATTAAAAGACACGCATCTTGAAGCCATGCAAGAGTCTATTGCCGGATTTATTAACACCCGGATCCTAGAGCCTTCCTACGAAGTTCTACAACGACACCAACGACAAATGGCTGCCAAAGGATCCTCTCACACGTGTAATCCCGGACATGTAGTATTATCTTAATATGTAATCGAGACATGTACGAACAACTTATATATATTTGTGCTTGAACAATCACTAATGTGTAATATATATGTGTGTGCTTTAATATATAAATATGTGTGCTTTAATATATATATATATATATGTGTGCTTTAATATATGTATATATATAGATTACAAATTAATAAGCACCATTCAAATGTTATTAGGAATTAAAATTAACAAATGACAAATGACACGCAACTGGAAAAAAAAACCTTTACTCCCGGTTGGGGGTACCAACCGAGGAGTAAAGCTTACGCCGGGAGTAAAGCCTCCGGCCGGCCACGTTGCTGGCGAAGCTTTACTCCCGGTTGGTACCCCCAACCGGGAGTAAAGCCCCCCTCTAGTCCCGGTTGCAATACTTTTACTCCCCAACCCGTATTCCCTGTTCCGAAATCGACTAAAAGGCCCTAACGAGCCGGGAATAAAAAGTCGATTTTGTACTAGTGACCTCTCCTCGCATGTACTCTAGAGCCGTGTAGGTTGTTTTAGTGTTATTTTAAGTTATTAAATCTCTCTAGTCGCAAAAAAAAGAGTTTTAAATTTCAGTATTTCTTAGTTAAATTTATAATAATTGCACAATGAATATTTATTATGAAAGAAGTTTCACAATAGTTAGAAAAATATAGACCATTTAGAGCAATCTAATGGTGTGTAAGAATAAGAAGCACCAAAGCAAAAGGTTGAGACAGTACTAAAATAGTTATCACTCATCATTTCAAAGTTGAAACTATCTAAAATTGCGTCTGCGATTACTAATAATTACTTTGAAAGTATTTAAACTTATCTCTATGACAAATGATATTATTAATAAATACAATTGTTTATTCATTAATATAATAATATTTAATATGTTAATGATATCTACAAAATGTGAATAATTAGTTGATATGATGACTACTGTCTAATTTTATTTTATAATTCAATAATCACTGCGATAGCGAATAATACGTGGCACAATAATAGATTGATAGCCGAGATATCCTAGCGTACCATTTAGGGGCAAAAGAGCCTGAATTTCGGTTCTGAAATTCTGGTTCATATATCAGTCGACATCCAAATCGAGGGCCAATAAGGACTGACATACTCGGGAGTATCTTTTCTTGATTTTATCTCTAACACAAATGATCGTGATTTGTGCAGGTTAATATATATATTTCCATGTATAAATAATATCCCTAATGTGTGCCTGCAGATTTTATTGCATTGTCATCGACATCCTTTTAACTTGGTATATAACATATAATATAATCGTGATGACATAAGATTATCTTCATTACCTTGCATAACGCGTCCATAACGCCCATATATATATACATATATACTATATAACTAATGCAATCGATCTTCTCATGCAATTTAATTAGCTAGGTTAGGCTACAAATATGAGGGGTAGTAAGTGCTTTGGTGTCTGCCTGGCAGCAATATTCCTTCTCCTTTTTCTACAAAATATTGCAGCAGGTCGTCATCATCTGCTTGAGCCTGCAAGTTCGTCGTCCAATGAGACACAAAGCGATGTTGTATTTGTATTTTGTGCCGGGAATACGTGTCAAGGTTGGCGGATCTGCTACTGCTGCATGAGTGATAAGCCACAACCCGTGTGTTATGAAAAACGGGATGAGTGCAGGAAGCATTGCCCTGTTTGCAACCCTAAATGTCCGCCGCCGTCATCGCCTAGCCAAAAAGGTTTAGACGAGCTAGCTGGTGTGTAATCAATCTCAATTTTGTTCATCATCAGTTTTGTTCGCGGTCACAACCACCAAGGACAAAGTACACTTTTTGTTCGGCGACGGTAAAGGGGGCATAAGCCCCTCTTGCCTTACTATTGGCTTCGTCACTGCTTCCCAACTTCCAAACCCCTTAATTGATAGCCGAGATTGGTATCCTAGCCTATCAATTAAGGGGCGTAAAACCTGAATTTCGGTTCTGAACGCGGCGTCCATATACATATAGCTCATGCAGATCATGGCCAGGTTCTTCATTATGATGCATGACACCCCCCCCCACAACCCAACCCCCCTCTATCTCTATATATGTACCTCGATCTACGGCCTGTACCTATAGGCTATGCAGGTACTACCGAAAACAGGGCTTTGCCGAAAGTGCAATATATCGGCCACTAGACTACAAGCATTTAATTAGGTTAGGCTACAAATATGAGGGGTAAGTGTTGTGGATTCTACCTGGCAGTCATATTCCTTCTCCTTTTTCTACTTGCAAGTGCATCGCCGGTGACAGGTAGTACTCCCTCTGTATCAATTTATCTGTTGTTTTCGGATTCCGTGGCACAAGTTTGACTCGGTTTAGTACTCCCTTAGTATAAATTTTTTCCTGTTGTTTTTGGATTCCGTGACCAAAAAAAAAAACCATGTGACACAAGTTTGACTCGATTTATAGCAATATGCAATATTTATATTTTTAAATAAATTTGTTAAAAATTAGACTCTAAGGTCTTTACGATGATAGTAACATGTAACATAAATATTAATATGTTTTAATATATATTTGATCAAAGTTTTTTCTCGGGAAGCAAAGTGACAGCTATTATAGGACAGAGGGAGCAAATAGCAAAGAGTAGTAGGATTATTACCGCCATTTGCGTCATGTCTTTAATACTAGGCAAAAATGCTGATCATGAATACAAAATATTGCAGCAGGCCGTCATCATCTGCTTGAGGCTGCAAGTTCATCACCATCATCGTCCAATGAGACACAGAGCGATGTTGTATTTATATTTTGTGCCTGGAATACGTGTCAAAATTTCCGGATCTGCTACTGCTGCACGAGGAGTGATGACCCGCAACCCGTGTGTTATGGAACACGGGATGAGTGCAGGAAGCATTGCCCTGTTTGCAAACCTAAATGTCCACCGTCATCGTCGTCTAGCCTAAAAGGTCAATCGATGATGCATGGACTGCTTGGAACGGTAGTTAACTCCACTTACACAGATAATTTGACGAGCTAACCGCTGTGTAATCAATCTCAATTTTGTTCGTCATCAGTTCTGTTTGCGGCCACAATAAGTAAGGACATACTGTTATGTTTCATTGTTGTCTAATTTTAAATTTGATCGAGGATTCCTTTTAGATTGCTATGTTTTCTTATGTATATATGTATATGTGTCTACTATGAAGATTCATGGATGTTCTATAATGCTGGTTTTCGTTCCATGTTCAATCTTTATCTGCGTGTGGCTTTGTTTATTGTGCTTATTCTGGGAGCATCTGTCCGTCTTTCAGGAGGAACAAGAAGAAAACACAACTAGGGCCCCTCTTTTCCGGATCTGGTGGCAATCTTCCTCACCACTGGCGAAGCCAAGGGGGGCTGGCAGGGGCCATGCCCCCCCCCCCCCAACATTACGTCAAATTTGTTTTATGTAATATATAATTTAATAATCTTCATTATAAATATATAATTAAAGCGTTTATCATATTTTTTTTTTTATGACTTTACTACAATCACATAAATTTATAATTTTTTTTCTTTGGGCAAACATTCATGTATATCTTTTTGCTCCGTCGTGGTCAGTCTACTCGGAAAGAACAACATGGATGGTTAAATGCTAAATATTGAATAAATTTGGAAAAATAAGTGCCTAGTCCTAGTGTAAAAATCCAAGAAAATAAGCTAAACACTTTTCTTATACGGTTGAAACTTTTCGATCGGTGCCCCTTATGCATAATTTCTGGCTCCGCCACTATTCCTCACCGGTCATTGACGTAATCGCATGGATTTTGATGGGACAATTGCGGCGGGTGACGCCTATGGGTGCCACTTTCTCGCTGGTGGCGTCGTCAATTCTCTCTAGCACTAGGCGCCTTGGAGATCTTTCGGGGTGAAAATCCAGCATCGGCCGTCTTCCTGGTCGAGCGGCGATGACATCTTCGTATGTCATGCTCTTGTTGGAGGCATCTCTTTTCAAGATTCCTCCTTGGTTTGTTAGTGTTGGTGCCAGCATATATCCCCCTAGTTTCTTCATGTTGTTGTTGTTAATTTGGCGAAGTATTCTCATCTTGTATCAAGCCGAATGCCGTGGATGAAATCGAGGGATTTTATCCTTCATTTTTTGTAATAATTAGCCTGATTCTACCTCTTGGTAGATAAATCCAGGTATGAAATACTATACATTATCTAAAAAAACTAGCCCCCCTCCTGTATTCACTACTGTACCCCTCCGATCTAGGCAGTCCATGGTGGCGTGGTTCCTCCTCAGCTGGGCCACCGGCCCACCCGCTGCTGAGAAGAGCATCCTGAGGCTGAGCAAGCTTCGTTGTTAGGTTTGGATCTGAAATTGGTTTTGATTCCAAATTTTCAAGTTCCCAATTTCGACCCTTTTCCTCAATTCTCATTGGTGTGCACAAGATGAAGAGGACAAGGACTTTAGTTTCATATTTCTCTCAAGCAGATCCTGAGCAACACAAAGGTGCCGAACAACAAGCTACTCCATCCGCAGCACTCGAACAACAAAACGTCCAAGCTCCTACACCGCAATCTCAATCTATAGAAGAGGAGACAATTAGGACCAGAGCTAGTGTTGCTCAAGCAGAAAACCAATCTGAGGAAGCTACTTATTGGTTGTTTGCCTGTAGTAGACTTGATCCAACCTCCTGTAGAACAAACCAAAAATGAAAATGTTGATTTCTCGAGGGCGGTTCCAATCATGTCCTCGATCCTCAAGATATTATTGTAGACCCAAGTTGTCGAAAACCAATTGAGGAAATGCATCCAAACATTAGGGATGATGCAAAAAGGGAGCATGTCTTGTTAGAGCTTCTCAAAGAGTTCCTAAAAGAAGTTCTGAATCCAGGGTTTTTAGCCTGTGTTTAAATAGCGGGCTAAGCCTCTTAGCGGCAGCCTCTCTAAAAAGCTAAGAAAGGCTATAGCGCGCTAATAGCGGGCTAAGCCATTTAGCGGCTAAGCAAAAACTATGACAAACATTATGTAATTTTATACATAATAAAGATGAAAACATTATGAAAAGGACATACATGATGCATCAAAGACTTGCTAACACATTACACACGGGATTTGGTAGGGCATCGGGTGAGGATGGCTAGAATTGCTGGGCGATTTGGGCCTGACATTTAATTGGGCCGACCGGTCGACGGAAATGACACTCCAACTACAAATAGCGGGCTAAATGACTTATGATTTAGCAAAATTAGCACGCTATTAGCAGCTAATAGCGGCAAATAGCGTTTAGCGCTAAAATCGTCATAGCTTAGCGTTTCTCCTCCGAAAGGCTAAATAGCGCTATAGCGGGCTATTTAAAAAACAGGGGGTTTTTTAGAAAGAGTGAAAAAAGACATCTCCAAGAGCTGGGGCAGTCGCTGGAGCCACTGCATTTATTCATCTAGATTGTGCAGATGTTGTGACTTCTATCTTGCTTTGTTCTTTGTTTCAATTTTGGTGAACAACATTGCCTATTTTATTCTTCTCATGAAAACAGTAATTTTGATGTCGAAATGCATGACTGATCTCCCTACAAATTTTTACACTCAGTACCGGGATAAAGTCTAGATAACCCCTGAACTACTGTACCTCTATTACTTAATCCCCTCACCTATGAAACCAGGTGTTTAACACTTTAAACTATGACTAGGATCATGCCCGTGCGTTGCTACGGGTGTTATATTGCTCACTTAACACTTCCGTTCAACAAGATTACATGCTTCTAATAAGATTACAGACTTGTACTCATAATAGTTGTGTGAGAAAAGAAGAGAACAATATACCACAGTTGTAGGCCTTAGATTTTATATTTCCTATGCTTACAATTTTTTAAGGTACCTTTGTTTCTCAACGGTTTAGATCATTATACTTTGTATGAGAGAAATATTTTCTTCTCGAACACGAGTTTGCTTGATCCCCATAATTATCATCTTTTTTAAAATGGACGGTGCATATACCATAAAAATTATAGACATGTCGAACTACTTGCATGTTACTATAATTCTTTCTTGAAGCAAGAAACCTGAATAAAATTTTATTTATTCAAATTCAAAATCAGGAATAACAAAATATTTACATATTAGTGATTCATAAATAATACTTTTTGATTTTAGAATATGTGCATAGTATGGATACAAATTCTATGGAGGTAGTGAATCAAGGCATCTGAAACATTAGGGATGCGCTTAGTTACATTCATGAAAGCTCACGATTGCTAATACAACACTCTCTCATTTTTGCTCGGCATCAAGCTCCGCCCGCTTGAGGTGGAACGTATGCCCCAAAGCTTTTCAATTTTCTTGTTAGCGACATTGAATTTTTAATAGAACCAAATCGATTCCATGGAGATTTGTTTAGTTTTTTTCCTTCTATTTTCTTAGATGGTCTAATCATATTCCTTTATGTTTACTTGTGTCTATCCATTCTAATTTATCGTGTGTACCGAATATTTGATTAGATTTTCTTTCTTATATTTTTTTTCCTATCTATTGTGTTTTGTACCGAGATTTTCTTTCTAGATAGAGTTTGATCGTATGCTCTGCTCCAAAAAAAAAAACATGTAATTATAGGAAGCGTGCTAGTTAAGCGATGTCATCTTTAACTAAGCTTATAGCAAAATGTATTAGCATTTATGACTCGAACAAATTTATTATGAAAATATATTTCACAACTAATCTAAATATACTTATTTTGTCTCATAAATGTTTGTACTTTTCTAAATAATTTTAGTCAAATTACATGTTTTGTGGAACGAAGGGAGTTTTAAGTTTTTTTTTTAGATCCCGATAGAGTTTTTCCCATCCTTTCTTTTAGATTCTCGATCATATTTATTTTAAGTTTTTTTCCTTCTAAAAATAGGGTCGGAGTTTTTCATCATGGACACGTATCTTTTTCCATTGCATGAAGTCATGCAAATCTAGTGGGATGAAAATAATAGTTTTCTTTTTTTAGCATGCAACCGCCGGGGTTGTCCTAGCCAAGCATGTGGGGGAGTGCGCCAGGCGGAGCGGCGGGGCGACGCGACGCGCGCTCTCTGCGGACCCGCGCGCTGGTCGTGGACGCCGGCCGCGCGCTGGAGCTCGAAGCGCCGCTGCCGCCTTCCTCACCATCGCCATCGCCAGCGAAGTTGTGTGCGTGTGCGGTCGGGCGCAGTAGGGAAGGTGCGGACGGCCGGGCGATGCTTTGGCGCGGCTGTGTGCGTGGACGGCACGCAGCCATGGTGGCGCAACCAGCGTCGTCGCCGTGGTGATGTTGCAGCTGCTGCGTGGGGATGTAGGCACCGTACCCGTGGCTGCCAGTTGGACGACTACACGTGCAAAACCACCCTCCCAAACCGTCCAGAGGCTAAATTAGACGGTATAGCATAGTTTAAAGTGTTGAACAACTGGTTTCATAGGTGAGGGGATTAACTATTCCATGTCTAATAGTTTAGGGGGTGATCTAGACTTTTTCCCAGGTACCGTGTAAGCGTGACACACTTCTTTAACCCATTGGTTCTGGACAATAGTTGCACTTGAAATATTGGCATCCGTTCCAGATCAGTTTTCAAAGAGTAGAAGCTTGATGCCCCTGAGATTCATGATATTAAATCAATTCTAAGCACCTTGACATTGAAGGATGAGATGCCTGCTGCATACTGCTAAAAAAAAAAGATGCCTGCTGCATGTCTCGACTGAATCAATGCATAGTGAGGAGGGGTTGAATTTCCCTTGCCAATGCCAACATCTTTCCTTTTTTTTATCTTGTGACGCTCACTGCTTGTAATAACAAACGCTCACCTCCTTTTCTCAAGCAAGTATGTCAGGAAATCTATTTATTAAACTTTTTTTTTTTGCACAAATGGTGATTATTCAAAGAATCTCTTAAAGTACACCGTTTGTGGCTGTAGGAATCTCTTAAGCAAGAACCTAAAAAAAAGACATGGAAAAGTATAAAACAGTAAGGTATGGTTGTCACTTAGGATGGAAAAGAAAAAATAATGGCAATTGCTACGGTACTCCCAAATGATTGTGGACCGTCCATTTATTTCGATCAAACGCGGCCACGATCATCTATTACCTCCCTAGGAGGTAATAGTATTTATTGAATTTTTATATTATCAAATAGGGAAATAAAGATAGTTTTTAAATAAAAAAAATCTTATTTGTAGATTTTGTTGATGCATGTGTAATCTTTAATTAAGTGTCAGACGGTCGTGCATGTGGTTGGGCATGTACTTATAGTTATTTGTGCATGTGCTTTTGGTTAAGAATGTCAGCACACCAAGTGTTCCATCACAAAATGAGTTTGTGTCGTAGTAGATTGCAGACAAGTTAATCAGACTCTAGAATAACACAAGCTTCTCCATTGCCCTCAGATGGTTGATTCATGTTATTCTGATGAATGTTTTTTATCTAGCTTGGATACCCGTTTGAGGAAAAAATATAGCTTAGCTTGATTCCAATACTACTCATGATGAAATTAGGCTTCATAAAACATGGTGTCGACATGCCAACAGCCCTCTGGTTGAAGGTCTGTTTCTTTTGGAGAAGATGCTGCCACAGGATATAATGTGGATAGAGGGCAGATGAGCATGCATTTCTCAGTGGCACTTTAGGAATATGGAACAATGGCATATAGAAAATTTTCCTTGTTAATTTAGATAAACAAAACTAATATATATACATGTCTACAATTCCTGAATGTTAATTTGTTGGAGCAGACCATGGATACTTGAATCTTCTTTCATTTAACATTATTTCTTATGGTCTGACTTTTGGGCTTGACTGGCTAGATGGTTGTGCAGACAAGAAATGCCTAATTAGGTTTGGAGGGTTGGACTATTATTTACCACAGAAGGGGTGTCAAATTATTTTTCAAAACTCAACAAAGAGGGATTTGATCTTGTCAAAAAAACAAAAACAAAAACAAAGAGGAATTTGGGACCACATCTACAGGCCTAGATGATCACTTCCCTAACCGACATACAAATCTGATCCATGGGTAGTTCACTCAAGCACAACATATAATTCTTGGTATCCTGATGCCACTGTACAGAAGGAATCGCAACTGGAGCCTTGATTTAGCCATTCAGCAATTAGTGCCAATTTTATTGGTTCCTCCACAGTTGAGGTGGTGTTTGCAAGTCCATTCAGCATTGAAAAAAATATTTTTTTACTGACAAACTGAGCCAATTCAGTAACAGCATCTCGGAATTTGTTCTGTGTAAAATTGTATTAATTTCTATGAAATTCTTATACATTCGTGTTATTACTTCATAACTTTCTATACAGTGATGCCATGCGGGGGCCACCAATAAAAATGTGATAATCTTAACAAGTTCACAGAACTACTTGTTCCTTTGTTTTGACAACTTAATGTGCGTATTGCTCAGTTCTAAGTTAAGATTTGATTAAGTCAACTAAATCACTGGCTATTTTTATTTGGTAATTCTATTCTAAAGAACAAAAGTAATTGATTTGATCAGTGCTATAAAAATAAAACAAAGCTGAGTATAACATACTTTTTAGAAGAAAAAAAAGTACTCCATTCCAAGTTATAAAGCTACTACTTGTATATTGGCTTACAATGGAAATTATAAGGGAATTTTAATTCATACATGAGTGCAAGACTGTCTTAAGCTTACAATGAAAATTCTAGGATAATTTTAATTCCTTAGGAGTGCAACGCCTACCTTAAACATACTATGAACCCGAAGTGGTAGAATAGAAAGCCATAAGGAACAGATTACAAGCCACATTACCTAAAGGATTTTGGGGAAAAACTTTGTTCAAACAGAAATGACTTTCGTTAAACTTTTTCTACTACCTCAGACATGGGAAAATGAATCTCAAATATTGTTGGGAAATGCAATTTCCATGCAAAGGAAATCTACTAATCACGACTGAATATTTAATGCATGTAACATATAAGATACTTATGCATGGATATAAGATTTCGTCTTGTCACTGTGCTCTGCAAATAAACTATGCATCAACGGGTGTGAATAATGCATTTTACAGAGGAACACAAAACCACACACCTAAAAATTGGCAGATCTCTTTCCAATACATAAGCCACACTACCTATAATATTTTAGGGAAAGTTCATTTCAGTATTTTCGTTATGTATAAATAAGCACTGGGAAACTTTCTTGAAGGCAAAAAACCTAGAATATTTGACCACTGAAGTTGAAAACTTTTTACAAACAGAAGGGACCATGGGAAAAAAAATTTAATGCAAACTTCACTGCAAAAATAAGCACAAAACTGTCTTATGTAAAACATGAGATGCATGGATTGAGAATGCCTTCTTATCACAGTGCTCTGCAAATCTATAAACTAATGAATAAGAGGGCTACATGTTCAAATCTCACGATTCATGCACATCGCTTCCGGCACCAATACATTTTTCAGCAGACGACAACAGCAATCATCAAAAAGATAGCCATATTTCTTCCCAATGCCCATAACATTAACAGGGGCAACAATCCAGAGATAAACATAGACGTTGACATACATGGTTTCAAGACAAACCTGTTTTGAGAATCTCAATCGTGAATGATTATCCAGGGAAAATTCCTTAATCCATCGAACTGTATCATATAACCTGCACAGGGGAAAATCATACTATCAGTCCAACATTCAGGAAATCGCAACAAATGGCTCAATCAGCACCAGCGCTTAGAAGAAAAGGATTTCATACCTCTGCCTCCGGTGGGGATTAACTGAGAACAAATCTCCGAGGAATGCCACATATATAGATTCCACAAAGTAATTAGTAGCCATGCAACTGAATGCAGCGTCCATTACTGCACGAGAACACGGCCGGCCGGCAAGGAAGTGGAAACGCTTGCTTTCACGGGGATGATACCGCCGCGACGCTAGGTGGACGGCCGGGAACGGCCCGTCGAACCGATTGACGTACACCCTCCAGGCCAAGCCGGTAACTGCCGCAGCTAGGTCTGTTGGGGGAAACGGAGGCGGCAAGGGAGCCAGGGGAACCGAGCAGACTGGCCGATGTGGGCGAGCGGAGGGGACGGGGAGAGGCGTTTCTGCAGCCGGACGGCGTAGGTAGGGGAAGAGGCCGCGAGAAAAAAAAAAAATCGGAAGAGGGATGCCTACGTGGGTACGGGGGTTACTGTGGCGTGGCTTCACGAGGTTTCAGAAAACTCGGGTTTGTTACTAAGAAGATATAGATTTAAATTTCACATTAAAATTGACTTATAGTTGTAATCATCCATCCTTCATGAAGACTCATATGATATACATGTTGATTCATTTTTATATTATCATAGTATTACTTTTTTTTTTTTTTTTTTTCAACACCCAGGCATTTACGTAGTCTAAAGAAAAAAAAACAAGAATAGTCTGACAATACATGATAGAAAATGAGTATGGGTCTTATGGATCAAATAGAAAGCGTACACTAGTCGCAATAATTTACATGACCAGACAATATTAATTCTCAATAATCGAGTTGAATTGAGATACAGATTGCTACTATAGCCTCGATCAAAGCATACCTATTTCGAGTCTATGGCACACAATCATCAACGGTTAATGATGCACACCCAGGAACCCACAAGTATTACAATGGCACAGAGGTTGCAGCTGCCGCATATCTAAAATAACAAGTTTTAATTTATGTGTAGCGCATATCTGAAAATCAATGAATCATCAGTAACTTTTTATTTCAAATGCACAAATGCAGAAAGAGAGCAGAAACACTTTCAAATGCACAAATTAATCTGAAAACATAGAGCAATGGAAGAACAAAAAGAACAGGTTAACACAGATAGATCATAGATGGTAGTAAATAACTGCGCATATGCAGCCACTCAAGAAGATCATCAGGCGTCGGTTACAGTGTCTGTTACCAACGAATTGAAAGCAGTAGAGCTACTTCGGACAACACCCTCCAAAATGCACGTCGGTCGCCAACTAGATCTGAAATGCAAAAGAAACCATAGATGCGCGCGCTCAGCCTATGCGCGAGACATGCATTGGCTGCTTTTCGGAGTGCAATGGTACCTTCCTGCCATATGTGGAGCCCACAAGGTCAACTACATGCATGCCTGGTGCGATTTCTGCCTCAGCACCGCGCCTTGGTTTTTGCCTCGCGCAAATGGCTGTGGTATGTTCTGACAAACTTGTAGATGGTACAGCTTAGCGTACGGTTGTACCATGCGGTGCATGATTGAGGGTTAGATTGCTGCTACTTAATGTGTTGGTTAGTTAATTAAGTTTAGGTGTTGTGTATTGTATTTGTTTTAGAGATTGCTTATTATTGGCGGATGTTGATAAGAAACTTTCTTAACTGCGCCAAGCTTATTAACTAAATTTATTAACTACGCCAAGCTTGCTTGAACGTTATTTATTGGATTAGAGAGAGAGAGACGGGCGACGCCAGGCAAAGAGAGAGGGAGAGAGATGAGAGGACCGGCAGCGGTGGGAGAGAGACGGCGGTGGGTGGCTGTGTGGGGGCGCAGGAGAGCGGCGGCGGCTGCGCAGCGATTGCTAGAGAGACGGCGGTAGGGGGCTGCGGGGGCGCGCAGGAGAGCGGCGGCGGCAGGGCTCCGATTGCGAGAGAGACGGACCGGCGGCGGCAGCGCAGAGAAGAATCGGTGAGAGAGCTGGATGCTCGAGAACTGAAGTACTAGGGTTTGGTTTCAGCCGTGACCGAGGCCAATTGGTAGGAGGACTCCAGGCGAAAATCGGTGGCCAGGTAGGATTCCCAGGTTGCATGCAGTTGACTGGGGTGGGGACCGGTGCATGCAAACACGAATCTTGAAGCGTGCATGCACCGTCCAGCTCAGATGTACGGTAATTTCACGCTGCCAACTAGATCTCAACTGTACACAACTACTAACTTATAACTTGACACACTGCAGTGACTGAACTACCGATACTGAGCTGCAACCACAGCACACAACTCCCTGACTCACTCACTGACCTTTCCCTAGTCGATCTTAATATCTGTGCCCTCCCGAACCGCCTCGCCCTTAGGGCGTCCGCAGTGGCTCTGGCGACTTCGCCAGCCTAACGTGGCACAAAAAAGAATAGAAAAAACAGAAAAAATGAATGCAGGTCAAGTGGCCCTGAGATGGCAGTGACTGTAGAATCTTTGGGAACTGTGCGAGACTGGTGAGGAGCCAAGCGCTAGCTATTCGTTTTTCAACACCCTCTCTTCTCCACGTAAGATCCTGAGCACCAAATAGCTAGTACAAAACGCCTTGTTGGGGACGCCCTTAATCACGTTAATAAAAGAAATGCAAGGAGCAAATAAACAGGATTGATAGGAGATGATTAGAGAACTGAGCTGATTTTGATAATAGAAAATGACACGGACATGCCAAAGATGACTTACGAAACACGTTTTGAAAACTTTGCTCACTCTCAACACAAAGTCAAACAACAAGCATCATGATAAAAACATATGCATGTATGCACAAAAATGGAGCTAGACCATATAATGAATTTTAGTTTGACAAAAAATATTATTTTATATTTAATGCTACACGAAAACACATAATTAAATCAAATTTATCTATTTTAAAAACATACAAAATTTAGGGTGTTAGAATGCGTACAATAGTCTCAATAATTTACATGACCGGACAATATTCTCAATAATCGAGTTGAATTGAGATACAGATTGCAACTGTGGCCTCGATCAAAGCATACGTATTTCGAGTCTATGGCACACAATCATCAACGGTTAATATATGATGCACAACCAGGAACCCACAAGTATTACAATAGCACAGAGGTTGCAGCTGCCGCATGTCTATCTAAAATAACAAGTTTTAATTTATGTGGAGCGCATATCTGAAAATCAATGAATCATCAGTAACTTTTGATTTCAAATGCACAAATGCAGAAAGAGAGCAGAAACACCTTCAAATGCACAAAATAATCTGGAACACAGAGCAATGGAAGAACCAAAAAGAACAGGGAAACATAGATAAATCATAGAGGATAGTAAGTAACTGCGCATATGCAGCCACTCAAGAAGATCATCAGGCGTCGGTTAGTGTCTGTTACCAACGAACTGAAAGCAGTAGGGCTACTTCAGACAACACCCTCCAAAATGCAGACTCAAGATCATCAGGCGTCGGTTACGGTGTCTGTTACCAACTAAAGCAGTAGGGCTACTTGAGACAACACCCTCCAAAATGCACGTCGGTCGCCATCTAGATCTCAACCCTACACAACTACGAACTTGACACACCGCTCCCTTACCTTCCCCTAGTCGATCTGAATATCAGTGCACTCCGGAACGACCTCGCGCTTAATCTTGGGCACAGTGACCGTAAGGAGCCCACCCTTCATCTCTGCCTTGGTCTGGTCCAGCTTGTAGACGGCCGCAGGGAGATTGATCCTCCAGCTGTACCACGCCTGGTCATCGTCGACATCAGATCGGTACTTAACCCGCAGACCGTCTTGGTACGCTGAAAGCTTCACTGCCTCCTTAGCCACACCCAGCATCGCCAGCTTCAGCTCCAAGACATCGTCGTCTTCCTTCGACACCCATGGATTAGGAGCTACCAAGGGTTTCAAGATACCAAATACTCCATCAGCATTTTCAACGAAATTAAGGCAAATGAGCGGCTTTTGATGAGATTAAAGCAAATGAGCGGCTTTCTCGACGAGATTAAAGAAAACCTGAGGGGTAGGAGGACAAGAGGCGGGTGTCGGAGATGACAGAGTAGTCGACGTTGGACTCGTCGCGGCGGTGAGGTGGGGCCCCAGTGTTGAAGAGGCGGCGGGCGCCGGCGACGGATCTGGGGCCGAGCGCGGAGGCGGCAGGCGCGGCGAGGAGAAACTTGTTTAGGAGGCCGGCCAGCGGGGCTCCTTTGGAGGCGACGGCGAAACCCATGGACGTACGGAGGCTTTCCCTTTGGGATTTTTGTGTTGGAAGTAGCGGCGGACAGGGAACGCGATGGGAAAGGGTTTCCGGAAGGGCAGCGTATATATAGTCGCCGGCCTCTGGTAGTCAATGAAGAAAAATCAATCGAAGTTAGTGAGCATATAATCCACTTCATAATGAAATTCAGTTGACTAGAGTTCCTTAAATACACCATGTGGTGCTATAAATCACAAAAATAAATGGCATGCAATAATTAAATATTTGGAAACTTTATTCAGTTTGTTGGGTTCAGGATCTAAATAATGTAAGTCATGTTCAAATGTCGTCAAAAAAAAAAAAAAAATGATATCGTCTTTCTCTCCGCCCACACTACTACAGAAATTGAACTTCCGTGGCGGGCATTTTTCGATTTTCCGTGGCGGGCATAGGATCCGCCACGGAGCTAGGGTCACGGTTAATCGAACGATTAACCGTGGCGGACTCCATGCCCGCCATGGAAAATCGATTAACGTGGCGGGCGTTTAACAAAAACCGCCACGGTTAATAGATTAACCATGGCGGGCATCGTTACGTGCCCGCCATGGTTAATGTATTAACCATGGCGGTTTTTTGTTAAAAGCCCGCCACGGTTAATTAATTCAGGATTAATAAAAAGTAATTTAAAAATATTATAAAATTATAAATTATGATTTAAACCACATATTAAATAATAAAATAAGAGAATATTCACATAAATCTTAAACATGCATCACAATTTAACATTCAACTAACATGGACATTCAATTAAAGCACGTAGAGTTTAAAAGTGACCACCACACATCGAATTTACAAAACTCGATCGAACGATCGATTGCTCAATCACGTTTAGCTAGGTTACAACTCGGGCCATCCCACGTATAGTCCTTCATGTCTAGCTTATTTCTCCAAATCCGTAGTTCCCATAAGTCCTCGTTTACGGCAAGGTCGCCGTTAGGGTCGAAGAAATTGCCGGTAGGTAGCACAACGCCCTCAATGACGCCCCTACGGATGGCGCCAACCGGTTTCTTGAACGTGATGTCGCCCAAGCCTTTCGGCCCAAAATTGTGGCGTGGTTTTCTTCGTCGGCTCGCGCCACGTAGTACGGTACACGCCACCGCGGGATATGAACGTACATGGTATAGAAACCACACGGGTTGCTTTGCCAAAAGGTCGCTTACGCCTTGCATGCACGATATATGTACCGTAAAAATGGTTAGAATATTATGAGACCATTCAATATGGACGAGCAAACGAGAGTAATGCCGCATATACCTCGTAATCTCGCCCGATCTTCATTTGGTCCTTATGTTTTTCTTTGCGTATGCTCGCCTCCGATCGAATGACTCGGGGTCTTTCAAGTAATCCTTGTAAGCCCCGTGCGAAATCCCACAAAGTCATGACTTACGTAGTTTGTGGTATGAAATAGTATACAAGTGTCGTGACTTACAGCTACAGGGCCTCTTCAAAATGTTTATAGAGGCCTTTTGGCGTATCATACAACGAGTCCAGCCTAAGGGCCGCTCCATCCTGAGGGAAGATTAGAAATAGCTTCTTCGCCCGATAGGTATTGGCGGGCACCTTATTCCCCTCGGATAAAAACAAAGGTCACCGAGGACCCGTAACAGTCATTGAAGCTCGTGTCGACCACCCGTGGCGAGCCTTCAAAGATCAACATCGTTAGGTTAAAACGTAGCACCGTGCAATGCTTCGGACATTTGCCGTCCGTCTTTGTAGAGAGGGTCAATTGCCGCCGCTTCATCCGTCTAAAATTCTCGAGCCATCTTGGATTGCCAAACAACACGTCATCTTCATCTTTGAGGTTAGCAATATCCTCGAAAAGATCAAGATCCTCGGGCGACATGTCATCAACTACTAACTGTTCACCATCATCTCCACCCGCATTGTCTTCTGGCATGTCTTCAAGCAGTTCATCTACGGTGATGTAATCACGATTATCAACTTGTTCTCGTCCTTCGTCCACCACCGTTGTTTCCGTCGTTGCGACGACGGGGTCCTCCGATGAACCGGCCGCGACACTTGGTTCTTTTTCACCATGATACTTCCACACGGTGTACCTCGGCCCCTCGATGAAACCATACCGCAAAGAAGTGCTCCACGACGTCGTCATCCTTGTGTAAGAACATATGCTTGCACCGATAGCACGGGCACACCATTACTTCCGAACCCCATCGATTCGATGCTTCGCGCGACGGGCATAAACTTCTTTCGCACATCATCAACGAAATCCAAACTCATCCTCGGCCCCACACATCCAATCCCTATTCGCGCGCCATGACGGCCTGCTCAAATTAATTAAACCAAAGCAAAAGAGAGCGATCGATGATTAGAGATCGAAGTATCGATGATTAGAGAGAGTTAACTAAAGTGCAAAAGAGGAATACGAGAGAGAGAGAGAGGGAAAGAGAGAGCACGTACACTCAAATGAGAGGGGGAGAGAGGGGAGGAGAAAAAGGGAGAGAGAGGGGAGAGAGAGAGAGAGGGGGGGAGGGAGAGAGGGGGGGAGAGGAGAGAGGGGAGAGGAGCTAGCTTGAGAGGGAGAGAGAGAGAGATCCAAACTAGATCTCAAAAAAAAGAAAGGGAGAGAGAGGGAGGGAGAGAGAGAGGGGGGAGAGAGATAAGGGGAGGGGAGGGGGAGAGAGGGGGGAAGAGAGAGAGCACAAACCACATTCAATTAGATCTCAAAGAGAGGGAGGACCATGCATAGGGAGAGAGAGGGAGAGAGAGAGGGAGAGAGGGAGAGAAAGAGGGAGAGAGGGAGAGAAAAGAGGGGAGAAAGAGGAGAAATACCCCTAGCGGTGCCAAACTTCAATCAAACCAAGGGCAAAACCTCCCCCCCCCCCCCCCTAAATGGTGTTTTTTAGAGTTTTGAAGCTCAAAACCCTAAAAATGGCAAAATCCCGTGGGGAAGAAGAAGGTTGGGGCTGTATTTATAGCCCAAATTTTCCGTGGCGGGCATTGTAATAAAACCGCCACGGTTAATGGGGATTAACCGTGGCGGGGCATTGTAATAAAACCGCCACGGTTAATCGATTAACCGTGGCGGTTTTTGCCCTGGCCGGGGGGCTACCAGGCCACCTATTTTCCGTGGCGGTTTTTGAAATGCCCGCCACGGAAAATGATTTCTAAACACCATGCAAGTTCAATTCTGTAGTAGTGCCATTGGATTTGTGTAAAGCACTAAATTTATTTAAGAATCGTGGAATGAAGTTTAATGTTATATGAGAAGTGTTTTGATTTACTTTATCTATTACTCCCTCCGTTTCAAATTGTAGTTCACTTTGACTTTTCTAGATACATTGATTTTTCTATGCACCTAGTTATACACTATGTCTAGATACATAGCAAAATCAATGCATCTAGAAAAGCCAAAGTGAACTACAATTTGGAACAGAGGGAGTATTAGTTTCATTCAAACCACTTGAAATCGTAAAATAGTAATGTAAACAAAAATAGACCCACCATTGCTTAGAAGTAACCAAAGTGTAGCGAAAGTAAAGCCTTAGAGCATCTCCAACAGTTTTGTAAATTGTGTTTCAAAAAATATGAAGTTTGACAACTCCCAACTAAGTATAGAAAAATCAATGTATCTAGAAAAGTCAAAGTGAACTACAATTTGAAACGGAGGGAGTAATAGATAAAGTAAATCAAAACACTTCTCATAAATAACCCATCTCCAACAGTTCCCCATAATCCACTTCCAAAAACACAAATACCCTCCTGCAGGTCGTCGCTGTTCCTGCTGGCCACAAGCTCACGGACGGGATCCTCGGTTGTTGGAAGCAGCAGGACCACTGCACCAGCAGCCAACATTCACTCCACCTTCACAGCAGCTTTTCTATAGTGCCACTACTACTCCTGAACGACCGAGACCACTCATCAATCGATCGATCTGTGGATCCCCATGTTGGACAAGGCGGTTCCAGCTAGCTATGCTCGACTTCAATGCCTCCTGGGCCATGCTTTCAGTGGCGATCGCGCGGTTAGGTGCATAACATCGCGGTGAATTGGCGCTAGCGTAGTGATGGATCAGCTACGAACAGGGATAGGAGTGTGGGTGCTGCGAGCAAGAGGACTTTTTCTCTTCTTTTTCAAAAAGGGATTGAGAAGGAATATTGGGCATTGTCGGTGTTTCTCTTAGTGGCAAAAATTAAGGAGAGTAGAATAGGGAAGCAGAGTCTGCTAACAGACTCTCCTAGTCTCCATCTGGTGTTTACTCTTGTTGCAGGTCGAACCTCACAAAGGGGGGGCGGTGGCTCAGTGTGCAGTGGAATCCGGCCTAGCTCTGTATACCACAAGCCGACAAAACCTTAAGCATAGGTCTATCGAAGCCCACAATATACCCAAACCTTTGTCCTAACTCAACTCAAAAGATAGTCTTATAAGTGAGGGCTTCCCCCGCCATCAATTACCGATGTGGGACTAAACCTAACAAAATTTGAGGAGGAAGAAGGAAAGGAGGGGTGGGAGGAAGAAGAGGAGAAAGTCCCCCTGCCGTCAATCCTGAATCCGCCACTAGCTATTACTCAATGATGATGATCGATGCAAGATAGCCGCCATTATCCTCTTCATCGCTTTTCTCGTGATTCTTGGCGCATGTTGATTTACCTCTTCTAGAAGAGAATATTTCAGAGGGTTCAGGCGCTAGACGATGATGTGGAGGCTGTTGGAGGCGGTGCCAATGATCATCAAGTCCGGTTGACCTCAGTGCTGCTCATGTCGACGGGGATGCGGTGGAGGACGGTGGCATTGCTCCCGACAGCAATGCGGAGCGACGCTACTCATGTTGATGGTGCTACGGCGGAGGACGGTGGTCAGTGGCGGAGGCAAGTATTTGGCGAGCTATGGCACCAAAGAAGAAGACCAGATATGTGATGAAAGGTATTTTTTACTTCAGAAATTAGATTTCTACAAAGTCTATCTTGACTCAAGTAGATTGATTAACATTAAACACGCAAGTAGGCTGTAGGTTAATTATTAATTATTGTTTGTCTTTTTTGTCTCGTGACTTTTTATACAGATTTGAAGACTATGTTTTCCAAATCATGTAGCACTCGCAGCCCTGTAGATGGTGTTGTAGTTGCTGGACAGCAAGAGGAAGAGCATCACGAGGATGTGGTTGGTCCGATGGGTGTTCAAGAGACAGAGAATCAAGAGGAAATTCATGTTGATGATCCGGACAACGTTGAGGCCACTACTGATGATCTGACAGCTAGTCAAGGGGAAAGGGATGGGCTGATTGAAGTGATGAACTCAGACCACATTGAGCCTGATCCAGGGCTTCGGATTCCAATTAATGATTTTCATCCCAACATCAGAGATGAAGTTAGATTGGCTTATGTGGCAAAGGGTCCAACTCAACCAGTTGGTCATGATTTTCCTCATGATTATTTTGACAGAAAATTTTGTGAATCATGGTACAAAAATAATCCTTGGCTGGAATATAGTGTGGAGAAAGATGCAGCTTATTGCTTCTATTGCTTTCTTTTTAGGCAAGATCATGTGGATGAAAATTTTGGTTATACTACCTTCACCAAAGAGGGGTATACTACTTGGAAGAATGCATACAAAGCATTTCCTCTTCATGTTGGTGCTGCCGGAAGTATCCACAATCAAGCAAGGACAGCATATGAAGATTTCTAAGATCAAAGGTCAAGTGTAACACATAAGGTTACAACCCATCGCAACGAATCACTAGTCAAGTATGAAACCCGTTTGGACACATCTTTGGGAATTGTTAGTTATCTTACACTCCAAGGTGAGCCATTTCGTGGACATGATGAATCTGTTTGTTCCATGAATAAAGGTAATTTTCTAGAGATGCTTGATTGGTATAAAGAAAGGAACCATGAAGTAAAGATTGCATTTGATGAGTTATGTCCTAAAAATGCCCAAATGACTTCTCCAACAATTCAAAAAGATATTGCAAAGGAATTAGCAGAAGGGGTTAGTAGAGCAATAAAGAAAGAGATGGGCGATGGCCTCTTTTCTGTCCTAATTGATGAATCTCGTGACATATCAGTCAAAGAACAAATGGCTGTTGTTGTGAGGTAATTACTTGACTATTTCCATCATGTGATAGATAATTTGATTGTTGTACTTAAGCTAAAATATTTTCCCCGTTTCTTCGTAGGTATGTAAACAAGGGAGAAGTAATTGAAAGATTTTTGGGTATCAAGCATGTCAAAGAAACAACATCTGAAGCACTAAAGAAAGCATTGGTTGAGATGCTTAATAAGCATGGTCTACTTATTCCAAAATTACGAGGGCAAGGGTATGATGGGGCTTCTAATATGAGAGGAGAATTTAATGGGCTTCAAAAGCTGATTCGTGATGAAAATCCATATGCCTTCTATATGCATTGTTTCGCTCATCGGTTGCAGTTGGTAGTTGTTGTTGTCTCAAGATGTTGTTCTTCTATTGAGGATTTCTTTGAATATGTGACCTTGATTGTGAACTCTGTTGGTTCATCATGTAAGAGGAAGGACATATTGATTGATCAACAACGTAGAAACATATTATCTAAGTTAGAGAGTGGAGATATATTGTCAGGAAGAGGGGAGAATCAAGAAACATCATTGGCCAGACCAGGAGATACAAGATGGGGCTCTCATTATACGACTTTAGCTCGTATTCAATCTATATGGGATGCAGTCATAAAAGTGCTAGAAATTGTGCACGAGGATAATCAATCCCACATCTGAAAGCACGAGGATGATCAATAAAAGAGGGAGTTGTTTCCATAATTAATTTTCCAGTCCATCTGAAAGCAGGTTTTATGAATGCATACAAAGCATTTTCCAAGAGTTGAGGAATTTTTCTTGGAGTTCTTACAGGTTGATGACACCTCTGGATTGGGGCTTTTTAATGTTTTATTGGATGCACTGCGGTCTCTTGGTTTGAACATTGATGATGTCAGAGGCCAAGGTTATGAAAATGGTTCGAACATGAAGGGGAAACATCAAGGTGTGCAGACACGTGTGCTTGAAATTAATCCAAGAGCATTATATATGTCGTGTGCATGTCATAGTTTGAATCTCACTCTTTGTGACATGGCAAACTCTTGCACAACAACTGTTACATTCTTTGGTGTTATACAACAAATATATTGTCTGTTTGCACGCTCTACTAAAAGGTGGAAAATTTTGAAGGATAATGTTGAGAGGTTTACTGTCAAACCCTTGTCCGATACTCGTTGGGAGAGTCGAGTAAAGAGTGTGCATCCTATCGGGTATCAAACCCCGCAAATAATATCAGCTTTGAAGGAACTAGAAAGAGTTGCTAGAGATGAACGTGACTCCAAAACAGTAAGTGATGCTCAATCATTGGTAATCGCACTTACGTAAATTTGAATTTATAGTTGGCATGGTTATCTAGGATGATATTTTATCTACTATCAACATGGTGAGCAAAAAGTTACAATCTAAGATTGTGTGCTTAGATGCTACTCTCAAACAAATTAAAGGGGTCATCACATATTTCGAGAAGTATAGAGAAGATGGCTTCGATGCTAGTATTGAGACTGCAAAATCCATTGCATCTAGTATAGGCATAGAGCCAAAATTTCCTACAAAAACGTCAAGCTAAAAGAAAGAAGCATTTTGATGAAGAAGATGATGAAAGTGAAGAATTACAACGTTCAGCTATTGAAACCTTAAAACATGAGTATTTCCTAGTTGTTGTGGATCTTTTAATTGCTTCATTGGCTAGTCGATTTGAGAAGCTAAAGGAATTTGAGGAAATATTTGGTTTCTTATTCAACTCGAAAAATCTGAAATCCTTGGATGATAATGATCTACGAAAGTGTTGCACTACTTTTGTAAAGAAATTTTCTCATGACAATAAGTCTGATGTAGAGTTGGATGATTTTTTCTCTCGAACTAAAAGTGCTACGAAGTTCTTTGCCGAAGAATTGATGTCGGCCAGTTGAGATTCTTCAGTTTGTTAAAGCTGCAGAATGCTATCCAAATGTCTCCATTGCATATCGAATTTTGTTAACCATTCCAGTGACAGTAGCATCAGCCGAAAGAAGTTTCTCCAAATTGAAACTTTTGAAAAATTATTTGAGGTCCACTATGTCACAAGAAAGGTTGAATGGCTTAGCTATGTGCGCCATTGAGAAGGATATTTTGGACGACATTAATCTTGATGCTGTTATTGAAGATTTTGCATCAAGAAATGCCCATAGACGATTTTTATCGATGAACTAAACCACTACATCTTATTTGAGGTAATTATAATAGTTGCTATTTTTTAGTTCTTTATTACAACATTATTATGTTTCATGGTCTAAACATGTATCTGCAAAAAATTTCTATTTGAATACTATATATATATATATAGGGCTGCGCTAAATCCTACCCAGGGTAGTGATTATTAATCGCTACCCGAGCACGCCCGCAGCACCCGCCTGGCGCGCCAGACCGCGTAGTGCGCCAGGCCCAGTGTTTGCATGCGTCCCGCCCGAGTCTGCATGCGTCCCGTGACAAGAATGGGTAGGATTTTTTGGGGGCCGTTTCCGTCTCGTGTAGTAGTGTTTTTTTTTTACAAGAATGGAGTCGTGGTTGACTCCGATTTTTTTTCATGCAACCAATTTTTCTTTCCTTGTCTCGGCCGGTACGAAAGCCGATTTATTTTGGACTGATTTTTTTTTTCTTTTGTGCCGCCTGTGAGACTCGCATGGCAAGTTTGCCAGGCCTTTTCTTTTTTTGAAAAAATGGACCGCACGTTATTAATATATACTGACTGGCCGGATTTTTATTTGTGGCTTGTGGTTTTTTTCAGGCATTTTTTTTTCTGAGATGGAGTGAAAATATGGCCAGTTTTTGTTTTTACATTTGAATGCTATAAATAGACAGTTTCTGTTTCTAAGCTGGATCGAGATTGCTATAGTTCAATAGTAGTCTTTATGGTATATGAGTAAAAAAAGCGGCTTCAAAAATTATTTTGTGAAACTATTACATATACATAAGCAATTGATATCAATAAGCAAATCAATCCAATCAGCGTGATTACTATACTTGAAAAATCATATGGGCTTATTGTTTGTCTATGCTATCAACATGTATGAACATAAATAATACATAATAATAATCTTTGTGCTGATCCTTAGTGTACGATCCGTAGGTCCTTGACCCCAAAGGAAACTAGATTTCAACGACTGGCATATGCAATATATTCTTCGAAAAAGAACCATAGAACATCCGAAAATGAAAGCAAGCTCTGAGGAATCCATGTGGATTCTGCAAGAATAAAGCAATAAATCAGAATCAGAATTAGTTTATTGGTTAGCAACAACATTAAAATAGGGTACACGTCCCTATCTGTCTCCCATCTCGATCCACATCTCATTGTGACCTGTACAGGTTTACTTAAAAAGGTAAGCATGCGCATATGCATCAGATTGGCAACTGCAAACATTTTTAATCCAAAAAGCCATTGGGAAAAATGCTAGGTGGAGTGAGGCATTATATGGTTGATTCTGTTCTCTGCATGAACAATAAGATAATCAGCATCTCAGCCCAGCTTTGCATATCAATCCTGCAACATGGACACCAACCACACAACGTGGGTAAATATTTTTCCTCTAAATAATCAGCTACTTACTTGATTTAATGATTACCTAGCACATACAAGAAATGAACTTCTATGCAGCAAAATATGTGAGCATATATGCAAATTTTATATAATAGTACATTGATATGGCTCCTAAGATTGTGCAAACCATTAGAGGTCTGGGAGTCTGGGCTCAACAACCTGATCTCCACTTATTTTCAACCTCAGGGATCCTTCTTTTCAACCTTTTTACACTTTGAATTACCTCGATAGAAACAAAATTTATAGTGCATGTCTCATGCAGCTACAGCTACTAGCGTATAGATCTGCATCTGATTCACAAGATTGTTGATAAAAAAAAATTAAAAGAACTACATATTGCACTATGTCTTGATGTATTATCAAGATGATTGTGAATTAAATTTCAGAGAAGCTCAAAACATAAAATAAACAGCACACATGTATGGTCAATCGTACCTAATTCAATTCATTGACAAAAAAAATATCTTAATTCACAAATTAAAATAACAAAGTGAATTACAGAATATACAAATCTGAAGTATTTCATGTTTTCACAAGGCTGTTCACCTATCTGAAAGTATATTAGAGGTAATCTATCCCCACATTCAAAACATGACATATCAAATGAAAATTAATTGTAATTGGAGAGATGGCCATCTGCAGGCAACAAACAGTAATGCAGACATACACACATACACTAAAGCAGGATAAATGTAACTTTATACATATTTTTTGCATCCAATTTTAGAGCATATACACGAGCAGCCACCACCCATCCTACCACATCAGAGGTGTATATCCAAATCCAGGATCCAAGCAAGCATAAGCAATATAATTCGGACTTCTGAACAGAGGAAGGAAAGGAGAGGAAGATGTCACACTGGATCTGAACATACTTGTCTTTTATGCCTGAAACATTGCAGAGTGTAACAAAATTTTCACTAAAAAGAGGCTAATCATTTTATCCAGCAATCGAACAAGAGTTATACCAAGAAAGTAATCTGATCTAGTGTATAAGCTACATGTATTCTGCAAGCGTATAACCATTGTTAAGTTAGATGAATTTATTTGATTGGTTTTTTACAGAAAATAGACTTAGAACTGTAAACTCTATGGTAGATGTAAATATGTACTGAATTAATGGCTCAATGCATTAGTTGTTATATATTTAGAAATTATGCAGTGCTAGGTAATTGAGCAACGGAAAAGCATATTACGCAGTGCTAGGTAATTGGCCATGACCTGCAACAAAGCAACTGTAACAGAGACACATGGTGTGGTAGAACAAAAGACAAATATGCTATCAAATGGTTTTAGTGGTTTAGATGATCTGAACAATGATGGTTGATAATATGGTTTTATTATTTTTTAGCCTGCAAACATAGATAGGAAAAAGAAAAGGCAGGCATTAGGTGAGATTACAGACTCAGGGGGTTTTTATAGCAAGAAGAACCAAAAATATGTTACACTGCTATTGTATCAGCACACTGATTCGTTTCCTGATTTTATCTCAAGTTTCCAAACAAACCTTTCATTACATGGATCATTTCCCATTAACATTTTCACTCTTTGTTCCCGAAATTCTAGAATTATATCATTGGCCGCTATCGACTGGTGTGTGGCTTTATTGTCAGACAGGCAACAGAGTAGCTTCAGTTGTTAGATTCAGTTTACAGCATGCCTATTTCTAGATCTAGTAGGAAAACTATATACACACCATGAAGGATCATATTAGTTGATTGTTTGAAAGGAGTATCTTGCTAGGGATTCCGTACATGAATTAAGAAATTTGATAATCAGACTTTGTAGTATCTAACATCTATCAAATATCAAACCAACAATGACGATCTGGTCACCCAATCCCTGTCAAAGTGAGGCACTATGCCTAAGGCTAACAACTATAGCTACAAATAATTTGTACAATTTTAGCACTATTTATAAATTATAAGCACAAATTAATGTACATAACTAAAGACTAGAAGTATAAACTAATTCCTACAATTACCTAATCTAGTACAGCTAATTGATCTAGAACACCAGCAGGTTTTCGCACCAAGGTGCAAGCATCAAAGGAACTGGTCAGCATGGCTGATTAATTATCAAGCTAGCTTCATTTGTGACCACTTTCTCTACTGATTCTTCATAGTGTGTATATAGATCTCCAAGAACAAAACAATATTATTTATTAGTTTATTGGTTGTGATGGGATAAAAAAGAATATTGGGAAAATGACACTATGTCTTCCCCGCCATACCTTCTCAAAGACATTATCTCATAATCTATATTTATCTAATTTGATTTCTCTCTTACAAAATTGAAACACGTCCAAACAAGAAAAAAAATCATAGGTTGTTGCAAGACAGAGGAAGGAAAATTCAATTGAGTACAACACAACAGGAAGAAAAAAAATTACCAGGAGCAAACACAAGGATAAGTGATGTCTCAACTGACCAGCACCCCTTCTCATTCATAATTTGAAAGTTCATCGCCATCTAGTCTGTTACTACAAAATAAATCAACAATCTTTATATTTCATCGTGGTCCTATAAATAGCCGAGGACTGGCACAATGATATTAATGGCAATCATTTATACTAGACAGCCTGTGATCTGTACGAAGTAAAGAAATGTTTAAATGTATCATTAATGTGCCTTTGTAGGATACACATAGTTGTGACCATATGTATCAAAAAATGTTAACAATAAAAACATAGTTGTGACCATATGTATCAAAAAATGTTAACAATAAAAGTTCGATTTTTCAAATCACATTGATTCTTGAGTTGGATTCCACCTGGTAGGTGCCAATACAAATGCTATACAAACAAACATGGCACAGCATGGCAGGTGCCAATGCGAACAAAAATGATTCCATGATTAGCTCGGTGTGATATCCGATCCATTTCTTTATAGTTCCTATAACTAGCATATAATGTTTCACAAAGAATAAAGAATTATCTTTGCAACCATGAGTATTCCCAAATATATAAGAAAAAATAGTGATGGGCTGATAGCATAATAGTCTGAAACATCAGCTGAACAAAAACTGAAAAGAGACTAGTATGTCATATAGCTCTGCAGAACAATTAGTATTTGTGTTCTATTTTGCAAGAAATACAATCACCAATCTGGAAAAAAAATCTCACGAAACAAATCTAATCAGATATGAGTTTGGTGGAATATATACACACCAAGGTATTTGTGTATGTGTATGGAAAACGACTTACGAAACAAATCTAATCAGATAATGCCCGTGTGTATGGTGTGGGGAAAAATGAGAAATACATATTTTAAAAGCTAGTTAAAGAATTGGCTTTAGTTGTATACATATGAGATAATACTGAAATGCATGTGCTAGCTTCTGGAAAGAAAAGATTATCACTTCTAGCTCGAAATCTAGTTTTTGTGTACCCTGTCAGGGCTTTGCCATATTCATCTCATATGAATTGAAAATTAGAGAAAAATATCTGTCCTAAATACAAGCGATGCAGCGATAGGAACATGGAAGTGCACTACACCAAGGTGATGTATGAAACTGTGTCAAATTTCAAAAATCAAATTCATGCATGGTTCGGATCAGGCAAATAAGACCAATGGCTAGGCGACAAGGATGCAAAGAAGGCCTGCAGCACTAGTAGGCATGGGCGATACTAGCGCTAATGTTTCCTCCATGCACAGTTGCACAAAAAAAGACAATTACATTGTTTCTAACAGAAACGTGAAAAATAAAGAGCCCTAGGCTTGCCTCCACGAAAAAGGTGCCAACACACTTGATGTTCTAGATGAATTTGAGCAGAGATCATCTAATAAATCTCCTAAATTTTGGCAAAAACCAAAACAGAATCATGGGGCGTGAGATAATGAAATGATAGCAGAAGATGGCACCACCTGGTTGACAGCTTGCTCGTGGTGTCGTCGTGCATGAGGTAGGTCATAGGCCACCTGGTCGCCGGCTTGTTCGTACGGCGGTGTCATGTGAGCTAGGTCAGTGGCCATCCATGATCCATGGCCGCCGTTCGGATATGCAGCGACAACATACCATGAATCCCAAAAAGAGCGAAGCAGGGTGACGCCAAGGCTGACATTAAAAACAAGAATATGCAATTAAACAATGAAGCAACAATCCTAATCCAAAATTCATTGGATCGGGATACCTAATAATCCTAATCCAAATTACATCGGATCGGGATCCCTACCGAATGCCGGGGTCCGGAACTCCGGTAGGCGGTGGTGGGATTTGGTGGGGGCGGCGCCAACGGGGAGCGTCTCCCCTCCGCCTCCCCTTCCTACCGGTGGGGAGAACATGCCGTTGCCGGCTGCGGGTCGGGGAAGAAAGGTAGCGCCCGGCTGCGTGTCGGAGAAGGATCGGTGGGCGCACCGCCGCGAAGTCGGGGAAAGGGCGGGGCCGCGCCGCCCGGGTCGGGGAAGGACGGGCGCGCCGCCGCCGGGGTGGAGGAAGACAGGGCGGTGAGCTAGCCTCGGCGGCGGTTTGAGGGGGCGGCCGGCGAGGCGATGTGGGCTCGTGCGACGAGAGCGAGGTGGATAAACCGGCGTCTCGACTCCTCTCCCACGATTTTTTTGGGTGAATAATTATTTTATTTAGAAAATAAATATACACGAGGTGGGGTGGTGGGCGGAGGAAAGCCGGACGGAGGCCTGCGTCGCGCATGGGTTGGGCTCGACATCACCGGTTGGTTGGGTGGGCTCGGGTAGCGATTATTAATCACTACCCAGGGTAATATATAGAATACCTATATATATATATATATTTTGCGAGCCTAAAATGCACCCGGGTGCATTCTTCTGAAAAATGCACCCACCCCTGTTTAAACCACAAAGACGCTACCTACCAAAGCGCCCGGCCTGTTTGTCAAAAAAAAAAGCGCCCGGCCCGCCCGCACCAAGGCCGGGCCCCAAGCTTGCGCTGCCCTGCTAGCTAGCAAAGCGCCTAGCCCGCGCGCATGTGGGCCCCGCCACCAACCACCTCCCGCCGCCTCCCCAGCGGAGTCGCGAGCGTGCGGAGCGCCGCGATTGACGAGCGCAAGGAAGATCCAGGCAAGCGTCCGCGCGCCGCGAGTGACGAGCGCGAGGAAGATCCGGGCGAGCGCGAGGATGATCCGGGCGAGCGCGCGGCGACGATGTCCCCAACAATGAGTGATGGTCAGCGGGTGATGCGGTCCTTGGGTGGTCGGAGGGGGCGCTGCAGGAGCACGCATCGAGCAGCAGGCGTGCGAGGCTCGATCCGGCACCGCTTGCAACAGGCGCGCGTGCGAGCTGGAGATGCAGGCCGGTACAGCTTGCCGGTGGGGTCGAGCGGCGAGCTGGAGCTCCATCCGGCACCGCGAGTGGGTTGTGCAGCAGCGCGCGGGCGCAGCAAGCAGCCAGCACGGTGATGCTTCCAGTTTCAGCGGATCGGACGGCGTGAGGGGTAGCCGGTGGGCTGCTGACAACACATGGTGTAATTAGCTAAATCATAGCTGAAGCTTATTCATTCCCACCAAAATCGATCTCCAGCTTGGGGAAATAGACAAAGCCAGCAACGCCATGCCCAGTTGCTTCAAACGGTGGAGAGAAGCTGATCCACCGCTTGGAACACTTTCGCACAGCTCGTCGATTTGCACTTTGGCAGATGGGATCCTGACTCCACAGCACCCGCTGCTACTAGGAAAAAGCATGAGGGGTGCAGTTTGAAACAAAATTGACAGTAATTTGGTTTTCCCACTTATGACTCAGAGAAATAGAAAAAAAAAAACTATCGTCTGCAAAAAGTGTATTCCCATAATTACAACACTTGTGTTTGTAATTTCTGCAAATTACTGTAGAAACCGTGGAAAGATGTATGTATGTATGTATGTATGCACGATGGAAAACAGCTAGTGATGATGGGTGTGGCGTCAGTTGACAATAATTTCTTGGAAGAATATTAGATGAGTTACTGAATCGCCTAATGATGAAACATGTCATCAAAATTACGACCCAGACACTAATCTAGTTACAACCCGATAGTAATTATAATAATTAAACGGTTCCTCCAGTAGCAATATAAGGACACAATTAGGATGATAACCTAATTATTATTACACTAGGAAGCTATGCACGCACAATACAATTCCAAAAAAACCAAAATGATTCTGATGAAAAAACATGACTTAAGCTCGGCGATGAACAACTTTCAGAGCATTTGTTTCTAAAATTTTTCGATCTAAGCTAGGTCGTCCGCTCTTTTTTAGTTGTAAAATACTTAAAAAAAATCTTGGCACGCTTGGGCCGAACCGTCAGGTTGGGCTGGGGTAGGTCAAATTTGCTCAGGATGCGGTCGGTTGGAACTCGGATAACATTTCGGACAATAACCTAACAACAACTACACTAGGAACCGATGCACACACCATAACAATTTGCAACAGGAGTATCGATTGAGTTACAATTGAAGTAATTGCAACTAGTGGAATCATCCAATTGCATATAGGAAACTAGCCCAATTACAACTAAGGTAATAAGGTAAGCTATGGCTCGCAGCTCGCTCTGCAATGCCCACACTATGGCTCGCAGCTCCGCTTGGGTGTCGCCCTTTGGCAAGGTATCACCTCGACCTTGACCTTGCCCCTTACCTTGCAACTAGAGTCAGGCCAATTGCAACTGGGCAGTTGGGCCAGTTGCAACTGTGCAGTCCGTCTAGCTGCAAGTAGACGCAATCCAAATACAACTAGACTTAGGCCTGTTGCAACTGGGTAAGAACCAGTTACAACCTGTGATGTGATCCAATTACAACTAGAGTCAGGCCAATTGCAACTAGACAGTCTGTCCAGTTGCAAGTCGACGCGATCCAATTACAACTACACTCGAGCCTATTGCAACTGGGCAAGAACTAGTTGCAACCTGACGTCATCCAAATAACAACCAGTTATGTGTTGTGTTTGCAACATAGCATGTGTTCTAGGTTGAGCCTCCGCATATTCCACTATGCAACCTGGTTATACACCAATTGCAACATGGGAATGGCGCAGCTGGTTCCCCCGCCTCCCCCACCTCCTTCCCGCAGCTGGTCATCGGGCACCAATTACAACCACTAGTGTAATCGGTTTGCAACTTTGTCTGTCTTCCAGTTACAACCTCTAACAGACCTGCTAGCTTTTTCTCTCTCCACGTGTCCATCCCGCATGCAGGGAATCTTTTTTGTTTCGGATCGAAAAAATACAATATCTCCTAAACCGTAGCTCCAATTTTAGATCCGTTTGCACTAGGTTGTTGAAAAAAATGTGCGTAACAAAATGAGATCCAACATGACTATATTTGATGAACTTTTTTTTTAAGTATGTAATTGCAACTTCACTGTACAATGAGTTGTCAACGTGACTACAACACAATTGCAACATGGCTGTAGCGTAGTTAGCGCTTGTTGTGACCACTTAGAATGTAACTTTTACAACCTAGTTGCAATCCCAGCTAGTTACAACCTAGTTACATGCAACCATAGCCCTTGTTGCTACTACATGCAACTAGTTACAACCTAGTTACAAGCCAAGCTAGTGAACAACGTCTATTTTATACACCTTGTATGTGTACTCTACCCATTGCAACTACGAGACTAGACCAATCGCAACTATAACATCATACTCATTGCAACTTGACGGAACTAGCTAATTCAAACAACAATCAACTCACAAATAGACAAGATAGGGAGCTGTCACGGAACAGACAAACAAGGAAAAAAAATAGACAATTTTTTTTTTTTATGGAATAACAATAGACAAGAGAGGGTCCCGTCCTAGCACAACAAACAACTCACAATAGACAATTCTTTTCTATGGAAAACATAGACAAGATAGGGAGCTGTCTGGAACGACAAACAAGGAAAAATAGACAATTTTTTTATGGAATAACAATAGACAAAGAGAGGGTGCTTTGTCCGACACAACAAACAACTCACAATAGACAATTCTTTTCTATGGAAAAACATAGACAAGATAGGGAGCTGTCCTGGAACAGCAAACAAGGAAAAATAGACAATTTTTTTATGGAATAACAATAGACAAGAGAGGGTCCTGTCCTAGCACAACAAACAACTCACAATAGACAATTCTTTTCTATGAAAAATATAGACAAGATAGGGAGCTGTCCTGGAACAGCAAACAAGGAAAAATAGACAATTTTTTTTATGGAATAACAATAGACAAAGAGAGGGTGTTGTCCTAACACAACAAACAACTCACAATAAACAATTCTTTTCTATGGAAAAACATAGACAAGATAGGGAGCTGTCTGGAGCGAAAAAAACAAAAAAATAGATAATTTTTTTATGGAATAACAATAGACAAGAGAGGGTCCTGTCCTAGCACAACAAACAACTCACAATAGACAATTCTTTTCTATGGAAAAACAGAGACAAGATAGGGAGTCGTCACGGAACAACAAACAAGAAAAAAAATAGACAATTTTTTTTTTTATGGAATAACAATAGACAAGAGAGGGTGTTGTCCTAACAAAGCAAACAATTGACCGTGCGATCAAAAACCAGCGATCAAACTAGTCATCCAAATAATTGACTTGACAAATCACTTTGCACCCAAGACAATTGACAAGACAAAATACAAATTGCAACCTAGTTGATAGCCAATTGCAATAGATTAATGACCACGTTGCAACAACCCACGGTGGTAAGTCGGCAAACGCCATTAAAAGTGTCTCTCAAAAACCTTGATCGGGAAGGGGGCATGCTTAACAACATGGTCAATAGTCATCTGCAACATGGTGATGACCCATAGTAACACAATGGCTAGTAAATTACCATTTGCGACAAGGAAGTGTCTCTAGTTACAACACCACAAGTTAGACGATTGCAACCCTTGGTTAACAACCATTTGTAACAAGGGTGATAAACACGGTTGTGACTACAACGCTAGTAAAGACTCCATTTGTAATATTGGAGTGTCCACAATTACAACAACGAAATAACACGATTACAACATGCACCATTTCCGTTTTTACAAATCTTTCGTCCTTGCGTAGTCTCAAACAATAATTGTAAAAAACCTTGTTGCAAAAAAAATACAAATTGTCTAGTAGGGGGCATGCTTTTTTTTAAAAAAAAAAATTACCCCAAAAAAATTGTGCAGTAGGGGGCATGATTTTCAAAAGACACTTGACCCAAAACCCATTGCACGGTAGGGGCATGCTTTTGAAAAAAAAATGCTAATTGAAACCTAGTTGATAGCAAATTACAACAATTAATGAACACAGTTGCAACAATCAAGCCTTTGTTAGGTTACCATTTGCAATAATGAACTGCATCAAGTTGCAACAACAAAAGTGAAAGAATTGCAACATGTTGATGATCAATGTTACACACCAACAAGGAGCGGTCAATTACCATTTGAAACAATGTAATGTCTCTAAGTGCAACACCGCAAGTAACACAATTGCAACATGTTCATCACCACGTTTTGCAAAGACACAAAAGGTAAGGTAAGTTACCATTTGCAACAATGTAATGTTCCTAGGTGCAACACCGCAAAGTAACATAATTGCAACATGTTCGTGACCAAAGTTGAAAACACAAATTAAATAATAAAAACATATATATGCTAGGATATACACAAGTATGTATACACAAGCATGGGTACACATAAGACGAATTATTAGCAGAGAAGTGTTCTTTTGCTACTACTATTGCAAAACCCAAGCTTACTAGCAGTGTCTTACAGCCTTACAGTCACAGGACATCAAAGGAGACTCGATCTTGCTGATTGTTCTTTAAGACAACACAACAACTTGATGGCCTGCATGCTTGGCTGCTTCCTAGAAGCCTACTACTGGAACACAGTTTATTTCTACTAAGCATGTATAACTCTTGCACCATTCATCAACAAGAAAAGACATCTCACATGTTGCTCGACACTCATGATGGTAGACACCCTGCAAATAACATTTGGTGGAAGATAGAGAAGAACATAAGAAATCAAAGTTAAAATTAATGCCATGAAAATTTGATGAGTTTCAGATCACAAGATGCACAAGAGAAACCAGTTACTACTGTATATATAGGTGTAGTTACAACACATAAGACCTATAGTGTGGACTGAGCACACGCGTCGTCCAGTGCCTTGGCCTGATGCGCAGCCTCGGCGGCTGAGGTGAGCGCCCGTAGATACACATATGCAGTGAGCATAAAGGAAAGCATATTGCAAAAAATGACAGCCAAGGAAAAAAAATCAAATCATGTTGGTTGAATTTGTGTTAGTCTTGCAGCAATCGATAAGCACTAATTGCCACCAAGCAGAGCAGAAAAACAAGCAAAGAAAATAGAGTTGAATGGTCTTTGAACCTTGAACGTGAAACTGCAGTTATATAAATCAAAATCCAATGCATTTGATGGCAATGAGCACCTGCATTTTTGCATTTGACGACAATGAGCACCTGCAGCTTCGCATTTGACAGCAAAAGTTACTCCCACCAGTTGCCAAATTAGTAGAACGAAGGGGCAAAATTATTGTGACAAAAGTAAATAGAATCCGAAGAAACATTCACCATCATGCTATCATGAAGAGACGAAGGGGCAAAATAAAAGAACAAAGGGGCAAAATCATCTTTGCTATGCTAGCACGCCAACACCAGGCTTCAGGGCCGCCGCCATCCTGCGCGGATCCACTGCCAGGGGCAAAATCAACCTGGTTAATCACCTACCTTGCTGCATATTTCAGTATTCATCCTATTTAAAACTTGATTCAGTATTTGACAGTATTTCTTCCAGTACCGGCAGATTGATTTGCTCTGCCTCTGCCTTGCTGCATGTTTATTAGTTGTCAAAATGTCTAGCCTTGCTGCATGTTTATTAGTTCTCAAAATGTCCAATCATTAAGTATACACACTCTTTCTGTTAGTATTTGTTAATTCAGTATTCAGTATACACACTCTTTATTGAGCACAATATCTGCAACCTGTATTCAAAGCATTAGTTAACATACTGAACTAATTTTAGAAAATCTGAATCATTAGCTTCTCCATTCGCAGGTGCTACCCAAAAATCCCTCTCAGTACCATGCGTCCATGCGCATGCCCATGTGCATAGAACAGATGAACTGGAAGGTCGCATGCCATGCCTCCTTGTTTTAGCCGAGCGGCATAACAACATCCATTCAGCATTGTGCAGGACAGCAGGAGCATTGGGTACCTCTCAGTACTCTCTCAATACTAGGCTGACTAGAGCTAATGCCGGGCAGGGAGCGCGGGCGGCTGATGTTCATGGCTGGAGGCTTGCGGCTGGAGGCTCCCGTGACATCAATTGAGAGCAATTATGAGCGCACACCAGACAACCCCTAAAACCGTAAATCGATGACATACAGCAGGTCGAGGGAGGGGGCTCACCTTCACCTCGCGAGAATGATGGTCGAGAAACCGCGCAGGCACCGGATCCCCAACCTCCGCCTCCAACCGCCACTGTCTCGTCGCCGCCTTCGCATCCGCCTCAGGATCCTGTTGTTGCGCCTCCGATGGCACTCCGAGCGTCGGGATTGCCCTCTAGCTCCGCCGCCGGATGTGGCCGCCTGCCTCCGCCGCCAGGTGGCCCGCCCGCCTCCGCCGGTCGCCTGTCCACACGAGCAGCGACACCTCAGCCTCCGCCTCCCCAAATCGAACTAAACGGTGAGGAACGGGTTGGATGCAGGTAGCAGGTTGGGCGGGTTGGATGCGGAGTTGGTGCGTGCGGGGGTGGTTCGATTGGTTGCGTCCAGGACTGGTCGAGTCGATCTCCATCCTGGACTGGTTATATCGCTTGGTGCTGGGCTGGCTGGTCGGTTGGCCTGGGTGCATCCTGTACAGCAGATGCATCCAGGTGCATCCAGGTATATATATAATATACATACCTACGCGTTGGTTATATATATATATATATATACGGCGGATATCTACTGCCTACGCGTTGGTTCCAAAATATCAAACACGCCGGATACACCTAATGCACGGCGGAGGCCAACCGATACTACTCACCGGCGCCGCCTCCAACAATCCAAAATAGTCAAACATTAAATGGATACACCTAATTAAGCCTGCATGCAAAAGCCAACCGATACTACTCCATTATCGGGACGTAGTTACCGCGCACCAGCATGCAAACGTATTGATGACTGAGCAATTATATATCACCCGTCTCTCTCCTTCCTGGTCTTCCCTCTCGTCCCCATCCACACGTAGCAGGCAGCAGCATCACGCAACGGCCAGGCGCGGCAAGCTCATGTGGCGGCGATGACGGCCAGCTGCGGCGTCGTCCTTCCTCCCACCGACGGCCCCAACAGCGGTTGGCACGGCCCGGAACCATCTCCTACCGGCGGCGCGTGGCTTCATGTCGCAGTCCGGCGGCCGCGCTGAAAGACCATGCGGCGCTGCGGTCGCCGTGCATGGGCATACACGACGACGATGATCCCACGAGCTCACATCTGCGTCGCGGCCTTCCTTCTCCGGGGCTGCAGCGACGGGCTCTGACGACGGCGCGGCGTCACACCGGGACGCAGGGTGTTGCGGCGACGCCCACCACTTCACTTGAGTATTGCGGATGCTATCGAGAAATAAGACCGATCTGGCCCATCACGTGAGTATTTTTAATCTAATTTCTTTTCTGTTGCTTTTTACTACTATATACATCCGGCCGTGGTGCATGCAGATCATCACCGGAGGGGCCTGTTGCATTGGCCAAGCTGTTCGAACGGGATCCTGATGTGAATCGGCCATGGTGATATCATGCCTGGACTCCTGGTGGTGCGCGTGTGTGATGTGAATCAGCCATGGTGTTCATCAGCCCTGAAGACCGATCTAGGGCCGCAGCCGGTCATCTCCAACTTGTCCATGGAGAATTAAAGGCCGCTGTGTCCGCTTTCTTGTTGATGTATTTGCTATACAATTTCTTGATCTTGAAAACTCCGGAATGTGTTTTCTCTGTTGTCGTATTTGATGTGATTTTGAAAAATAATATAGTTTCTTGAATTAAGAACTTGGGTTTTCAGGTAGGTTCAAACGTCTCATAAATTTAATACTTCATGCCTCGCAGAAAATAATAAAAATTCAACAGTATATGGCGTGCTCGGCTGATTTTCTACATGCATGTACCAATAACTTAACAGACAAATTAATTACTTAATTAACAAAATGATACTAATATAGTATAAAATATTTACCGCTCACAGTACATGAAGGAATTATTTACTTAACAAAGAGATACTAATAGTACAACAACAACAACAAGATGGAATTATATTCTTACTAGAATAATACTATAAGTAATAAAAAAATGCTCTCACTGTCTAGGGATTAGCAAAAGGAAAATTTACCGAGCACAGGTCACAAGGGAATTATTTTCTTACCATAATAATACTATAAGTAATAAAAATACTCTAATGGCCTACCGGACACGCCGATGACTAGCAAAGAAAATTTCCCATCATAGGCTTGGAGGGAATTATTTTCTCACTAGAATAATACTATAAGCAATAAAAAATATTCTTAGCGTCTGCCAAACACACCACTGATTAGGAAAAGAAAATTTACTAATCATAGTTCAGGAGGGAATTATTTTCTTACCGGTGACATCATACTATTAGTAATAAAAAATACCGCGACCAGCAGCCTGACACCCCTACGTCTATGTTAAACAGCTGCTTATAGGTTGGGAGGTAATTATTTTATTAACAAATGAAACTATTATTAATAAAAAAAAAAACAACCGGTGGCCAGACACGCCGGTGTTAAAGACACACAAATTTAGTGCTTAGAGACCGGAGAGGAATTATTTTACATAACAAACTATTAGTATTAGTAATAAAAAAATTACCATTTACGGACCAAGAAGGAATTATTTACTAAACAAAATGATAATATTGGTAATAAAAAATGGGAGTTGCTATATCTCTTTTAGTGCACAAGAAAAATAACAAACTATTAGTATTAGTAACCATTTACATTTATTTACTAAACAAAATGATAATATTGGTAAAAAAAATAGGATCATCATTCTTTCAGGATGGGATCCCTCATCATCATTCAAGGATGGGATGTCGGTGTTAGCTAGCTAGCACAATTTTACCACAGCGGACAAGAGACAAGAAACAATTTTTTTCTATAGAAAAACAAGGACAAAAGAGGATGGTGTCCCTATCATGAAGAACAAAATACAGATTTGAACAATTTTACTACAACAAACAAGAGACAATAAACAATTTTTTTTATAGAAAACAAGGACAAGAGAAGCACCTCGCGCTCTGCCAGCTCTCGCGTGGCCTCCGCGGCGACAACGGGACCGACGCCAGGAGGGCAGGACGCCAGGACCGACAAGATATCAGCACGGGTACGAGTGCTCCGTGTGTGCGCGGTCGCAAGATGCAGTTAATCAATTTCATGCTAAAGATACATAGGAAAAGTGATAAAAAATATGTTATTACTAATAGTACCAGCCAGACTATTTTTGGGCACTCTTAGAAAAATCACGGCTGGAATAAGGATATTAATTTTTGGTCCCATCTTGGAGTTATTTTTCATTTTATTACTCCATGCCGGGTTCACGAGATTCAAAGTTTCCAAAAAAACAAACTGCATGATTACTTGTCTAAATATGCTTGCATGCTGGCTTTGATTACCGAATAAAAAATTTAGCACGCTTCCATGCCTGCCCTGCACGCAGGCTTTGATTGGGCGTAATCATTGTCTGCGTTACTACGAGTAGTAAAGCAACAGTTGGATGGTGGAGGCAGTTGGATGCGCCATGCATGCTGTAACTGCTGCCCCGCCGGAGTGCGAGCCGCTGCTGGCTCCGGCCACCGTCCGCGTTGGTTAATAACCAACAGCCAGGCCGTAGATTAGTGGGGTATATATATATATATATATATATATATATGAGTATTACTTGAATGGGCCCATATTTTCTTGCTTGCACATAGGCCTTCAAATTACAGAGCCGGCGCTGGCTTTAGATTTAGAATAGGAAGAGACAGGAGCAGTAGTCACGGCGGCAAACAAGTTGTGTCGATCTCTATTCCCTAATTAGCTTTCTGTTGTGGGCTTATGGGCCATCAAGTGGAGCCACGACCACCAGGCCAGAAGTGCAGGCCGGAAGGCCAAAGCAACTTGCCTGCTTTGCTTTGTCACGTACGTACAGACATATACACGTATACAAGTATATGCTACATATATATTCGTTTTTTTTAACATTTTTTAGGTATGGCGGCCGCCAAACCTCGCCAAATACTTGCCTCCGCCACTGGCCGAAGGAGCGCATTGACAACCAGGTTTCTTGGTAACAGCAAGCTTTTCTTCAATTTCTTCCTTGTACTCCAGCAAAGCATAAGCAAATAAGTAATGAAAGCACACAGTTAAGAAGCCATCAAATACAGAAATAGTCCAATGCTCACATACATGGAATGAAATGCAAACCATAAAGTTCCTACCTAATGGCATGTACTTTTGTATATCAAGGTTTATGATGTATATATGTATTAATCTGAACATATAATCTTTTTTAAAAATTGATTGCACCTCACTGGTGTTCTTATGCAGGGCAATGTCCTGAATTACAAAGGATTACATGACGCATCGTCTCGCAAATGCACATCATCAAGTGGGGGTGAAAGAAACCGGACGACATTTGCTATAGTCCATACACAGGCTCTGAAGTACTGTACAAATTGGTGTACTTGCATCATAATCTGAAACTATGCATTCAATAATTTGAAGCTCACATCCAAAATTTCCAAGGGAAATATCATGATCCATGTACCATGAAAATGGATTATCATAATAAAAAGTAGCTGGAAGTGTTTAAGTAGTGTCTCTGTTTATGTGGATGCGCGCCCCAATGTGGCAATGCCTATATTTTAAATGCTAGGAAACCGTGGGCATTCTCCAAAATCTATTAAGGCCTGTTTGGATCCTTGGAATTTAATTCATTGTAGTGCAATGGAGTTGGAGTTGGAGAGTGCAATGCAATGGAATGGAGTTGGAGAGTGCAATGCAAACATAACATGGTGATAGGCTTCCTCAACCACATAACATGGAGAGTGCAATGCAAATATAATGGAATTCAATTCCTATCTCTCACCCTATGAATTTGAGATAGGCTTATTTGTGAACTTTGGAAAGTCAGGGAATCTCAAATTCCAAACTAAATAGCTTAATTTATTAAGTAGATTCCAATTCCTCAAATTCAAGGGATCCAAACGGGCCCTTAAAGATGCAATAAACTTTTGCATGTGACCTCTATGAAGTGTAGAAAAAAGTTAATTAGCTGCATCTTGCGTGCATCTTTTATCACAACTGGTGTATTTGCAAACGACATGTACGTTCTTTTGTAATGCTTTGTGACCATTCCGATTATGATGTTCACATCTGGTGTATCTGAAAATGACATCTGTCGAATCGAATTAATCAGTAATGTACTCTAGAAGGTCCGGCCGTGCGCCGTGTCGGCCACCGTCTCGTATTCTTCGTAGCAGTAGTCGTACCCCGGCTTGGGCACTCTCTCAGCACCGAGTCGTTCTTGTACACGTACGAACTCTGCAGCCGAACCGATCGGGAGCGAGCGTGCATGAGCAGGTTCTCCCCTCTTCGCCTATGGAACAAGAAGATGAATGGGAGAGTCGACTGGAACTGGCGGCCATTGGTGATGGGCTGGCGGTTTCCTCGACTCCCTTCGCGCGGAGCGACGTACGTGGCCACGGACGGGGATGGCGGCAGTTGCAAACTTGAAATGGCAACCGCCTCTCCATCCATCCACGATCTGGATTCATTAGATTAGAGCACAAACAAATAAAAGCCCAAGAGGCCCAAGAATCAATTGCACGATGTCGACGACTGCCCAGAGTTCGTTAATGGCCGGATCATATATATGCAACACCAGCCAGAAAGTCCAAATAATAACAAAACTGGTTTCGGAGTCTAGGTTTTTTTTTGTCCCGGGAAGACTCAGACTCAGATCTACAGCAACCAAAGGGTGGAATCTCGCTGCCATGGCAACAATGGCGTCGGCTCTCCTGCGGGCTGCCCGTGACACATCTCGCGCAGCTGCGGCAGCCGCTACTCGCGCTGCCGCGATGGCATCCCGCTCAGCACGTGCGGCAGCCGCAACTCGCGCCGCTGCGATGGCATCCCGCTCAGCGCGTGCCGCTCGCGTAGCCGCAGCCGCCGCGCGCGCCGCCCGCCGCTGGGACTCAGGCGTCATACTTCCCATCAAGAGCTGTCCAAGTCGCAACAATGGATCAACGAAGCCACGTGACGATGCTCGCGATGTTGTCTGCCACACTTCTTCTTCCTACGCCGATTATCGCAACAATGGATCAACGAAGCCACGTGACGAAGCTCGCGATGTTGCCTGCAACACTTCTTCTTCTTCCTGCGCCGACGATTGTGCCGATTACCCGCCTATGATCATTCCGACGGACAAGGACCTGGAGTCCGTTGAAGCTGTATGGGCCCTATATGAGCGCTGGTGCAAGGCTTTCAACAAGAATCGTGACCATTCTGAGATTGCTAGCCGGTTCAAATTATTCAAACATCATGCACAGCATGTGCACAAATGGAACACTTATGTTCCTGAAGATCCAAAGAAAGCAGCCATTTACATTCGCAAAAGAAGGCAGGTCAAATTGCTTCTTTCAAAAGGTCAAGGCATATCACACATCCATAAAAAGTATCAGCCATTGGTGTTATCATATAACGCTGATGGGAGCGATCAATTTCCTAGTGAATATGATGAGGACATGTTGAAGGACATCGAAGAGAGTGAACTGTCAGAGGTGCAGTAGGGTTGTTTGCTTAGGGAACTCCCAGACCTTTTGTTCTATACTAGGAAACATGCTCGTGTGTTGCTACAGGAGAAAATAATTACCAAACATTAATAAGAAATGTGAACAAAAGTTTTCATGATTATTTATATTTTACCTATTTTGCAAATTTCATTTAAAAGGCTATATTTTGTATAGCCACTTTTTCTCCTCTCCGATTTCTCTTTCCCAAAGAAGTACGGAGTCTATCAGAACCGTACTCTGCCTATACTTATCCTAAGTTTACCAACCGCAACACATTCCTTTGCTCTTCCTTCTAATCTCCATCGCCGCCGCTAGAAAGTCAGACACTGCTCGGCTGATCTTCACAGCCCCGCTGCCACCAGGCCGCTCCCCGGAGCTCGCGCACAGCGGCGCGTGGCGCTCACGTGTCTTTGTCGCAAGCGGTCTCGGATTCACCATCCAGCTCGCCTCGTGAGGCCGCGGAGGTGCCGTACGCGTCGCGGCGAGAAGACACAGAGGGGACGCATCCGCGACTCGACGCCACCTCACAGTTGTGGTCCGTGTTCATGACTTCACCATGCCTCGTTGTCGTGGCCCTTGCTCCAACTTCACGATGCTTCGTCTTCTCAGCCCGAGCTCGCTACTTGACACCTTGCCGTCGCGGCCTTTGCTCGCAAATCGACGCCTCATCATTGTTGCCGCAAGATGATTTGGGTGCGCGGATTTTATAAGTTGTCTTTCTTCAGAAACCTAGCTGTCTTTTTGTTCTATATAGAGCTCGTTTTCGATTTGATTTAGATTGAGTTGGATATTTTCCCGATTTCCTCTTTCCTTCTCTTTGTCTAACACTACTATCCGGTGCCCGGTCATTGAAGAGGCCTCGAAGAGGGCTGGTCTCCTACTCTGAAATTTGCTTGCCTCACAAGACCGAGTCCAGATTTGGGGAGCGAAGCCTCTTGCCGTATCCTGTATCCGAGACAAACGTATGGACTTGAATCGGACTCCAACTCCTATTGCCGATGGTAGGCAGGAAAATGAGGAGGAAAAATGAGGTGGAAAAAAAGGTGGACAAGAAATTTTCTCTCTTTATTAGTAGGTATAGATTAAATAGGATATTCCATGGGTCCATCTTGTTTTCCTTATGATATATAGCAATGACATGCCTCCTGCCGGAATAAAAAAAGGTTCCTTTTGTTGGCGTGATATTCAAAGATTGAGAGATCGAAAAAACCCGCTCCCCCGCGTCGTCTCTGTGAGGGGCGACTCGGGGACAACTGAAGATCTCTAGATTGGTTTTGGCTAATTAGTGACATCCTTAGGACTAATCTCTCTATGCTAAGTGTTTGTTTTAGTTGGAGATTGGTCAAGCCAAGGTTGGTGCATGGTGGTCATGGTGGATGGGTCGAGGTGATCCAATTGATGATCAAGTGCGCGACTTGGCGTGTTTCGAGGATCAAAATGGGCTCAAGGCAAAGGTATATCATAGGGCCATTTTGATTTTACACTCAAGACACCATGGAGGGTGTGAGTGATTATAGGATCGATAAGCCGTACTATAAAGAGGGAAAACTATCGTACATATCGATCCTCATGTGCCTCTAGGTTCAAAATCATTTGCATGCATTCTAACCTAGAGAGCTAACTCCGTACTTGATGGAAAAAATTTTCAAAATGCTAACACATGGTGTCGGGGTGTTCTTCGACGTGTCGGCAACAAGAATCAAGTGACCGAAGTCGGTTTGGAGCAAAGGCGAAGGAACGACAACACAACGACGAATTTTTGCAGCTCAGGAGCGACCGGATCCGGTGACCGGACTCGCGACCGGAAGCACGCGAATCCGACCGGACGGTCCAGTCGGTGCTTCCGATCGGAAGTTCCAGAGAGCATGTTTTTCGACTCTCGGTTGGAACTTGACCGGATGCACCCACCGGAACCATGGACTGGACACACGCGATGGGGGTCAAGTGTGGGCCAGGTGGCTTGTCTGGTGTGTGAGTCCGGTCGGCGCGTCCGGTCAGCCTGCAGAGAGCGTGTTTTGTTCCCCAACGGTTGCATTTCGTGATGGGGCATATATATACATGCTTGGCCGGCTTGGCTCACTCTCTTGGTCATTTGAAATCAATCCTAACACCTCTAGAGCTGAGCACACTCCCTCCTCCTCACTCCTCTTGCTTGTGAGCATCATTCTAGTGAGTTGAGGTGATTCAAGTGCACTTTGCTTTGATCATTGCATCTAGTGGCGCTTGAGGATCGTTGTGAGCCGGTGGTTTTCTTGTTGCTCTTGGAGAGCACCACTCCTAGCCGGCTTGGTGATTGGTGGAGGCGTTGGCAAGAGAAGGTGAATGTTCTTGGCCACCACTGGTGATTTGTGAGAGGACCGTGCATCCTCGTTGGGATGACGAATTGCAAGATAATACATTGCTCGTGTCGGTGAGTACCTCTCATTTGCTTTGGGTGCAAGAAGCCTAAAGGCAATTGGCTTGGAGTGAGCTCCACCTTGACCCACACGTGAGAAGGTCGACACAACGGAGACGTAGCTTGAGGGTGCTCAAGTGAACTTCGGGTTAAATCATTGTGTCTCTTGTCATCCGTTGTTGATTGGCTTCATTGCTCATATTGATATTCATCCTACGGTGATTGGTTGACTTACCTCGACACTTTGGTATAAAACCTCCTCTCTACCTTGCATTTACTTTGATATATATATTGTGCTTGAGTAGTTTGTGTAGACTTGCTTAGTTGCTAGAGTAATTTAGTTTGTTCACCTAGTTGGTAAAGTAGTGACTTAGCATATTGAGTGAACTAGAGATCATAGCAACTAGAATTGTCAATATGAGGCTTGCCGACAAGTAGAGCTAGAGCAAACGCTTTTATCGCCATTTGTTATTCTAACAAGTTTGTCTAGTATTTTGTAGAAAATTTTATTAGGCTATTCACCCCCCTCTAGCCATTTAGGACCTTTCAACAACCCTGGCCCCCGCCACCGGCACACCCCCATCATCCCATCCCCCCGCCGCCGCCGGCCAGTAGCGGCCGAGAAGACCACGCGACTCCCGTGGCGGGCGGTGGCGGGCTCCGGCCCTGCAGTTCCCTCTCCTCAAGCTCCCTCATCCCTCTCGTCTCTCTTCTCGTGAATAAGCTAGGAGCGGCTGAGAGCACCAGCGGTGGATAGGGTGGCCGGCGGGGAGGCAGATCCACGCACCCTGTGCCCGGATCTAACGGTGGCTTTCCGGTGGCTGTAGGCCCAGCGGCGACTACAGGTGTGTCTCCCTCTCCTTCCCATCGTGTTGACGCAGGCTAGCCGGCCAGCTCATGTGCATGCGCGTGGATGATCATTAGGTCAGGGTCACCATTGGGTGCTCCTGGCGTGGTGACGGAGAATGGCCGCAACAACATTTTGGAGGGCGGCGGCTCTGCACATGATCATCAGACCGGCGTCCAGTGGCGAAGGTATAGTGTTAGAAGGAGTAGTTTTGGCTTAAATTTCACCATATATGCACCATCCCTAATACAAACATATGCACCCATAAGGCAAGTGCACCACCCTACAATCTTCTCTAGCTTCGCCACTACCGGCGTCGGCCTCAGTGCTCACGGTGTGGCAACAACGGATGGTGGCGACGGCATTGTAGAGGACGGCATCGGTGGACGCTGGCGCTGAGGTCTTTTTTCCATTAGTGAAGTGAGTTAGCGGCCTAATCAGTGATACCTTACCACTGATGAGTCCATGCATTCATTTTGAACAATGGCGAGGCACATATAGTGGCAACAGTGACCGAACCATGGGGGCCAAGGCCCCCCTCCTAAACTTTCCTCGTGCTCTTGTTGCAACCGAACCTTCTAAAAATGTCCACGAGCGCGATGTCTCCGCCTGTAGCGCTGGTACTGAATGAAGCAGGGTGTCATACCTGTTTTTTAAGAAAAAAACGGATACAAGATTACATATGTGCACAGAAATCAATCACACAAATATAAGACAAATTCAAGGAAGGTACCATGCTCAAAGCTTTATTACATCACGATAAATATTCCATTACATAAATATATGAAAGTTTAGCAAAGCAGAAAAGGTAAATGAGCTCTCTGGTGCTACTCCATCACTCCATAGGGATGCCAAATGGTTGACATCAAGTCTAGAGGTCATCTTGGTACTCGTCGAACACATTATACTATGTTACCCATCCGGGATTTTCCAATGTTGATGAAAAGTAAAACAAGTGTAACTACATGTCGTACTCAATAAATATAACATGGGTGTAAATGAGGCTAAAAAAGATACACATTGGTTCAACTGCTTGTAGCTTTCATTAGATAGAGCACAAATAAATAAAAGCCCAAAAGAATCAATGGCACGATGTCGACTGCCCCAAGTTCGTTAATAGAAAAAACATGCAACACTAGCCGAAAGTCCAAATAACAATACTGGCTTTGGACGCAGGTTCTCCCTTTGCTTAGGAAAAATTGTCAACTGAAAAGTTCGTTCGCTGAAAAGCCAAGCTAAAAAGTACTATTCGCTAATTTGTTGTGAGAGAAGAACAACATGGCGGATATGCGAGCCTGATAATCAGCGAACTATCTTTTGAACTAGAATACATATGAGTTCGTAAAAATTGAAGTATCCATCGCTGCAAATTTATGGAGTCGACAGAAGGCGGCCACGGTAAGAAAACATGAAATTTATCCCATAGCAATGAAAGAACATTTAACTAAAGTATAAATCAGTGGGGAATTTCTCTTTCACTTGGTATAAACCCATGATTCAGGAATTGAATCGACATATAGAGGAAGGAGAGAGTGCATGGGAGGAGGTGGATGATCATACCTTAGGGTTTGATGGAGATGGAGTCCGCCGACCTGGTGCAGAGGTGGAAGGCATCGGCGATGGGTCCATCCCGTCGCTGGCAGCGCCCCTCTCGATCGGACTAGGGTTAGGATGGTGGGTACTGTAGCGGCGGCAGTGAACCTCATACTATATGCCATGGCCCCCACCTCCTATTTATGGCGTTGTGCGATAGGGGCCCACCAGTCGTCTATTGGGCTGGGCGTCCCCGATCAGGATGCGAGTCAAGGGCCCAGTTGGCCGTTGGACCAACTAGTGGAGATCAATCTAATATTCTCCCCCTTGATCTCATCTTAAACTTTATACCTTTTACTTCTTTTCTTATTTCAATACAGATTGGTGCATGTCATCACGGTCAATCACTGATGGACTCAACAGCTACAATACACGTCTCTTTTGAAACAAGTTCTTTAACACTGGGCCCTTTATTGTCCGAAAATCATAGGCTATACCATAAACCCATGTCGACTATGTGTTCTCTGAACGCACTGGGTGGTAAGCCTTTTTGGTGAACGGATCCGCAAGCACTTTTTATTCCTTATATGCTCAATTCTTTTTTGTTCCTTATAAGCTCAATACATTTAATATGATTCCGGACTCTCTCCTTTACAACGTATAACTCTGTGTCAATGTGTTTGGCAGCTGTTGGTATTTATTAAGTGCTAAAAGAATATGAAGGTTCTGCAAGCGCACAGAATACCATTGTAGCTTTTCCCTAGGAGAGTATTCTAGAGTATTGTATCCACAGGGAAGCTTTGGCTAAAGAATCTAATAAGTCACAATCATGCATCTACTAATTTAGCAAACCACTAAACTAAAGTGAGGAGGTAAATGATAAGATAGGAGTTATGAGTAATACCACACAAGAGAATTCCTATGATAAATGTATAGCTAGCAAGTTGAGAGGACAACGGGAGAGATCAAGGTTCCTATGTACTTCTCTATTACTTAGGTTCTATGATAGCAATCATACTAATGCACTTTGGAGCAACAGATCCTTTCCAACTCTTGAGAAAGACTGGGAAGAAGGTAGTTGGGAGAAGGCTGCCAAAAGCTCTACGAAACACCAACCCATACGTGATGGACTACATCGGCCTGACAGGCCTGTCACCCCTGGGGCTACCACAACTATCCGTAGGTTTGGGCGCAACCTCAGGTAACCTATAGCCTAGACACCGAGTCTACACTATCGATTACTACTATAGCTACCATGAATAACTAGAGCCCTCAATACGAGCGAAGATCCCATGCAATAGCATAACAACTATACTTAACCAAATATATGAAAGACATGGAAGTAAATAGAGAAGATAAATATATGAATCATAAGTCTTACAAAGAAAGGATACAAGACATACCAAACTCTGTAGACTCCTCCAGAACCGGAGCACAGCTCCACTCTCCCTAACTCTCTAGTTGCTGATCTACTACATTGGAGAGTCTAGCCCTAATTCTCTAGTGGAGAGGTTGTCCTCACATTGGGACACCTCAATGACCAACAGGTCAAGAGATAATGAATGGAATGAATTAGGGTTTCACCCTGGGGACAGGGGCTCTCCTTATATAGCCCTAGGCGATGCACGACAGCCCTTGGATCAAACCGACCTTGAGCAACGGCGTAGATCTCTTCTTAATGGCGGTTATGAACCGACCTAACAAGATGGTCTATGACAGGTGGGACCAGGGGGCGGCCGCCCTGGATGGTTGCCGCGGCCACCCTGGCTCTATGCCAGGTGGGTCCCACCTTCCAGGCCTGATCTTCTGGTGCCTTCTAGAGTCTTCTTACTTGGGTTTCAAGTCGGGTTACTTCACGGATAAGTATTTATGACGTAGGGCTTGCAAACTCTTGAGCTTTTACCCGCTTTTATCTGTTTAGTCCCTAAAAATATATAAATCACCAAAACTCGTGGAGTTATGTCAGTAAAGCCCCTATACTATGTTGATATTCATTTTAAGCCCTTATTTCAGTTTTAAAAGCCTATATATTTTATGCTATAACAGGTGTCAACAGCAGCACACTTGACCCGTTGTCATAGGAGTAAAACAGTTAAATGGTTATTGTTGTTGTCAACCATTATCAACTCTGGGTAAAATTCTTTTGATTACCTCTGCCTATCCCTAAAGCCTCATAACAAGTTTTATCATGCGATTCATCATCAGTGACATCACAACTGTTTCATTGGAGCTTTTCCACAACAGACTCCAATCGTGAGTGTGTGGAATTCACTGCACACCTCTCCAAATCTCAACATTTGTACCCACAACTATATGAGAGTACTTGTTCTTTCTTACTCGATATGAGGCTTTCAGTACTTTGCAAAATTGCAACACATTCTTAACTCCATTCTAGTGATCTATATCTGGACTAGACTTTTGCCAAAAATATCTTGGATATGTGAACTCTATGGGTAATGTCATTTTCCGTGCATTCATTAAGCTTCCAACAGTTGAAGCATATGGTACCACATATTCATTTGATCTATTTCACATTCATTCTTGGAACACTATGAGAACAGGCATAGGTTTTCTTGCATGCATACTTTATTTCTTTAGAATCTTTTCTAAGTATGTCTTCGCAATAGTACTAATACCCCTTTTATTCTATCTCGGTGAATTTTTAATTCTTATTATGAGAGGCATTTCACCGAGACCATTCTTGTTGAATCTTGAGGACAATAACTTCTTTTCCAATAGTAGATTAACACCACTACAAGCAAGCAAGGTGCTATCCACATGTAGGATTAGGAAAATGAATTTTTGTTTCTTAAACTTCTCATAAAACTGTTGTCCTTCTCATTCTCTTTAATCCAAATATTCTATTGCATTTTCTACTTTCTAGAGACTTGCTCTAACCTTTAAATCATTTCTTCAGGTGGCATCCCATACGTTCTTTTACTCTCACGACAAAACCATTAGGTTGTGCCATGTATTCATTTTCATACAAAAATCGATAGGGAATGCCGTCTTTACATCCATATGATGTAATTCAAAACCATAATGTGCCATTAGCTCTCACTGTAATCTATTCATTTTTTTACATGAATCTTCTCGCCACAAGTGGCGCTCTATATCTTTACATATTCCCTTTGGAGTCACATTTCATCATCATGTAGACCCATATGTAGCCTACTGTTTTGGCTCCATTAGAAATTTATTCTAAGTACCAAAACATCATTGGTATTCATCAAATTCATCTCATTTTACACAACTTACTGCCTTTTAGACAAGTGGACGCCTATTATGGTTTCTCCAACTGAGGTGCGATTGCCCTCCATTTGAATTTACCATAGACTTCACGATCATCAGAAAAACCGATGTTTCATATTCTTTAAGACCTTCATGGTCCTTTCTTTGGCACTTTCATTTATATGGGGTTGTTGTTGCTCTTTTTATTGCACAGTAGGCAATTAATTCTATAGGGTCCTATATTTAGGATTCTTGTTTACTTATACAACAATAATATGGTATTTCAAAACATGTGTCTCTCGCATACCATGCTCCCCATATTACTCCATCTTCTAAAGATAGAGTATCATCACTTTTCTTATTTTGGGTTTGATCTGTTAAACTCATATGGTGCAATAAGCACCGCTTTAATAACTCTGAAACTTTTCTAGTACGCTACCTTCCTATCAGAACTATAAAAGTCCAGGAATTTAGCCATTACTTTCTTTAGGGGTATAACTATTATGACCATTGTACTCCCTCAACGATCACATTCATCTTTTATATATCACTTTTGTCTTCAATGCACAATATGCACCGCTTTATCTGAACTATAGAGGAGTGTCTTTCTTAATCGTCTTTTCTTCTTCACATCTTTTGAATGTATCTCATATTTTCTCCCCCTCGGAATGTGACATGAACCTTTCTACCACAATTTCGAAACTATTCAAACTCTTGTGAAGGGGAAAATTTGATTACTTTATTCATCCACATGATTATGTCATGTAGAATAAAATTAATTATCAATCCATATGGGAGTATTTTTTTTTTTCTCATTTCACTTCAAGAACTTAGCAAAGTCCTTTATTATCAATACTTTTGCAAGTCACACTCGCACATTATTCTTTTTTTTTGAGGTTCGTAACTTTCTTTTCACTTTACACTCATGAAGTGCTTAATAACTATGACACAATATTAGTGCATAATCAATTCTAGGATAGCACAAGAGCTACCCATACTAGATAGGCACTATGCTAACTTTACCTTGCTATGCAAGATCATTGTGCCAACTTTACCCCTCCATGCGGGTCTAGGTGGAAGTTGGATGTCCATGGATGTCCAATGGATACTCTCTAGTTCAAAAAAATGAACTAGAAAGAGGTGGTCCCCCACCAAAATTTAAATTTCTAAGTCATTTGTCAAAATTCCATGGATGTCCAAATTAGATTGAGCTTCCACCTATGCATGCGGGCATTATCTCAATCTATTTCCGCCATGCGGAATAATTCGCTTGAAGGGACATCAATGCCAGGATTGGCTCATTTTAATCATCAATTTCAGACATAAATCTAAATATTATGTAACATACATGCTTAATCTAACATTGGTCAAATTAAACATGAATGTGACTCTTTACAACTCTTATCATATTAACTCAAAATGAAATATATTCTTCTTCATAGAGAGTACATTAAATAACATTCCTAAAACTAGACTTTCATATCAACTTTGATACCATTATGACTCTGATTCATTGCTTTCTCATCTTCTCTGAGTCACAAGTGCCCAGTTCATTTTTCTTTCCGCCTTCAAAAACATAAAACATGGAGATCTTTGTCTGAAATATTCAACAATAGTCAACAATAATGAGCATGAAATTAACCCTATGCCGATCCGTTAAGACATGCGCATTAAACTTTAAACATCTTTAATCTGTATTCTATATCATCGTTGGGCGAAATAGAATAAAACATCATTCTTTATACATCAATTTCACATCACCGTTGGGTAGAAATAGAATAAATGTATGAAACTCAATAATCTTGAAAGCATATAATCGCTCCTCACAAATAGAGGATAATCTATCTTTATTGCAGCGAAAACATAAAAATACTTTTCTTTTATCTTTATTTGTTCTCTCTCAATTCGAGATTTGCACTTTAAACATAAACTCATTAAATTACAATATTGTTATCATCAACGTTGGTCGAAAAATAACAATACATAATTAACTTTAAAGAAATATCTTTCCTCCTCTAATTAAATTTTCCCGTTGGTTCCAATTTAATTAGAGGATGAAACTTTTTACTTTGCAAAATGAAACTTGTATAAATAATCTCTTAATTAACAAGATTCAGAAGCATTTCACTGTAATTATCCATTCTCTCGAAAATTTTATCCCGTTGGTTCAAAAATAGAGATTCAAACGTGAAATATTAACATATGTCATTTAAATGCTCCTGAAAATTGTAAATCAAATTGGAAAACAATTCTGCTTTTGAGAGGCCCGAAGGCAACGTTTTCAGCCCAGCAGAGAAAACCGGCCCGAGCTGCTCTCTTCTTGACTTCGACTTCTGCGGCCTAGTGACGCAAAAAGCCCGAGCTTCAGCGGTGGAGTGCTCCCCCCTGCCCAATGGCCCAGCGGATAAATGGCCCGAGGCCCCACCGTGCGCGCGGCGCTATTTTTTCCTACTGAAAGCCCATTTTGCTCGCGCCGACCGGGCCGGCCCGGTCGTCGAGCCGTCGATCACAATCCAACGGACCAGCGGCAATTTCGGCGGATCAAAACCACCGGCCGGCCGGCACCTCCCCAATAACCCTAAGCCATTTCGATTCTTTCCCTTTCTCTGTCCCGGCCCGGCAAAATATCGGCCGGCGGTGGCCACTCGACGGTTGGGGGCCGCCGCCCCTTTCGCGGTGGAGGATGACCGAGACGAGGTGCTGGCCCCATCGCCGGCTCTCCGCTCCCCGGCATTTTCCTCTCTCTTTTCTTGAGCGCCGCGCCGCGCGAGCTCTATCTCGGGCGGCGGCGGTTCTGGCGGCGAGGCTCATGGCCCCGCCGGGCTTCGCGATGGCGACTCCCGGCCTCTGCCATATCTCTTTCTCTATTTCCCTCTTCTCCTTCCCCTTTGAACCGGTCAGCAGCTGCGTCTTAGGCACGGTGTCCGAAAGGAAGAAGATACAGCGCCACCATCGATCCATTCACCGGTGCGCGCGCTCACCGTAGAGTGAACGCGCTACCGTCGAGCGGTCCGTTGGCGGTGCCTTTGTCCCGGTCCCGGAAGGATCCACGCGGTGGCGTGAAGCCGACTGCCGGCGGCTCGGAACCTTTCCGCGTGGCCCCATTCAGCGGCCGGCGGGTTGCAGTCCCGCACGATGGCGGTAGTGCCGGCGGTAAGAAGGACTAGTAGGCGCGTCCCTCCTCTGACCTTTCTCTTAGGGTTAAGGTTCTGATTGTATTTTCCCGATACGATTCGCATCGGTCGTCCTTTTCTTTTGGATTTTCTTTTTCCCCAACTGGATCTACATGCTAGATCCACCAGGCTCTTGATACCAATGTTAGAAACTTTAGATCGACTAGAGTATAAATCAGTGGGGAATTTCTCTTTCACTTGGTATAAACCCATGATTCAAGAACTGAATCAACATATAGAGGAAGAAGAGAGTGGATGGGAGGAGGTGGATGACCATACCTTAGGGTTTGATGGAGATGGAGTCTGCCGGCCTGGTGTAGAGGTGGTCAGCATCAGCGATGGGTCCATCCCGTCGCTGGCAGCGCCCCTCTCGATCGGACTAGGGTTAGGATGGTGGGTACTGTAGCGGCAGCAGTGAACCTCGTACTATGTATCGTGGCCCCCACCTCCTATTTATGGCGCTGTGCGATAGGGGCCCACCAGACGTCTATTGGGCTGGGTGTCCCCGATCAGGACGCGAGTCAAGGGCCCAGTTAGCCGTTGGGCCAAGTAGTGTAGATCAATCTAATACATGCTACTACGATTACTACACTTTTCTTTTGGGCTCACTTTCCTGTAGATCTGCGTGCATCTAGGCTAAGTTTGCTGGGCGTCCCCGATCAGGACGCGAGTCAAGGGCCCAGTTAGCCGTTGGGCCAAGTAGTGTAGATCAATCTAATACATGCTACTACGATTACTACACTTTTCTTTTGGGCTCACTTTCCTGTAGATCTGCGTGCATCTAGGCTAAGTTTGCTGACAGTAAACAATAAGAAAACATGGAGTTATTCTAAAAAAAAACATGGAGTTGCTACTGCCAAGTTTGCTGTACAGCAGGGTGCCATGCAGAAAAAATATGTTTGATTTTGCTACAACTTCAACCGAGGTTAATTGCCTTGAAGTGAAAAATCATCAATTGTTGTGAAAATATGACCGAGATCCACTTGGTACTAGATAGCTTGCCTGCATAACAGATGAAGGCATATAAAATATTGAACAATTCTACAATACTTGGAATTGCTTCTCATTACCTCCGCAAAATGTTAATTATAATTATTAAGAGCATCTCTAACGGTTTGTCATTTGTCACTTGAAAAAAGTTACAATTTACCAAGTTAAATCAATGGTCATCCCCAATATATAGTTTGTCAAATTGTCCTTGGCAAAACCTAAAAGGTGGACCCATAATTAACTACTAGTTGGGTTTTTTTCTTAACAGCGTCCTAGAGATCGTCCTCATCGCGGCATTCGTCGTGGAGCCCTAGTTGGTCCTCTCATTCATTAGCCCATCAGGTCACCATGCCGTTCAACAGATCCCGTTCAAAGGGACAATTGGATAGACACACACAACAATTAGCCCATCTCCTTGGTTACTCATGTCACCATGCCGTTCAAAGAGACAATTGGATAGACACACACAACAACCTGACACACATTGCTGTTGAAGCGAACATGCACAGGACCATGCAAAAGACATGATCACGTTGTACATGAGACGCGAGATAGATCGGTGCCAAAAATAGGAACCGCGAGACGGAGCGCAGAGCCTGCAAATATGCGTGCTTTGGCCCTGGATTTGCCAAGTTGGCAAATTTTGCTAAACCAAATGCTAACCCATTGAAGAGCACAATTGAGAGATTTTGGCAAAAAGTAAGAATGACAAGTCCAATTACTAAACTGTTGGAGATGCTCGATATCTTAGTCATTTTGCATGTCTATCTGGCCTATTCAGTCACCCCACCACCGCGCTCTCTCCCTGATTAGTTTTGGATATAATAGGTGGAGCTTGTTTATGTTACACCCTGGTGCTGCAAAGACAGGAACTACTGATGGCCGTAGTGCCTGATTCGCGTTGGTAGGATGGGGATCTGGAAATCCTTGTCAAGCTGTCCACAACGGGCAGATTTATGTGTTGTAAGTTCTTCTCAGACCACCTCCCTTCTCCCTATGTGATGTCAGTTCTAGAAAAGAGATGAACAGTGGAAAGTGATCTATTTTTTTTCCTAATGTCCGTTGAAATCTCCATGAAATGTTTTGTTGAGCTTTTTAGAAACATTTAATTTTGTTCAAATTTCCAAACAAGCTATTGATGGGCTTAGTGAAATCAAAACAACGTTCAATTTGAAACCTACAAACCAGGAGGAGAAATGATCAACCTCTGATGTTCATCCTTTTTCAAGTACTAGCATCGCGCCTGTGCGTTGCTACGGGATAACTATATTTTATATAAAAATAGATAGATCGCATGATAAGATAACAATGTTGTGAAACTAAAAACACATAGATCGCACCATGCCGCTACATTGAGTCAATGATTCACGTCAAGGCTGCCATAGATCTTTGGAGCCAGAGTTGCGCGAGGGGCACAAGGGAGAGCCGTTGCTCGACGGGCCGTGGCCACCCCTTGGAGCTCCCGCCGATGAAGAGGTGCTAGTAGGCCCTCTCGCGTGGTCGCATCCGGCCGCAGCGGCGACAATGACGGGCTCGGGCGGCGTGGTCGCATCCGGCAAAGTCGGTCATTGGTATGGCGAGCGCTATGCCTATGTTGGTGCGAAGCGCTATGCCTATCTTTGGGCGCTGCGGCGAATGGCGTGCAAGGCCGCGAGGGTACCCTTGGAGGCCCGCGAGCACGCCGAGGGCGGTCGCGCATCCGTGATGACCGCAGCCGGTAGCGGGCGTAGGCGGCCGCGGCGGGCGCGAGGCGGCAGGCCGGGAGGAGGCGCCCGATCGACGGGATGGGGACGTCCGGCAAGATCGAGGGGAATCTCGTCATTGCAGTCAAGATGTCCTTGGCGGCAGCGCGACGAGGGCGGCCGCGACGTCCGCAATGGTCGGGCAGCGCTAAGGGAGTCCCAACATTGGAGGGCACCCGAGTCGGGACTGTGAGTGCGTCGACGGCGGGCAATGGGAGGCGCCTTGTCTACTTTGAGGGCACCGGTGGGGAAGGGTAGCAGAGCGGGGTGGCGTGTGCGGTCGTTTGCACATAGGGCGGAGGATGGGTCTGCCAGGGAAACTTTCACGGTGAGAGATTTTTTGTTGCCTGGGTCTTGAATTTTATTCATGGACAAAAATAGTCTAATTTCTTTTTAAATTATTTGTAATTTCCGCAGCACCACACGGGGTATTCACCTAGTACGTACCACATGATGTGGACACTCAACATGGAGACTCCGAAGGAGTTGAGGATGTATCATGTAAAGGTTTGAACTTTGGATTGCCAATTAAACCAATTAACCAATCTTGATCTAGTCCTTGTCTCCAAATCAATTCTTCGTGCCAGCTCCACTTTGTGTATAGTAACATGATCTGCTTTTTTTCTAAGTAAAGCTAAGGGCCTATTTGGATGTCTTATATAGGATAAATAAGAATGAGATCTACCAACATTATTTAGATATTTTCACTTTGCAAAACAATAATTATTATGAGAATGTTATCTAAGTTTCTCCTACGGAGTATATTTTTTTCCTCTAGAGTATCAAAAATCATGACTGTGCAAAGTCCATGTCAGACACTCCCTGCTGCCCCGGTCCAGCTCAGATCACGGAGAGAAAGTAGGGCCCAGTAGTCAGCGTCTCATACTACACTTTCCAACAGAGAAGAAAGGGCAGGCGGCCCCACCTCTGACCTCTCCCCTCGCCCTCGCCCTCGCCGATCTCACTGAGTGCGCCCCGCGATCGATCTCCCTCCTCTGCCGCATCCGATCTCGATCCCCACGACGCGGCGCCCTCCGGTCAGCGCCGCCGCCGCCTCCTCCCCTCGCCAGCCACCGCAGCCGCCATGGTTAGCAGCACCCCTTCCTTCCCCTCTTCCTCCTCCGCCCTAACCACCCACTTCTAATATAAGTTCCACCCCGTCGGATTCATCGGAGCCGACCGAATTTGGCTCCCGGGGCGGCGCGACACGGCCGCGGCTCGGCGGGGCGATCGGGACCACCCGTCTCGCTCCAGATGGGCAGGGACCATGGGAGGGTTTTGTTGTCCAATCTCGAACCTAGTGGCTGTAGTTCTGGTGCGGCCGGTGCCAGGTCTCGTGCTGCGGGCTGCTGGATTCGGATGCTTGTTGCTCTGATTTCAGCGATAGTAGCGGGCTACGTTGAATCTGGCCGCTCAGTATGGGAGGCTGCTGCGCGGTGGTGGGCTCGCCCACGCTCATCAGTGCGCTGTAGCTCCTTTATGTTTACTAAATTTGATCTTAGTTCCGCGGTTCTGCTCTATTTGTGATCCTGGGACAGCTTGTGCACCAGGAGGCCTCACCTATTTCACTCGAGATGATGAATAGTCGTGGATTTTTCAGTTCCGTTGTTTAGGCTGGGTACCTGAATTGCAAATTTAACTACTACTTCGTTTGCAACATAGAAAAGTTTGGTTCACATTCACGTGCTTGATAGTTGGACTATGACCGAGACAATATCCATGCTAATTTAGTTTTTCTGAGCATTTCTCTATAATTGATTGATTCTATGACCAGACAACTTTCTCATGAATAGTAATGCTCTGCACATAGAAATTTCAGCTCTTAATTGTATTCCCATGTGAAAATGCTCCTCTGATATTTTGCGATTTATGGGTGCGCCAATTCAGAACTATATCATTGGAGCATTCAAGCCACCATGTGACATCTCCATCACATTCTCTGATGCGAGGACCAGGAAGCAGGTTCAATTCTTCATATCCTTGTGCTGCTACTAGTTGGGGCTCAAACTTGAGTTCTGCTTATATAGCTTACAAGTGATCAGTTTCTGCTGTTATCGTTTCATAGGTTTCGGTTAAGAAGGACAATGGGAAGACAACAATGGTCCCTGTTTTCCAGAGCCTGGAAACTATTTCTGGAGAAGTATGATTTCCCTTTTTTTTAAATCTTGCTTGGCATCATGCCTAATACCAGCCTGGGTGAAATGGTTTTCAGGTATCAATAGCACCAGTCCCAGGTAAAAGGATTGAACACACAGGTGTGAAGATTGAGTTGCTTGGACAAATAGGTATGCTGTACTACACTCTCTGTTGCTTGTTCTATCAATTCTGCAACAAGTAATTATGAGAGAACGGATTTTCTTCTAGACATGCAAATGTTTCGGACAAGCATATATTTAAAAATCGTGGGGAGTGCTGTTTAATACTTGTTGCCCTTCTAGGCCCTGATAATTACAATGCATTACCATTTCTTTTACAGAGCTGTATTTCGACCGAGGGAACTTCTATGATTTCACTTCGTTAGGTGAGTTTCTGGTGCATGCTATGCCAATAGCTCCTACACTGGATGTGTGCAATGTGTGGAGTTGTGATCCTTTCTTTTGTGATAGGGGTATTCAAATTCTGGGAGCAGAGCCTGGTTACTAATGATTATCAAAGAATTATTCTTCTGCTAAATGCTGTGTTCTCATCCTTAGTTTTTGAGCGTTATCTATTTAGTTTGTTCTGTATCATTATCTTAGGTAAACCATTGCATCCTCCAAAGGGGTTGTGATTTGTCAATAGAATCCTATGAGGTCAAAGTGGGTATTACAGTTTACAAGTTATATAACATTTACATTCATCATTTTGTTAATTAATCAAATGTTTATAGTTAACCATTCTGTTTTTTTAACAAAATAAAATAAAGTGAAACAAAGCTCTATGAAAGCTTACAGGATGGTATCTACGGCTGATAAGCCGACTGATGCTGATTTGTTGTGAGAGAAAAATACTGTACCCTGGCTGATAAATCGGGCTGATAAAAAGTCAATGAGAAAAACAAATGAAAACGAAAACCAGTTCTTTTAGTTAGACTGCTGGTGTAAACCCAAATCACCTCCTTTGGCTAGAAAGTAGAAATCTTGATTAGTACCTAAGATGTCTCAAAAGGGTGTCCTCAACTTTGTGTTCTGCTAGTGGCAAATTGATCCAGTGCTACTGTTGATTGCTCTGCATACTGAGAAGCTATTATGACTTGAAATGCACTGTTTTTCCATGCAGTACGTGAGTTAGATATTCCTGGTGAAATCTATGAAAGGAAGACGTTTCCATTTGAGTTTTCAACTGTTGAAATGCCATATGAGTCTTACAATGGAACAAATGTCAGACTGAGGTAAGCAAGTGCTACGATTTAGAGCTGGACTTTTATCATGTTTTGTTTACAGTTTTACTGGTGCTAAAGATTTGAGTGATAAATTATGGTTTTGCAAAAACTCCTGGACCATGTTTGGTATTGGTTTATCTTACTGATAACTTGAAATATTGAATTTAATTGCACTTTTGAATTTGCCCTGGCTAAATATTGTTATTCACTTAAAATCCATTTAAATGTTCCAAGGCCAAGATTTTTATATTCCCAATATATACTATATAGTGTGGAAACTAGTTACCAGTGGGATTGGGAGGTTGCCATCTTGTCGGTCACAATGTCTAACTGTATCTTCTTTCCATCGACATATAAGTTGGAACATGTGGAAAGCTTCGTAGAAAATCTGGCATCTAATACATTTTACTGCTTTACAGCCTTGACATAGGGTGGTGGCATGGTGCCATTTGTGTAGTTCCACTGATTAGGGTCGCCTTTCTCGATGATAAGGATACATGGTTGAATTGCTGTTTTAGAACATGTCTTCCTGCGAAAGATGCTAAGCTATAGTAAGTTAAAAAATAAAAATACACTATTGATATTTGGCTACTAAAACTTGAGAGAGCCATCATATTTTTCAAACTCATACTTGTCTATTTCGGCTCAAGAGACCTGATGACTAGTCCACTGTTAACCATAACACATATAAATTTTGCATCTGTACACTGTCGACTTAGGCCCCTCTTATGTCATTTCACTTGTTTGAAATGTCATGCATAAAATGTTCATTTGCTAGCAAAGAACTGAAGCACCTGTGAATAACATGTACCCTTTATGTTCTGCAGGTACATTTTGAAGGTGACAATTGGCAGAAACTATGTTGGGAATATTGTTGAGTACCGGGATTTCTGTGTAAGTTGTTAACTGATATTATACTTATGAGATATTTTTTGTTATGTTTATCACTATGCACTCTGTGGGGGTATGGCCTGCCCATATATTTTCCTTCCCCAGACCCCACTCGAGTGGAAGCGTCTAACACTGGATCTGCCATTTTTTATCACTATGCAATATATGTGCACCATTCTAGTTTTGCCATCATTAAGATGGGCTAACTCATTAAAGACAGTTCTTAATTTAATGTGTTCCAGCAATTAGCATATTGTAGAGTTCATTCAGAATAATGATTTCTATTTCATTTGCAGGTGCGAAACTACTCACCTGTCCCTACAATCAATAACAGCATTAAGGTGAGGTCTTGTTTTCTTATTAATGAGAACTTTTCATTTGAAGCTTGTAAGTTGTAAGTCTAGTAACTTAGCATAATTTGGCCATGTTAGATTGAACTAGTACTCAATCTCCCATATCGGCATTATGTGTGCCTGGGGCCTTAACAATGTTTACAAAATTTCTTTACAGTTCATGTTGGCTGTGGTCAGTGGTCACAGCATTTTTCTTTCTTTCTGAAAGCTCTGAATTTTGGTCAGTCTTGCTTTGATAAAATGGGATACTTCATAGCCCAATAGATACTTTTGTCCCCTTTTAAGAATGGATACATTTTTAAAAAAATCTTGGACATGATCCAGGTATCAAATAATGAAAATATCAGATTTGGAAGTTTGAAAGCAAGAAAAGAGATAAATTAGCTTGTTGTTGGTACCCCAGGTCCTTTTCTTTTTGTGGAAAACACAGTTCTTGATATCTGAGTAACCAAGATGTCTGATACTCTGATATGATATACCATTCTGACCTCTGACATAATTGAATCGTAGATAGGAACCAGAAGGGAGAATGTTTAGATGTGCTAACAAAAGCCTTGTAGTGTCCTGACCCTACCTACCATCCTGAGATTGTTATTGTTATACTACACATATGGGTGTCCTTTCTGTGGCTTGTGTATAATGTAAATGAGCAATGCTGTCCTTATGGTTAAAGTTTGATAATCTGATTGATCCAAGTATATAGATTGAACTGCTCTGATGTGATGTAGTTCATTAGAGTTACTTGACACTTGTATGATTTTATTAAACAGATAAATTTAATGATTTATTTATGTATACTCTTGATATACTTAACTGCATGTGTTTTGCTTTGATGTTGTAAAAGTAAAACTGTTAATATAAGAATGGCCTTCTCAAATGGGTGAATGACTATTTATTTCTGCAATTCGTGCTACTGATATTCCCTTTTTCAGATGGAAGTAGGAATTGAGGATTGCTTACATATTGAGTTTGAATACAGCAAAAGCAAGTAAGACCATAGCCGTATGCCTACCTACTTCTTTTCTGACTTCTGAGAAGTTGGTCACTTTGGAAACCTGCATGTTACTCATATTCCCCACTTTTTGTCCAGGTACCATCTCAAAGATGTGATTATTGGGAAGATATATTTTCTTCTTGTCAGAATAAAGATAAAAAATATGGAGCTGGAGATTCGGCGTCGGGAATCAACAGGATCAGGCTCTAACACATATGTTGAAACTGAGACTCTTGCAAAGTTTGAGTTGATGGATGGTGCTCCTGTGAGAGGTATGATAGTGATTTTGTTGCCACTTTTTTGCTTTTCAAATGCTAAATGTTTGTCCTGTGCCCCCAAGTTTAGACAAAAGTGAGTGCTACCTTCTTTGCTGTCAAGTATTCATGTCCATTCTTGAACTCGTGGCTGCACTCTTTGTCACTTGTATCTTTCTCAATACCTCGACTTCAATCAAAGTAAACAAGTACCTAAAGACTAAAGGAATTTACTTGTGAGCAATTTCAAACATATATGAAGAACTGACAAGCTAGTTCGTTTTGAGTTTACTACAATAGTCATGTGGATGCTGATAACTGGAGATCTCTCAGTTAGCTTCATCAGTCCCTTGTACAACTTCTGCCATTTTGCTGGGAACTATAGATGTGGGTCCTATCTGCAATTGAATTTGCACTTGCTGCATGTATGCTCATTTTGGCAAACGGACCATGATGCATAAATTGACAACTTTTCTGTGGATGTTCGAAGTCTGAATCTGATGCTGTTGTTGCTCACCTGCCTGTCCACATTGGAACCATTTGGTTGAGCTGGTATTGGACTAAATTATGGTCTGTCCTTGAATTACATCATGCATGGATGGAACCCGGATTTGGTCTGATTGTAGCCGTAGCCTGCCCAAACTAGGCTGTAACAATTTTCAATGATGTTGATGTCAGTTTGCTGCATACCTAATCGAATTCCTTTGCAGGTGAATCTATTCCAGTGAGGCTCTTCCTGACACCTTATGAGCTGACCCCAACTTATCGCAACATAAACAACAAATTCAGTGTCAAGTATTACCTGAATCTGGTCCTTGTGGACGAGGAAGACCGGAGGTACTTCAAGCAACAAGAGATCACAATGTACCGTCTCCTAGAATCGCCCCCGGCCTCCTAGATCCCAAGCTGTACCAGCATGTTTACCTCTCAGGTTTTGTACAAGTGGGCGCTGAGGTTAGAGCAAATGTCCTGTATATAACTCCAGAAGAGCGCCACAGCTGACTACCCCTTGTCTTGATTACGACACCACCTTGATAGCTGGGGGTAGAATTACCTGTGTGTTTATTTATCGTCCTCGTGGTCTGCAAGAATCTTGATGGTATTACTTCGGCAATAGTTCATCTTATTAGCTGTTAATTGATGTAATTTATTTTGGTAAGTTGAACAATGTAGATTTATCTGTGTTTCATATTCCAACTCCCACTTGATCTAGGTTGTTGAACATTTCAAGCAGCTGTTCTTCTCAGTCCATCTACATCTAGATAGGAAGATTTTCATCAAGGTTCCCAATTTTTTTCCCTTGACTGTTGGGATGCTATCAGATCTCGTACTGATTGAGCAAGTAGCAGGAAAGTCTTATGGATGGCGCACAACTCCAAATGCTGCCGCTTGATTCTTATTGCAATCCATGGTTCCATGTCAGTTCTAAAACAGCATCAAAACACATAGCCCACTGCAATCCGCATCACCAATCTACTGCATTATTCCTTCTCCTAAATACGTCTATAAGCCTCAGTAGCGTAATTTCTTCTGCCACTCCACTCACTATTCCACTATTGTCACCAACACACCTACAGCACCCCTTAGCTCAAGCCAGGAGCCAGAAATCCCTCTGCCGCCTGGTGGTGATGAGGTATCCGCCGCCTCGCCGGCTCTTGCGCCGGACGGCCAGTGCCATGCACGCCGCGTGCTGCACGCAGTAGTCGGCGGCACTGGCGGTGCCGCAGCCGGCCCCGGCCCCGCCCTTGACGCCGGCGAGCCACATGGACAGCAGCCGCCACGTGACGGACGACCGCTTCTTCTGCCCCACGACGAGGAGCGACACGCCCTGCTTCCTCGCGGCCTCCACTATCGCCGGCCCCCGGTCCTTGCCGTTGCCGTTGCCGCCGACCTCCGCCAGGGAAACCTCCACGCGCACCTGCCAGGACAAACACATTACACGCACACTCATCAGCTGCTTGTGCTTGCATTGAGCCAGGAGGGAGGCATCATAAGTCAAGCTGGAAATGGATGGCCATGATCCTGTCTGGGACGACATCCATGCATGTACCACCACACCCTTTGATGATGATGCGCACATGCTGAGCCCCAACAACGGTGTTAGCTGGGTGATCTTTGCTTGCAATTGCAGCTCTGTGCTGTCGGCATCTCTTCTTTCTTTCCCTTTGATCTGATCTGACAGTAATGGGGCCCTATTTTCTTCTTTGCACTGTTTGGCATAGAATGCCATGTCTCGTGGGCATTGCTAGCTGGACAGTTGGAGTGGAAGACTTTGAGTAGCCAGCTAGGGAACTGTTTCTGTTTTGTCTGATTATCTACCAGTTGTATGTATGTCTCTTATTGGAGTACTGATGTTGTTTTTATTTCAATGGGAATTTTCATCTATGTCACTAGTTCACTGCTTGATGAACTCTTTTCCATCTATGCTACCAAAGGTAAAAATTATGCCATAGAGCTAGTGATCGAGCACCTGAGGTACGGTGTCGGCAAAGAGTTTTACAGCATCGTCAGACAAATCTGTGATGTCACTTCACATTATTATTCCAGCAAACGGAAGGTACAATCTTGGACATTTCTATGAATTGCACGAATCAATCACACATTGGTCCTTGATCGGAACCCTGAATTCGACAGTAACTTTGGAGAGAAGCTGTAAAGACCGGCCAGTTTATCGGGGAAAATAGATGTACCATACCGGCTTTATAAAATTCTTGGGTTCCAAACAGCGTCATCTCAATCAAAGCCATGCTACTGGTTAGGTAATAGAGTAAGATCCACTAATTGTCATAGGGACGTATACATGCTAGATTTCCATTTTTTTAGCCAGATTTGGGGATTATGGGCGTGCTGTTGCGCTTTGCATTTCGGCAGATACAAAAGATGCATCTTCATGAACAATTGAATCCTACTATTGTACCTTCATTGGGTTCTGTTGCATGTACGTACCAAAGAGAACACGAACAGGAGAAGGCCTGTTGAACAGATACTTTCTTTGTACGATCCCAAAGATGCCAATTATTTAGAGGAAGGACCAGGCTATAGTTATGAGATCAGCTATGGATGGCATCAGATCAGGCACCTCTTTATACACCGTCACTAATACATTGAATGCATATACCAGTTCTAGCTAGCTTTGGAACACCAACATCAATGCCAATCTTAATCTTTGATGTTGCAGTTGGTTAGTTGTAAGAGTAAATCAGTGTTGCAATTAGTAGTGTTCCCTTACAAAACTTGATGTTCGCTTGTATACTTTGAGATTGTGTCAATGATATGCATCAGTGATTGTGGTTAGATATAGATACCAAACTTTCTTCAAATATAGCTAAAATAAGGCCCATCGATTTCGTACCTCTGGTCTCTTGGCCTGGCAGATGCTCCTCATCGCTTCCAGGTGCTGGCTTCCTCTTGGATCGCGTCCTAATGTAGATGATCCATCCACCAAACAAGAAAAGAAAACCAATCTCGCTCGGTTCTCAAACAAATAATGAAAGTTTGTAACCAGGACGCACGTAATAAATGGTTGATTATGCAGCTTACGCACGGTTCTTGCCGCCATTGCCACCGCCCCTGACGACGTCGAGCAGGACCACGGTGTCGCAGGGCCGGACGGCGTGCGACAGCGCCCACTGCAGCGCCGTCCGGGCCTCCTCGCTGCCGCCGTCCGCCGCCACCATCACCTTCCTGCCCACGACGACGGCGGCCTCCACGCTACCTTTCTTGTTATTAGCCTGATCCTCTCGATCGCCTCCTGCTTCCTGCTGCTGCTGCTTGTCATCGTCCTTGAGCGACTTGCATATCTCACCGCCGTCGGAGGAGGCCTCCCTGTTGGCACATATCGACGGCGGCGGTGCGGCAGTGGACGCTGTACCGCCGGACCTGATCCGGTGGAGGCAGAAGGAAGAGAGTGGCCTGGCCATGGCCGGCGTCGGGTGTTCGTTTGCCGGACTTTTTTGATTTCTAGCTGCAGTCTGCAGTGAGAGTGAGGTTATTTCAGAGTAGTGAACTGAAGGGGGCAGAGTGGTATGGTTGAGACCAATTAGTAACGGCTGGCATGTGGGTCCCGCCGGAAGTGTAGGGGCAAAACCGTAAAAAGCTCACGGTGATGGTTTGGGGTTTTTTTTTGAACGAAATGGTTTGGGCTTTGTAGGTCGGCTGGCGGCCACCTACACGCGCCTTTTCCTTTTCATTTAGCTAATATATTATTCTATTTCTATATGTACTCCTCCATCTCAAAATACGATGTCATTCTTATATCATGGTACCGCACTAAGGATTCAACCCTCCCCGGTTTTCAAAAAATTAAACTAGACTATATATTAAATTATATAAATATTTATGCTAACTAATTAGTATCATCGGTGAAGATCTTTAAGTCTAGTTTTTTAACAAATTTATTTGAAGATTTAAATATTGCCTTCATATTTTTTTTTCCCTAAACGTGCTCAAAGAACGGAAGAGCGTCGCAAAAGTTTCTCTGGTATGTTTTTCTTTTCTTTTTCCTAAAAAATCCCACAAATGACTTCTATTTTAAGATGGAGGGAGTACTATATTTTATCTTTTCCTCCATGAGCCGGTGCCGACTAACCTATATCTATACTATAACGATATCTATTTTTCACTTTTTTTTACGCCGCCCGTCGAAAGCAACAACAACAACCAATTGATCGCGATCTGCCCTGCTCGGAGGACAGGACCTTCATCCATCCATGTCCAGAGGTCTTACATCTTCACTCAGCTGCGCCTTCCTCCCGCGACTCCATCCCTGCCCCTCGTGCTCAAGGTTCGCAGTTCGACTCCCCACAGTCTCTGGTATGTTTTTCTTTCTTTTTTTCCTAAAAAACACCACAGCGGCCACCAGACTTGCCTCCTCCCCAACCAACCCTATTTGACTCCGTCAAGTCGCTGGAACGTCCATGCCCCGAGCCGTGTGCCGACGCGCGCGCATGGCCGCGTCAGTTAGGGACCAATTGAGTGAGGGGTTTTGTTCGCCGGAGTGTTCTGGAGCTATCTGTGTATTTGCCGTCGCCGGGGGAAGTCTCTGCGGCCGCTTCTACCGTCCGTTCGAGGGAGGACGCACGGCTTTCCGTTTCTCACGAAGCCCAAAGCAGCAGAGCAGCAGCGGCACCGAGTGCTCCTCTGTCCTCTGTGTATGTGCACATTCAGATCAGTTGACTCCCAGCTTTTCCTTGGTCAGCGAGTTTGTAGAGAAGCAGCTGCTGCCACCTGCCATCCATTTATTTTATATTTCTTGAATGCCAAACGAGTGGACAGCAGCACCAAGACAAGAGCATCCTCAACATAGAAACATTGAGCTTCCCTATGACAATTCAATCAATCATTTTGTCTTTTCTATCGCATTTGTTTGTAGTTCTAGAAAGAAATTAGAAAGAATAATCTATCATTTTAGCATTATTTATTTAAATTGAATTACATCTCCAAATCCCAAAGCAACGCGTAAACACTTCATTCTTTCCCCTAATCATTAGTGGTTAACATGCTAACTTTACATTCCTTCTCATACCCGAAAATGCCGCCAGGAGGTTCTCCATTATTCTATTTATATACTCCCATTTGTTAGTCGTTTTACCAATTTTATGTCATAACTTTGACCCAATTTGTTGATCAAAAATACCATCGTATTTGTATCTTTAAATAAATTTGTAAAAAAAATAGATTGATTTATACTAATTATGCATGATAAATATTAATATTTTTAATATATAATTTGTCAAAGTTATTTCCAAGCAGACAAACATTTTGAAACGGAGGGAGTATGTACTATATTTTATCTTTCTAGTGAGCTTCTAATTTTTTTAAAATTGAACTGCTATAGTTTTAAAGCTAATTTCCAAAAAAAAAAAAAAAAAAAAAGTTATAGACAACTTCATTACAACTTAATAATCCAATAAACGTCATTACTCTCTGGTCCAAATTAAATCATAAAGTAATTGTAAGTTAAACCTTTTAATATTGACAAAATTATCGAAAAGAATGTCAATATTTATGACATCAAATTAGCATCACTAGATACATTATAAAATAAATTACATCAAAGACATGTTACTTAATCCTATAATAAAGTTGGTCAAATTTGAGATAATTTGGCTTAGGGTGATTCTAGGCATTAATTTATCTTAGGACACAGAAACAGTTTAAGTGAGACGGTCTGTGTTGTCAGTTATGAACAAATGTGCTATATGGGAAAGGTGCGTGATGAATAAATTTGCAACATGATGTGTCTCTATTCTTGAAAAATTTGTTCCATCTGGACTCATTAATCTTAATATAATCTGTACTTCTGCTTGGTTTGTGCTTGAATCGTTTTTTAAAAAAGAAAACTCCTAAACATAACTGTCTGCTTTTAATTCCGTCTGAGCAGTCTTCCCAAGTCCAGACAACGCCAGCTGAAGTTAACTCGATCTCTATTTTATTTACTACATACATAATCAACAGATTTACCCCCACACATATTATTTACATTCAAATTTTCAAACATGTGCTGTCCATGGTTCTTTGTTAATCCCTATATCAAACAAATCATTGCACTTGATTAAGAATAGTGTGATCCAAGGAAAGAGGAACAAATAAAGAAAAAGGACATTATTAATTCAGGACATTCTGTCAATCAATCATCATGACCCATGGATCTAGAGCTTGAAATCCTTATCTTATCCTAGGCTTTTGTTTGGCCATAATGGCATTGTAGCATGATTTGATGACCAAAATGCAGGCATGTCTTTGACAAATGTGTGTCCTTATTGTTGGGGTGCTGGCTCATGGCCACCTGCATCAATATATATGTATATACATATTTGTTTGTGTTACATCACCGACAAGGCCAGCACAGCTCTGGTTTTGTTGCTTTGTGCAGTCATGATAGCACCACGTACGGATCGTGAACTGGTGATTTTTGGTGATATAGTCGTGATAATTATATGTGGTTTTCACGTTTGTGTGTAGTAAGATGGCAACAGACTATTTGAGCAAAATAAAGTTGCCTTGAGTTTTTTGAGGTAGCTGCATCATGATGGCACTTTTCATATAAGACATCAGATGTATGTAGCACTTGAAGCTGGACATTTGAATTCCAATAGTATGGCAGCTTTAGCATGAAAAAAAAAAGGAGGCCAGGTCATCATCATATATAGCCCCAGGGTTCCACTTACATGAGTCTGATGTACATGTCTTTCTAAAAGTTCATTCATCAATGCATGTTTCCTACTTTCCTCGTGTTTATTTCACTAGTACACAGAATCTTATATGTGACACCTCCAAATAAATTACACCATTAATGGCTTCACATCCTTATTAATAGTTTTCTTCATATTCCTCCGCCAACATTAAAATAGTTGACTTAGGTTCGAGAGACATACTAATGTGGGACTTTTTAACTTTTGCCACTCTTATGGATGCCCCCTTTCATCAACTTGACAAGGATATACATCTGTGGGCATGACATGTGGGCCATTGGTGGCAAATCAATCCCTCCGTAAGAGTGGCATTGTGTGGCAAAAATTAAAAGTCCCACTAATGTGCCCATCACGGTAAATCAATTTTCCGTGGTGTGCAACATTAAAAGCCGCCACCATAAATCGGAGGCCACCAGCACCATTTGAAACTAAAATAGAGTGACTTAGGGTTTGAGAGACACACTCCATCCCTCTCTCGTACACTTCAAAAGCCCTCAGTTCCATCCCCATCGCCCTCATGGTTGCCGACCTGGTTAATTCCCAAATGCGCCCCCCCATCCCAATAAATTTGTTCTCCTCCTCATGTCGGTGGCGGCCTGCGAGTATTGTCCTTTGGGTGCGGTTTTGTGTCAAGAATCCATGGTTTTGTAATGATATTGGGTCTCCTTCGACTCCATGAATCCAAAACTCTCATTGTGTTCAATGTGTGATAATCTCCAAAGCTCTTTGGCAAAGATTTGAGTGGAATCCTCGTTGTAATATTGGATCCATATCTTTTGAAACTAAGTACAAGGTGCTTGGATCCGCATCCATGACGGTGGCCCGGAAAGCCATTTTTTTTTTTTTAATTTTATTTCACAAATGTAACCGTGGCGGGCATTTTTTGCCCGCCGACCTAATCCATTATACCACTCATTTAAAATCCTTGACCGCCTTGCCCGCCACCCAAAATGCTTTCGGTATAGTTTTTTTGTTCAAAATAGGGACTTTTATACATGCCCAAAAAAAAGACACTTTGTTTTATAAGAAATCAAGTATAATTACTTATTACAACTACACTTGAATCCATATAAACCCGGTAAAAATCTCGTGATTTCAAACTCATCAACAACATACTCTCTCTAGTCCAAATTTCAAACCAAATTATAATTAAACAGTTGTAAGATTTAAAAACCTTTCATTTTGACAAAAAATAGTCTTTTAACGAAAACAAATATAAGATATGTCAAGTCATTTATGACATCAAATTATGGATCACTAGATACATTCATAAAAATAAATTACATCAAAATATGACATGTTACTTAACTGCTACCTAAAATAAAATAAGGACTCCAAGTTGGCTCTTTATTTGGGGTTCAAATGATAATTAATTTCAAGAAATAAGGTGGTTTAGGAGCCTATTCATTTATCATTCCAGGACAGAGGGATAGATTAAGTGTGACGGCCTGTGTAAATAACGTAAAATAATCATGATAAATTATGAACAAAAAAGACTTTATGGGAAAAGACTGCGTGATGTATAAATTTGCAACATGATGTGTCTCTATTCTTGAACACACCAAGTCTAATTTGTTCCATCTGGACTCATTAATCTTAATATATAATCTGTACTTCTGCTTGGTTTGTGCTTGAATCATCGTTTTTTAAAAAAAAAAAACCCTCCTAAACATAAATGTCTGCTTTTAATTCCGTCTGAGCAGTCTCGCCCAAGTCCAGACAACGCCAGCTGAAGTTAACTCGATCTCCAATCTCAGATTTTATCCCCCACACATATTATTTAAATTCAAATTTTCAAACATGTACTGTCCATGGTTCTTTGTTAATCCCTATATCAAACAAATCATTGCACTTGATTAAATGAACAGTGTGATCCTAAGGAAAAACATATAAAGGACTCAAATAAAGAAGAATAGGACATTATTAATTCAGGACATTCTGTCAATCAATCATCATGACCCATGGATCTAGAGCTTGAAATCCTTATCTTATCCTAGCCTTTTGTTTGGCCATAAAGATGGAGCAAAGTAATTATGATTTGGTGAACAAAAATGCAGGCATGTATTTGACAAATGGATGTGTCCTTATTAGTAAGGGGTGCTGGCTCATGGCCACCTGAAACAATATATATGTACACATATTTGTTTGTGTTAATCACCGACAAGGCCAAAACACAGCTCTGGGTTTGTTGCTTTGGATGCAACAAAATTTCATGAAAACATTCCACGTACGGATCGTGAACTGGGGAAAACAGATTTTTTCAACCCATATAGCCGTGATAATTATAGTGTGGTTTTCTTTTGCACGTTTGTGTGTAGTAAGATGGCAACAGACTATTTGATCAAAATAAACCTTGCCTTGAAAAGATTTAAAGCACATAAAATAATATGATGGCAAACACTTTCATATAAAATCAAATGTAATGCTAGAGCTAGAAAATGGAAATTTGAATTCCAAACCAGTATGGCAGCTTTAGGAACAAAATAAAAAAATACAATTCATCATCATATATAAACCCTAGGGTATTTTCCAAGCACCATAATCATGATGTACATGTCTTTCTAAAAAATTCATTCATCATAATGGAATGTTTCCTTACCATAAAAATATCATGGCAAGTGTTTACATTTCACTAAAATGACAAGTTATATGTGACACCTCAAAAAAATTTGTACTATGAAAAGTGTCGGACAACAGATTTCGGGGAACATCTACCAAAACCTTTAAAAACCACCACACCAAGTTTTACATCCAAAACCTTAGTAATTATTTTTCTATGAATTTCTAAAGATCACATAGCAAAAAGCACATAAATAGAAAATCACATTCCTTCTACCATACCATTAATGATATTTTCTATTCTACTCACAAAAACAAGCACTTTTCATGGTATGCAACATTAAAATATGATTTTCTTTTCCAGGGTTTATGGCCATAAATAAAACCAATAAAAGTTCTCAGGGGTTTCCATCATGGTAAATCAAAATTTTCTCACTGGTGTGCAAGATATGAAAAAGCTTTTCAACCATAAATCGAAAAAGGCAACGGCCAGCGTGTCGGAGCCCATTTGACACGATAATATCCTCCACATATAAATAGAGTGACTTAAATTTGAAAGACACACTCCATCCCCACGTCTCTCTCACACACTTCAAAAAGCCCTCACACGCTCCCATCCCCGCCGTTCTCCCTCATGCGCTCCCTAACGCGCACCTCGTCCTCCCGGCGGCGCCCCTCCCCATCCTAAACCGCCCTCTCCTCCCATCCGCTCATGCGCAAGTCGGTGGCGAAAACACGCGATCTAAATCCTCGAGCGTGGTGGCCCCCATCCCCATGGCGGGTAGCGGTGGCACTCCCCTCTACCTCGCGCGTTTTACTCGATTCCATGCTAGCTTTAGGAGGATCCATGGCGGCGCAAGGCAGTTTGGGCGGATCCGCGACGGTGTGCGGCGGAACACGGCGGGGGGCTCCTTCGGCGGCGGTGGCGCTTTGGAATCCATGATGGCGGCCGAGGGCTAGGGTTAGGGCAACCCGTTCCACGCCCTTTGGCTGGCGACCCTTCTCCCCATCCGGGCCGCGGGCGTTCGTGTGGGCCTTCGACGCGGGGCGGTGTCGGCCGGCGATGAGCCGATCCCCCCACTCGTTTTCTGAATCCTCCTTGGTTTTGGCCTTGCCTCGAGATTCGTGCAGAATTTGAAAAAAAAGTCCATCAACTTTGTAGAGAATTTCATAAGCTACAAAACACTCAATATGAACTTTTTCTAATTCGGCCTAGATTTGAAACTAAAAAAATAAAAACAGCAAGCAGCAAATCAAACATTCAAAAACAGAGTTTGCTTTGACTCAAGTTTGACCAAACTGGGGGCTCTATTTAAGCCATTTCAAAACCAAGCCCGATCTTTGCTTTTTTCATTTCATTTTATTTTTGCAATTAACGTCTATCGGGCATTTTTGCCCGCGATCCTAAATCCACAATTTACCGTGACCACTAGGGCTATTTTATAAAAATTTTCTAAATTGAAACGCCTCAAACAACCCAAAGTGCCCATCCACCCAAAATGCTTTCAGTAGTAGTGTTTTTGTTCAAAATAGCTTCTATGAACTTTCATGCATAAAAAATGATGCTTTTATATCATGCCCAAAAAATAAGACACTTCTATACAGTTTTTCTATTTTATTGATAAACAAGGTAATATAGAGTTCATCATGCCCCAAAATAATAATATTACGTTTGTAAAATAATAATTAAAATTTATTTGATGAAAGATCTAGCTGTATACAATATTTTTATGTGCTCCACTTGTTTATTAAAATGAAATATAAAACGTGCACACTTGAAATGGTTTATAGAATCAAACCCAATGTGTATATTACTGCAAAACCCAATTATGAAACGGTTTTATTTGTCCATCCCGGCAAATTGTGTGATAGTCTCAAGCACAAGGACAGAGTGTGTGAAAGGTGGTGTAGCTATCTTTCTTTCTTTCCCCTCCCGGCTCCTCCTTGTTGTTTCCTCCGTTCTTCTTTGCCAATGCTTCTTGATTGTAAGAAAGAAATCTCAGGATTTTAAGGTAAGTCACTATCTGCCCTTCTTCCAACCTTTCTGGCTCCCTCCCTGGCTTCCTTTGCACGCTGCTTCTTCAATCAAATAATTTTTAAATAATTTTTATGTAATTCAATACTTTTATGGTAAACCTTTCTATATTATCTCTTTTTTATTATGCTAGCCTAGTTGTACATGAAATGTTTAATTAAGTTTTTGGATCTGCTTGTGCTGGTGCTAGATTCGCAAGTAAAAAGTTAATATATATTTTATATATATATATATTTTTCGTTACCAGACACAATGTCATATAACCATGAGAGGGATTTAAGGAGATATAAGGAGAAGATCGTCAACTAAACTAAGGTTGATATGATGCCTAGGATGAGCAAATAGGGTGGGAGTGTGTGAAAAACAATGTTGTGTCCATTTTTTTAGATAAGGGAGCAAAGTTCCGGTCTCTACCGTTCGAAAATGTAATACAACTAAGAGTCATTATTACAAAAGAATGCCATGAGGCAAACAAACCCCCAAACAACACCTAACTGGTTTAAGAAATTTCAACCAAACTTCGCAAAAAAATGAACATACTCAATGTTTCTCATCTTTTGCATCCTTCCTTGATAGTGTAAACTGCACCTCTTTATGAAATATGGACAATTGACGAATCCAGCATGTCGCCTTGAAAATTATCTGCATAGTTGTAGTATTTAACAGTAACTTGGGTAGAACTACGAGAGAAACTGGACCAAAATAGTATGTATTATAGTGCAAGGACGACAACCAGTTCTGTTAGTTGGTCCACGGGACACATTTGAGCTTGTAACATTGTTTCCACCCCAATTTCTTTCTTCTTTTTTTTTTATTTCAGCTCGAATTTATCGATAGTTTTTTGAAAACGGAATTTATCAATAGTTGGGCCATTGGAACCCAAAATTGACCCATATGCAAAAGGCAGCCTGGGCCTTCTTGGGCCTAATTGTGTGTTCATAGGGGTGAATGTGCGTACGTGTTGTGAGCGTCTGCGTTGTACTGTGTCATTCTCAAAAAAAAAAAAAAAAAAAAGACTAGCTTTGAAAGCTCAAGGTGGAAAAAAAACAGCTGAAATGACATAAAGGACTGCAGCAAATTTTACACAAACGATACCAACCGAGAGACGCAAACCGGAGCATTTACGACCAAAAACTACAACAAAACAATCGACAGACCATAGGTTCAGATACTAAAAATGCAGGATGACAATCTAGCAACCGATAAGAACGGTAGATCAGATCACAAATCCCCGTCCTATCTGAATCGAGTTCTAACAGAAATTGGAATCGAGCTCGAACCAACAGCATGCATCATCTCAAGACATGCAATTCAGTGTTGTTCCTGCCCTTGCCGTTGGTTGACGGCAGGTGGCTGGAGCATCCATGCCCACCACGGCAAGCTGATCACCGCTCCTGGTGGCGCCGCGTTTCTGGCTCGTCGGAGTCGCCGGGACTGCAGTTCAGTTCACTACTGAATTGATTTTTACAGGACACTTCGAATCATTTTCCGTGGCGGGGCTTTTAAAAAACCGCCACGGTTAATAATATGATTAATCGTGATTATTTATTTTTATTAGCCATGACGGTTATTATAACCGCCATGGTAAATCAATTAACCGTGGCGGTTTTTATAAAATAAAAAAACCGCCATGGTAAATAAGGCTCATACAACCAGAAACCCTAGCAAAGAAAAGCCCACTTTGGCCCGATAACGATCTTTGTCATATATAAAGTTGGACTAGGGTTTCCTCACTCCACCAACTCATTTCCTCTCCCACACTTCACTCCTCGAAGCCCGTAGCGCGGGCGCCGACTCCCTCTCTCTCCCTCTGCGCGACTCCACCAACTCTGTCCCCCTCCGTCTTCCTCTCTCCCTCTTCCACTCCCAAGCCGGCCCACTCCCTCCCTCACTCCCGCCGGTCATGCGCCCTCCCTCGGTGGCGGCGTCAGGGGAGTCCGGCGTCCCGTGGCTCCGGCGTCCAAGGCGGGGCGGGAGCGCCGGCGCGGGATCCGGCCGTGCACGGCTCCCGGCGGCGGGATCCGGCGGCGGGGCTACTCCGGCGGTCGGGATCCAGCGTCAAAGGGCGGCAGCGGCGGGATCTAGGCTGCGGCGCCTCCGCGGGGATCCGGCCGCGGCGGCGGGCCTCGCCTCTCCTCGCCGTGGATGCCGCGGGCCTCGCCTCTCGTCGCCGTGGGCGGCCTCCACCGAACGGCCGCGGGGGAACCCTAGGGCCCATTTGGGCTTGAATCTGGGCTTTTCATTTTTTTAATTTTTATTTATTATTAACCATGACGGGCATTTTGACCGCCATGGAAAATCGAATTATTTTCCGTATTTTCCGTGACCCTACGGAAATGTTTTTTGACCGCCACAAAAAATCGTTTTGGTAGTAGTGGTTTTTACCGGCAAGTTCAGGTGGGGCCTTAGTTTTCTTCGGCTGAAGAAGGAACTGAAAATAAAGAACATGCCAAGTACAAGCTTAGTGGTTTTTACCGGGTGCTTGGATGCTCCGTTACTCACCAAATGTTCAGGTTTAAGTGTGGCTGCTACTGCTGTAGAGGATGCTGCGGTGTTAGTGGTGTGCAGGGATGATGCCCCCCAGTGCAGCCTTCTCCTAATCACATGAACACAGAAGCAATTCCAGGCCAGATCAGTTGCGCTGAGCTCAAACTCATGAAAAAATGCATTTGGGAGGTAATTAACAGATGAGAAACTAAAACAAATTAATACAACTTCCATTGAAATAGGAGACCCATAGAGTGCATCGTTTCACTTTCAGAAGTATCTGAACTACCAAGGATGTTTTTTTTGTGTGACTTTTATTAGAAAGGAGAAAAAATCAAGTGGGGGGCGATTTTCAGAGTGAAAACCGAGGCCAAAAAACATTCAGCTACTGCCACCCACCCGTACAACTTTGGTACGACGACCAATTAATTAACTTCACACCACTAGTAGCACATGTATATGATATGTTTAGCCGGAAATGTATGTTATGAAAATCAGTTTCATATGATGGAAACTCCAATCAAGGCAACAAGATCTGGATCCAACGTGTGGGAGGTTTTTACACTTATTAAACTCCTTCACCTGTTGGGTTTAAATCTAACCCGTGTGTATCCAGGTGGGAAGTTTTAAGTGAAAAAAAGTCCAATTGTCTCCATGGACATTGATCCAAATTCTATAGCCTTGATAGTTTCCATAGTTTTACACACGAAGCTGGTTTTCATATCATGGTTATAGGATTTGGATCCAAACACGGGTGACCTTTTTTCACTTAATCTCTCCCACCGGATACGCACGGGTTAGATTTAAACCCAACAGGTGGGGAGGTTTAAGTGAAAAAAACACACATTGGATCCGGATCTTGTGGCTTTGATAGAAGTTTCTATAATTTGCATCTGAAAGCTAGTTTTCATATCATACGTTCCCTATTTGGACCAAAACAAGCAATTAGTAAAGAATCTGAATAACTAATTGAAAAACTAAAATCGATCAACATTCTAGCTACTTAATTTGTGATCATACAACCATATGCATTAGTCGATCTTTGAAGGATATTAATATATTCCTTTTCTAAAAAAAGTAATTTATGATCATAATAAAAATATTGTTTTTAATAACGATGTGTGCAAAGGTAATATCTTTATATGGTATATTTGTCTTGTTTGGAGCTCCTCGATCGAGTTGAGCAAGATGTGGTCCTGAAATAGATAAAGTAGGCATCAAAGGCACTTGTGAGCACTGACGTCTGAGTAACATTATAACAGCGCTGTCTATCTGGTCCTCAAGCTGCTACTTCTCTGAATGTCGGGGATTCAGGTTGCTCCCCATGAGATTCCTGAAACATGCATGCATTTGGATAGCATATGACAAGTGTGAGCAGATCAGGGCCCTATTATTTACTCCTCCATACCCAAAAAACTTGACGTTTAGGATAAGGTTTGAGTCAAACATTGAAAATATAAATCATCAATAACTTTTACATTGTTGAGTTTGCAAATATGAAACCTATACCAATAGATTTGTCTTGAAAAATACTTTCATAAGAGTATAAATATATCACTCTTCGAGAAATATTTTTATAATAATAAGAGGTTAAAGTTATGTTTTGAAGACCGCGTCGCTGTCCTAAACGTCAAGTTTTATGGGTATGGAGGGGGAGTACATCTTACTGGTATCCTATGAGACATGCATGTCGACTGTCAGTGAACAGGAGTTTTCATCTGACAAATGCACATGTTATTTTTTTCAGAGATTGTTTGCTTAATATATTCGATATATATCCAAAATGATTGCACTTCTGTTTTTAACAGCTGTTTTTTATCCGTAATTATTTGCAACTTGTTAGCTTTGGCTCTTCTGTAGAGCTTCAAGTTTCAACCTAAACTTGATGTGGTCATAGCTCATGTTCCCCTAATCAAAGTTATTACAAAGGCAAGTGATAGTAAGATCAAGAAACAATGCACAATTGTTCCATTAAATAGGATTTTAGTCATATAGAAATATTCAGAGTATTCCCTCTTAGTATTTCCGTACCTTCGATTCTTCAGGGTAGTCTTCCATTACATCCTTATCTTCACATTTTTTTAGATAATGAAAAATATATTTCTAGCCGGTCATCCTCTCTCGAGGATACATCGAGGCCATAATTGTTACAAAAGGTAGCTAGTATACAAGTAAGACCTCGTCCTTGACAACACTGGTACAACTAAAAATCCAAATTGAAAAAAAATACATCTTCAATAAGGAACTCTAACTTGCCTGTGAAGTCAACCCCAAAAGATATGACCACCAAGTCGATAAATCGCCGCCAAAACACGTACGTCTCGATCTAGAGGATACTAAAAGATCGTGGGGGCCGACAACCCTTGGAGACTCGACACGGCAACGCTTCTGAAGCACTTGTTACATGTGCAAGGGACCGACCAACTTCGATCTGCGGCACCAAAGCCGACAACCCATTGAATCTTCCAAAAGCGGCGTCTCCAACAAGAAAATGACATCCAAAGACGCCATCATCGCCCAACCAGATACACTGGTGTTTTTTTTCCACCTGGAGAGATCCTCATGAAGGACAAGGCGACGCCTCTAGTGAGGAAAATGGCGCTCACAAGCGTCACCGCCGTCAAAACATGGTAGCACTGCCACTACTTCCAAGAGCCATGCAGTTCGCCATACACCGGCCGACATAAACCATCGCTTGGATCCGACTCAAATCCGAAAAACTGGGCGCCCCCGGCGAGCTATCCCCTACGAATGTTGAAATCACCAGCATGGACGCTACCCTCCGCTGCAGCAGGTACATTCGTGTGGGGAGGGATAGGTAGAGAAGCATCACCCCAAACATGGGATAGGTAGAGAAGCATCGCCCCAAACACCAACACAGACCACCTCCGCGCTCCCGCTGCACCACCATTGCAACACGGCACCGCCGCTTCTGTCAACCCACTAGATCCGACCCACCGGGCACCTAGCCACCCGGCACTAGTCCCGACTCCGCCGCCACCATGAAGCCAGTCGGTGTAGAAGGCCTTTTGTCACCCCTCTGAATGCCCCGCTCACCATGGAACCAGCCATGGCAGGCTGATCTCGCAACTCACCGTCGTGCAGGTCAGATCGGGTGCCCATTGGGCCATTGCGTAGCCACAACGTCGTGCGGACGTCGTCCTCCACCCTACAGCCTCCTCGGCCACCCGGCGTCGATCTAGCCAGACCTTGGAGATGACCCTACTGCCAACACCTTTGTTGATGGGGCACGGGAGAAACGGGGGAAGAGGGAAGGAGTGCCCACGCCACCCCTTCACTGCCATCAACTGGGAGAGCCTTGCCGCCACCAACATGGTAGGTCGCTCAGTCCTGCCGGTGGCCTACTCCGTCGGCGTCGCGGCGGGAGAGGGGGCGGAAGGGTGGAGGAGCGTGGTGGCTAGGGTTTGGTTGTCCGAGCCACCTGGCGTAGAAGGGCGACATGGGGACAGTCTATTCCTATCACATCATCTCTATCTATAGCTCTCATATCGGTGAAGGATTCACTCCATATGCTATTATTAAAAAACAAAAGGAGGAAATGTTTATTGATACATAACATCAATTTACAAGTTTATCTCTATCCTCAACCTTTTTTTATGAAACTCTATCCTCAATTGCAACACCAAGCCATGACAACTTACAATTAGGAATAGAGGGATCATACATTTTAGTTCGATATACGAAAGAGTTTCTCCAATCAATTAAAGCATAGAATAAAATGTACTCCCTTCGTTCCAAAAGGAGTAAAAAGTTTGGCCAAATCTATAAAAGCTGTACTGATATTAATACCGAATAAGTACTTGTTATTAGATTTCTAAAAATATATTTTAAAACCTATTCAAAGATTAATTATTAATACTATCTTTGATGAACATGGTCAAACTTAAGAAAAAATGATTTTGTCTTAACCTACAATTACACTCCTATGGAGGCATTATTACATAGCATATGCATTCATAAAGATCATTGTCCATCAAAGTTGTGGACACAAGATCTATCATATGGATGATGCATGAGTACATGTAAGAGTACAAGCAAATCACGTTCAATAATGAGATCAATCAACGGTTGAGTGATCCACACATGTATAGTGTTTGTTTTGCCCCTTTTTGGTAAATATATGCAGATACCAACAGCAGGCAATGTATTACAAGGCATGGAGAGCACGATAGACCTCAGGGGCCATGCCCCCCACCCCATACACACACTCACACAGTAGTTTCATTAAAATCTATGTGAATGTTTGAATATATAGCACAAAAATATCAATTTTACCCATTTTCATTAAAAATATTATGATTTTGGTTAGAAATAGTGTAAATGTTTAGCATAAGTTGTTGAAACATATTATTATATATATATATATTTATCACACTAAAATATATGATCATATTTGTCCGCCCGCCTTAATTCGTTGATTCCGTCTCTGAAGTCACTGAGGCATCACTGACTTACTATGTCCAACTCAATAATTTGAGTTTTAAACTGGCAAGAACCTCCGCTGAATCATTTCGAACTCTAGAAACAGGTCCTTCACATGCACCGTGTGGGTATATGTAAGTGAAGCAGAGTTAAGACCGATGTGGTTAAAGCCCAAGGGCGACTATTGTATGTTCTTCCTAATTGCTAGCTAGGACGCGATGGATTTTGATGAAAGAAAAAAACCCTTCAATGACTTCTTTATTTAGTTATCGAATTAAATAGATTTCCGGCGTTATGCATTAAGTGGTAGCGGCGTTCCGTCGGCGACGGGCGCCAATGGTGACTTCGAGAATCTCGGATCTGCGGGTGCTCGGTCCTTCGGAGGTGCTCATAGGGGTAGGGTTTGCGTACGTGTGTTCATAGGGGTGAGTGTGCGTGCGTGTTGTGAGCGTCTGCGTTGTCTTTGTGTCATTCTCAAAAAAAAAAAAAAAAATATAGTCATATTTTGTTTCAGATTTCTCGTCAGCCAAAGATAGAAAAACGAGAATGACCTTTTAGAGTCGCAGATTGAAGTCGTGTTTCCTTGGAGAAATGGCTGGTCGAGACGACAATCGGGTAAAAATTTTTTTTTTTAAAAAGGTAACCATTACTGTGATGTGCACAAATAAAGCATGAAAGCAAGGGACAGGCAGTCCCAGTCCCAGTCCCCGTCCGTAGCGTCACGTTTTGTCAACAGGACAACGTGTTTTGGTCGACCGAATCTCGCTTCCAATTCGTCCGGGTGGTCCGGTCCGGTGCATATGCATCTCTCCCTCCATGGCATGCAGGCATTTAGAAAAAACAAACCCAATGTGTATTACTGCAAACAACCACTTATCAAACGGATTTATTTATCCATCCTGATAAATTGCGCTCAATTGTCTGTCAGAGTGTCAGTAGAAGTAATGATCTGACTGGCCTGCAGAGCTTTTTTTTTTTTTTTTTTTTTTTTTTTTTTGAATCACTGGCCTGCAGAGCTCTCGAGACTTTACAGAAACCAAATCAAACAAGACGGGTGGCCAGTCTGCTCACGAGGCAGTGCTTGCAAACTTCATCCAATCAGTAACCAAACCTGTCCGGCAACCCTTGCTTCCTCTCCAGCAACTATAGTTGGCCATGCAGCACGGGCCCGTCGGCCGGGCCCGCGGCATGGCAATTTGGCCCGGCCCGGTGACGTTGTGCCCGTGCGGGCCTGCCCGAGCACCAGGCCGTGCACGGGCCGCCAACTGGCCCGTGGCGCGCGCAGACGCGACCCGATCATAGTGATGGCCCGTGGTGGCTGTTCAATTCAACAACATCCTTTTTAGAATTTGGTCTAGGTTCCCA